>CM028106.1:19274135-19310248 GCA_016170015.1 Anopheles longipalpis
AACAGTGTTGCTTGCTACTTTTGGTGTGGGCCCCTTCGACAGGGATTCGCTACGGTAGGATAATAAAAAAGAGCTACTCCCTCTAATGTTTTATTGCATGTCGTCGATAAGTCCGGACCGCGTAGACATTACTACTATGATATAGTAGAAGCCCGCTGCTTAGTAGAATTGTTTACGACTTCGCAAGATGGCGGCCTAGGCTACATTACCTTTCTTTGCATATTCGATTGAAAATTATTGTTACAAATGTTGTGAAATGAAGTAGCCATATCCGATCTAACCTGTAGAACCGTACGATATGATCGATGTAATGGAATGTTAAGGTCACACAGCATGCAACACAAAAAGAATAAATTGTCTATGTCATAGAATAGTGTGTCACTAGTACTGAGTAGCAATTCGAACTGGTTACTCAATACGAGTCTTCACACTCTGGACAGGAGTTAAAATGTAATGGATAGTCATACCTTAATGTGTAGGCTATGCGACAAGTGTGTGCACCGACCGCGACCAATATCTTAAGGTGATAAATTGGGATTTAAGACGATTTGCATAAGTGGCCGCAAGATACGTGGGAGTCCATGGAACGCCATAAAAACCAATGCGAGTGAATACCGCTAAGGAATTCTTGGAAAACAAGCTCCATTGAGTTGCCATTCTTTCACAAATTAAGTACCATATGGTCGAAATGAGACATAAGAGCCTTACGAAGGTTTGCACAGTTACTTAAATGTGAACGGCTCTCGGCATGAAAGGCGTGGGCCCATCTGTAATGGATCCGCTATTAAAGGGAGATTGCTACTAATTTTCGTGTACACCCGGCTTAACTGCTATATTCGGAGCAAACAGTACTCCACTCTTGGAGTGGGTCGTTACGAGTACGAGAGTGTCTCGCACGTTTGGCGATTTCTCGACAGGTTGACTAAGCCGATCGATTTCCAACGCAACTGGTACGGTCCAATTTACCCGATACCCACCCCAGGAAACACGCTATAACGGGTTCTCGTCAACGCAATTCCCCAGTAAGATGAAGCAGCAAAACTCCAACTCCATACCCCCACACACACATATAGCGCGAAACGTGTGCGAAATCTGGTCTACGATGTCGATCATGTCTGCGCGAGAGTCCCAATCGCGTTAGCACCTAACGATGGACGGATGAAGTCTTCACGTGTGGCGGAAAACCAACGTAGCCTCACAGCGATATTATTTGCATTCAACCCACATTTTGCGAAAAAAAGAAAGAAAAGGGGAAAAAACGCTGTGGCATCTTAAAACCGGACCAAATCTAATGACATCTTGCTGAACGTGACGGAAAGTAGTACGGGTGCTACAACTGCATCCTTTAGCTGGTGTTCAGAGATTTGGGTTGCGAACGATGACCGCAAGATCTCGTTGCACTAGTGGTTCAGTAGGTGCGGTGGCCAGACATGGTGTGTTTTTGTACGTGGGAGTTTCATTCAATGTTTTAGCACTAGTGTCCACAGCATGAATGGAAATTGCAGCAAAAAGAGGTGGGCACTAAACCTACTCGTTTTCGATTTTCATCAATTATAGTGATTGGTTTCGTAAGAATTTCTGCCCACAAGGTACACGACACGAGCATGTTTTTCATTCATTCTGTTAAATCACGATATCACCTTTGAAGTCTGAAGTTTAATGACACAAAAAAGGTTGAGAAAAAGCATTAGAATAGTTTTTAAAAGTGTAAAAACAAATCCCTAGTTAATGGAAAATTTCTTTTTAAAACATCTCCAGAAGTGTAGATTAGGATCTTTAGTACAACTAAATTAATTTTTAGCAATTTAGTACAAAAGCACTTCCTGTCTTCCTTGAGATGCTGTGCCAATTGTAGCCAATTAACCGATGACTCTCAAAATGTATATCATTAAACTGCCACACTGACGCGAAGTGCATAAATCCAGCACGAGAAGTAAGCGTGTTTCAATTCTCGCACCAAGGCATAACTGCCCGTGCAGCAAGTTCTTCATATTTCTTCATTGACCTGCACCATTCTGCTGATCGTTTTGCAACTGCAGCACATTTGCATTGTACAGGGTGTGTTTGATTTTAACTGGAGCGAGAAATGCATCGTTAACCATCGCCAATCAATTCCAGTAGCGCTGCATGGATCGTAATAACGTTTTAATAGGCTTGAAACTGAAGCTGTAAGTACGCAAACCAGGACAGCTTGTACTCCCCTCCTTTTGAATGTTGGAAAACTTGTCCCGTTTTTTTATTCATCCCCCTCAGCTTCATCCATTGCAGATATTAATATTAATGGTAGCTGTTTGGTAATTACAGTAGCATAAAATCATACATAAACCGGTGGCAATTTGTACCGAGATTGTTGTCTGTTCCGAAGCACACGAACAACCAAACCGCGCAAGGTGTTGCCGACGGAAATTAACGTTCAATCTGGCGGATGGGATCCAACGGATGTGTAATGGCCATCGTTTCTGAACGGAAAGCATCTTTACCGAATCTTAACATTTGCCGTCCAGAATCACAAACTGCCACACCCAGCATCCAGCTCGGTTCGCACACGGTGGTGGTGTGGGCTAATTGTATGATTGTGCAGATTGTCCAAAAATTTATGAAAATTCTTCGTGCTCCCCAGGAAAACAGGAAACAGAAGCTGAATACGCAAACAACCAAACGGGCAACCGCTGAGTGGTTATTACAAGTCTTGGGCGTTACTTTTATTTTAAGAAATGTTTCGTAGCTCCCGAGGGAATGTCGCTCTAGCCTGGGCATACCAGATCATGAGCCGGATGTGTAAGGGAGGATAGGATGGTAAACATTTTGGTCGCCCGTAAAACACTAGCACCACGACCGGATGGAGATAATTAAAATCCTGCCAACCAGAAAAATGGCGCAAATTTGGCACCCGTGCTTTGATGGTCTTGCCGAAAATGTGCAGGCACGAGCGATCAGGGGCGATAAAGGACAATGTGGCGGGTGTTTGCGGGTTATTACGTTCGTTCGGAATGGATTTATGTGCGTTACGAGACTTAAATCATTACGAACTTTGCAGTACCGGCTTGGTTTACCTTTTTATTTGGTGGGCTTTGACTTTTCGAAGACATGCTGCTTTAATGGCACAAACCAAAACTGCTGGAGGGAGAGTTTAAATAATTAATGAAAAGCAATTTGAATTATTTGCGTTGTTACAAACTTTGCCAAGAGCCAATTTATCTACGGGTGGCTTACTGGAACGAAGGGTGCAAAGATGGGTTTATAGCTGCAGTTTGATTAATTAGTGAGTGATTTCTTGTTACTAAACATAAATAAAACTACGAACCGTAATCGATGGATCAATCTATCTTTCAATTTGTAGAAACATTGGAGATTGAACGGTTTGGAGAAGCATTATAATGAACATAATTTGTAAGAAAAAAAAGTAAATATTTGCTAACTACTAATTACCCCTGTTTAGTAAATTGAAGCTAATAAACTATAAAAAAACAAGAGTAATACATAAGAAAAAGAAATACTAAAACAAAAGCACATACAAAAAATATACGAAAGGTTTATCGCTAAAAAGTACTTAGATTGGAAAATACAAATTCCAACACAAAATATTCATATTCCACGTTCCAGTAGTGCCATCAGAAATAAATTCCACTTTCCCGCCTAACTTTCACACTGTCCTACGGTCGGGTTGACAATTGTTTACCATCAAACACCAAACGCGACATCCGCGAGCAGGCAAAAACGGCAGCCAACCATCCAAAACAGTCGCGAAAAAATGTACAAACAGCAGCATTTCCCATTTACGCCTGAACCGGACAACTTCCGTAGGCTTTATCGGGTGTGCAACGGAGGGGGAGATACAAGTAATGTGGCCACAGATTGTGGACTATTTGTAACACGTTCCAAGTGCTTAGACATACCATACGAAGCTGTTAGATGAAGGCCACGTGACCTGGGGGGAAGTGTTGCAAAGTAAGGGAGAAAAACAAAGCGTGAAAAACGTGCCTTTTTTATGAAGCTTTCCAACAAATGTAGCAAATCGCGAAAAAGGGGTGTTGGGTTACGCCACCACAAAACCGATAAGCTCCCGTTAGGGAAATATCCGAGCAAATCACTTGCTAATACTACGCAAGCAGAGCAAACAAAGAGATGCTTTTGTGAAGAAAACTCGCCTTTTAAAGCTGACATGTTCAAGAGCTTTAAGAAAGGCGCAAGGTTTTACACTGAACGCCACAAGCAAAACAATCTGGTATGTAAAGCCTCCAACTTTGCACAAATGGAACGGAGTAAAGCTCCCCAATCAGATTCTGCTATGTGTTTGTAATCCAATTTTCTTCCACACCTTTGGCACGCTGGTGTATTGTATTCCTTCTCATCCTGAACGCTCCATTTACCTGCCATCGAGCTTACGAAAAACATACCTTTCCATTTTGCCTAACTTTCAGGCGCAAAAATGTACTAAGAAAAAAAAAGCATACGAAACAGACTCATTCCCTTCGACCGGGTGGAACGCAAGACTCCAAATGACAAATGCGTCCATGAAGGTGCGTATGCGCCAATGGGAAGATTAAATATTTCGTTTACTTACGATCATTTCCATGTCCTGCCGTGCTGCCTTTGCGTATACACTGCGCAGAAAGAATGGATCCTTTTGCTCCCGGGAGCGCCATCTCGCGGGAAACAAATGAGATACCGGAATGGAGGTAAACCGTAGTAAACAACGCAAAAACAACTTCCAATGATTGGCGGAAAGCGGAAGTGTTCGGTGGCGACCAGCGGAAATGATAAATCTCTGCCACCACATTCCTTACACATTTGCGATTCTACCCTTCGACGCGAAGCGGAAAAGGCGTGAAAATGGTTCATTCCCCAAACAAAACCCGGAGCTTAACTTCCGGAGTGGGAAAAAGCGTCTAACCAAAGATAAAAACGGGGGAGCACACACACTATGAACAGCAGCAAAAAGAATGCTAAATTAAGGCCATCAAACAAACATCCCGTTGCAACCGTGTACCACACCCTCACGAACACCTTGATACGGTGGGCATAACTCTCGGGCAGAGAAACAGAAAACATGGGTCGCTTTCTTGCTTGGTCCTGGATACGGAAGTGCTATTTTTAGGAGCGGTTCCCATCGTCCGTGTTTCGTATCTTCTGCTGAATTCTTTATTAAATGAGTTCAATCTAAGGAAATGATTACTTTGGCCTTAGTGAAACCGGATAGACTGGTGTTTGTGTTAGCAATCCACCCAAAAGAGACCAAAAGGTTGGATAAACGCGTTAAACGGTCAAGGAAGGGAGCCGGGGGTTGGATTATTTTGGTAAGATATCAGTACTTTAAGCAAAAGGATTGAACAACAGGAAGGTTTATTTAAGGCTAATACATCAAATGATACGAACGTTTGTGAAATAATGCGAAGAATAGGAACTTTATTTAACGTAATTTAATGTAAAGTAGTAGAAAGTATATCTATTCAAACTTTTTTATTAAATTTATTACAAATTTTGTAGAGAAATATTCTAACGTGATTTTGAATGTATCTAAAATTTCTTCAGGATAAGAATGAAGGTTCGTTTTCTTAAAGGTTTCATTAAAAAAAGGATAAAACCCTCACTAACAACAGAATGCAATGGAAAGTCACGTTTCTCTCATCTTACTGTACCGTAGCGCTCCCATTGATCCTGTCCAAAAGTCTTTACGACCTTCTATTGGTTTCGATTTTACGACAAAATGAAAATGCACGATGTGCTCTAAATGATCCCTGGAATATTTGAACCGGGTTGGGAGAATTTCGGGAATTCGGCCAAAGGGATACAACGGGATTGAGGAAAAAGGCCATATAACGAGCAAATGGCTCTAGAATGGTGATAGCGTCGACGCGTGTTAGAACAAAACGTTTCATATCTGCCCTTTTTTTTTTGCTTTGTTTCTACGGGATATCTTTCGCAAGCTTTATGTCCGCACATAAAATGTCCGATCATTACACTGTGCTCCAGAGTGCGTGTAGCATTGCGGTTTGGACGAAATATGACAGCTGTCACTGAGCGCTTGTGTCGGGCATGAGGGTTGTCCACTTAGCACCACTATCAGCTCCGTCATGATTGGACAAAGTTTCCTTTTTTGCCCGAATGCAAACGCTTGCTGCAGATACAACGGGGATTCTAGCTAATTCCTTGACCCTGGTGACACTTTCAACGATGGTTCAAACCCATCAACCGAAGGGACAAGATATGATTTCGGGAACAAATTTACGAGACTTTTAAAACCGATAACAATTCGTCCCCTAGTGACAGTTGGAACAACTGGACAGTTGGAAATATATCTTAAGGAATGTAAAGGAGAGTTGGTCAGGAAGGACGCATATGGACGAAAAACTTTGACCAGAATGTGTGCTTCAGACAATGCAATAAATCTTTACTTTCGATCCGACCTACGACACCCGGTTCTTAAGAAAAGAAGGGCATGACTGCAGCTACCGCATGGAAGGGACCAGAAAGAAAAACCTTTCGACGCCAGTTTAACTGTACTGCAAAAGGGGCTGTACGCCTTCCGGACAATTTAGTTGTATGGTACGAGTCAACAACAGTTCAGGATGTTGGGAATAGTGCAAGAACTTTGCAGCAAGAGAATCACTAAAATGTAGGCTAAGTTTAACAAAGATTCCCCCTAATGGACAGTTCCCCGTTGTGTTCCACTTTAGCATCGAAATGTTTTGCAACCTCTTGTTCCGAATTCTACGCAATGCGCCATCGGAATCCGTTGCATCAGGACTATGTAATCCGAACTCCGTAAAGAAGAGATCCGAAAAATGGGCAAAACAATACGTAACAATAGCGCAACTCTTGAAGCGAATCCTTAAAAGAAAAATGGCTGTTAGAAATGTATGCCGTCGTTTCAGGTACTGGCATAACTCTCATTGTTCCTGAAGCCTGACTTCTTCCATTACTGTGTGCCGTGTCTTTATTTATTTTCTTTTTTTTTGGTTCCAGCCTCTTGGAATCACCTGGAACTGGTGGTACACATAACAGTAAGGGAAAGAAAAAGTTATAACGAGGCTAGCAAAATCGGTCACCTGGTTTGCAATCTTGAACGATTGCGTGGTAAATAAACAAGCGGCCAAACTTCTTGACCCGTCAGAGACACAAAGCGCATGAGAAGATAGCAACCGAACCGAGCCTAAAGGGCAGTTGTGTTGGGCTTTGTTGTTGAAGTACACTCTTCAACCTTCATCGGTGTTGATTTTTTTCTCTTGGTTTTGTTTTATTTTTCTCCCTGGTGCCCTCTGACCAGGTTCTTCAACCGGGGTCGTCGAATTCTTGCTTGTCGCCTGTTTGAAAGTGAAAGTTTTACCGCCATCCCTCGTCGGAACACGTGTACACGGGCTGTGTTGGGTTGCTTTCCCTGTAGAACCTTTCACCGTACTAGCGCAATGAGGCCGAGGACGCGGCTGTGCTGTTGGTGTGGCTGTTTACAACCCGTTAATGTACACCATCGGTAGGAACTTTTTGCAAATGTCTCTTTGCCCATTCTTTGTCAAGCGGCTGTTGTTGTTTGCGTTGTTGTCCTCTGACGGCAGCAGCAGCTGCTACTTTGGCGGAACAAATATTGTAACAAAAAAATGCCATTTTAACACCTACAATCGGTGGCGCCTTACGCAGGCTGTCCCGAAACGGAAACTTTATCTTTTCTGTGTGCCCTTCAACCGTCCTTGACGATGGAAGCCTCACGTTGGAAACCATTGTTCGGTTCCGGTTCGGTGTTCCGGCGGAAGCTGTTCGTGGTCTGATTTATGCTTATTGATTTCCGCTCTACTCAACTCCTTCGACCACACACCAAGGACGCGGCAAAAGCAATTGCAAAGAAAGGGGAACGTCATTCTATGATGATTGAGAATTGAGAATGATCGTGATAAAACTCCTCCCGTACACGTCCAGGGCTACGAATCCAATTTCGTTTTTGAGGGTTCGATTTTTTGGGTCTTCCACTTTTTGGGGAGGGAACTGTTTAAAAGCAACTGAAGTTAATTTTGGCAGCATCATTCCCACCCACCATTCCCAGATGAGGAGACGATAAATTGTTGACTAAAAAAAGTACAACTGATTTGTGTGACTTCTTTTTCAACGCCAAAGTGCTTTGAGGCTGTAAGGAGGCGAAGACTATAAAGTTTCCTTTCCATTCGGCAATGGGAAAGAAATGAACAAATTTGTTGTGAGTAAGATATGGGTGAAGTTTTTCAAAAGTACAAAAAAAAACTTTCTACATAAACCACTCACTGATAGAGCTTAAATTATGCGCTACTGTTTACGCAAAACCTTGCGGGAAATTTTGCGAAGACAAGCCAATACGGCACATTAGTCAATGGTTCGCTTTCGTTGCTATAAACATTACATTGAACCTTATTTTTACGCCCAGTTTTATGGGTAAAGTTATAAACAAGATTTTTTTTGCTTCTGCGACCATGAACAGAGTTGAGCATTTTTATGATTATGATGAGAACATAAAAAATCGTTTAAATATCTAATTTCTATTCAAATGTGATCTTGCACCACACTGAGAACTCCCATGTCACTGTCAAACAATTTAATTTACAAGATCTTCCTGACAATTTTGTTACGTGGACGTGATTAGGTCCTTTATTTTTCCCGGTTGGTTCCCTCTGAAGCTGACCAACATGGGCACACATTTGTCCATCCGCAGTACAGATTGTGGTTGTGACGGGTAGATTAACTTCAAACCACGAACTACGGATTAAGATTGTTATCGTTGGCTTACGTTGACAACGACAGCTGGTCAGATTTAGTGAAAAACACACACACACGAATGATATGACTACAAATGGGACACAAAAGTGGTTACGGAGCATCTAGTTTAAGCAGTTCAAATCGTTCAAGATATAGGTTCAAGATTTGGGATCTGTGACGTGGAAAATCCTTTCAAATCACTTAAGTCCTAATTACTGCGACAAATCCTAATGCGCTTTTGCATCTCTACGTTCCTATGTGGACCCCATCAAAAGGGAGTTCCCATATCATGATACAACATCGATTGGAGTTCCTCTGTTTGTCGTTCCCAAAAAACTTACCTTGTTGGGCATGACGTGCCAGGATCGTCGTTTGCCCTGCCGCTGACTACCAGCACTGGTGCTGCTACACAGTGACGTATTTTCGTAGATTTCACTCGGTATCGGACTGTTCAGATTGGTGGTAGAATCGATCGTTGGACACGGCGATGAGGCCGGTGACAGTGTGAAGCAACCCGAGTCATGTGATTGAATAATTTTTAATCTGTTGCCCGGACAGATACCCTGCAAATAATGGAAGAAAGGGAGAGCATTAGTTTGTTGCAAACCTAAATCCAAAAGGGAGCAAGTTTTTAGGAAGGAAAATAATTAAAATGAACCAAAGAGCAAACATTCACCTAAGCGACGATACCATTTAATTCGCTAGAAAACACGAAGTGCAGTGCAAAACAAATAAGCTCGCACCGTTCTGGTGTGCTACGCCGTAGGACAATATTTGCGCAGCGAAGAAGCAAACAAAAAAAAATGTGTTGCGATACGAATAGAAAATCCATTTCGGTATAATCAGATAAACCTTTGCAGAGCAAAATCCCTCTGCTGTTAGCCTATCCTTTACGTGTATACCTTTGTCGATATTTGCTTTACTAAGCAAAATCGCAAAATAGTACAACAGTAGAAACGAGATGCATTTTCGTTGTTGGTTTGCAGGGATGAGTGTGCGCGTAGTATAACTTTCAGGCGCACCACCACCAGCATTTTACCGTTGGCTATTTTAGGAGTTCAAATACGCGAGGAGTTTTCAGTTTGGAAAAGCTCTTTACCATAAATGGAAAAACAGGATAGGAAGGGGGAAAAAAACAATCTATCGTCATGTAATCCCGGCCAGAGCTCAACTGTTGGCAGTGTGATTTAAACCGACATGGTCGCTAAACTCGAATCGATACGTAACGGAAGTGGATTGAAGTTTGAGCCACAGGAACAGCCAAACAAGAAAGGGATAAAACAAATGAACTAAACCAACAGCCAAAACTGAACCGGAAACGGTTTGCATTCGCACACAAACACTCCTCCTTCGAGCAGAAAACCACTGTCACTGGTCATCGTCATTTCTGGCGATAGATGGAAAACGCTGGAGCAAGGAATTTTTGGTACACGAGCTATCGAAAGTTTACACATGATATGGTACACACGCATAGAACAAGAACAAAAAAGTTAGATTGTTTTTTGTTGCCCCTTCCGTGATGAGTTTTTCGTGGTTGAAAAACTACGCTAAAAAGGGGGAAAACAAAATCTTGATAGCTTTTTCCGATTTTCTCCAAGAATTGGCAGACTGTCCTTTCTTTTTTATGCTGTGCAGAGGCGTTTGGTAAAACAACTCTGTCCGGATATTGTTCCATCCGGTTTGATAAAGCGGGAAAAAATGAAAGGAAAAACGAGAGTTTCCGGAAAGCGAGAGTTGGTTAGCGTGATCTATTCTCCATCGGGAAAATGGAATCAAACCGAGACCTGTACTACTACGTCCATGGTTGGGGGTTATTGTTTTCCACTTTGAGTGGCATTGTTAGCTTTTTTGTGTGTGTGTGTGCCATTTTTTCCTTCCCCTTTCAACTTTCATCCATCCTGGGGTGAACCTATAGGTGTAATCAATGTCATTGAAGGCGACACGGTGAGCTTGATTGTCTTTTTTTGTATGCTGAGAAGGATTTTTCTGAGGATACTTTTTTCTTACACACCCATCAATATGGCGGAGATGTTGAATTGTACTTAGTGAGAAGGGAAAACTTGAGACATTCCAGTACACTTCAGGTGTAGCTTTAAGCACACAAGGAAAGCTTAGCGTTTTGTATCATAAGTATAATTTTTATAGTAAACTTTGTGGATAAATATGAGGGAAATATGCAGTTATTGGTTTTCTACATAAAACTCCTCTAATCCAAAAATAATAAATTTCTTCCTTTTTGAACAAATTTTGCATATAAAAATAACCCCTAAAAAACCAATACGCATTCAAAACATACGAGTTTGGAAGAGAATAATATGTTTTCCCTTTTCCCAAAGCTGCTCAATTTGTGCAAAATATATGCAGAAAGCATAACATAAGTAACATCACAAAAATAAACGACACTCCTTGTAAATTGATTCTTACAGCCCGATACTTTCGCAGGTCTTTCTTGCGAAAGGCGCAAGGCATGTAAGGCGCTGTGATATGTACGAAGGCAAACTTTCAGAATTGAGTTTACATGTTGCTTACGCTTGTTACACGGTAGCTTAGTGATAAAAGTTTTCACCCAAAAAAAAGGCGAAAAGTAAATTTGCAAAAAAAAGTTGATTGAAACAGGAGGAGTAAATAAAAGCCCAAAACCACCTTACTCTACAACTTTGCAATGTATAGCGAAACAAAAATTGAATTCAGTTGTGTTTTGTTAAAAAAGTGAAGGATTTTTTATCATTTATCAGCAAAACATTACAGGTCTGTCAATTTCTTTTTCAAAAAAGCATCCAATCTTTGAATGAATTTAATATTAAATTTCAAGTCAATCAAATTTCGTTACAAAAGTTTCTGTCGACAGCACCATTCTACAGAAATGCAAAGTAAATCAATTTTATTTTATCTCTTTAACTGATTCATTTAAAAAACATTGATTGACGTGAGCAATACCCCGATTGAAAGATGAATAGCTTTGTGGGTATTAAGTTTAGTAATTTTCACCAATTCTCTCGCAGCAAATCAAACGTTTGCTTCGTAACATTTCCCAATAAAAACGAAATATAATCCTCACCAATGGCGACATGAACGGGAGAAAGACGTTTAATTTTCTTTTCTTCAAATACATGTTTCATTTATTCAGCTTTATTACACGCCAGCATCCACCCTCCACCGTGAAGACGAACAATTGACTTACAATTTAGCCCAAAACCCGCGCTGAAAGCGGGAGGATGTGGAAGTAGAATTATCTAGTGGAACATAAACAACCCCAAAACTGACTGTGGTTCTGTGGGTGAGTAAATGTAAGGAAAAAAGAAACCGATGAAAGAAACGCCACAGAACACATATATGAATACAAATGTGTACGCTTGATAGCTGTGGGGAAGTAATCACAAGGGAAAAAACAGGGAACAAGGAAACATGTTCATCGTTCGCGTTCTACACCACAAAAAAGGATCCTTTTTTTTGCTCCTTCAACGATTCGCGATAGAAAATATTGTGGTTGAACAGTATTTCCTTCCGGTGTGAATGTGTACACATGCAAACCACATCCAACAATCTTTCCAGATCGACAAGATCGTCTTTCAAAAAAAAAAGAAAAGAAAGAAGAACAGAAACTTCTTAGTGGAAAACAAATTTTGTGGTACCTTTGGAATTTGTTAGCGTCAAACTAAAGGTTCGACAGGGGATTCCGACGGACTGATAAGAGTGCGCCAAGATCTTTAACGAGATATCGTCTCGCTCGCATGAACCTTCTTTCCATTTTCTGGCACATCCTTCGTCCGAAGATTGAATCCTCACGCCACGGGAGTTTATGTATTAGGTAAGAAATGGTTTCCAACTAACCGTAACAGGATGTAACATTTACACATCATCTAATATTTGTCTCTCTTTTCGATTTCTTTAGTTTCTCTCCAATGATGAATGGTGTGAGAATTCCCAAGGTACGCTGGTTTTTCCGATCTCAAAAGCAAAAAGACCAGCAAGATAAGAATTGGAAATAAATCCAACGAAAAATGAAGGAGGAATATGACACTCCCTGAGGTTGCATGGGCATCAGGTAGAATGCTGGATAGGTAATAAGAGGCTAGCTGGATGAGCATCAACAAACCCGAAAAACAATCAACACAATTTGTTTGCTGACTGACTGACTGTTGGGCCTCTCCAGACCTTTACCTTTTGGAACACTGAACATACGTCGACCACATTGTTCTAATCTACCCTCCTTACTTTGCTGCCAATTTTTGCTGCACAGCAGACAGGAAAAAGATGCGGGTATTGGTTAGGATCAAATATTTGGCAGGAAAAAACTCCAGCAGGGGACTTTCGAAACAGACCAGAGGGAAAGAAGTCAATCGCAAAAGCTGCAAAGGATGTACCCCATTTTTGCACATTAAACATCAATTCCGAAACACTGTTTCGAGGACACTGACGCTTGAGTACGGGTAGTAATGATGGTACACAAACATCCGAAACAAAGCACAACTCATGAGATCGAAGTAGATACACGAGTAGAACGATGACAGCGATTGATAGTCAATAGAATCACCATACAGATGGTATTGGCCATTAGACGAGACGAATCCGAAACGGCAGCTGTCTCTTGTGGCGAAGAATGGAGCCCTGACGAATTGAGTGTGATGAGTATGTCTGATCAGAAAATGAAACGATCAAATGGACGTGATCTAATTGTTTAACTAATAAACAAAAAGATGTCTTAAATCAGGTGTTAGGGTTTCTTGTTTTTTCGGTGCTTTTTTTTTTGTTAAGTAAAATGCTTAAATTTTATAATCATTTGAAAATAATAAATTAATGAATCAATCAATGAATTCGTTGAAATTATAAATCAATGTTCGTTTTGTTTTGTATAATAGATTAATTTAATAAAAATTGTAAAATAAAAAAGGAAAAAAAGGAATATAAAAGTCACAATATAATAATGACTTTTTCCTCATTAAAAATCCCATTTTCAGCCACCCACTGTGTGAAAAAATAATAAAAAGGAAGTTAGCAAAAGGCTAAGAACAATAACACAAGCAATTATCGTAAAAATCGAACCGGGTGGCCAACCTCGTTGCTACCCAAATTGCACGTTTAATGGATTTATGAAGCACCCAAAATGTAACCCACTTTGGGTATTATTGCATTTTAAGCATTTTCTGTCGGGATTTTCTTTTCCTTTTTTTTACACCTGGTCTGTGTAAACTTCAACAAATGCATTGCTCTTTGTTGCAATTGTGCAAAAGTGGCCCCGTTTTTTGTTGTGCAGCAACAAATGCAGTTTTGAAATTGAAACGATTCCCCGACAACGAATTTAAAAAAAAGAGGAAAAAGAATCTTATTATTATTTTGGGCTTTGTTTCCACCTTTTCTCCCGGGAATGGGTGTACGAAATGAAATTGGTGGGATTAATTCGTTTCACTAAGAGCATGCGCATGTTTCCACTCATACGTACCATGTTCGGTTGGCCGTAAGTTCTGCCCCGAAAAATGCACCATTCATTATAGGAATGTTTTCGGTTGTGTTCAATGCAGTGAATTTTTTTGTTTTCCTTTGTATGGGGATAATGCTTGAGGTGGAACATGCTTTTAAATCGATTCTCCCTACCCGAGAGGGCATACCGTATCGCGATGAAACTTGATTAATTTTATTTGACATTCATTCGCTACACTCACGCGACAAATGAGCAGGAAGAAATTGGAAAGGGTAAGATTAATCCCTCAGGGAACGAAAACAAAAATAGGCTAACGGCTGCTAGTGAACAATATTTACAGCATCGAACACAAAAAAGCATGGAAAATGTAACAAAAAAACATTTTAAACGTTGTTGTCGCCGTGGTGGATTCGACACAGCCCAAAAAATAAAATGTGAAGTATTAAGCGTTAGGAAATATTGTCCATCCATAAAAATAATTGCAAAACACTAAAATACCAGCTGGAGGTACACTTTCCCACAGCCAGTGGAACATAATATATTGTAATTTCTTAACTGAATTATTGCGCGTTTTGCAGTATTTACAGCACTATCTCTTCCGGCGCTACAACTCGCAGTTGTCATTGGACAATGGGAAGTTTCATTTCGTTGCCTTTGGGGCAGAATAAATTATTCATGCTGCACTCACACACTTGCCACAACACACACACACACAGATGGTAGAGAAACTTGACACAACTGGCTTGAGTAATTATTGCACCCTGTCTGTGAGTGCAACTCCATTTTTTTTAGTTTGGTCAATTTCGGAAAGTGCACTTCAACTCTTTTGCTCGATGCAACTTTTTTCGGGTTTTGATAAAAGTGTAAAGTGGTAATTTACATCCTGTTAGGACATTTACAGTTGAAAGCATTGACATCGGACAGATTACGTACGAAAAGTATTCATCTATTGAAGTAAATAAACAGTTAAGCAACGAACCCTTAGAGGAAAGAAGAGGGGTTTGCGTTGGCTAAAAGAAGAAATCTAAATAAGTTTTCAGTTCACATTTGAATGTAAGAAGTTCATAAATTTGCATTCAATTTAATCTTTTTACAACAGTTAGAACCTCGCTCCTTCCACTAATGAACGTCTTTCAAGAGAAAGTACTGGTAAATGGAGACTTAATGCATTTACTTCAGTTTTTGTTCCTTGATTTTCTTTACAATCTCCTAGCACAAGAAGCGGCTTTTAAGATAATATCGAGTTTCGTATTGAGGTTAATACCATCGAAAAATTTGTTCCACACCCTAACGATCTTGCCGTTTCCCTTTTGTCGACCAGCAAACGAGGATGAATTGATTCCACCAAACAATGCTTTTAATGTTTATTGGTATTCTTCCATCAAAAAATGCTTTCCCTATTCCATGCCATTTCTCTTTTATGCACCTTAATATCATACGAAGGGTTTAAATTAAAAGACGCTTCTTCTGCTTCATATAAAAACTTTAATCAATCCATCAATCCACCATCACATTACCACGTGGATCGTGGATGCAGAATGGGGTTAATCCTCAACATAAAATGCAGCAGGTGTTTCGTCCGTATCGTGAAGCGAAGAAGGGCGGCTACCAGGTTTAATCAACACAGCCATTTAACTTCTCCACCAAACAACAACAAAACTAATAAATCGTAAGGTGAACACATTAATTTTCAACCTCAAGCCGTTTAGTTTTAGATTAGCGACAGCAAACGACAACGTTGACGGGAGTTATTTTGTCGCTTTCGTCTGGAGGCATTTTGATGTGTAGCATAATAATATAAACCCATCCACTCAAATTATCTGTTTTTCTTCCTGGAGACATAATTTTTAAAATGCGTATCTTAAGCTAAATTATTACATAAATCCCACTGTCAGAGTTTTCGTTTTCGGGTAGCTATACGTCTGCGGGTGATCAGATAAATCGAGCTAATTTATATGTCAGTTTTACCCGTCTTTATCGTTCCAATGGTTCCGACTAATGGCGGCAAAATATGGCCGCAAGGGGTATACTTTTTTTCTCTCTTGTGTCTGCCAAGCGCAATACCATAATGTACTTAGGTGATCCTTCTCGTTCTTATCGTAAAAAGAGCTTTTGCAGAAAACGGAACGTCTTAGACTGCTGTAACCCTCTCCCCACTTCAGAAGTTGACATTAAGCGTGGTATCTTTAGCAATAAATTGAAAAAAGAAGCAAGTTACCGACAAAACCGAAAGGCGTACTTGTTGATACAGTGCACAAGCAATCGTCGCGGAACTTTGCGTCAAAATTGCCAATTAGCGTTGGAAGCAAAATTGCCGTAACGTAACTCGTCCCGCGGCGATCGTCGTTAAGATTCGGGAACGCTGGAAATATCACCGACGCTGGCGTTGGGACAGGTTAAAGAAGAATACTCAACGAAGAACTCGTCAACGCCGGAGGTCGCATAAATCGGGATCGATTGTTGAGAAACAAAAAAAAAACAACAGGGGACTGGAAATCGGAGAACTTGAGCGAATCACTTGATATTTATATAAATAAAGCGTCAATAACATAATCTCTCCATTGCTATCATACACAACGACTTGCCTCATTTCACCCACTTGTGGCCAATCGAACTGGTATGAGGCTATCCGACGATTCAAGTGGATGTGATCAATCGATCAGAGTGTACTCAACTCGTGGCTGGAGGATCATTTCCTGCCTGGCCAAGCAATTGGTGTTGAAGTGGTATCGGTTCCAATGAATATACACGCAGGAATAAAAATGTCATCGAGAGTGTCTTGAATTGAATTGCTTTGTTGCAACAAACAGATTGTCTAGAGAATTATTGGGAACTTCACAAGAGAGATAATTTCTTGAAGAAGAAATGCCAAGCCCCGAGCTGCCGGGAACGTAGTTTATAGCACTTGTTTTATATAAGTTGTTAAGTACTACCGACTGATTGTAACGAGTTGTTAAGAGGTCAGTTATTGAGAAGACTTATGGGAGATCTAAATGTCACACACCTATACATGCCATGTAGGAATTGTTCAAACTCATATTACTTCGGTTTAAAGGTTTCCGCATTAATTCAGCATCTTGTGATGTATCCAAACAAATTTACATATCGTTAATAGTGGCAAGGAGTATAAATTACGCCTCACACTCGTCTAATGTCTGCGTTCTAAACATACACACTTCTGCAGCAGCACTACAAAAACGCTCCTTTCAATGGGAAAGTTGCCTCCAATCGTCACCATAGACATGCTTGTAAATGTCACTTACGCTGTCATATTAATGTCCAAAATCCTGTTCCGCACAAAGAGTTTCGCTGCGCCGTGTCAGGCTGCCGTGCCCCGGTACGTACACAAATCACTAAACAACTCGTTAAGTCATGCTGCAAAATGGTTGCTCCTGCTGACAGGTTTGAATGGAGGAATGTTTTTTTTATTTGAACTATTGTGATGGAATTCAGGAAGAAATCCATGTGACGGTATAACAACAACTCCTTTTGGTAAACATGTTTTTTTGTGTGTTTCGTATGAAAGGTGTAACGAAAAAAAAATACGGATTGATGTGAACCTGTCAAAGAAGAAAGATGTCTCGCATGACAGGCAAAATATCTGACTGATAGGGACTTTAAAAAAAAGGGTAGTATTTTTGGTAGCGAATATGTTTTTTTTTGCACTTTCAGGTCAGGAAACTTGTCAATTGTCAGTACGATTAGCATATCAATTCGGTTCCGACAATCCGTTTTAGAAGTTCGTAATATCAGCAAATCTAACCTCATTTCTTTAATGATAACATTTACCTTTCACTGGGTTATTTTAAGGTGTTTTCTTTTCTAAATGTGAAGTTCTCAACCTTGTCCCAACAAGTCGTCTCTTCTCCGTTCGCTTAATCAAAGATAAAGTGTGGTGGGAAATCAAATCATTTAAAAGCGTATCAATAAACACAAACCGGTTCGCTGTCAAATTAATCAGCCATGAGGGAAGTATCGAAAAACAGGAAAATATAAAAAAAAACATACTCTCCATCAAGTGTGAGCTTTTTAGCTCAAATCACGTCACAGTGTTGAATGAAGAATAAAAAACTAACACGCTCCAAGTACGACTTCCGAGAAGATGTTTTTATTTTCAGTTTTTGATGATGCGAAATTGGACGTAAAATTTGACCAAGTCTGATGGTTTGGCTGAGAGTGCAAAACAAAAAATACCACTTGCTGGCAAAAAGGAGCAGAAGTGAGGAGCTGACAGACACATAAAGACAGACCCGGAAAGCGAGATCATAATCCAAAAGTTGACGTTTAACGCAACCGGTTCTTTTGACCGGTGAAAGATCGCGCGAAGGAGAGAAAGAGGCATACGCTTCCTTTCCCAGGCAATGTGAAGTTTGCTTGTGGAAGGCGTAGGGCAGATCGACGAAAGCTTTCCACAGTGGAAAATGTGATGGCGGGACGCGCTGTTTGATATGTTAATTATACGAGAGTCGTGATTTTTGCACGATCTTCCATTCCCCGGGCGAGGACCACGTTTGCCCCGTTGCATTGCTACCGCCGTGTGCATGTATCGTGTGCAGTGTGCAAAGGTTCAGCGACACGTTCAGCACTGTACGACGTGTAACGGCGTGGAACGCCACGGAATGTACAGTGCTGCGTGTAATAATAATGATGTGATGATAGGTGCTGTGGCAGAAATAATATTACGATCGTAAAGAACGTCAACGCACGTACGTGTAATAGTAAAGGGAATTATTTAAATTAATCGAGGTAACAACATGGATGTGAGTCGAAAGCTAACGTCTATTAATTAATTTTGAAAATCCCCAAAACCGCCATAATGCGTAGTAACGCGCATTGAATAAATCAAAAACGAATAAATTAAATGTAAATAAATACATAAAAACTCCACAAAAATATGTAATAAGTTGTACACATTGTACAATGGAAGATTAAAAATATTCGTATTGAATTGTCAATCCAATAGTGTACATAATCTTTAATCATTATCTCAAAGTTCTATTTTTATAGGCTCAATTGTATTCTCGGTACTGTTTCCTTTCTTCTCATAATAAAAAAAATACTGATTGCAACATTATCACATGCACCTCTTCTTCACTGGCAGCCGTGTCTGTGTGGCGCCGATCTTGTGCCGGTTTTCAAAGTCACTCTTCCAGCTTCTTGGAGCAAAGTCCATCAATCAACTAAAGAATCCGAAGCAATCCGCACCGAGACACACTCACTGGAGCCACCTGATCGACGACGGGCGTTTATCAGATGCCTCACGGTACAAGGAGGAAAAAAAACAGCTTCCCATTGCCCATCGCCGAGAAGTGAAAATGAGGTTGAGGCTAAGAACAAGAGCATCATGGGAAATAATCGTCGCCATTTCCTCTCCTTGTAAACCACCCAGAGAATAGCCTGTTTATCAAACGCGGTTATTATTACCGACCGCTCGAAACGCTCCCGGGTCGAGTCGGTGCCGGCAACTGGCGTAACTGATTAAAAGTTGAGGTTAATCGCTTGTTCGCCGTTGCGGCTTCCCTAGGAATTCCGAAAGGTTTCTACATACTAGACACCTTAATGCGTCTTTTCTTCCCTCTGACAGTTTAATATTGCACGGAAGCACCAACCACCGATTTTAATCAAATTTTATAATGCTGTCTCCACCATCTGGGCTACCGGTTTGAAAAGGGGAATTAATTGAATTTCCCATTTGATGGGCACAAATCAGGCGAGATTGTAGCTAAAGGATGGTGTCTGGTCGAACGCACAGGATTGGCTACTGGGTTTCTAGCTGGGCTTGGCTTTTAGGGCTTCTTGGTGAAGATTTCTTTCCTTGCAGGATACGTAAAAGGTTNAATTTCCCATTTGATGGGCACAAATCAGGCGAGATTGTAGCTAAAGGATGGTGTCTGGTCGAACGCACAGGATTGGCTACTGGGTTTCTAGCTGGGCTTGGCTTTTAGGGCTTCTTGGTGAAGATTTCTTTCCTTGCAGGATACGTAAAAGGTTAGCACGAAACGATAGGATGAGCGTCCGGACCACAGACCAGACACCAGAGATAGGGCATTTAGACTTGATTGGATTCGTTTTACACTTTCACACTTTCACGCTGTCAGTTTTCGAGACATGTCTGTGACCACAAGACAGGCATTAAGGTAACAAGAGGATGGGAGAGATGTTGCAAAAAGCATTAGGCAAAAAAGCCAGATATTAGCCAAGAACACATACTGATTCCAAGAAATAAAAAGGTTAACTGATACAGGAACATTTTCCACTCCAGCAAATATCCTGCTGTGCTACACAAATACTTCTCTTCGGTAAACTGTTTAACTGCCGCTTTTATGTTTCTACTTTTGGTATCATTAGCTCTAGCGCCAACCATACCAAAACATGAACCGTGAAAAATATTGTTAATGACAAAGGGCATCACAAGCGAATTAAGGTGGTAAGGATTTGGAGATAAGGAAACCTTTCATTTCAGGAGTGCTTCAATTTCAAGCTGAAACGAAGTTAACTAAACCACAGCTTCTTAGTAGTGCATGGTATAATGAATATGACGATGTATTCGTTTACGAGCACGACACGTGTCTTGAAATTCGGAAAGTCGTCAGGATTTGAAAAACACTAAGTAAATACTTTTAATCTAAGACCTTTAATTATTTATTAATTAAATATTATTATTATATTATATTAATTATATTATTATTATTTAATTAACGTTTATTACAGTCGCTCAAATACCACGTGTTCTTTATGTTAATTTTGCAAGCTAAAGCTCACCGCAAAGGACTAACAGGAAGAAACTCCACCTTAACTTCATCACCAAGTTCCAAATTTTTCCTCTAGAGGGAGAAATTGAAAAAAATCCATTTCGCAGTACAAACCAGACTCGAATAATGATTCAAAGTTTATTATCAATATGAAGCTGTGTACACGCTCCTTGAAGCTAGACATGAATCAGTTCCCACACGATTTTGTACCTTTCGTCCTCCACTTCCGTGCACTCACACGCGCTCATAGAAGTCATTGATCTGGGCGATCTGCGATACCTTTCCGTGCACCACGTGGGTTGATATTTATTGGTGATAAATTCAGTTGCTAAAGCAGCTCTGGAGGTGTAGCTATGTTGTCCTCCCTGCGTACTAATTTCATTCATATAAGTTTGATACTCTTCTCTGAATAATATTTTTTTGCACCTGGAACGCTAACAGCACGAAAGGTGTCTGTCCTTTCGACTTGTCGTGGGTGAAACATAACCACACTACAAACAAAACAAAAAAAACTGCTAAGTAACGACGGCAGTAGTGGCACCACTGCAACTGATCAATGAACACCTACATGGTTTCGTTTCTTGACCCGCAACAGGCGTAGGTTTGCAAAATTTTGCAACTGCTTTGCATATTGCAACAGACTTCTTGGGGGTTTTTCCGTGGGTTTTTTTTTGTAAACCACTAGCATTTGTGGGATGAAGTAATTTATAGCATTATCGTTTCTACCTTTCGTTGACATCTGGAGCCGTGTCATCTTACCGAGCGAATGAATTGAAAGCGGAGTAAAGTAGGAAATAATAATGTCACCAATAATCCCCGTTTTGTTCGGTAATGAGTGATTTTGTTGAGGTAATTAAAACCACAACACCAAACCGAGCCGCGAATGTGGTAAAGATGAAATAATATATTGATATTACCAACGATTGGATACGAACAAAATGACGGCTGTTCTGTCTCACTTGAATCATAAACATTAAATACACTCGAATGAAACGAACCTTATTAATGATCGAACATTGTAAAATAATTTACAAAAATGGGTGTTACCACCCTAGACCACAACAGAAAACTACGGTTGATTATAATTGAATGTAAGCTTCCATCAAACGAACCGGAAGCGGCTGAGGTTTACAGTAATCTGAAACTAAATCAAAAAACAACCACAAAACTTTTCCATCCCAAGCTTCGGTTTCGTTTCGATGTTTGTTGAATGTTGATTGATCAATTTATTCCCCTTTTTTTGAGCGACATGTTTTACACTCTCTGCTGAGGAAACAAAAAACATTTTCCATCTGCTCCAGTAATCAAATTTAACAACACCAAAAAACTGAAGGGAAAATTTGATTCCTGAAATAAAATTAGAGATCGTGTAACAACACCTCTTTTTTATCACTCCATGTTTTGTTCCACCTTCGAGCTCTTGTTGTGCTGCAGCTGTCGCATTAACCAAGGCGTACTCTCTGTGGCTGTTGGGCCACGCGAGACATGCTGGCGTCGAAAGGGCTCTATGATTGACTGCTGAACCTCCTGCTGGTTAAGTTCTGAGCTCAGCTTCCAATTTTACGCTGCCGTTGCAGTTTGCATACACGGATATAGATGCATCAGCAGCTGGTAGCACATAGCATGGATGTTGTGTCCAAAAAATCATTATATTCACAATTATGCTACACGAGCGTAGCGTTCTCGAGTGCGCGCGCGTGATACAAAAAGCGCTATAAAAGGAGGAGCGAGGGGCGAGGAAGTTAGTGTTCGGTCTGAAGTGGAAGCAGCATCACCGGTCCAGCAGCCCGCTAGCCCCATCGAGGAAGACGCTCTCTGGCTTTAGGCCCATCGAAGAAGGAAGACTCTCTCTGGCTCTAGCCCCATCGAGGAAGACGCTCTCTGGCTTTAGGCCCATCGAAGAAGGAAGACTCTCTCTGGCTCTAGCCCCATCGAGGAAGACGCTCTCTGGCTTAGCCCCACGAGGAGGAAGACGCTCTCTGGCTTTAGGCCCATCGAGGAAGACGCTCTCTGGCTTCAGGCCCATCGAGGAAGACGCTCTCTGGCTTAGCCCCACGAGGCGGAAGACGCTCTCTGGCTTGGCCCCACGAGGAGGAAGACGCTCTCTGGCTTTAGCCCCACGAAGGAAGGAAGACGCTCTCTGGCTTTAGGCGCCACGGGGAAGACTCTGGCCTCGCGCCGCAATAAGGACACGCAAAAAAAAAGAACACAACGTAGGGAGAAGAAAATTTAAGTGAAGTGCAGTAAAATAAATAAGTTCATCCGTGACAAAACAATGGATGTACTGTCGGTAGTGGCGTGTATCAGCACTATCCGGTAGCTTGGTTTCGTTTCTAGCATCCCCGGCATCAACACGTGCCAACAGCGACTGCTCAAAAGGGGAATCGCAGAGAGCCAGCTGTACCACGATGCGTTTGTTCATCTGCATGGCCATGGCTAGTGAGATGGTACGATACTGCTGACTTTATGTCTGCCGGTGATGTTTCGTTATGGTAGATTGATCTTGCACGGAAAACGATCTTTCCATTTCCTATCGCACTGTTTGCATCCTCTGTATCGGATGTCAGCAGGATGTCCGTACATTATCGTTAACATAACGAAAAAAAAGATATAGATAGGAGGAAGAAAGTCTGGTGTGTCTCTTTTCAAGTAGAGTTTATGCAAAAATAGACACTTTACTTGCTTGAAGAAATTGACTGATGTAAAAGGGAAAATTAAATGTAATATTACACAACATCGCCATCAACGCCCTGAAGCAATGAAATTGTTTTCTATTAAAATCGACTACTAATGATAGTAATAATGATTTAAATGCCCAACATCCTGATATCAAGGAGGAAGTCACAGACTGACAGCTAAAGGCAAGCACAACATGCTCTTGGAATAACTATGCTCCAAGTTACTCCACTTAAGTCGGAGGGCGTAACTAAAACTTTTTTGTTTTGTTTTGTACCACCACCGCTGGTATGCTATTACCAGAAACCTGGTGCAATGTGATCCACTTAACACTCTGCCTCCTAATGCTTCTCCAAACCAATGTCCGGATCTGTGTCTAGCTGCTGCTGTGCTATTTTACACCTTATCGTGCGTTCCATTCCTGAGGCAACTCCCCAGACCGGTAGCTTGCAACATAGACAAAGCGTAGCAGGTTTTGTTTTTCGTTGTGGTTCATGGAAAGGAGATTTTGCACGAGAGTTGTAATGTAACTTTAGCAAAACCGTAGTTTGACGTACAGGTTATCACGTTCTTCACTTCCTTGCTTTTGGGTGGGGAGAGCTTTAAATCCTCCAGCGTTCGTGCGTTACAAGTCGTGCAGAAACATTTCAATTACCAGTGATAGATTCTACTTTTTCCACTGACAATTTGTCAGACAGCTACACAGACCCGACAGACACGGTACCTCTACTTTCATAGCTTGGATAGGATTAAATTTGTTTTTTTTTTCTACAATACAATACCTACCGTAAAGCTAATGGAATGGAATACCTTTTCACCCAACTAAACTCCCCGAAGGAGAAGAGTAATGTAATAGAAAATGGAGCGTAACGAATGTTCTAAATTAAAAAAAAGGAAATACCGTTCCACTTTTTAAGGACTGACAGCTGTCTTTAACATTGAAAAACCTGAAGAATAATTTCAAACTATTGGGTTTATGGCAGAATAATTAACACTTCCATTTCGTTAGCTTAAGCTCTTTGTATCAATAGCAAATCCTGTCTTACCAAATAATGAAGCAATTTGTGTGCTGAAAAAAAGGACACCAAACTAATGTGTCATTATCCCAAACCCGGTGCACAATCTGGTCCTTCTTTTAGGGGTCTCTGAAGAACAGATTACCTCAATTGCTTTGGAACAACAAAACACAGGTAAGAAGTAATTTAAAACTGCTTAGACCTCAGCTATATCAACCGTCGGACGAGCGATTACAAAACCGTAACACAATAAAAGGTGGAGTTGGTCTATAATGAACTGCCAAACCTTTTTTTGTGACTTTTCAAAAGTTTGAAAAAGGGAAAACAAAACCAATAATCCATAAACTCTCGGCACGGCATTACGGTCAATAGAGGCAACAGTGGTGCTGCTCAATGTGCAAACAAAAACAAATAGTCACATTCTCCCCGGATAAGATCTTCATTTTGACAGACATGGGACACCGTACCGGCCAATCGATTGATATAATCCCAGCTTCCTCCCGAGTCACACCTTCACCGATAGGGTTGGGATAGGCTCACAATAGAAGACGAGTTGATGATGGGCAAGCGAGAGACCCATTCCAGGAATGCCGGAAACAGGGCTCGGTAAACATTTACGGCCGAACCAACCCTTCGGGCCTTGAGTAAAACCATTTTTCAGCCATGTGAAATGATGGTGGATGATATGTAGGAAGGAGGCAAAAAGGATTGCGAGTAAAAGAAGAGACAAATAAAAAATGGTGATGGTGAAGCTGCCAGATAAGCGAGATACCGGACACTTCTATCAACATTGGACCGAGGCGAAGGCCGGTAAAGGATAAAAAGGTAGGTGAAAACGGAAGCTCGGTAAACGTAGCTAATCAGATTGTAAACAGGTTCAATTGTATGGTAATTCTTGCTTGTATAGCGTGTAAAAAAAGACATCATAGCAAAGATCTAGTGTAAACAAAAACATAGAATAGAAAAAAATGCTCAAAATCCTAGTATATCCCTTTCGTTATACTGGCTCAAAACTGAATCAGGCTGAATATGAACTGCACTTTTTTACGACTTCCTCGTACTAGAGAAATGAAACTAACCAGCAACAGATAAGCCTCGCCGGAAAAAAACTGACTACAAATGAAATTAATTCTGCTAGTAAAACAAACAAAATAACACACGGCTTGTTGCCGAATATCCTGTACCAACGAAAAGATAACAGCCGTAAATTAACTTTATCCTTTATTATGAACTCTCTACGACGTTCCACCACACTGTTTTAGGTGCAAAAGGGTTCGCTGTGCATTTACAAGAAGATTATGAATAATCTTTAACCGCGCATAGTACACAACCCTGCCGGATGTAGTACGGAGGCTATTGTGCGGTTGGAAAAACAAACCGGCACAAACCGCTGGCAGCATGAATATCGCCTTTAATCAACTTTCTCGGTACGCAAGATAAAATGATCTGTTAAGGGGGTGGTGTTCCGACCTGAGAGATCTGATGCGACGAGCCCGCCCAAGAACTTATAAAGATGTCGTGTATAATGTTGGGCTGTGGCTTATGTACCCTAAGCAATAGATGAAGTTTATGTTCATCAGAACTCAGCCTTGGGTCGTCTTCAAACGTCGTCGCTAGAAAACGAGTAGCTCCCGCCCGTGTACTTCAATTAGATTTAATTTCGTTCCAAAACTGACATGGCTTTGTCTCGTGCAACGTGTAACGTGGTGGGATGACATACCATCACGCCATCCTACATCCATCCATCCTTTCGGGAATTCGGGAAGAAGAATGGTTTGGTTTCTTCATTTGCACCATGCATTTATTCCGCAATAAGCGACCTTCCTTGTACAACACCGTGCCCTTTTGGGGACGCTTCTCGTCCATTGATCATCATATGGAGCAGCACACTGTAGGCACTTGGTGACTTGGAAGACTGTGTAGGATCATCGCGCCACGAATGCCTGGCGCCATCGCTATCCACTGTGTGTGTGTGTGCAGTGACTTCAAAAGACCAACACGTTTGGTATCCCCAAAATGGAGAAGCAGAAGAAAAAAAGGGAACTTTGGAGGGAATGAAGACCAAAAATTCCACAGGATCCGTAGCTCTTTGTTTTGGATGGATGCGGAAGAATAAATAGAGTCAGAGAGAAGCAAGGGAACAACACCAAACGTTCGAATGGAAGTTTTTGTTCCAAACCAACCTCATCGTGTACAATGGCCGTACGTGTTTTTTCCAACACAATCAAATTCAAATTTAATGATAGGGTTTCGGGCGGCCCGGTGGTGCATATGATAAACGGCGCCTGTCCACACGGCCGGACCGGGTTCAAATCCCATCCGGACCGTCCCCCCGTAACAAGGACTGACTATCCAGCTACGTGGTAAAAATAAGTCTAGTAAGCCAGAAATGGCCGGCGTGACCTGTAAGGTCGTTAAAGCCAAGAAGAGAGAAGAGATAGGGTTTCGAAACCCATCACAAGTACGGTTCCAAATCTATGGATGGTCCCTCTTCTATGGACGTAAAAGGAAGAAATGTACGGCTAACTGCGCACACGCCATCAGCAGGATGTTGCGAGAGGCAAAGTCTAACGGGCAAACCCATAATAATCCCTCGTTTTCCGGGTTAGAGTCTCGCACGTTCCGATACCCAAAAACTCCTGGTTCCTGTTTTGCATCCCTTCTTCATTTTTTTTGTTCCTCGATGCAAGAATGATGCTGGAATTAATTTCATTTGAAAGCCAATCTCATAAACGTCTGAAAATTGAACCACCCTCAGGTATCAGGAATTGTACTTAAACCCATATGGTTAGCTCATTGCGTTATGTTAGACCAGGCCGCTTCTTGTTGATTTTTGTGTGCACCATAAAATAATATACATACACACTCCTCTAAAGGAAGGTAGTGCCGAACATATTGAAACAGATGAGAATGGGATGTGACATCCTGTCGTTCCGTGGCGGTTGAAACCACCGAAGGGTGGACCTTTATCCTTTATGGAACGGTACACCCGGGTACGGTTGCTTTGCAAGCAAAGTTAAGCATAAAAGTAAATGTTTGTTTTAAGCTTTTTGATGCAGAAAAGGCAAGATATACATAAGGGGATATATAGGGAAACTGGCATGCAGGATTGCTATAAATTTCGCTAATGAATGTTAAATATTGTCACATTGTTTCTGAACAACAATCAATGGAACAGATTGATGATTAAATTTGAAAATTTTCAAGTAACGATTTATAGTGCTGTTACGTTATTCAATTTACAAAAAAAAAAGAATGTAAATATCGAAATGAATTCTCCTAGAAAAAAAATTCACTGAAAGAATTCTGATTTCATCAGTCTGTCTTGCAGCATGTTGAAATTCAATTATTAAAATTACAATCAAGTGGAAAACATTCTTTTCACCTCCCTGGAACCGACCCTCAACACAGCCACGCTAAAAGATCCTTTCCTTTGACGTCCTTTTTATCGACCCTGAATGGAGAAAAAAACCAACCGTAATTAAACTCACCCCGTCAAGAGTTGAATCGTTTCGGAAGTCTTTCAAATTAAAAATCTACACACAGTGTGTGCTTTTTAATATTGTAGCATAATATGCTGTGTACACAGTAAGTCACGTCTGTGGCATGAATCATTTTGGTATGCTTTTCCATTAAAAATCTATACTCAGTTGTGCCGTTCAAAGCAAACAAACCTCGATGGAATAAATATTGTACAAAACTGTGCTGTTTACACAGTAAGTCATACGAAGCATGTCTGTACCACGCAGAGGGCTCTTCCTAGTTTAGCTTACCGATTTTCTTTGACCTTAGAATTAATAAACAGGACAACCCCTGGAACCCATCCGATGTTCGCATTTGTAATAGACGAGAATGAATCCTTGAAATGTAGATAACGACAAGCGCCTTGTCTGTCCTATTTTTAAAGTACTCTTGAAAACCCCCACTCTAGGGTGCTTTCTTCCAATTCTTCATTTCCAATGCTTCATTTCCTAGGAAGCAAAACAGTTGGTGGTGGTTTTCAGGGAACTCATCTCTCAAATGAATTTCCACCGTATCCTTAAGGGAACTTGTTCGCCTTTCAAATCAGTTGAAGCACCAGAATGAGCAAACGAACCCGATACTAAGTACGCAATTCAATTAGGTTTTGATCTTTTCTTCTAGATTTAGGCTCCGTGTCCGTTTGATGATTGAAATGGGCACTCGAAACGCAACACACGCTCTTGAACGATTTGCCGACAATTCGTTCGAGAGCCTAACACAGTGTTTGGCTGATTTCAATTCAAACTTCCTTCCCCTTGCTTCATTAACAACTGTTATGCAGCACGCCCGGTAGTGTCCTGCCAGACTGACACTCTAGCTACTTTAGTGCGTAGGTAAAAGCCCAACGACACTGCCGGCACTGGTAAGGCAACCTCGTACTAATTGAGTTATCCTCGCTGCAAACTTTTCTACCTTTCTCAAAGCTTTTTGGGGTACCAGAGGACTAGAGATCTCTAACCGTTCACCGTTCAAAGTGGTCGAACCACCGAGAAACCTCTTTCGTGCATGGTTGAGTTGGCTAGCTTAAGCCTACCATTAGCTGCGGGTTCCTTTACCGTTCCCGTCATTAATCATCTGCTGAATAATTAAACAAGCCGTTGCAGCGATGGCTGGCAAACGTTGGGTAGAAGGTTTTTCCCCCATCCAGGGAGAAATGGCTATCCATGGCGCATATCAACAGGCTGTGCAGGAAGAGCAAAGGTCGAATGAGAAGGGCGCTTAGTGAGCAATCTCTGCTCGGTCCGGAACGGTTGGCTACGAATAAACAGTCGTAAATTATTCCACACCGCAAGTGGAAGAAGGCGGTTGTAGCTCTTCAAAACAAAACACGAAAAAAAACGAACTTCACAGACGTAAGTACGTACCATGAAGTGTATGCGGCTTCTTAATTTGAATATCCAGCACCTTCTATACTCTGGCATAGAACTTGTAGCTTCTGACTGCCCATCGAATACGGGAATCATGTTACCAGAAACAACCATCACTACTACAACTACTATTNAGCTCTTCAAAACAAAACACGAAAAAAACGAACTTCACAGACGTAAGTACGTACCATGAAGTGTATGCGGCTTCTTAATTTGAATATCCAGCACCTTCTATACTCTGGCATAGAACTTGTAGCTTCTGACTGCCCATCGAATACGGGAATCATGTTACCAGAAACAACCATCACTACTACAACTACTATTGCTCCTGCTGTAACTGAGAACCCCGAGCCACTGTCTATGGACGACGGGTTTTGGAAGGTTTCCACTGGGATTAATTTCGGTGGGAAATGAAACAGGTGAGTTTGCCTTTTACGATTTGATGAGTACGAGAATTTAGGGCGTCGGTGCAGCTGCAACCGTACGCAAGACGAAAGCTTGGGGTTATAAAAGTCGAATCTTACCTGACGGCCACGTAGCTGGCACAGCCACCATCCTTTCAGCCCATTCGTGTCCGTTTCGATGACGGTCAGCGTTTCGCCTTTACGAAAAGCCAGCTCGTCCGTACTTTCGGCAATGTTGTCGAAGGTTGCCTTGGCCAGCAGTTTCTGAAACGATAGAAGATTTGCAAATTAGATGCATGTTATCGAACAATTCGAAGTTCAAGGGTGTTTTTTTTTGTGTTGGGGATAGCACTAGAATTGTGTCGACATTTTGGGTGTGATTGGTCCCGATGGTCCTCTTTCACTGTGAGGTGACATGTAAGTTACGCCAGCGAAACCCCGGGCAATCTATCTTAATACGTACTGTAACTTCCACCTGGCAAATTGTGGCCTTTTTTGAAGATATATTAGGCTCTTGAGAATGTAAGTATGTTGCTCATGAATATATCAGATTGTGTAGAAGAAGCTTGAAACATCCGTTTCGTTTATGAAATATTACATTATTTAAACAAAAAAAATTTACACATATAAAGTTTTTAATTTTAAATATTTTGAGATGAATTTAGGTATTTTTCAACAATAAACTACAGTGTAAAAAGGATAACAAAACCAAAACAGCAGAAAAATTCAGAGATTTATGGCAAACAGATTTGAGACTGGCAAACAGAACTCAAACACCTTCTAAACGGCACTGGCAGAAAATCATTCCCGAGGGACAAGACAAGAGAAATTGACAGAAAAAGTAGAAAAATAAACAAACGAAATTTTCACTCAATCCCTACTCCGGTGTGCTTTCCCCAGCCAAATCACTTTGAACCGTAAAATCAAAGAAAACGTGCGAAGAAAAACACTGAGAAATCGGCAATCGGAATGGATTGTAATGTGACACCGAACCGACGAAACATGCTGCATCAGGGGTGGCCCCGAAGATGATTTCTTGCATGGGACCTTTAAAAGCCCAACACAAAAAAAACGAGGTCACCTACTAGAAGCCAGAGGAGTTGTTCCTTCTTTGCCGTTTTGTTACGTTTTGCTGTTTTTGGTTCTGCTTAGTGATCCGATTTCAATTAGTCTAATGATATTTCTGTGAAGAGAAAATGTCGTTGGAAAATTTAAAGATGGTTTCCGCGTTCTTGATGGTATCGAGGGAAACCTTTCCTTTTCATCACTTCTTAAAACAAACATCTTCAAAGCCACTCACTCACGGCAGGAACTTAATTGCGTGTCGTATGAAGAGACCCGTTCCAAACCTCGGGCACGACGTTTCAATTTACACAACGACTTATTTATCTATCGACGACAAACATATTTCCTGAAATTTAACGACATCCGCCAAAAAAGCCGTGGGTTGAAATGTGGAACGCAATTCCATCAGCCGTTTTGTTTCCATTGATGGAAGGTTTCTTTCCCTGACGATCAGACATCAGGCGATGGTCGACTTAATTTCTTCTGTGTCTCTTCTTTTTTTTTGCATGCTGCAATTTATGGACATCGTTTCCGAAATCGGCGAAACTAATCGACACTTGATTTTCATCTCACTTAGACCAATCGACCAGCGACTCTGCATGGTCACGTTTCACACACTGGCACAAATTTCACTTGTTCGCCTCATTCTCGTTTGCTCGGTGCTGATGGTGTGTCTGGATGTCTCCAGCAAAAAATCTGGCACTAACCGAAATCGCAGATAATGTTAAAATGGTGACCAAAAAGAGAAATCGCACTGGAGGGGGGCCTGTTTCCTGGGAGGATGAAGGAAGAGGGCCCCAGTAAATGGGCAAAAATTGGCTTAAACTGTTCAACAGATGCTTCCACTGGGTTGTGTTGAGGATTTTAGATGGTTAAGATGCGATCATGATAATGATGACGATGATTGCTCGAACGCGAAAAAACCTACTCCAAGACACATCCCAAAACCCAAATCATGATCTTATCTCATTTGCTTCCATAACCAGTGCAAGATATGTTGGTGGGGATATGTTATTTTTATGCGGCAAACATCTTTAAACTCGTGTCTGGTTATCTCATCAGTGATGGAGTTTTTTTTTGTTGTATTGGCGATGCGTAATGTTAGCAAACAATGACGATGAGTTTAGCTGTGCGAAACAAGCACTGAAAAGCTTTTTGATGGTGATTTATGTTTTTTTCCCCCGTTTTGTTTTGTGGTAGAAAATAAAACGTTATTATCGATAAGTGTTAACAACTTCACATAAGGGTGCTGCAGTAGACGAATACAATCTATTCAGTCATTACTGTTAACAATTTCCGACAAAGGAAATAGAGAAATACAGTTATTTTGCTGTGTGTTTTATGTACTTTTAAATTTGTATATGTAGATGAGATTTAACAACTGGGAATTCAATGTTGATGTATTAATTCTTCAACTAAAACAGCCATTTCCGTCTCACGAAAATTTCAAACTGACAACTTCTCACTCTAGAAAAATGTCAGAATGATTTTGACATTTGTGATTCAATTTGAAATTAATTCACAAAATGCAACGGCTGCAAAACAGCGATAAAAGCATTGTACAATGTGATAAAAAATCACACTCTAGTAAACTCTTTGCGGTGTACGAGGATGCTAATAAATTATCATTACAATGTAACACTTCGCATGCAACCAGAACTTCAACAAAGTACCAGAAAATGATTTATAATTCGCGCGAAAGTGTTACCTCTCAGCAAAAACCCCTCCAAACACAACTACAGCGCACTACAAAACTTTGTCGACTTTGTTGTTAAAAAGGATAGTAAAATAGTCTGATGCAACTGGCAAAAAACACGGGGGTAATGCTTACTCACGAGCAAAACACACCCGAAAAAAGCTTGAACAGAAAAAAGGTGCAACGAAAAAAAAAACAAAAGCATAATTCCTATTAACGCGAGTGCAAGCATAAAACTATTCTGCTTCGCAAATGTTTTTGATGGCTTGGAACATTTTTCCCACGTACAATTTGGATGAACGGTTGGTTGCACGGCAGAGAAAAAAGTGTTTCTATCAGACCAGGCAAAACCCAAAAAAAAGGGCCACCTTTCGTTCGCATTTGAATAAATGCGAAAGCACGAATTNGGGGGTAATGCTTACTCACGAGCAAAACACACCCGAAAAAAGGTTGAACAGAAAAAGGTGCAAGAAAAAAAAAACAAAAGCATAATTCCTATTAACGCGAGTGCAAGCATAAAACTATTCTGCTTCGCAAATGTTTTTGATGGCTTGGAACATTTTTCCCACGTACAATTTGGATGAACGGTTGGTTGCACGACAGAGAAAACAGTGTTTCTACCAGACCAGGCAAAACCCCAAAAAGGGCCACCTTTCGCTCGCATTTGAATAAATGCGAAAGCACGAATTAACGATGCATAAAAAACTATTTAATGAAAATGAGATTATTAAAAGCAGAGGAAACAAGCAAAAAAAAACAAATGCGAAAAATAAGAATTATACGGTTGGGTGGTTTAAATACTATAATGAAAAACGAAAAAAAAAAACAAAATGCATAACCGAAAGAGAACATCATTTTAAACGATTTATTTGTGGGTAAATAAATAAAATGAAGCAAAAAAAAATGAAACAAACAAATGTAGGTAATAAATGTAAAACCTAATTTGTGAAGTGAGCCACGCATAACAATGCATTCGAGTTATGAGGAAACAAAATTCATCGCATCAACTTAAGTGGAAATAATTAGCCAATTCAGTGGTTTCGATTTATGCCATTTATACACCAGAACAATGGACGCTGTTGGTGAAGTGGGCGAAAAAAATGCTCATCCATCGATAACAATTCTCGCAAAAAAAAAGAGTAGAAATAATGCATCCAAGGTGCAAATGCATGGTATGGGGAAATGCAGTCGATGCATTTTTATCCTCCCAAGTGCTAATAGAACTGTTATGAACTAACACGACGGTCGGTTTGCGAACGCTCGGACGGGTGCGCATTAATTGACCGAATTAAGGCAACCAACTTGGGTGGGGTGAACGGGATGGAATCATAAATAAAACGCCAATGGCCTCATTAGCATATAATTAACTGGATGTAACCCGTCCAACCTATTTCCCGCGTGTGCGTAGGGACAGAATCAAACAACCACAAACGGTTTGATCGGTATTTGACGTTTGATTTTATGCAGCAAATTCACACATCGAAAAAAAAACAAAACGTTTCCATTTCGATAGCTTGCGGCCATTTGACCGTTTGATCGACCGTTGACCTTTGAACATGGGAGAAGGAGGTGTGCAAAAAAAAGTGAAGGTAAGATTGATGTTTTACTCCACTTCTCTCGATGGGGAAATGTAGGGATTTCTTTGGGGGTAGCTTAATGAAGACATCATACGTATTAAGGTCGAAAAGGGAATTTGAATAAAAGGCTTTCACTAATTCGATTTTCTTAAAGTGATCGGTAGAAATTAATATGCCCTAAAAATGTCTAATGACTTCCATAATAAATTGATGGTAATATAAATTTAAATGATGAAGTGAAATTATATTTCTATTATTATACTTCAAAATAATTGGAAAGAAAAATTCCTTTAGCACAAGGCTCTAGGGAGCGTAAGACATTTTATTTATTTATATTTTTGCCCATTTATATTCCTTCCCGAAGAGCAAACTTCGTATAGTCTAATCGGCACAAATAAATAATAGACACGATTCGTCCAAGCAACATAATCCGTTGGCCGCGCTGCACGCATTCCAGTGCTAATGAATTCCAGCTACCCGTAGCAATGGCCAGTTCAACGTGAAGAACATAAGTAATGATTCAATCCATTACTGGTACACATTCCGAAGGTTCAAATCACGACTAAACTGACCGCAAAGAGACCAAAAAAACAACGACTCGTGACTTTGGTACCAGCGTTCGGGCCCCACGATTGTCGGCATCTCGGCAAAATTTGAGAACCACTGTCTGTGTTGGAATGGTCACACACACACGGGAAAGTGGACCACAAATCCCGGCCGCAATATATTTGTTTGTTAATAATGAAATACGATGATTATGCGGCGATTGAATTACATTATTTATCGAGCGATTAGACAAAATTATACTTTTGTAAAACATGTGCAATGTCTATCGGTTGTGCCTTTTGTTGTTAAGGGAGCAAAGCAAGGAACCCCCGGAAGAGACACCTTTACTGCGCTTTACCGTGGCGCAGTGTTATAAATTTATTCCGGTTGATTACGGGTTAAGATAGCACCGAAGAATGGTTATATTCTGTGTTTTAAGCTGACCTATCGTCAGCGAAGACACGCGCTAAGAAGAGATTTTGGTGCATCTCCACAGCATGCAGACGAAGAAGCAGAGAAGATATGGATGAGAAGATTCCATTAACCCGCTCATACAGAAAACACCCAGAAGGTGTTGATCGGATTCTTGCAGCATTAAAATGAATTCTTTATGGAAGCCATCGCTTCGTATCACTGCATAACAAAGCCAATAATAAAAAGCGTGTTTAACAAATCTAACACAAAACTTTAAACCCAAACAAAAAGATGCTCTATAAAGATGCTCTAAATGGATTGAAAATGGCGGCAGTCTTGTGGATATCGTCGTAGATAGCCCAAGTTCAGAGAATTTAAAACCATGATTCTTGGGGCCATCTCCAACATAACAGATACACAGAAACGTCATGCTCTCATCCGGAGCACTCATTGGAAAAGGCCCGAAATCTAACAAGCGTACCTTTATCCACATTTTACCTCCTCTATATTCATCGGGCATCGTCACAGATTTCATCCGAAAGGCACATCAGGTGAAATGGACATGTTTTTTCACGTGTCAGAATGTCATTAAGCTTCACCGATGCGTGCGTCTGCTTCGGACAGCTCTTTTACCAATTTACTGTCACTGGTAGATAGGGCTTTAGGGTGTCCCCTTCCGCAATAGGATCATCCAAAATTTATTCCATTCCATATTCTCTGTCCCGAATCGATTTAGTGCCAGATTCACGTCGCGTAATTGGCAGTGCTCTCGTCCAGGCATGGGATGTTTCCCGACTTCCACAGAATTCAGACCACGAGCATCAACCCTAGGATTATGGTTTCGAGCAGTTTGGAGTAACTGGTAGCCCAAGGGCGTGGTGGCTAGAAGCCCTTTAACTACTGCGCTTACTCCCCATCATCGAACTTCAATCCTAAGGCAA
>CM028106.1:19310496-19368665 GCA_016170015.1 Anopheles longipalpis
TGAGAGATGCGGCTGAAGGTGGATGCAGCGAAAATGGATGCGGCACTCAAAGTAAACATAACTGTTGATTGATTTATCCTATTCCTTTACCATTCCAAGGAAGCCTGTTTGGACAGGAGACCACGTCCCCCAACAATCGATCACACACACTATCAAGGGTGTTCCAGGGCAATCAGACGGTTCTACGCCTGCAATTTCCGCCGTGCCTTTAGGGACACGAGACTAAACAACTTTGCTTACGAGGGCAAAAATCGATTCCTAATATAGTGTGTTTCAATGCATTCGCTTGGTCAGAATAAGGAGCGCTTGCTGCACCGAATAGCCATCCTCCCTCGCCGAGTTCTTCTATGTGTTCAAGACTGCGGAACGTTCTTCCTAGGTATAGGGTGAAGATATTGGTAAAACAGTGTAGCATAAAATTGCACACTTAATTACTTTGTTGCGAACCCCGGCTTCTACACTTCCTGTCGGTGTCGAAGTGTGTTTGTCCTGTGCCTTTACGTGAGCAAACCGGGTGCTACTACTTGACGTGCTTTGATCACACAGCATCGAAGGAACTGACCCACCACACGTTCTCGAGGGGACTTCAAAATTGGATCAGACAAAGGGGGCTCGCACTGATGAAGGGTCAAATTGTGTCTAATTTGTAATTTCCTGCTTTGATGTTCAAAGGCAATGTTGCAACATGCAACATGGCGTACGTATGCATATAAAGGATGGGTAGAGTGTTGTCCCCGTTTTTGCAAAAGGTAAACCTTTGAAGAGGAACAGGATAATGTAAGTTGGCTCATTTTGCGCACCAACGGAGCAGGGTTCGATAAAAAGGGGGACTTTTTCGATGTGTGATAAATGGACGAACTGTTTGGAGAAATTTACACGCCATATGTTGTTCACACAGTTCCTAACAGTACGACATATTTTCCCGTATCGATATTACGCCTCTTCCTCTTGCAGCTTTTGAATTGCAACATTCAAGAGGCGGCAAGCTTACACTCATACTGCTGGCAACCTATTTTTCTTATCATATGGAGTTCGATAAAATAAAACCTGCGAGGTGTGGAAAATAGTTACAACCGACCCCCACACCGTATACCACGGATGGCGAAGGGAGCTGGTATTTTTCGAGTGAACGTTTCGCAGCCGATAAGATAAAGCTGGTGGACAGAACTCAACGCGGCGTTTGTTCGCTCAAAGTGGTTGAAAGTCGATCGAGGTTATGGTGTGACATTTTACTGCTTGCTGTACGGACGCGGGACGCCAGGAAGGTGAAAAGTAGTGGCAAATGGTTAAGCAAACGTTTGTAACAAACATTCACAGGAGTGTTTGTAATTCAACACTCCAGGAGAAAACAGTTGAAACAGGTTTAAAAAAATATTATTTAAATTGGAAAAGACTTGTCACTGCTATATTTGACAGTTATTGCAATCAATCGATACGTCATTTATCTTCAATATATCAACATATGTAATATTTATTATATTCCCATTTCCTTTTACGATTATCATTAAGATTATCGACACTTTGAAAGATAAGCTCAATGGGCTAACAAAAGTGACACTATTCAAATATGCTAAACAACAACCATTTCTGTCCAGACTTGGGGAATACCACGTAAAATGGTGGGTAATATGTTAACACTAATCGACCATCTGTTTAAACGTGCGAAAGTGGGAGTAAATTTTGCATGACCACCATTGCAATAGCTTGGGATCAACTGAACGAAACATCATCTTTCTTTGGCTACATCCGCGATCGTACACGCGATCGATTTCACCGGGCGGCGATGAAGCAACTCGTGTTGCTGCCAAAGACGGATTTGTCACACCAAGGAACGTCAAATATGGAATGACCTGTCGTTCGTTCGGTGTCGGCAGAACTGGTTTTTCTCATTCCTTTAGACGCACCATTGTACCTGTTCCAACGCAGAGCCTTAGCATTTATGCACCCAGTCATCGAATGACCTTGGACGTGGTCGTGTGTCGGCCCTAGAGAAGGTGTGAAGGTGTACCATGTTGGGTTTGGTCGGACGTGAAAAGTGTGAGATACTTTAAACATGGCTGTGCAATTTTTTGTGCCGTTGTGTTGCAGCCCAGCAAATGCTAACCACCATTGCATTATTGCACGCGACAAACGTGGGTTAGTCTCGTCTCGGTTCCTTCCCCGTGTTTGCTTTCCTGCTTGCAAAAAAAAAAAACTTTCAACTGGTTGCACTGTTCCATAAAGAATTCGGTACTATTTCGGGCAACCACCACCAGGCAAGAAACTGTAAAGTTATTTCTACCGATTGTGCCAGCTATTCAATATGCCTTAGGCTATGGAAAGAAGCGAAAGAAAAAAAAATGGATGAACTCCACAATCGAACGGTTTGTTTTCTTTCGAAGCCTTGCTTACGTTGCACCATTCTCCGATGTTTATGTGGCGTTGGCCGTTTCAATGCCAAACCCATATTATACGACAGGCAAAAAAAAACAACCTCCCAACGAAATGAAACAAAAAGCAAAAATCCCAAATCACGATCACGGGCAGAAGCGAAAAATTTTGCAAACGAAGAAACAAATAATTTGCCTTTCGACTGTGGAGCTTTTTTTTGTTTTGGTTTTCTTCCCTCCGATCGATCGTAAAATTCATATTGCCATAATTCGTTTTGTGTGATGAAGACATGTGAAGAAATATTAACTCGACCTAACAGAGGTTACCCTTGGTGGGAAGAAACGTGTCGAATAAGCGGCTACAAATTATAATCGCCCTGGATCGCTCAAAGATATTTGCAAGTTCAAGTACCTCGGCATGATCGCACCAAAAACTAACCACCGAACTGGATGAAGTCAGCAAACAGAAAGGAATCCGAAAGGGAATACTTTCGGTATGGGAAACGAAAGGTGAAAAAAGAGGTACATTCCAATCACATGACACTGGGAATGATTTGAGAATTGTAAGGAAAATTGGCTGATTGTCCAGAAGCTGTTGCCTACTGCGTTGGATATTCCGGGACCTCTCGGGATGACAAAGTCGAACGATTATTTGTAATATAACTTGCTCGGTGTAACGTGACGTTAAGTATGTACATTTACTGTCTCACATGGTGAGCTCAATAACATCCGGAATGGTGGACGGTACAAGTTCTTACCAATACTTCTCCCCGTTGAAAAAACCGGCAACGACGGTACACAGAAAATCGTGAGTCAGTATTTTTTGCTTGGCCACCAACACGCAAAACAAAACGATCGATGAGTTATAGCGTTTCAATGCTTCAACGTGAAGTTGCGAAGCAAGAAAAGGAGTAACACCGATGAACTTTATTCCTTATGATGGTTATATCCGCCAGCTTTTCCGCTGACGAATGGACACCAAAGTTCCCGACTGGTCCGACTTGAATAAAAAAAAAACGCAAACGAATAAAGGGAGAATTTCAATTGGCAAAAGGGGGCAGCATTGCATTATCGTCAAAAGTGACCAACTCAATATGTAAAACATTGTACAGAAGAAGCCATTTAACCTCCTGTGGAACGTGCGCACCACAATGCACAATGCAACATTTGTCATTTGCTGTACGTTGCAACCATCGGACAGAGAATGCGCGTTAGTTTTCGCATGTCCACTTTCAGTTCATAAATGTTTCAATAAAGTAAATGCTGGTGGAAAATTAGCGGGAAACAAGAATGCCGTGTAACAATGCATGTTTTGTGTGCCGAAAATGGCAATCTGGTGAATGAAAATTTATGTTTCCGAAGCCAGTTGGTGAAGGGTAACAAAAATCACCCAGACTTCCCTTAAGAACATACAATTTTTGGTGTCTTTTGCATTGTTATTTAAATGCGTTTTAGCTAATGTTATTTCAAAGGCATTTGAGGGACAAGGGAAGACGAAATTCTTGGTAAACATTGGTATTTCTGTTAGACGATCGCAGGAAAGCACAACAAATGAGACGTCCACGTTTGTGCTTAAATTGCAATTTTACTTCTTCTTTCATCTCTGGTTTAGTATAGAACTTTGAGACACATAAACAAGCTAAGACTGTGCCTTATGTTGAAACTAACATGTTCCCACACTGCTTCATACTTTATGACATAAAACTTAACAGCACAGCATTTTGTACGCTGCAAATTGGATTGAAGTCGATGCGACCGGTATGAGAGGTAGAAATACAACTCTAGAAATTGAAGAACTGGTTAGTTGAGAGGTATATGAAGGCACCTGGAGACTAAAAGACATTAAAAGACATCGGATGAAGTAAAGACGATGTGCTCAAATCCAGAAAGCGTAGCAACTTATATATATTTTATGCATTTTATGAAACATATTTTCCTTCAATTATGAAAAATAATAATTAACGAATAGAGCCAATTCATCCAACGGAAAATTCAACGAGATTAAAAAATTTATCTGTTAATATTTTTTTTCATTGTGTTACAAATGTTGGTAAGCAATCTCTAATTTTAGGAGGTATTAGAAATGTTAAAGTAAAAATATGTAAGGAGATCGCTAAGCCATCGTGAAGTTGCTGACTGTTTAAGTCATAACTCAAACTTTTGTACAATACAAATGTCTTGTAAGTATCAATACATAATACATTATTTATAATTCTATAGAAATATGGCCATTTGGTTGTGATTAAAGTCGTCGTTGTAATTTTTCTTACAAATACTAGCGATTTTCACTAGCAAAGCCGTTACTAATTAATCCATTCCGTTATTCCACCACACGTATCGAAAGCAAAGTGTATGAATATGCAATTTTTTCTTCAAGTTTTCCTATTTCAACTTAAAGCCACTGTAACTCTACACCATCTGCTCGTACAAGCACCCAACGCTTTGCAAAAACTTCCATTTTGCGGAACCACTGGAGTCACCGTTCATTATCAAAATTATCGTCCAAGCATGATCACGACCAACGGGCGCTGTTTGGCAACGCGTTGGGGACATTGAAACGCCACCTGATTTCTCGCTTTGAACATTTCGTTCAGACATGACGATAACTTCCTAACTCGTGCACCAACCCACGGAACTGCCGTGTTCCGGCATATGTAACATCAGGTTCAGGCGCACAATCTACCGCTGATTTCCCAGTTGTAGGTTCTGTTTGGAGATATCGATGTGATGTGCACTGGCTGCGCTACCAGTCCCTACGGAGGTCACATTAAGGTCTCGGATCGAAGATAATCGACTTGCAGCTTTTCGCTCGCAGTCATGCAGGTTGCAGAAAGCATATGCATATGCGAATTCACTCTCCGAAACATCCCGATAAGCTATCCCCAACTCAACACAACCACACACGGCAACGGATGGCTTAGTCAAGCTTGTTCGCTGGAGCACGAAACCCGTTACCCTAACCTCCCGGTAGTCGGTGGCCGGAACACTCCGGGAAAGGTGGTTGAACCTACCTAGCGCCACCTTGAAGCGTGCCATTTGCAAGTTTTCCTTTTCCTGCTCGAAAACGGGGTATCACTTTGTGCGCTGGCAGGGGGAAAGTTTCGGTTCTGCCTGGCCGTGTTCGTGGTCGATGGAGCTAATATTTGCGACAAGCGCTGTGGTGAAGGAAGCTGCACGGGGCACATGAATTGTTTCAAAGAAATCTTTCCACTTCGGTAGGTTTTCTTCTGCCGAACGGACAAGTTTGTCCAGCTGCTTGAATCCGTTCCAGACGGGTGAATCGTAAAGATGGAGCCAATTGGAAATAAGTGTTAAAACTTGTCCACAATTCACATTAAATTCAACGCCTGAAACAACGTTGCACATGAAACGGTAGGGCATTTGACATTTTCTGAGACAACGGCGTCACTGGTTGGAAACTTTAATAACTAACAAACTGTTTGTGGCGATAGAAATTGTTTGTGCAAGTAATCATTCTTCTCTGTTGTTGACGATCCTTTATTTTTTGAGAAACTTAATTCTTTTCATTTTAAACTCGAAAACGGTTTTAATTTTTGCATATAGATGGCGCTCTTAATTTTAGTGGAAGTTTAATCAACTGTCAAGCAAATGTCATCGTGTTTATCTGTCAGTTTAAAAAAGACGATCATTATTATTGACGGTTAAGTACTAAGCGTCATCTTATTTTTTTGTAAAACTATACAAATTTATCAATCTTTTTAACTTGAAGAGGACATTATTGTTTCTTTTTTATTTCTTAAACAAATACTGTAACATAAATTTAAAATTTAAATTTCATAAAAAAACGAACTTTTCAATCAAATATTCATTCAATAGAAATCTTATACTCAAAGATAAAACTAAAGTATCTGTACCTAGTATGAGCGGAGTGACAATTAAGACATCGATTATTTACACTAGAAAGCAGCTCTTTACCACCATGTCATGTCATTAAGCAACTATCGTCTAATCCACAAAAGTCATCAATTGCAGCACGATAAAAGCTGTCACACTTGTTACAGCACCGGTGGAGCTCTGATGGAAAATTCATCGTACCAGAGGAACACACCGATGGAAACATTTTAATGAGCGTTCTATTGGCATTGTGGCAGATTGCCTAGCTGGTGAAACGATGAGGTAAGGTGTATCGGTTCGTTAGCCATTATTGCTTCCTTTGCATCATATCTGCTGATAGCAACACCTCCCAGTGCTCAGTGTGGTATCCCCCTACTTAGGTGAATTCTATGACCGATTCGATCGATATGTTTGCATTTCGTTTAATAACTCGAGTTGCCATTGTCTGTACTGCATCCCCGAGTTGCTCTTGCACGGTTGTTGCCACGTTTCAATAGTGGCTGATAGTGGTTTGATTCATAACCTCACTCACCTTCAACGTAAGAGCGTTTTGAAAAGCATTACGTCCAACACTTCGATGTCTCTAGTTTAGCTGATGCACAATTAGTGATGACACAATAGGGATGACTTCTCGATCCTGACATTAATGATGACAACACGGTATAGGGCTTTAATGAAACAGCTTAAAGTATAAAATATCTCTTCCCTAGCAACTGGCAAATTTCTGCCTGACTTTCCACACGTACACCCATTCCAAGTTAATCTTGCTTTTAGAAGACCTTAGTACGTTTAGTATCCCCACTTGAAGCAACGTTATTGATTACTTATCACGCGGCAGTATTACGTAGCGATCCGTCGCCATTTCGTCTACAAACGAACACATAGTAATGGGTGTGGGTGAATATGTTTTGACGTAGGTAATTTCGACCCTAACCTTTGATCAACTTGTTAATTATTGTAATGCACGAAAAATGTATGCGCACACAAAGATAAGGTTGTACACAACGTAGATACCGCTACTACGGCCTTGCAAAATGGTGCAAAATATTTGTCGCAAGGTACATACATTCAACCCGAATGACGCCATCTCACCTGGTCTTGTTAGCACTTAGCAAGTTGCGAGAAAAATGGATGTGTGTTTGCGTATGTCTGTTTGCTAATTTTCCAACAAATTACCGCACTTCTAAAAAGGCCATACAAACAGCAGGCAAAACGAACGATCTTCACTGGGTGAAATATGTTTTTTTTTTCAACAATAATTTTAAAGTTTAATATTTATGGCTTTTATAATGTTATAAAACACACTGTTTGGGTATTTGGGGGAAAACCGATACATCAGCGGTGCTTTCGACCGGATTTTGTCTACTAATGAGACAGAAGTAGGGGTAGAAGGTGCTAAATGGCCACCAGCTGGTAAAGTAGATATGTTAGGCAAATGGTAGAAAAAGAGAGAGAGAAAGAGACGCAGTTATTTTGATAGCATTGACCGACCACTGGCCTCCGGTTTGCAAGTTTTAAGAGCTTTAAGACACCACCACAAAACGGCCAAACTCGCTGACACTGAAAGGGAACGAATTTCTTCCATTTATGGGCAGCACAAGTGTCCGCGCATGGTGGATGCTAACCCAACGACGGGGGTCTTCACTACGGTTGTGAGGGTGATGGTCAAGCATGAACATGCATTTATGCGCACAAAAAAAACGATCCAACGGTCCCCCGTTGGCACACAAATGCTGGTCTGGCTGGTAGCTTCAGAAGCCTTCCGGATTATGCTGACCACAGTGCGATCGATTAAAAAACGGGTTCTTTACAGACGATGTTGCTGTTTACTGCAAAACGAAGCATTTTTTTTTGTTTGTTTTTGCTCATGTGGTGGGGTCTTTTGTTTTTGCTGGCGCCTTTGCATCCAGTGGCCACTTATTACCACCCTTTGGAAACCTTGAACCGTTCGGTAGCTTTAAGGTTAGTGGATATGGTGTTTTTTTGTGTGCGTGTGGCAAGAAGATAATGTGGCACACAGGGTAAGATAATGAAAATGAAGTTAAATTCGATGCAGATACGGTACACGTGTGAATCACTGCTAAAGCTGCTAAAGCTGCGGTGAATCAACGTTCCTTCATTAGCGTGTTCGAAGCTAGCGGTATAAAAGTTTTATTTCGTATTTTTGCAAACCGTAAACCAATGTGCTCAATGTCTCGCTAATATTAGCTTCTTTGCCCTATGGAGATTACGGTGCGCTTGGTTTGAATAATCGAATGTAAAGGGAGATCTTTTTATGACGATCGAACAATTCGCCGTACGGGTGATGTAATAGCATTTAAAGGGAAATAATTTTTCCTTCCATACGCCTTCCGTACAAAAAGACACATATTTTAACGCTGTACCGTAAGTGAAAAGTATTGGGGTGGATTTTTTTTTTACAACTTTACAGTTAAATGATAATTTTATCTGAATGCGAATTGACGGAAGAAAATCGCCGATAATTAGAAATTTTTCCACTTTACGGAAAAATCAATTAATTGATTTGCTTCTTTTTTCCCCTACGAAGAGCCGGTTTCATCTGCAGTGAGGTTTTTTTTTTGCAAAGAAGAATAATCTTCTTGCGCAGGCAGCAACCGTGCAACAGAAGCGTTATTCAAGAACGAGAAATTATCTTCTCACTGATCATTAGTGGCTGGGTGTTTATTACAGTTGCCCTTCTCCCTTTTGCACCATTTCGTTGTTGCCACACTGAGGTTGATGTTGCTTATCAACGAAACACAGTTTCTTGGCGAATATGCCAAGGCTGCGAAAACATCGTACCCACCTGAGCAAGCGACAACCGTCGCTACAATCACAAACAGCTAGCAAACGCAGACTCATTTATCATACTCATCATTATCAGCGTCAAAAGCCTCGCAACAATAAATGCAACCTGTCTCCTTCGCTACGGTTGGAACGCAATTTTTTACGAGGTCGTTTACTTGAGTATTTTTGACACTGTGTACAAAAAACATGGTTCCCTGTCTGCACGTGCGTTTGAATCATTTTGGATGATAAAAACTGGGAACCGTAATAACACGGCTCAACAGTGAGAGAGGGAGAGAGAGCAAGATCATTAACCTCCGGCCAAAAACATCATCCGCACAAAACATGGGCCAAAAATCTATTTATGGGTTTTGCAAGGTTTTGGACTTAAAGTTTGTCAACCATTGGCCTGGCGGAGTGCGTCATATCAAAATGATTTCGTAATCCATCATACAGCATACAATATTGGCGTCAATCAAGTTGCCTTCACTTTCCTTTTCTTCAATCGGTACAAAAATGCCGCTTTAAATGATTGGAGAGAATGTAAAGAATAAGTAAAAATTTTAAATGTTTATTTAAATACTTAAGTAAAAAGGATTTTTTAATAAAAAGTTGCAACAACTTACAACACAGTGTAATAAAAAAGTGGCATTTTTAACCATTTGATATATCGAAATGATGGGACCAATAAATGGTTGTCTACTATGAGCCTTTAAAGTTTGCTAATTATTTTCATGAAGATATTCAAATTTCGAACCTAAATTCTACCTTTTGTACATAAACATAAACATAAACAAAATCTTTAAGACTTGAAAACTCTTAATTATATAACCTATTTATAAGATTGCTTTAAATTAAACTAAAATAATTATAGAGCACTAAGTAATTTCCTAGAAATCATCCAATTGACTATCAAATCATGATTCAATCCTACACTTGATTCAAAAATAATATTAAAGGTGATCTACTTAATAACAAGCAGATCTTTGAAATTTCCCTCCAGTGATTTGCTTTAAATAATAAAATATTAAAAACAGAGCATTTTCTGAATGCCAACCATCCACACAAGTACGGCTTCTTAGCTTGTTGCGCAATCCAAACCGAAAGAAAACTATTAGCATGTTGGAATGTTTGGTGCAGCAATAGTGAGGTTTCCCGGGAGCATGGAACTACACACAATTCCTCAACAGCCGCATACAGACGGCTGTTGGTCAGAATGTTAGTAAATACACTTTCTACACAGCTCATGATCCCACATGAGGCTTCATCTCCCTTTCTCGACCATTCCAGGTGTGTGTTAGTTTATAATTTCATGCCAAGTTTAGCTGAACAAATAATAGCCACCCCTGGCTCACTTCAAAAGGGTATTCGTCATTCAGCTGCACAGTCGTAACGTGACGACGGTGGTGATGATGATGATGATGGCGATGGGCGCTAAACTAACCTTTGCCGGCTTGGGCTCGTCGTAATCGTACTCGACCAGATGCATGCTGCTACTGCGGCTACTGCTGCGTGTGGAAGGTGTGTGCGGTGACGCCGGTGCCGATTGTTGCAGATACATATTTGCTGCTGACGATGCTGTTCTCCTCCGAAGAATATAAAATCTGACAGAAGATTCTCTGTGCCAAAGATCTCACTTTTGTGATACAATTTATGCCGTCTGTTTTAGCGTACTTAATTATTTTTTTGTTTGCGCAAAAATCACACCTCACCACTTCTGCACCTTGATCTGCCAAATTACTCCTTTTGTTTTAGGCGTTACTCATTTATTGCTCTTAAACATCGAAGGAGCCACAATCTCCAGCACAACTCACAAACACAACCGGCCGGTAGGTAATGAAACGGTAAATCTAATTATCGGTAGCATTATTCAACTCCCCCCGGGGAGCGCACGGGGCGGGCAGGGTTACTCAAACTACGCACACTCAAAGCCTTCATCGACACTCTCCACATTTGCAACGCTAAACCGTGCTCCGTTCACATCAATGTGTACCATAAAAGTTGCACTCGATACACGCAACCCTTCGAAATTAGCATAAACTTGGACTTTCGTACACATACAAACGTAGCAATCCAAAACACTGGTGTGTATGTGTACCTTGGAAGGCGAAGGAGCAACACCTTCGCTTTATCTTTTGAACGTGCGGCAAAAGCTGTTTTGATCAAGCGAAGATAATTTAATTTTCACTCACTAACAAGCAAAAAACCACAAATCGTATAGAGATAAATTTTTAAAGAGTAGTACGGAGCTTTTTCTCCTTATCTTTTGCACCACTACACTTTTGTGAAGATTCTTTCAAGTATCGACTTTTGTGCATATAATTTATTTCACTTTGAGACACCCGAATTTAATTTTTATCAAAAATTCACATTTTCTTTCAGCAAACTGATTTTAATTCTTCTTAAATAAATCCCTCAGCATACAGGGATGGTTTAATAAACACACGTTCTGTACGGACAATTTCACATCAGGGAGTATTATTTTCTATTAAGAAAACGCTCCAAACCACAAGAACGGAAACAACACTAATTTAACTTCCACCAAAAGAACAATCTTTTGCTAGCCCTACAATTTCAACACCACCTTCTTCAACTGTGGGAAGCCACACTTGTGTTTTCTTAAACACACTGATGATCAAAAGCTTCCGAAATCCCTCACGTAGGCCGCGGGAAGCTGTACTATATTAATCACATTTGCCTAAACAAATTCCCCTCAGACACACACAAATTCTTTTCGCACACGCAACACTTGCCGACACTGAGGAATTGTAAACAGCTTCACGACACAATCTGGCTCACCGAGGCTACTAAAACTCTTTCAACCATTCGAAGGTGCTTTCCTTGTGAACGTCGTCGACTTGCGGTTTGAACATCGAAACCGGGAGCCCGACGTACGTGCGTCCGCTTGCTTCCTATGCTACGCAATGAATGAATGGATGAATTCATGCTGGAGTTTGGCCAACCTAACCGGCAACCTAACAATATGGTGAATGAGAGCGAGCGCCATAGGGATGACTGCAGTGCGTGTGCTTCATTCAAATTCTCTCTCCCACAAAACGATTCATTCATCGCAGCTCCAGAGAGCGTTCGAGCAGTTTTATGCTAAATCGAGCAGTTCATGCATGCGCTGCAATAATGCCCAACGTGTTCATCATATGCTTCTCGATATACGCGGTAAAAAGCCGGTTTTGTTGGTGGAGAGCATTTTGGAGCTTTGTTGCCGTTGGTATGGCGAAGCTCCTATATCCCCAACTCGAATTCCCCCTTCGTGCCGTGAAGGTCGTTGCCAAGACACCGGAATGACGCGAACCGACTAAATTAGCGAAATTGCATCACTAAAGGTTGCCAACTCGGTATGCCCTTTTATCGCGGTAGCTTTACTCATTTCTTGCCTTATCAATATCAATAATTCCTTGCTTTCCATGATAACGCACTTATCACCACACTGGCCAGTGTGGAACGATACGCGTTCCATTAGCACGGGGAGTTTAAATTTTACCTTTTGCACACATCCACAAAACTATGTGCATTAATACTACGAAATGCAACGGCTTCATAACGACCGTCGCAAAATTAAAACGATTTTCTGCTATCAACTCCTGGCCAAAATTGCCTCCAGGCAGGACACGAAGACGGTGGTGGTGGTGTTTGTTTTCTTTTGGTGTGCATTTTTGCGTTCCTTTTCCCGCAACTCTCCGCTTCTCTCTGTCTCTGTGGAGTTGTTATGACCGACCACTCGAATCGGTTGAGGTTTTTGCATGCTGAAAATTATGCTAATTTTTATGACCCGTTCCTTCGGAGGGTGGCTCCGAAACGGTGAAGGATCGCAACCTAAGACAGCGGAGTATGTCGAACCTTCCGGAAGGTTGTTTTACCTGTGCTTTGTTTTGGTTTTCTTTTTCGAAAAACAAAGCGTAAAACAAAATATGACAACGAATTGGCATCCTTCCTTGTACTGCGACATGCAAAATGACATGAAAACAATTTGTCTTCGTATATGCATGGTATAAGGTTTCTTCAATCTCTTTTTTTGTTGTTTTTGTTAATAAATGTTAGTTTTTATTTGTTAGCAAATTGTTTTGTTTTGTTATTAGTTTTATTTGTTGATTTATACAAATGATATTTGCTCTTTTTTTGAAAATGTTTAAATTTATAATTTTGATTTTAATTTATAATTAATGAGTTGGATTTTTCATACTTAAGTAAAGAAATTAGTAAAAATATTTTTTTCATTTAAAAAATATAAATGTATATTTTTTATATAAAATGCGGCTGCATACAATACAACAACAATATATTAAGGGTAACAAACAGAATTGATAAATATTCAGCTTTAAAACATTAAAAATGCGAAAAACACTAAATAAGAACTTAAATCTTTACAATAATAGCATACTTTTTAAACTTTTTATCAATCATCAATCATATCGGAATGTTCAGTAATAAATCAAACCACACAAATAAAAAGCGAAATGTAAGATATTAAGAAAAGAATAAAAAGTTTCTTTCTCTGTCTTGACCCGCTTTTCCCGGTGACTCTAAACTATCAAAAACACTTTCCAATACACTTCCGACCGGAACTGTCTATAAACGAGCGTGTGTTGTGTCAGATTTGTGTCACCAAAAAGTTTCCTATAACAAGCAGCAAAACTTTTTAAGTGGACCTACCCCACGTATATATGGTCATAAACACATAAATCCACACATGAAGCTTCACGGAGGTTAGTTGGTCAAACTGTCAAATTTTGGAACGTTTGCCTGTTCCAACCATCACGTACTTTAAAAGAAAAAGACACCCCAAAAAAGAAGGTAAGAAACGAGAAAGGTTAGCATAAACTATCGTAAAGTTGAATGGTCATAAGCAGATGGACCTTCTGGACGACTAAAGTGGAGTTGTGCAGTTTTGTGAAAATGGGTCTCCTTATACCAAAGTTCCTACTTGACCTGAGTATTCATATGGACACGAGTGCAGTTGTAAGTTCTTTATGGAATAAAAAATCATATAAAAGTACATATAAGAGGAGAACAAAACTCTACAAAACCACATACAACATTATTCGTTTAGAGTTTATGGAACATTGAGTTGTTCTGCGGCTATTCCTCAGCATACGAAAAGAAACAAAACGGTTGTCGGTTTTTGAGAGAGATTCTGTGGGTTATTTGACATGGACAAATGGTTGGTGGAAATGGAATATAAAATAAAATATTTTAATTTTTGATTAATCAACTTCTTATATTCAAACGGTCTTTTCCTAACTAGAGATCAGTAATATTGAGTTCATGCATTGGTTTGGTAGTCATGAATTGAAAAACCAAAGTAATTTACAACTAAATTAATCATTTCGAATGTTAAATCGTTAATGAAACTGACCTTAGCGGGTCATACGATCTTAGTTAAAAATGCTTTTGTTCATCGTTTTACATGATCAATTGAAGCCAACGCGAAGATAGGACCTTCGGTTTTATGTGTTTTTGTATGATCCTTTGCCACGCTCTTTATGACACTAACAGTAACAAGCTAAATGGCATATTTTTATTCTAACTTTCGCTTTGTTGCACACTTGAATGCAAAATCAAAGTGCAGCAGTACAAATTCCCCTCTGGCAAATGGTACAACCATCTGGCCGCCAAACAAACCGTAAACATTTTCCACATCTTTAGCATGCGCATCTCTTGAGGAGTGCAATTGCTTGATTTATTGCTGTCGCTAGCGCAGCCTTTCCGACAGACAAAAAGTGCAGCCACGGGTTCGCACAACAAAACAATTAAGCGCCCGAAGCACAAACGCGGAACGCGTGAGAAGGTTTCGCGCTCCGTTTTGGGAAAGGGAAAAGGAAGGAAGGAAAAAAAACGGCGACACCAACCATTGATGCTGCAACTGGCATCAGATTGCAACGTGCAAGAACGAAAAAACTGCACTAGATTCGTTGCAATTTTATTACTTTCAACTCAGTTTCCTGTGCCAATTGACCGTGCTCCGTACGGGATCGGACAAGAAGTTGAACGAGACGAACAAAAAGTGGCCTCCCCCTGCCCATGATGAAGATTCGTGCATTCTGATTAACACGGATGAATTATGCGATCGTGTCAGTTTACGCACGTTCCGCTACAATATCAAGATACGTACGCCGGGCATGCGTTGGTGGTTTTGTTTCGTTGCAAGAGCAACAAATGCGAGAATCAAACCAGAACCAGATTGTGCAAGCAAAAGAACAAAAAAAATATAGCTTTATCATCCGCCAAGTGGTGGAGAGTGTTCGGCAAAGTGTTTTCAAGACACGCACAACACATTTGTTTGAACACTTTAGTTTAAAATACGAACGTGGACAAATTTCCTGGAAAGGATTTATGACGTTGTTTTAATCTCTTCGCTTAGAGGAATGTTGGTTGTTTCACCGAAAGAAAAATGACAAACTTTTGAGAAAAAAAGGTAAAACAGTGAAAGTAAACTAAAAAAAATTACATGAGAAAATATAAATAAAAAACATAGAAGAAAAAAGAAAATAACATTAAATTAAAACAGTAAAATTATTACCTAATTAATTCAACAAAAACTCAATAATTAAAAAAAGTGATTTAACAAGAAAGAATAGTATTAAAATCAACTGTTTCTTGAACTTTCTTTAAAATTACAACCTACTTAACTCATTTTGGATTTTAAACAAGATTTATCTACAAACTTCTTCAAAAGAGAAATTTGAAACAAAATATAGCAAAACCTACTGTGCATGTTTCGAGTTATTGTTCCCAATTGAATTAAACGAAGTTTGACAAACTCCGCAATAACTTCCAACAATGCACACCACTAAAAGGAAAAGGGGAAAAATATCCTCAAAGCGTGAGATGGAAAACGTATGTGTGGAAATGAAGTATAAAAAAAAAATCAAGTCTTTAGGGTGTAATTTTGAAGAAAAAAAAAAGAAGAACGAGTAACTTACTGTTGACTTTTTGCTTTGGTTCACTTGGTTTACCACATCTGGTATTAATTTCATCATGTTGAAACAAGTAGCAAATAAAAAAAATACACAATTTTAGAGAACAAGTAAAATAAAAAAGAATAAACTCTGAATGAAGAAAAAGAAACAAAAAACTTATTATAAAAGGCTTTTTAAAAAATGTTTGATGTAAAGTTTTGGAAATTCGAATATATTTATCCAACCATTGTATTATACAGTAAGCTACAACTGAAAAATATTTATAGATTTCCGAAAAATAAAACAACCAACCAAACGAAACATTTTTCAGAATTCTTTTGCGGCATTTTCGTTTGAGCAAAACCGCTTTGCTTACACAACTGCTAACATTTTGTCGGAGGTCGGGATCAGTCACTCTCGGAAAGAAAAATGCAAAAGATTTCGGTTTCGGGTGTTTCGGAATTCTTGGAAAACCACCAAAGATGAAACTTTTTCAAAACACTACCCAATGCCAATACCAGAGGAGTTGGTTTCAATTTACATTAAGAGCTAATAATAACACTAGAAACAGGTCAGGCTCTGTTGTCGGCGGGGAATTGATTGAATTAGAAAGAGAAAAACCGTTCAGTCATTGAAGAAAATGAAATGATTAACGCTTACCTACCGAAACCTTCCTGTCAGTTCCCCGTTCAATAAGGGCGAAAATTAATTCTCCTTCCTCAAGCCTTTAACATCTCCGAATATCGATCCTTGCGATGCTATCTTCCTCCACCACAGTAAGCTCATTAGCTGGAGACGTGGAGATTTCAACGTTGGAGCATTTTTTCCAATCTTTTTAGTCTCATTTAAAGCTAATCTTTTCGGGGCCATCATGGTTGTGGCCTTACTTCTATCAAATCACGTTTCTTAAAGGCATCCATTTTGTTACATTTTGTCTTACAAGATGCCCATCTATCTTCCGGTGCTGAGTTCGCTTAAGGGCATAAGCACAGAGGGAACTAGGTGTTACCAAACACATATTTTCACTTTTTCTTTCACTTTTAACACATGTACCATGACAAGCGTGGTGGTAGTAGTGGTTTGCAGATTGAAAACATTATGTTACTGTGAGTATGACATGTGTTAAGCTAAATATTACATGATCAAATCAGAGGCTAGAAGTATCGAAACGGTGAAAAGGGGGTTTGTAATAGTGGGGGAGTTTTATGTAAACTAAGCGATAAATGTCAAACATTTTGGATTATGTTGTAAACATTAGGATCTATGATCTACAATAGACGATCTTAAACCACATATACTGGTTGTTTAGCAATACCTGAATATATTGAAACATTTGAGTGCAAAAATGTTAAATTATCACAAAAAAAGAGTCATCACGAAGTCTTTACAAGTTAACATACCCCAAAAAGCTAAAGTTACATCACAACAATCTAACAGTGACAAACCTGATTATTATCTCTAAATGCACGAAATATGTTCCATGTCGCATTCGCCAATCAAAGATTCACTTATGTCAGTCTTCGAACCAAGTTCCCGCACCATTCCCACTCAAACCCCAACAGACCCCCTTTATGTTTTGTGGTATGATTGAAAACCCCCCTTCCCTTCCAAAAACCTCAAAACGAGCCCGAAGAAAGAAAAGAAAGCAATCGCAGAAACCGCAACGAAACCAAACCATCCATCTTCTGTGGCGTTGTTGAAGTTTTGGAGGAAAGGTTTGCTGCAGCAGAAGCACAGTAAACGTAACCTAATTGTAGTACGCTGATGAATTGCACTAATGATATACCCTTCACACATGGCTTTCGCACTTATACGAACGAATGGGAGAAGAAATGAGAAGTGTTGGCACAAATTTACTCCACCAGCAACTACACTTCTTTGCTTCTTCGAACGCTACAAACTTGATGCAATTACTTTCTTCCCTACTGCATTCCGGCACAATCTGTTTGGATTCTGCACGATCCATAGGTGGCGTCTCCTTACCGCGGTTTTGCCCTTTACCGATGATGGTCAGGAGAATACTCATTCTCAAAAAAAAAAAAAATTGGAATAGGAAGGTGTCGTAATTTGCCCTCCAGTACACGGTTCCAACTAGCTCTCGATCTTGTCTCCTAAACGCCAGATACATTCCAGTAACTTCTTTCAGGAAGTTTCATTTAAGTTTCTGCTCCTATCAAACTGTCCGTTCCATAAAAAAAACCGCAACCGATAGAAGAATATTTCCGTAGATGGGAAACAGAGCAAAGCAAATACAAAAAATCCCATACCGCCATCACAGTTATGCTCTACATAAAAAACGGCAAAAAAGCGCCATAAAAAACTGGATGGATATTCTTAACAGTGATTGATTACTTTCCAACTTATGGTCGTTCTACAAAAAAAAAACGCTGAAGCCAAAGTCCGTTACGCGAACATTAAACTGACATTAGAAACTGGACTGGACCGTGACGAAGCAAACGGCGTTTCCCGGGCGTTCTCGCGTTGCCTTTCGCCACATTTTGCTTGATCGGATTTACAGCGAACGGTTTACCCCTAAGCCACAATTAGAAATCGGTCACAAATGGAACAATCATGTCCTGGCCGAGCTGTGGAGCCAAGATTAAGTTTTGCTGCTTTTTTTGTCGTTGAAAACATGATTGAATGTGTAGAAAAGCATAAGACAGCAACAAAAATAAATAATGAACCACTTTAAACAAGCGCCAAATGTGTGCTAAACGCTGGGTTTTTGCAACATCTCAGGCAATCCTGTGCTAAGAGACTGCAGCCACGACCACGAACGTTTCAATCCGACGAGTGCAGTCCTTTGGAACTTCTTCGCTTCAAGAATCGTTTAGCACGTTCGATGATCGATGAGTTTCAATATAATGGTTACGACGCTCGAATGGGTAGTTGAGGATGTATCGCTCTCGATGCACCTTACACGACCACGAACACATCTTGCTTGATCCTCTTTTGTTGGTCCGTTTTTATTTACTGGGTGTGGCACAAACTCGAGCCAGATTGATTGGAACATACATTTTGTAAAGTTCTAAAAGAGATAAAGAACGATGTTATTGAAACCAGATATTAAAACGAATCTCTTGGAAACAATTTTTAAGTGGCTGTATAAATCATTCCACCGTATCGAGATTAAACATCAGATGAGAGGATAATAATTTAAAAAAGAATAAACATATCCCGCTTAAATTCGCTTCAAGGTCGACACTTGAACGAGAAAATAATAATTAACACTGATATAAGATTGCAGCCATCATGGGACGATTGATCCAGCGGTTTATGCTTGAGATGCAAAAAGAATCACACGACTTTTGACAGTTGCCATGAAATGAACAATCCTTGACTGTGCAAATCGATTAAAGTGAACCTCGATCGCACTGTTCCGTTCAATAAAATAAAGTAAAATGCGAAACAAAATTGCAGAAACGCATGGAAAACTAGGGCTAGGTTAACAAGTCGCCACGATTCATCAATCCATTTAAAGGCTTCCAGCTAAAAGCATAAGGTGAAAATAAAAGGCAAGGTGCATTTACTGATCTTGTGGCCGTAGCCAAGTTGTAATCAACACAGGATTAAAATAAATAACTGGCAATTAAATGGACAAAACCTGATGAAATTTACGGTTAAGTTTTGATTCAGTTATCGAACGAATGTTGAAACAAAAATATTGAATTTTAAAGGACTTTCACTAGAATCAAATAAGGAACGTCGATTTTTTGTCCAAGCGTATCTGATTTGGCACCAAAAATAAGGTTAATTTTCGTCAATTTTTTGTGGTTCGATTGAAAAAGTTTGAACTTTGAGTTTGAAGAATAAAAATGAAAAATAGACTAAGATTCCAAATCCCTCCTTAATGTTTCTTTTGCTTCAAGAAAGACGATTTTTTAATTTAAAACACTAATTATAAAACAATAACTATACTTCATGGATATGTCGTCTGTTCAACTCATTGCAAATCTACAATGTCACTTAACTACCTGCGGTAAAATCCAACATAAATTTATGTTTTTAATCATTCCGTCTCAAACAGCCAACGGAAACAACGAATGATAGCCGCCCCATTTCCCGTAATATCCAACATCCGGCCGATAAAAGTGAACTCCACGTCTCTCACATCATCCACCTTTACAGTTCTCACCTTAGGAGATGTCCATTTTCTTTTCAAGATTTGCCGCCAAACTAACAAGATCTACCGGAACTGGACAGATTATGGTCCGCAAGCATGTAACGGTGGGGTCAAGCTTTTCGTGCGGTACAAAATAAAGCAACAATAATAAAGAAATGTTATTTTTTTCGTAACGCCGCAAAGAGTAACTGTTGTAGAATTGTCAGCCAACAGCATGAAACAGTAAAATCCAATGTCTCCGAAACCGGTTCTCACTTTGCTCACGGTCAGTAATGTTGTGTCTCGCATTCATCTTTGGAAAGGGATACGGGAGCAAGTTTTGTATGCACGCAATTTGCATGGAACACATTTTCGTTCCCATTTGCTATTGCCATTCTTCGTTACCATTCGTCGTTGGGGTTCGAACCCATCTCTTCAGGCCACCGATAATTGTCGGCTTACGGGGCGAGGCGTTTTTCTGTTGGCGACTTCCGTCCAACTTTCTGGAGCACGAAACCACGAACTATTGCAGCCTTTGTGGCACGAATTCCGCATCTCCTCACTCCTGGTCCCTTCAAATGTTGGGGTGTATTATCGCTAGCAGTTTTCCATAAGGTTTAGTGGAACATACTGTAACAAAAGCGTGAAATAGTGCGCATGGTAAAGTATCAACAAGTTTGCCCGAAATGGATAGATTTCTTAACCTGCCTTCTTTATAGCCTGGCCAAGTGATCGTGTTGTTGTTTGAAATAGGCATGGTGCCACAACTCGAAGGAATCCAAAAGCGAAAAGGTCAACGTAAACAACCGTCGCCAAATGCATTTGTACAAAAGGGAGTGTGTTTGTCGATAAGTTCCCTGGTTCGTTGCACTGTGTTGGAGGATTAAATAGACGATTTAAAGTACATTAAAACGATATTGAACTAAAAGCCCACCAAAGAACTGGATGAGAATAATAGTTTTGGTTGAGGAACTCAAAGGATTTTCAGAAATGAAGACAACAAATTGTAGCATTTCCTTTCTTATCGACCATTTCACATTCTAACGAAAGGTTGAAGATCAATATTATAGCTATTGAGCACTTAATTATATCTCAAAAAGTCGAAAACCTTATAATTAAATCTTCCTTCACATACTTTGACTACCTTCTCTCCATCAATATAAAAGATAATAAAAAAAAACACTAATTTTGCCTAGCGCCTAACAACCTCTTCAACATATCAATCGTTAATCAACTTGCTAAATCAATTCCCTGCATCTGCTTTACAAATTCCACCATTCCGCTATCCCGCTTACTATTAAACATGATGGCGCCCGTCGAATTCACGCCATTCAGCTAATGAAGTTATCAACCGATGCTTGAACGGGCGGCACGCTGACACACGCGTCCAAATACCAAAACCTGCGCCAACTCAACAAAACAAGCCTCCTTTCTAGCCTTATAATTAAGACAACGCTGATGATGATAATGATGATTATCGCCGACACAGGCGAACACTTGAAAGAGAACGAATGACACAGCAATACAATTAATAAGGAATTAAAAAGCTACGAATTGTTACGTGGGGCCCCCCAAATGTTTACCCAATATACTTCAGAGATTCCGACTTTGGTTTGAAAAGGTAATAGACACTTCCTGGATGTCTGGATATTTATAGATATTGGTAAGCAAAAGAGTTCCGGGAGTGCACTAAAACCTACCAAGCGTGCCTTTCGGCGGTAGATTAAACACCAAAGCGGAATGTTTGGCTTCAGGCGGCTTAAAGGGTGTCAGTACCTTTAGCTGTACAAATGTTATCTTCAGTGTTACGCGTGATTGAGCATGGTCGTCGTGTGTTCCAATTTCCATTAAGCCCAATGTCCAACGATTCTCGTCCAAAAAGGCGTAGGAGGCGTTGGACACAAGTCACACAAGGCTTCTGTACCTCGTCCTCGTAAGTAAAGGAACACTGCATTGTTCCACCGGTAGCAAAGGTAGCGAATACCATTTACTAAAACTGCTTCACTTACAGAGTGGTAAGGTAAGTGGTGAGAAAGCCACCAGTGTTACTTACGGGTCGTGCATGCGACCACTCGCCAACCGTGACACGTATCGTCCGCCATCGTCATCCGTATCTTGTCCGTATCTTACCATAATAATTGGTTTGCTTTTAGTGAAGCATTTTAATGACCGCGCGCCACAACAAACAAAGCTATCCATTGAGCTAATCTACCGCTTGAGCCGCTCCACAGCCACTGGAACGGTTGTCTGTCGACCGGCTCAAGAACTCGGCACCTCCGGAGAAGTGATGAACGGATCGCCGTACACACTCTGGCGCGACCCACGGTGAAGAAAAGCCGCATTATATTCTCTAGTGAATGCCGACGCACTTTGACGGTTTTGCGGTAGCAATAACACTAATTGATTCGTTCCATCTGGAGGAGAGATGGCTGCGCAATTTCTGAGACAAGTTTCCAACTTGGAATCCGTCGCCACACGTAATAAATCCACCGAGGAGCAGATGAGTGCTGGCGGACGCTGTTGCACATGTCTAGAATTACTCAAATAGTAAGTAGAACACCGCGGTGAAGATGTCGCAGAAAGCATTTTAAAACGAGACCATCAACGTACCTGGACGTACGTACGCGTTCAACAGCTGCGTACGTGTTTTTTGGTGATTTATTTCGGAGGTTTTTTTTCTTGGGAGAGTTTGTGTTTTGTAATACAATACCAAACAAGCAAGAAAGGTCCCCAACACGCATGTCACCGGCTGCAAGTATGTGACAAGAAATTTAATTAATCAATTAGAGCTGCTGACCTCTTCCTAGTGGACCGAAAACACGCAATCCCGTGCACGTACGTATGGACGTGATAGAATTGTGGTGGGTAGAAAGAGGACCCAAAGACATTCTTTTAGTAGATTTCTAGTTGTACTTCTCCATAGGAACTTTGGTGGTTTTTTTTCCTTACAAACGAAAGAATAAGATTTCATTGATTTTATCCGATTTGCGGGTTCGAAAAACCAACCACAAGAGTCCAGTCAATTTAAAGATGGAAGATAGGAAGGTGCCTTTTTGCAACCATTTCGACTGGGTTGGGTCTTTTGCCCGACTGGAACGGTTTGTTCAGATCACAATCTTAACTGTCACTCACATGTTCGGGTTTCGCAACTCGAGTGTTTATCTTTCCTCGGAATAAATCGCCCTTCAATGCAGTAAGTATCGTTCGTCTAATTCGTCAGTAACAAAAAGGTCCCACACTTGGGTGGTAAACATTCACTCAATACTGATTTATAGCTGAGAATAACAACAATCATTGATACGCAATGGCCACCCTCAACGAATTTGAATGAAATATTGAATTAATCCTTGCTCATGCAGCGTATGAAATCGGTTGAAGTTGCCCCATGTGTGAAGTGGGTTCTCCATTCTCTGCGTGCACTGAGGCAAATTCCTAATGTGTTGTTTGGGTTGCGGTTTGTGTGAACCTCGTACTGAATCACTCCAAACAAAACACGATTGCATGTCAGGAAGTGCTTAACATTCTGAGCACATACCATGACCGGACTCAAGGTGTGAAGACGCACGCATTTCGCAATCGCCATTTCAGTCGTGCAGCACTGATTCAAGCCACTAAAAAATAGAACCAAAAAAAAACAAATGATAACAGTGCAGTTAGAACTCAAAAAGCAATGAAAGTTGAGGAAAACAACACGATAGCTTACAAAAACAACAAAATTGGCAAAAGTTTTGATACGACACGCCTAATTTTGTTACAGATAAAACACCATTTAAACGTTGGTAAATGTAACCAGAAGTACGATAAAAGGAAAGAACATTAAATTAAAAAAAACGAGAACACTGCTTTTCGTTTTCCGCAAAACGTGCCACACAGTTGGCGATTTGCAAATTGATTTTAATTAAATTAATTAATTCAATTTTCTTCTGGTTCGCGGTGTTGCTACTGTTTTGCATTTTTGCTTGCAACAGTCGAAGTTGGCTACTAGCTAGCTAGTTGACGATGAATCTTACCGAACCCGAACCCGGAAAATGGTAAGAGGTTTTGTGCTTGGCAAACCAATCATGGACATCGCGTCTCTCTTGCGGGCGCGAAGGAGCGCCGGGTCGTGAACTTGAAAAAGGCTCCAAGCTGCCTGTTGTGTCGTGACAAAAACGCAATTCAATTTTGTGCAGCAGAATGTCACGAAACTGCACTCGAAACCTTCAAAAGGGTTAGGAGGAATTAATTGCACACACACAAAAAAAATCAGTAGTGTTCATACTCTCCTTCAACTTCAACAAAATGAAGAAGCGTCTGCCAGAACAATGTAATGACTTATTTTGTAATTGCATATAAATTTACTTAAATCAACTCTCTATCTGCTGCCAAACGTTTCTCGAGCGTACGGGTCAACATTTCAATTGTCCGCATGGATGGTGTAGTCTCCCCAAGGCAGGGTAAACAGTCTCCTTCAAACGTTGGTTCAATATTTGCTTCCGGTGACCATCATAACAACGAAGTTAGTTAGTTCAATTAACTGGAAACAAGCTTCGTTTGAAGATGCCGGCGGCCGTATTCTTAAGGGAGGGATTATAAACGAAGAATGGGAGTATGTAGAATGGGAAAAAAATGTAATCGCTATTCAATTATTTGCTTTTATAGCAGCGAATTCAATCCATTTAAATCCATTCATTTAAATTGATTTTCTAAGTATGAATGTTGAGTTACTTGTTATTTAAATTTGAATAATTTAGTATAAAATCTTAGTTTTATACAAGACGTTTAATTTAAATTTATAAAAAAATATTTTAAGTTTTCTCACACTATGAGCTATTTTAATTTCTAAAACCAGTTTTATCAAAATAAATTTTAAGTAATTGAATAAAAATAAAGCTAAAAATCTCCATCCATTAGCAAAAACTCCTTTCTCTGCTATAAAAATAAAATCACAAAACATAATAATAAAAAAATCCCCAAAAGAAGGATAAACAATAATCTTGATAGCGTTCGTTAATGCGTCAGTAAAGACGCAACTCTTGTGGTGAGTTTCAGTCTGAATGAAGAAAACCACATTTGACACAAATTATACCAACCGTCAAAGATGCAAGAGGTTCCCGAATTACGACGATATTCGGCTTCACCGAAGTACGATCGTTTAGCAAAGGGCACATTAAAAAGAATAAAAACGCAACAACTGAAGCTTCAACAAATTGCACCAAAAGAGGTTAAATAAAATTTCGAAATGGTTTCTCTCAATTTTCGTTTTCCATTGAAGTTGTGCAGGAAGATCCTTTTTTTTTGTTTGTCAACCCATTTTCATGATTTCTTGTCTTACGTATGACAAAAAAGCAGTACGTTTCTTGCTCTGGTTTTTAAAAACATTTACAAGAAGAAGAGTCTGTCGTTTTATGGTTTCACTTTTTTCGCTATAAACAATCATCCCTTTCGTAACATCAGTCATTTGTTCGTACGCTCATGTTCGTTTGGTTTTTACTTGCCAACGATTTGCGGTTTGATTTGTTTCTTTTTTCTGCCATCCTTTCAGTGTCGGAATTATCTTGTTACATTGTGTTCGGTTGAAATCGTTTTTAAGGTTTGCGGTGAACCACAAAATACAATTATACCATTTGAAAATGACAATAATCCCCAAAGGTACCTCAGGGAAAAGACAACTGCATTATAATTTAGCTTGCTACAAAGATTATAAATTTAAGAAGAACATTAAATAACCGTTTATCTAACAACTTTTTAAGCAATTAAATATTAGTAGATTAACAAAATAATAAAATAAATTAGTAACCAAAACACACAAAACCACTAACAGATACATAAAAACCTATTTTTTCATTACTTAACGTAGTTTAAAATTAACGTGGTAAAGCTTAATTTCGTGATATCGTCTAACCATCGCCAAATGTTGTCAGAACTTTTTAAAGCCCAAAATAAATTCCGCATATTTTTTTTCTAATTTTCAAGGACACATTTCAAGGCCTTTCAATGGTTGCATTCGTTTCAATTCTAGCACAAAGATTTATCAATAAAATTTTAAATCATTCCTGTTTTTCAGCTGTGTCCCGGGTGGGAGTGCCATAAAACCCTTCAAAACCGTCTTGAAAATTCTAAAGACACATTGGAAAACATTTTTCACACTACCATCATCGTAAAACGTACGCATCCCCCGAACGTTTTGATGCATTTATTTTTTATTATTTAATTTCTCTTCCCATGCAGCACCTTTTTCTCTGCGTGTACAAGGCACAACCTTTTTCTAATTCATTCCAGACTCCAGTCACGTGTCAATCGTCACAAACAGTACCGTTTGCCAGTTGCCACATATCCACGGCTTTTGGTTTCTCTCCTTCTCTCTTCCAAGTGGGAGACTTCCCTGTAGAAGATCCTTTTCCCAAATAACAGACACAGTCACAAACGGAATGAGTTTGAATGAGTTTTTTCTTTTGAATCGATTTTATGTTCGTCGCATGTTGGAAGTGAAAATACACCATCACCACCACGACCGGGTTGCGTTTAAATTGAAAAGTCATCATTCGCAGCCGAGTTTCCGCTGCGCTGAAGCTGACAGAATACATTGGCTCACATATGCCAGCCCTAAGGCGAACTGGCGAAACGGTGATGATTCCCTAGCGGACTTAATCAAATGCCACCTCCGCATGTCGGTGCAGTATACCGCCCTTCGCTTCACGTCCCGCTAGGATTAGGTTTTGAAAGTTTGGCTAATTTAGAAAAATTGGTATTCCAACCGACGAAAAGCAATTCACTGCTGCTGGTCTACTGTCCGCCGTGTTGGGCATCTGGCATCGGATCATGATGATGATATAATTTTATTCGGAACACCAGAGGAAAACGGGTTATTACCCGGAGGAAAGTGGGTGTGAAAAAAGTCGGGGAAATGATGCGGGTCGTTTGAATTTATCTACGATCCTATTGCTTTTCTCTCTCTCTCTCGGCACTGGATCCCGGTGACGTTCCGTGCGAGTTCGAGAATAAAAAGTGGAATCATAAACACTATCGAACAGCACGTGACCGAGCGCGTGAATGTGCAACAATTGTGGCCGCGTGTTCGTGATGAATAGGCGCAGGAAGCGCCACTGTTTGTGCGGCTGCTGCTTTAAGTTAAATTCTTCACAGTGAAAATGGGCATGGTGACAGGAAATTTAACACTTCTTATCATGTTTATTCGTGGGGAATTATTATTAGCAATATATTTTTAATGTTTAAAAAATAGAAGAAAAACTTTTATAAAAACTTGTTTAACACTACTCACTTCTCTGATACATTTGATCAAATATTTATATTATCTACACGTTAAATTTGCGATGAGAAACGTATAAACGAAATAGTTTTTTTTCCAATATCCGCCCTTAAAGCTAAATATTCGAACCCAACAATGTGTTGCTCACATGTGCAGAATGCAAAACTGACCCTTCTTTACGTCTCCAAACTGTTGTAACCGCTCACTCCCGGGATGTTTCTCCTATTTCAAACAACCAAACGCCGACATGCAGACAAACCGACAAATAAAATAAGCTTCATTTGCAATCGGACCGTTCCGGGATGTGGTGTATTACCAAAAATGGGAACGACAAATCAGAAAACGAGACATGAAGCAGCTATGAAGACGCTATAAACCACGCGAAGATGTTCAAGGGATTTGATGCGCTCGAAGAATTTTGTTCGAAGGGAACCGTCGGTCGAAATAAATCTCAAACACGCTTTGCTTGCTACGTCTCGAATTTTTATTCGAATTTGTTCTCTCTGAAGAATAAAAATAAAAACCTTTACATGTGTGATTGTTGGGGTTGGGATGGTTTTTAAAGAGAGGAAAAAATAACAATGAACCTCTTACTACAAAACCGACATGCAAGACAACAAGAAATTTAAACAAAAACATGTCATGTGTCAAGTTTTTTGTCCACCAGACTGTTACCCTCCGTCCGCGTTTTGATGACAGGGGGGGTGCATTGTTTTATGGGCCAGTTGATTGGGAAGGAATCCCATTTAGTATGATTTCTTTGTGCTTCTGATCTGGATTTGGCTCGCTTCGGACTAATGTGCTTCGACCAATAAAAGCGGTAATGCCCATTTTAGGTGTTTGTAGAACCGAACAGATACAAACGCAGTGTAACATGAAGGAACGGACATTGTACAGGTCTTAATGGAGGTGCCAAGAACAGAATGGTACGATGTGAAGATCGATTGATCAAAGAAATGAAAAAGTAGGCCAATTGCAACCTGTGATCGTGCTGTGTTTCGTTAAGTATGGCAAAAGATCATTTAAAAGATCGTAAATAACAACAAAAGACGCTTGTTGCTTAAAATGTAACTAAATTTAAAAGAGTCACATTTAAAAATAGTAACTAATGACGATGGAAATATTGAATACGACTACCAAAAATCTGTGTGAAATAAATTTTTTGTTTTAACTTTGTAAAACTGAGTAGAAATTGAATAATTTTGATTATTTCTACCTTTTGATATTTAACATACAAATTTTGATCCACCATTCTCCGAAGGCTTCAGAAAGCTTGAGGTTTTTTGTGGGTTTACAGGAATCTTAGACTATAAATAAATCATTGAACGATCATCGAATGTTCTTCATACAAAACATGGAAAATGATTGCATAATTTCATGCATTAATCTTAAACTACACACCATTGAAACATTATGGAGAGTACAAAAGGTGAAGTTAGCACCATTGAGAATTAAAAAAAGTTAGCAAAAGATTAATGCAGATGTGACGATTGCCAGCAGTTGTTTGCTGAACACATATTCCAACGGTGATTGCCAATGCAGCGATGGCATGAGTCGTAATTATAGGAAATAAATAAATATAAATAAAAAAACTTGCCCTCGACGCCGTGCCTAGAAAAACCCATACCAAGCCAAATGCAATTCTATAGACTTTGATATTTAGCAAGAATAATTCCCTTCGTCATTCGCAATGCCGCGTAATTCGATGTGCTTCAAAGCATTTCAAAGGAAAATTACATTTTATATCCCTCCCTTAGTTCTCGATAAAAGAGAATTTATCCTTGATCTCGCACAAACAACAGCACCGTAGCGTGATTAGCGATTATAGCTGTCAGGGTACGTCCGAGATGAGTGGCCCGCCAGCCACTGTACAAGCTAAAACGCACAATCACTTTCCCCAACTGACCGCGGCAAAGGAAAGGGGGAAAGAAATGGACAACAAAATAAGCCTGTTTAGAAATGCTCAAGGATTTTCACGTCTCAGGTCGCAGGAGGCACGTCCGTCACGCCATTATTCATCGCACAACAGGGTCTGGCCTGAGCGAATCCCTGCCAAAGAATGCAATCCAATGGTTGATGAATATTTATCGCAATGTGACCATCACCGGCAAGTGGAGATGACTTTCCTCCACGATATCGCCATTTAAGTTGAAGCTGTATGGACAATGGGGGGTTGTTTTTTTAAGTTCTATTCACGCAGGCGCCATCTCGCGGGAATAACCTGCAATCTCATCAATCATGGCTAATTTTCTATTCTTGTTTACTTATCCTTTTATTAGATTTTTTTGCAAGGTTAGGGCCCCATTGGGAGACGCTCTTTAAGGTGACACAAGAAAAGATAAATTTGAAAAAAAAAATAACTAAAGTTTAATCGGCTTTAAAAGAGTGTATATCGAAGAAATTGTTGAGTTTAGTAATTGTGAGTGTTGAAAGATGTTAAGCAGAGCATAACAACAGAAATAGAAAGGAAAAAAAGAATGGTTTGGAAAATTCAAACCTAACGTAAGTTGAGTGTGATAAAACCAGTTTCACAAAACAACTTAACTGAACCACTTGTGTGAAGTTTACTATTCCTTTCGAGGGTCTAACACATTTAACCTTCAATGCGTTGTGTGTGCGCTATTACCATATGCCCATTCTTGGTGTCTAATCGTCTCGCCAACGATCGTTTCGATTCCTTTCCCAGAAACGGTTCCAGAAACATCAACAACCTGAAAAACACTTTATTTTTATGTTTACGCCACACCGACAACCGATGGTAACGATGGCCCTTTTCCTGATCCGTGTGTGCCAGCCCATACCCATTGCATGGGTCAGACGTTCGATGAGATTTTTATGACGCTCTACACAGGAATGGGGCTGTGACCACCAGCAACTGTTAAATGGTTTTGTTCGTTGTTTTGTTCCAACTGTACCGAAAAAGGCAAGAGCTCGTTTCGTTCTGGAAGAGTCTATTGAAATGTTTAAAATCATAAACATTTTTTTTGAATTTTGGACGCCATTTTGGATTTTCTAAACGATGTTCACTTTCAATGAAGCAATTTGAGGCTCAATGAGGCAGAGTAAACAGAGCCTTTTGTTTCCACGGCTGAGGATGATGGATCATTGCCATCTTCCATTCCTTACACGGTGTGTGTTAATTGACGATGTTTGGGAACGTTGAATGAACACAAATTTTGCTGACGATTTTCGTCGACCAAAATCCAACCGCCCTAATCGGGTGCTACGGAAGTAACCACCTACAACCGCATTCATAATGTTTGGTTACAAATCAACCCAATGACCCAAATTGTGGATACCTTCGGCCCATGCTACGTGGAAAGGCATGTGAATGAGCGAACGAGCGGACGTGCCTTATCGACGGGAATGTCTCACATCTGGCGTGCCAGTGGCATGGTTCACGGATTAGTGAAGAGCCTCGTATATAAGAAGCAGGATCACAAACGTTCCACGGTCAACGAGCTAGGTCCGGCTTTCCCACCCTTAGGAGAAGCGAGATTAAGCATAATCCTTCTGGTCTGGAGCAACAAAAAATTAAATAAAAGCAGCAGCAAAGCAGCAAAACACCTTACCTAGACAAATTTCCTACCATTCGTCTTCTTTCTACTTCATAACCTATGACCTCCAAAGGGGGGGGGGGGTGATAGTGGTTGGTTGAAGACAAATGTTACTCCATTTTATGGTTTACCGGAACAACATGGAATTCTACATGCCGCAATGTGCTACAGACGATTTTTTTTATGCCAAGCTCACATGACTTCAGTTCGACTGTTCCTAACCGTACAAAAGCCACAAATAACTACCAGCGCCTGTGCTAGATGCTGATGATGGTTGATGTTTCGTTGCTTGGATGGTTTCGCTGCATAAATCATCTGCAGGATGGACCTCCTGAAGAACCTGAACCGGGGGTGATTCGAAACCTTATTTCTATCCTCTTTTGGGTTTTGCGTTGCGGAACAATTTCATGAAATAATCTGGCAAACTGGAGTTTTTCTTCGGAGGAGCAAAATTCTAAAAGAAGAAAAACATATTTGCGAGTAAAGAGAAATAGGAAATTGAGCGTAACGTGGTGCCTACTCGTGGCTCTTATCTCGAACGATGGTTTACGCTAATTTTGCACCATAAAACATGTTCAGCCAGAGCCAGATGATCCCTTCGCTTTGGGGATTTTGGGGTTTGAAATGTGGTTTTGATTTAATTCTTCTCGCAAGCAGTTTTAAGCATTGATCTATTTTTTTGTTTTTATATTTCAACGAGAAGCGTACATGTTGTAGAGAAACTTTTAGCAGATTTGGTTTAGTTACCCCCACCGCCTAAGTGCAACTGTTTCATCATAACTACAGACAGGCGCACACAAATCGTATGGAACTCGTCCATCAACACGTCCCATCTCCAAGGGCTCATCATGAGATATATGTACGCCTTCACGCTTTGGTACAACACGACACACAGCAAGACCTCCAGAGGTTCAACACCGCACTCGAACCACACGAACCTCCACTTGGCCTTGAACGGTTCAACAAGTCCTTCTGGACAAGTGTAACGCGCCACTTTTCTTCGTCCTTCGATGGTCAAGTGCTTCTGGGTGCGCTGTTCATTAGAGACAAACCTCTGGGTGTCAGATTTCGATGAGCCGATGTGCCGATGTGCGGTGAAACTCATAAATTGTCGAACACATTCAAAAAAAAAACATGCATTTTAGATATTTATTGTTAGTGTTTCTTCGTAGCGGTGATGCAAAAAGGAAAAAAGGGAAGAGTTTAAGGTTACATCCTACCCTTAAAAAAATCATGAAATCTACACCAAAGAAAACAATATTTCACAGAAAGACATGTTTTGGGAAATATTTTCCGGGTTTGGAACAGTGGAATTGAAGTGCACTTGTAAACATTGAAACAAATGTCTAAATAATATAATAGAAAAAGTGTAAAAGTCGAAATATGTAGTTATAAACAAAGAAAAAAAAATAAACTATGTGTATAATATACAGGTATATTAAAAAAGCGAAAAGAGAGATCTTTTTTTTTATTTTAAATGTTTTTTCTATGAATATCATTACTATTTCCAGCCTAAGTGCACCACAATTAAAATATATTCAACTGTCCTGCTTTTTTCAGGTTGAATAACAATTTTTGACCATTTAAATGAGAAAAATCCTCCAAAAGGCAAGGTTTAATAGTCAGCGGTAACATATTTCCATAATTTCCAGACCCTCCCATACTCCATACTGCTAAATGCCTTTTTAAATTCCAACACCAATAATTTAGCAATTTATAAACTCTCCAAACAGCAATTATTATGTGGCGAAAGGCAGAACGAAACGAAAAAAAAAAGAAAAACAGGGTCAATTGCGTTGAAGCACACTAAAAAGGAAACGGGAAAAACGCATTGACGCGAACAGTAAAAGTTTAAAGCTTGCGGAACGAGAATTCGGAAAATAGGAGCTTAAAACAATGCGCAAATGGGTGAAAAGTTCATCCCAACATACGTAACAAAAATTCTTCATTAGGGATAAATGAAGTATTACGTAACGTTTACATTGGCCAGGGTAAGCGATAAGCAAACTAAGCAGATGCTTGGGGCGCCGAGTTTGTGAGAGACCCCATACATAAGATATTTAAGCACCCCGCGTCATCGTCAGCGTATTTTAAGGAGGCTCCGAGGAAGGGCAGTTAGGACCTCCAAAAATGACTCACAGCTCCCCGGGTCACCACTTTTGAAATCAGTTCATCTTACTTCTTCATCAGTTATTTCTTCATCTTGAAATCTGATTTAAGTTGATCGACAGTACGACAATCTTTAGTTTTGGGCCCCCAACTACCATTCAAGGACCTCCGAGAAGCTCCGCCATTGATCCGCCATTGTTCATACTATCGATCACCAACACTAGATCATCTTTAATCATGATCAATGATGACCTACCAAAAAAAAAGCAACTGTACGATACGTTAGAATGGCAACTAGAAGATAGAGGTTAGATTCTCCGTGGATATTCTGTTGGTGCTGAAGAATCGTTTCTGGAGATGCCGGACGATCATGCGGAAATTTAAGGAAGGAAAGAGCCGAACAATACTCTACTGTCCATCTTACTCACATTATCGATCAAGTGTTCCATAACTGGTATTTTCACACATTAAAGAAAATTCCAGAATTTTAGATGAATCTTATTATTTTTTACGTAATACGAACTTGAACCCCCCATGTGTTGTCTGTGTAACAAATTGTAACGCTGTCAGTACGTAATAGTTGGATGATCCCTTAATGACGCCACAATGCGAACTGGTCGGAAGGGACGGAAAACTGTCCTTCAGGGTTCGGGTGTGATGGTTTTTGCCTTTTTGGACGGTTAATTAATAATTCATCACAATGGCTACCATTTTCCACGAACGCAACAAACTGCAGAACACGAACCTTGGTCAAATGGGATTGTGAAACCCGGAAGTGTACCGTGGGTCAGTTTGCGAAGCTTTTTTTTTGTGCGTGACATTAGACAGTAATCGCTTCTGGTGCGTCCTGGAGTTCAGGAAATGTGTTGCTGTAAGCCTTTTTTGCCCTTATGTTTGGCAGAAAGAGTGAGACTGTGTCTTTTACTGAGCTATCCAAAGGAATGGTATTTATACGACATTCAGGATAAAGCAAGACCAAACAAATTGAAGTGCCCTCACGCATGAAACGCCTCACGTGTCTTCCGTACAGGAGGCAACATCATGCAAGTAAAACCATCGTGGTGGAAAAGCACCAGGAAAATGAATGAATTTTCCACCACTCGCTACGGTTCGTTTTATGGCCACTTTGCGGTTGTTGTGCCATTGCGCGTGAATTGTTTCCGTACACCGTATGGCAGTATGTTTCGCTCCGTGGGGGGGAGCGCCATTTCGTGAAGTTCTTCTGTACGGCGGAAAAATTACACACAGCACAGTTGGGAAAACATTGCCATTAACTACTAACCACGGCAGGAGGATGTTTAATGCTTCTCCACTGCCGTCGACAAGCAGAAATTAAGCACGTGCACTTTTGTTTGTCCACTTTTCCTTCCAATTATACACACACGGCAATGGCTTCAACGCACTGTTTCTGAAACAGAACTCATTGCCCTTTCCCCGTTTGGATAGGACACAGGTTTTATTGGTCATTTGGGGCAGGCTGGACAAAAATAAGGCAACAAAAAAAACACCCCCCAAACAGCCGCCGAATGAGAGTTGCTGCGACGTGATTATCGTTTTACCAGGGAACTCCGCAAAAAGAGTGCGCCATTTGTCGGAAAAGTGACACACAGTTTAACACTCCTTGCGCTGAGTGTAGGAAACACACTTTCACCAGTACACTCGTCACCATTTGATCGCTTTTAATCCTCTTCAAACTCACTTTAAGGAGTAAGTTTTGTGTGAAAAACTTTCACGAACAAAAGCTCCCGGGGATGATAAACTTTCTTTCGCCTCTTCCCCCTGGTACAGGTAGGATGGAAACAATTTCTGCCGAAAAACTATACACTTGAAGGCATTTTGCTGCCCATTGAATGGGAATAATGCTTCCGCTGTACGTATCGCTTCACGCCCTGTAGGCAATCCTTTCGTTTAGCAAATTATCAACAAAACACTGTCAACGAAAAACGACAAATGGTGCAAACGATTCGCGCTCAAAATGGGTGCCGCGGGAAATTGTTAAACCATGTTCTGTACTCAATGTAGGCAATTTAGCAAAACTTGTTCGATTTGTCGACTTTTGTACAGACACAAACCGACCGACCCTCCGTCTTTGTGTTTGTTGCGAATGGAGGAAAGTTTATCTTGGGCTAGTTGATTTTAAGCTCATTTCCAGGAACAGCTTCGAAGGTAAATGGAGCGATAAAATATTGACATTGGTTTAGAAGAGGCTTTCCGTTTGTCTTTCGATGTAGGTTTGAAGATTTTATATATAGTCAATTTTCCAGTCATCCGTAAAGTCAACCTAACCGAAAAAGCGAGAGTTATGATGAAGTTTGTCTGACAAAGTTGAGCAGCGCATTTAATAATCGCTATCGACATATTTACAAACACTTTTTATAAATGGAATACACCTTACACCAGGGAAATTAATATTGGAAAAAGCTAAAAAATCTATTTCAATTTATCATTTTCTGTATCTTAATAAATTGAGGTGACCTGGTGGTAGAGATGGGAGCAGCTAAACCACATAATCTGGGATCAAATCCCATCCAGGCCAAACACCCAGCCAATGGATTAACTATTCTACAACGAGTAAATAAAATCAAGATCAAGAATAGATATCAAAACTATATGGTTGAAATGTATCAACCTTAAACCACTATTTTAAACTAGTTCTACGAAACAACTGACAACCATTTCGATGGAAATAACGACACTTTACTGCGCTAATTGGAGTAAATTAGTTGATATCCATGTTATGTTTCTAGATCGAACTAGGACATTCGTCAATGATACACCAGGCACAATGTGCTAGTTATAGATTCAATCGACTACAACAAGCTTCTCAAAAATAGCAACAAATTCTGAATATCACACGAATACGGGACGAATAAACGCGAATACACTACATACACATACGCCTCCAGTATCGATCGCTCGATCAAGGTCGCAGCAACAATTTCACTCACAGTTCTTTATTCCGTTCCACAATGGTAAAGTCCGATTTACCGTGTCGGAAAATTCCATCCACCATCGTCCATTTTCTACGGCCATTCATCATCCATAAAAATGTTACCACACAAGTTGTGTCAACCTGGGCCATTTTCTTATTGTTACTGCTAGTACTAAATTTTTCCCACTTCTCAGATCATCCTTTCGCTATCATACACGGCCCGCAATGTCGTTCACGATTTAGTGGCATGGATTTGGATGGGTTTTTTCTCTCATGATTTTTTGGAGCAAAATAAAAAAACAGCTACATTGGGCTGTCACTTACCAGCCAGCAAATGGTTACTTCCCACAAATCCACAGGCTGGTCGTTACGAAATCATGACGCGAAACGCATAAAGCGAACCGATAATTTACGCTTATGGATTTTTGCTGTCCTTTACGAAAGAAGTGATTAACTATAAGTAGCTGATTTACGATCCGTACACGAAAAGAACGGCCTGATCGAGCATTTCTGTTTTCGCTCTTTTTTTATTATGTCCTCCCTAAGGGCTACCTTAAAATGTGGCACGAAGTGCGTTCAACCGATCGCTTCTTCTTCGGGGTTTTTTGCTTACAAACAAATAAAAATGCTCCATTTCAATACGTAAAGGTTTTGCCACAGAGAATTCGGTGCTATCGTGCCCAGAGGGCGCTAAAGCCTTAACCATACAAAGGGACAAGAAATCATAAAGCTCATGGTGAGTTAAGGAGAAGATTATTACCATTCACGTTGGATGTGTTTACGACCAGACAGAGAGAAAGAGAGAGTAAACCGAAGGGAGTATAAGAAAATCATCACCAAAATGAAATATGTACCCATCAGTAACGAACAACAAAAACTTGATGTACAAACATTAAATCAACAACCACAGCAAAAGAGCGAAAGATTTGATGGATAATAAGGTAATCAAGGAACAGATCATAATTATTACAGGAGAATGTAGAAATAATTTCCAATTGCCAATATTCTAACCAGACGGTCAGGAATAATTTATAGCCTTTTTAACAAACAAAAAATATTAACCCAATTGTTCTTGGCAAGAAATTGAAAATTGCTAAAAAATGATTATCTTCTGGTTTTCATCTCAGCTTCTAAGGCTTATTCTCTTGGAATAGTTTAACGTCCACATATATGTAGAAGTCAAAGCAGATGTAGAAGTGAATCATCATGCAAGCATGCTCATCATGATACATCAGTGCCTTGCGGGGCAATTCTACTACTGCACAAACTTCATTCATGAATGGACGATTCTTGTCGAACTCACCCGACCCGACTGGGTAACCGGATGGCGCCTTCCATCCGTACCAGCTGCATCACTTGCGCGCCATTATTCACAACACTGTGATGGGTAAAACGTTTTAAACATAATAAAAACCGGTCACTGTCTGCAGCAATTCGCGGAAATTATGCACTTCCCGTAAGGGAGACCCATCGTAGGACGATGACTCACTTCAAACATGTACATCGACCACTTGGGGTATCTTGAATGGAGTCTTTGTAGGCCTTTCCAGCAGCGATGAAGCAAGCGATCTGCGACACTTTTAAAGGTGTGTGGATCCATTCTTATATTTACACTAATTGATCCGATAAGCATCGTGTTAGGGGAGGGTGCGAACTGAGCATACCTTGAGTGTAACCACTTTTAATGCAAAACGACTTCTTACGTTGAACATTCCATTAACCATTCCAACATTAACCACTTTCAGATTCCGTCTTGTAAGTATACCACGAGACGTCATACAATTGAAGGATATGTTTACTGCTTGACAGATCATTGACCACTACTCTAACCAGCGATCGAATTGATTCCAAATGCTTCCCTGCACTGTTTACCTTTCAATAGCGAGAAAAAGACGGTTTAAATCATTATAATTGCTGATTGCTTTTTTTTATGCGCTAAAGAACCCACTCAGGTCGGTGAGTAGACCTTCCCTCTATATATGCACCATCTATCGCAAAACATAACCTATCAAATCTATCCTTTCGTTTTGTTTAGGCTTACCCACACTGGCAGCCACTTAAGCTTTGAAACGCGCCATGTATCCACCTTCGCAAACGAGCCTTCACCACCGGTCGCTTCCAGCATTCCCGACCGTCACCAATTGCGCCCCGTATTTGTACCATAAATGGACATTTTCCTTCGGCGATACGTCAAATCGACGTCATCAGTCGACGAGCGGCACCACAGACACGGCGCCACTGTCGTAGCTCCTTCTCGACACAGTTGTGGAACGTACGGATGTATTCAGGCAGAGGCATGGCAGGCTGGATAATTAATTTCATACTGCCAATGCTGCTGCTGGGAACGCTGCAATACTGTTGTGCCCGGTGTGGTACCGTACTTTTCGCGGACGGATGGAATCTCCGACACGGTCAGTGGGTTAGTGTACGAAGCGCCCGTAGCTCAACCGTTCCTTTGCGCGACTATTTCTGTACCGACTGAGCAGCGTAGATTGAGCAATAATGATTCCTATATAGCGAAAATGCGAATGGATCATGAATAAAGTTCCTTCTTTTAATAGCGCGATGTCTAGTCTCCGCACGGTCCACCAAACGAACTCGGCACCACGTAGTGTCTCGGCGAATGCATCATCTAAATACTGGCCTGGACATACTTCTGAGGTTGGGAAGAATAAGCACTTTTTGAATCGCAACGAGGCCATACACATCAACGCTTCTTTTTCAGGTCAACTTCACGGTTGTTGTGTTCACACCGTATAGAGTTCCCATTCTTGCTACTCACCTGAAGTGTGATCTTCTACAATGAAGTCAGAATTAACCATTCCTTGGAAGTGATTAGTACATGTAACAACACCAGTTTGGAAAGTGTAAGTATTTATCATCAGGCACTAGTTTCTAGTGGTCAACGATTTTCTAAAAGCATTTCAGAGTAAGACTCTTCGTGTCGGAAACTTTCCTAATTTGTCCTAAACATTCTTCATGTCTTGGGCACATGAGCACACAACACCGGATAGATTGTCATCGCATGGGAATTCACTGTTCGTGACCGGAAATCCGAATCACTTTTGCCTAGTTCTCAAGGTTTATTTGGTAGACTCTTCCGAATAAAGCGACTTGTTGGTTCAACTCTCAGGAAACATACCGATCGACAAAAAGAAATCCAAGATTAGACGATCTGTTAATGGACCCATATCAGGGCGTAATAATCTCATCGAATGCCTGTCCCCGGACGATTGTCGTATGTTACTCCACCAAAAAAACGGTAGTAACGATCAACGAAAACCCGGTACGAGAGCTAACTGCAATAAATCAATGAATCAGGATCTATCAGAACCATCATTACATTATCCCCAATTACACGCCGTGTATTCCTGTTTTGTTCCTTGGTTAGCTTTGCCTAGCATATATGCCGACCTAATCACTAGACTAGATTTAACCAACGAAGCTTATTTCGAAACCCATCGATTTGCTATCCATTTCCACTAGAAATACCTGTCACTTTTATACGTCCCATTACTTTTTGCCAGGTCGGGTGTTGACCAGGCAAAAGGACCATCATAAATTATGGAGATGCACACACAAAGCGATTCTTCACCCGGTTATATTGTCCCTTTGTCCTAACCGTTGTTTCCGAGTTCATCTATTTAGCTTGAATCCTTCGCAACCTAAACTTCTTCGATGCTGTTTTAATATTAAGGATTCGTCCAGCTGATTCTCCTTTTCTTTCCTCTTGTAGCACGGTCGCGCAACAGTCCCAAAAGCCGCCAAGGTATCGTGGCGTACGTACCTAAACGTATAAGAAATAAAACAAACGGAAAACAAGAAACATTTGGGGGCCAATAAACAGACCCGAAATATGGTGTGCCTGAGTTTGGGATGCTATAAAAAATTCAAAGACCTCCATCGAAAAAAGAAGGATCCTTCAACAAACGAAAACAGCCCCCTTCAACCATTCGTTTAAGGAAACGGAAAGAGAAAAAACAAACAACACCAACAACGGGACACAGGTTGTTGATACTTTATTTTCATCATCACCCTGCCGCGGCCCCAAGACCTCTCTCCGGTACGGTACGAAACCCGGCTGTCGGTTAAAAGATTTATGCGTCGAAGTTATGGGAAAATTAAAGGGTACTCCCGAACTGTTCGCTTCTACGCCGATACACAGTGCATGCACGTGGGGTCCTTAAAGCGGACGGTCAAACCCCTGAAATGATACAGCACGATCACGATGAAACCTAGGCACAATTTATCGACAATAATGGGCCTTCTTCATACTTCATGGCGTATTGATATTAATGTTGACACAAGACGTAGGAATGAAATAACAAATTAACTTATTTAGCTATCATTGAAGGCTTAATAAGTGGTTTAGATGCTGGCATTTAATTCTAGTACTCTTAAGTAGTCATTTTAGCTGTCATTACATTACTTAAACGAATCTCCTTCCCATCCAAAGTGTTAATTTGTTTTAATTAATGATCTTGCTATCATAGTCATTGTGCTATAATAAAGAAATCTTTAAAATAAATAAAAAAAAGTGAAATAAAAATAAAAGATACATTTAAAACTAAACTTACGACTAAACTAACAAAGAAATCAGTACATAAAATTCCTTGGGCAGTTTAGTCCACGGTCTTATAATTACTCCAATTTCTGTAGAGTTCTTCAACACCTAACGCTGCCACTCATCCATTATCCCACGTTATGAGATCATCACCCCTTCAAATGCACTTTCGTGATCAATTTTTCTTCTTCGCATCTTCACCGATGTGTTCTACCCGATCATTAGCAAATATCACTCTCGATTACACCATCAGCCCGTATGCAGAGGAGTTACCATCAACCATGACAGTGATGTCGCGCCACGATTGTGACATCCTTGTGCCGATGCTTAAAACCAACAAATCACACACAACAACCGATCGATCATGTTCGATCAGTGCCAATTATGCAAAGGTTCTACCGACATGATCGTGGGCAACCCAGGCCAACAGACACACAATGCGCAATCTGCATTCAATGAACTCTCGTCACCATCAAACGAAACAACGCCATGCATTTGCATACCGCACACCTTGGTTCCCTAACCCCTAACCCTTTTGTTGTACTGTTTCGCCCTAAATGGTGTTAAAAAGATGCACGGTCGGCGCCGCCACACCGAAGGAGATCGTTCACGAGCAAGGCACGCAGCAGAGGTGGCAAGAAATCATCAACTTATCTTGTACCAGTTGGCAGCATCTTGGCTGCCTGTCGGTGCAAATTCCCGCACAAGATCATAAGAAGTCGATCACTAAATCATCGTTTGGTCAATCTTCACCCAATGGGTGGTATGGATGGAAGCTACCGTGACTGCAACATGTCTCCGTACACTGGAATCATTTGCAATGCTTAGAATGTGACCGCAGCAACGATCGTCCGCGGCAGAACCTGTTCCAGGAACTTGTTCCCCGTGGTAGGTGGTGGTGGGTTAGAGGAATCCCACGAACATGATCAAGCTTTGCAAATCGGCCGTAAAAGAGTGAGCCCAACCTGACAGATCAGGTGGAAGCCGGTGAACTGAAGAAACGGGAGGATTGGTTATTTCTGGGCTCTGATCTCATCTTGAAAGCTTGAGCAGAGTTGGATGGCTACGCGTGCCTTGCTGCATTTACGGCACCGAAGTTACAGTGATGGAAATAAACTTCAGCGTGCTATATTACTAGAAAACGAGTTGAGAATTAGATCCATTATAAAGTAGAAATAGCATCAGAAACATCTTTAAACGAAATTGTAACATTTTAAGGATAATACTATATCGATAATAAATAAAAGTAATGATATCAAACGTATATTTCAAGATCTACGATCTACAACTCCATAGACTCTAAAAAATGATCATGTGAGAATGGTAACAATTCCTCATGCATTTTTTTTGCTCAATAGGACATTAACCAACGAAAGAGTGTGGGCGACCTGCTGTCCGTTTATCCTTCTTCAAGGACGATTGCAGCCTGTTACAAACCGGATGTCGTTGGACGGACGATCTTTGCCATCATATTTCAACTCCGCAGACACTTGACAGACCGATCGACCCGGTCGTCGCAGGACGCAAATCAATATAATCAGTCAACTAGCTCGAGGGCTTTAGCATCAACGACCAAACGGGGCTAGGGGTTGGAAACTCGTTCCAATTGCCAACGGGAAGGATGGCCTTTGATGAAAGTATATTACCTTCATCACGCCTCCCAACAATCAGTATCGTTTCTTCTTGTTCCGCACACGGCGAAACCTTGCCACGAAGAAGCACACTGAAAAACGGCACGTAATTGGAAATAATTGTATGGTATTAAACAACGTAAAATTACCATTTTCGTACCAAAAAAAAACTTCTCGCTTTGCTTAAACTCCGATGTGGCTCGTCTTCTTCAGCGGTAATCGTTTCATTTAATACTGCCTCGCAGGCAGTTTGTCTGTGGTGTTGGGAAAGATGATGATCTCGTACCCTAAAAGTACTGCCCGGGAATCGAACCACTTTCAGAATGGGAAACTATAGCCTACTGGAAATGAAGTAGGAATCGGGAAGGACAGTGGAATCATCGTTTCTCTGCCATGAGTTCCTACGGTGGGAAGAAAGTACGCATAAATGAAAGTTACGACATCCTGCACTGCACACGGTGTTATCGTTTTGGTGCTGCTTCCTTTTTGCTCCGTTATCTCCTTGCCGAGAGAGGAATAAAAAGGAACCAGTGCCGAACATTCGCCCCGTTTTATGACGTCAATTTTTCTTCACTTGCACATTAAATTGCTTCTTGACTGCCTTCACGTGGAAGGGTGTTGGATATCAGTAACAGGTTCAATCATATTTGATTGCTTTGTTTTTGTTTCCTTTACCGATCGTCTCCGACTTCCATGTATAGAGTTGGTTTATAGTTATTGGGTATTTTTATTGACTTCTTTCCTCCAGTTTTGGGCGCTGACTTTATAAAGAACTTTTAAGTAAGCTTTACGTTAAATTACTCCCAAATTGCACAATGAAAAAAAAAGGATTTTGGGATTCTAATGCGACATAAAGTTTGTTTAAAGTTTTTAAATAAATTTGACAAATTAATTTACGTATGAACATTACGTATGAGTAAAACATGTTTCTCCGTACATATGATTCTCACCATTGACGAATGTACAAACTACACCAGAAAAAAAACTCTTCCAAGTGTTACTTCGTCTGGATCGGACTTTTATTGCCACACTCCATGAAAGGCACAACGGGCAGCAACAGCCACCGGCCATTGATTAGATGAAGCTAATTTTAAGCTCATTAGCACCCGTCAAACGTCGAGAGGTTTGTTGGGGGAAAAAATAATCAAAAGCAATGCCGAATGTGGTTTCCTGTGGTGAACGAAGAAAATGCACCGTAAGCTCGTCGAAGTAAGAATTTCTGGAAACGAGACCACCATCATCAACATCAGATCGATCTATGATACGGATGCCCACACCCAAAAAAAAGCGGGGGAAACGGACGCACGGAAACTGTCGGCAAGATCTCGCCCGAATAGAGCGTGATAATCTGTTTGTTCAACAAAACGGGAAAAAAGCAACAACCGAAGAGACCGGCTGGACAGTTGACCTCAAACGACTGTCAACACTTTGGGAGCCTCGACATTTGTTACCTAACGGTGGACAAGCCATTCTAAAGTGGATCCTAGACAGGAACAAACTGATACATAGATAATCAAAGAAATAAACAAATCCGGCAGGTGTTAGAAACCTTCTGTTGCTGTCCTTTAGCGTTGTTTGAGGAATGGAGTGCAATTTTGCCTTAGATTTATTTTTAGTACAATTTTAGTACAACGTTTATTTACAAGTTTACGTTAACGCATTTTAAACCAATGTACGCTTTTTATTACACAAAATAAACAAAACATAACAAATCCTACAACAATAGCATTATAATTCATAGATTGAAAGAAATAAAAGAATATAAGTATTAAGCGGCCACCTTCGCTGACCTAAAACCGAACATTCGCACTTCGAGTTGTCCCGAGAAGAATGAAAATCTGTTTTACAATCCGAACAAAGTAATACAAAAAAATCAACCATCTTCTCTTTAAGGAAGCATGCAATCACGTTATGCTGTGGAAAGATGAATAATGTAAAACATTCATTCGCATTCGCTGTATCCAGCTTCTTGCGCCAAGCCATAATTTGCACTCCCGACTCCCAGTCAGAAAACCCCATTATTTTGTTCGTTCTGATATTTGTGTTAGAATGGTTGGGTTTTTTTGCACTTCACAAGCATTATATAAAAGAAAAAGTTTTACCAAGTTTGCTGTAAAATACCATAACCATGGGGAGAGAAATAATGATCCGTGGGTAGAAACGTGAGGGGCGTGAACACTCTTCTCTCTTCAGTAGAATGGAAAAATGGTTTTTACAATGCATCGCACCGGCATAAAGCAAGCAGCATGGGAAATGGATGGATCTGGGCTGCTCAATAAGGCTGTTTAAAGCAAGATGCGGGGACTATTGTTAAAGGATCTTTAAATGAAAATAGGGGGCGGTTTTAATTAGCCGTTTTGGTTAATTAGAAAACCGCCGCGAACGAACGATGCTTTTTAAGGGCCCTGATCGGTATATAGAATGGGTAGGTAAAGCAGCAGGTAAACATTTGCATATCAGTTTCAAATCAGAAAGACGGTAGAATGAATGAATTCTTATGAGATGCGACATTTTTGAATTTTAAAATTTGTTTTCAAAAATTGTAGCATTTTGCTTAGAATTCATGCTTTAAAAGGCGTTCGGTTTTGGAATGCATTTAACATAAAGTACATCTTTTGGGTCAGTCTGCACAAACCAAGCTAACTTTTGGTTACCCATTTCCACGTGGAAAAGGATAACTAGCATACGCTACCGGGTGTTAGAAGTCTGGATTTTTCTTTGCTTCTCATAGAATATGACCAGAGAAAGCGACGTCAAAGGGCGTCCCCTATCGACCTGTCTCGTATACTTCTGTTCCCTCGTTCTTTACCTCCTCTGCCTCCAAGATAATGCTATTTGAAATTCCATTTCCTTACAACCTTTCCTGTTGTCACAAATGCATCTCACGAAACGTCGACATCATGGTCTCGTGAGGACGCCAAGGCAGAGCGTCTTCTAGACGGCACCGAGGTAAAGAAAACTCGTCCGTTCCGGTACGATTGTGCTGGTTGGGTCGGTACCATTCGAAGCAATGTACACTAACGAACCGTCAGTGAAACGAAAACCCGCAGGCGGCATTAAAAAAAAGTCTCTCGTCTATTGGCTAGAAGACGAGAGAAAAAAACACACACACGTGGAAAAGAAATATTACAGACACGTGGAGCCATTGATGATATTGTTGATGAAGGGAAAGAAGATTGGATGTTTGGGGCATTCCAGATGGTCAAAAATTAAAAACAAGTTCCCGTACACTACCAAGGAGAAACTACACGCCGGTCAGTGAGAAATTTCTCTAGGGTCCAGCACCGGGTCAAAGGGTACCACGAACCGATAAGCTGGTAAAGAAAAGTGCATCTCTCATCGTAGGAAATTGAACCTCAAAGATGCAGAAGGTCAACATCATGCATCGAAGGTGAACTCGGTTTTTTGGGGCGGTTTGCGATGGTAATCAATATCGGTGGACGCCTATTGGGACACACTTTCGTGATAGCGAAACATGCGCACGATTCGATTCGAACCCCCTTTTTTGGAAAAGTTGCCATCTCACCGATGGATTCAATATGACTCCAAGCGAATCGTTACTCAAATCTTACGATATTCCTCGTCTTATCTCGTCTATGTCCGTTCCTTGCTTAAACGCTCTTACCCGTGTTTACCCATGTACTAATAAAACATCCACAAACATAGCAACTTGTCCGGCATTTGGCTGCGGACAGTGATGGTTCCGGTGATAAGCACTTTTTCTTACAGTTTCTGTTGCGCAATGTGTCTGCAGGTCTGTGCCCTATGCCCACGGGCACACAATCTTCACACTTCACACTCCCGATCGATCCGAAAGCAGTTAACGAGCTGCAATAACAATAGAACGAGAACACAAGTTGTACAGACAATACGATACCGTCCACGGTTTTATATGTCTGCGATGGTTTCTCGTCCAACGAACGCGACCATTTCTTATGTTTGGCCGTTTATTTTTATCGTCTTCTTGTTGGGTGCGGGAAAATTGGAACAACATATAGTGCTCTGCTACTGTTCGTGAGCCGGCTTTTGCGGTTTGCCGTTAGTGGCGGTGGATCTTATCATTCAGAATTTAATTAAAAGCGACTCCAATGAAACGGTAGTACGCATGATTGATGAGAATGGAAGTACAAGTATTCATGCGCTTTTTTAATATCTGAATAGACAGACAGAACTTCTATTGAGTACGCCCGGGATAAGACAAAATAATACAAGTAGGAAGCCTCCTCCTCAGCTCTATGAGGCTGACAATACGGCTAAACGTCCTCATCATTAAACGTAAATAAATAAGGCAGATAGAACTAGAGTACATACTTTATTTCTATTTCTTATAAACAGCTCAAACATTTTTAACTCCCGATTGCTGTACTCATTAATTGAAGTACGACACTTTTCAACAAGAAGAATTAATTCTCAACAAATAGGTAAGAATCTGGTGAAAGTGCCAAAGGACCTACTGTATCTGAACATCAGATTGCTGTGCAGGACTTATTCCAATCTATTGCCAACAATCGATAAATCTCCCTGATTCAATAACCCCGAAAAAAAAGACATCAATCATAAAACGACCAAAAAAAGGCAGCTCACTTTTCATGGCAGCGGTAAACATGTGGTCACAATTAGATTATTATGTTTGATGTTCGCGCCAACGAGCGGGAGCCTATAAAGAGGGCGACAAAATGTGGCGTGTGCGTAATAAACAAACCGGCCAAAGTTAAACCAAAAGAAAAGAAAAAGAAATCACCGGTAAGCACCTACCGCACTCACAGCATGCGTACGAAAGCAGATAACCCAAAGCAAGAAACATACACTTGTAACCGTGAAAGGGAAAAAGCAGAGCAGAGGAAAGACCCGAAAGGATGTAAACAACAATTTATTCGTTTCTTTGAACATACACACTAACGATACGGCGAAGAGCATTTTTCGGAGAAATCTTCCAAATTCCATCCGCGAGTTTGTCGGCTTTTTAACCCCCCAGATCCGTCGCACAAGTTCAACAAAGAAAGGAACTCTAGAAAAGCCGCAGCATCGTGCCACGCAGTTAAATCGAGCGCGACAAATTTCCTTAAGAAAAAATAAAACACAAACTCGAAATACCCAAAAACGTAACTAAGAAGGTGTCACGATCGTTTTATAATAGGTCCCCGATCGTTTCTCGTTGGTTGTCATATTTAAAGTATCATAATATTAATAAATATATCCCAGTGATATTGAAATGGTAGGTATGTGAAAGAACTCACACGTTGCCATTAATTTGGATTCAAAGATTGGTTCGATCGTGTACCGTATTAGACGTTTTGCTCGATCGTTTGCTTTTCTCTTTGAGTTAATCTTTGTTATTCTAATTTAAACATAAATTTGTAACATAACAGGCGGCACATGCTCCGGCACCGGCACAAGAAGCAGCCCACACGTTTGACCTTTTTTTGTGGTCCCGCACATGTGTCACAAATCAACAAATCATCTCCCTAAACCGAGGTGGAAATGACCTTCGACAATGGGGAAGGACCTGGGCGAGGAATAGAGTGACAAACGAAAGAAACGAAGAATGTGTTCTTTATAATGCTGTAAAGGAGAATATCAATGGCGTACCATATTTAAGGTATTTGAGCACTAACGACCATCTTTTGATTTATTATGCACAATCCTGTAGGAAACGTTCACCTGAGGAACGTACGCTTGTACATATCTCGACAAGAATATTTATAAGCAGATCACAAGTAATTAGTAATAAAATATAAAAAGACATATTCTTTCGCTTCAATAAACCTTAGTTATTATTAACTTTACAACCCAAAAAAAAGGAAATGCTTTCAAGATGAGACACTTCTAATATATGTTCCAATGACCACATCCAAAATACTTCGGGGTATGGAGATTTTCCACTTTATGAGCAAACTTGAAAGTCTCAACGGGGAGCACAAACATGGCCAGTTATAAAGTACCTTTACACGGTAAGCGAAATGAGTTCCGCTCCAACAAATCTTTCCTTTACCACCGTACAGTGCCAAGTGGCTATCAACTGTTCACTTTCTCCACAAACTTTACGGAAACTGAGGAGTTCCATGACCGACTCGACTATTTCGCCGACATACACACACACACTGGACGCAAGTGCATTACGGTGTTACATATGCCATGCATCAACAAGTTGCTAAAATATACTGATTTCATCCCCCTACGGGCACGAAGCTTTTACATTGCTTTTACATTCTTGTTTGTAAATCACATGGCGACGTATGAGCATTTCGATTCCAAGCTTTTTCCCCCCTCTTGTTCAGGTTGCATTTTTGTCCGTTGTTTGAGTATCGCATCAAGTGTTTCGGTCTCCGCACCTTAGGCGTGGTCGGACTAAAATACGAAAAAAAGGAAGAAGTGGATGTGATGTCTCGGTACTAAAGTAAATACTTTGCGGTTTTAAGAGTATCACGGGCTGGTCAATATTTGGTGACAGCGATATATTCAACCTGGCGACAGAAAGTTTTTTAACCCAATCGATTCACTTTTCTTTTCCAACGCTCCAAAGGTGTACCACTAACCTCTGCGGTACTGTTTGGGGTGTGATACTGCTTGTCCAAAACGCCATGTGCGCCTGTCAATCGGTTTTCTCCGATAGCACGGTTCTTTTTATCGCCACTAAACCTCTTATAACACAGAAGGTAGCTGTCTCAGACACCTTTACCGTAGCTCGAGGGGCATCCATTTAAAAGTAAGTCGCATCCCGGTCACCATTCATCCTCGTCAATCCTCGTCTTTACGTATAAAACCAAAACTAAACAACTACAAACACGTGTTTTACGAAATCTAAAGCTATTTTTCGGCTAACGAATGGAAACACCCAAGTCGCAAACGGATCAAACGGAACGGGTGTGTTGACAGCGTGTGTAACAAAATCGGCTTCGAACGACGAAGTAGAAATGCATCGAAGGATAGAAAAGGTAAAAGACCTTAAAAGTTCGGTATAGTCACAAGTGGTGCTTATCTTTGCAGTCGAACACGCAGTCGCCGCAGGTCACCAGTATTTATTTACATTTTCGCTTTTTTTTTCTACAACTCGTTACGCCGTGTGAAACGAATCTTGGAATGAGGCGTAAAATGTGTGACACTGTGAACTTAATTTTACAAATAATTTTCTCTTTTGTCAAAAAAATGGTTCAATGTACTATTCGAAGTTCTGATTAACGAGGTTGAAAAACGCCAGACGAGGCTTATAAATTACTTATTTGATACAAACAATAGAATATAAAAAATAGTTGGAGCAAAACATATAAGTTTATGAAAAAATAGCTAAGGTAATGCAAATGCATACGAAATTTAAAATTTTATACATTATTGCAAAATAATTAAAAAAAACCACAGTAAAAGTAATTCGATTTAAAAAAAAATTAAATAATACGAAGTTATGAGTTGAATATTGAGCATCAATGAAAGATAATAAATATGTTATTCTCTCTCTCTCTCTTTCTCTCTCTCTCTCTTCTTTTAAACAATTTCTTTCACGAAACCTGAGCCATATTATCAGACTCCATTTTTCTTACGGTAAATTTTTCTTCTCCCTTATCTAGTACGTCTATCTCATCAATTCCTTAGACGGTACAGAGAAAAAATTGAACCACTAGTGACTGATAAGATATTCAAAAATCTCATCCGATAACTCACCACACGCAGATAAGCAAAACTGTCACTTAACCATTTCTCAGCATGGATTAGGTTCAACGTTTGAAAATGCTAAAGGAAATAAAAAAACTGGATTAGTTCATTAGCGCGCTTTCCACAAGTGACACACAAATTGTTATTATGATAGCGGTGCTTCAGTGCACGAAGACTCATCAACAACGGCATCGTCTTCTCCCGGGACAAGCGTATTTTCCACCGCCATTGTATAGAATGCCCGATTATCCGATGAGACACGACGCGAGGTTCATAATAAAACGACTTACACTTTCCCCTATCATCCTTGTCACCTAACACCCCTCTCTGATCGCTAAAATGGTACACCTTGGATGGATTAAACGTTGATTACAGTTTTGGGGTAGCTCCAACACACTTACTCCAGCACAAAGACCAAAGTCGAGCGGAAGTCATCGAGATGGGAACGAATCCTTAAAGCTCAGTGAAGGTGAGATAGCTTCGACCACCGTTGCCGGGTGTTGTTGTACGGTCGATATTACTTTAATGCTTTTCCCCCGTTGCCCCGAGAGACACACCAAATAAAAAAAGAGGTCCGAAAGCACTCAAACCAGTGCAGAATAAGGAAGGAGTGTGCTTGATAATCCTACCTCATCCTCATACTTAATTCAGTTCCGGGACTCGCTTGATGCCGAATACTGGTGGAACTAACTTTCCACTACACATGCCGGCTGAAACCGAAACTTCCTCAGCTTTGCTAGGTGCTTGAAAAAAAAACAATCTTCCCATGATGTTCCAGCCGTCCCACCCAGAAGAATGTTCCTCATCTCCACTATCGCTTGTGCCTCTGGTACACTTTACTTTTAGCCGCAATATGGCAGTCACACTTGAAAGGGACCGTACTATGAGACCCGGAATGATTGGTCTTGTGTGTGTGTGTTCTTTCCTTCTCCCTAGTACTGGAGATCGATTTTCTTTTCCACAGCGTACAAAGGGCCCCCACCAGCTTCTTCCGATTCTGGATTAATATATAGAATCCTCCCTGTTTTTAAAGGATAATGAATCCATTGGGAATGCGCTAAAACTGTTGCATGAAAACGAACTCAAGTTCGCACTTTTAGGTCAAAAAATGCTTCCATTTTTATGCCTATCCGCAAGAAGAAAAGAAAATTCCTCTCCATAAAGAGAGGCACAAATCAAAACTTAGCTCGTAAGAGGTTGGGAAGCTTTTAAAGCTTTTGGGTTTTCAATTCAAAGAAACTCATTGTACCAAACTTACCTGTTCCTTGGCCGTACCGGCAGGCTGTTGCGTGTCCGGCAGTTGTTGCAGCTCCGTCAACTCCGAAGCACCTTCATCGTCATCGTCCTCATCCACAGCTGCGGATGCTCCATTCGTGGCCTGTTCCGAGCTTTCGACGACAGCTGAACAATGGTCCGTCACAACGCCACCACCTGTGTCATCCTTTGTTGTAGGAACAAGTTCCGGTTTTTCCTTTATTTTGTTTAACTCCTCCTCATTCATCTGCTCCTCTTTCTCTTCCTGCTCCTCCTCCTCATCATCATCGCCCATCGCGAGTAAATGGTCCAATGAAGGGCGTACCGGAAACACGCTACCGGTTAATGATGCAGGTTGCTCCATCGTGTATCACTTGTGAAACGAATCGTATGTAAATTGGACCCGATGAGTTCTGTTCGAATTCGCCCCGTTCAACAGATGATTACATAATTGAGTAAATTCGCACCAAATATTCTACACGATCGATAGAGCGAGACCGAGAACCAACGCCGAACTAAACGACACACGAATCCGGCGCGCACCTTTCACGCTACACTAGAACGGAACGCTTGAATCGCGGCAAACCGGAACATTAATATTCTGTCCACTACAGCACGGAAAAACCTACCCCAAACGGAGAGGAAAACAATTGCATTTACCCCCCGGGTGGAAGGATAACGATAGTCATCGAAGCTAGTACAAAAGCTCACACCATACGATACACTCCTGGGAGTGTTTTACCTGGTTGAAACTATTGATACACACACGCCCGATTACCGTACGAGAGAAGACCGTGAAAACTGTCGTAGTGCCGAATGAAAATGCGCGCCCATACACACACACACTTATACAACAACACAACGTAAACCTGCCGCCGCCCTGTACCTGTTTGCGTACGGTTCTCCCCTTTCCAAAAAGGGATGAAAGGCAAACTCGAAAAAACACTGCACACCGATCGGAACTTCTTGCCAGACTCCGGTGCGCCAGGACGAGAACGTACTGGATCTGCTCTACCGCACGGTTTTGTCCGATTTTCCGAGAAAGGAACTCGGAACTCGCTAGCGGATCGTAGCGAGTGTCGTCGTTCGTGCTCGGGATGCCTGTTGTTTGTTGGTTCGTTTTGATTTCCACCAGGCAAAAGTGCATGAAACTCAACACTGGAGATTCCTATCGGATGGAAAAATGCGACTCACTTACTAGCAAAAATCAAAACAGACACAGTACAACCGGGTAATGGCCGCTACCCTTTCTGGGGATGGTGGAGTTTTTCACACGCGCACTGGCGACGCCTTAGGGGGGATGTGGGTAGCTACCCAAAACAATTGGTCCCATCACAGTCCCACCCACCAGAGACAACAGAGCGCGTGAAAGCCCGCAAGGACAATCGGACAAAAGCGATGGATGGAAAACTAAACGAATTACACTGTGGCATTGGTTCGTCACAATTTATGTACCGCGTAGACACGGTTCCATTTGTCCTGTAGGAGGGTGGCTCCTATCACACTATCCGTATTCACAAAAGCGCACCCGAGAGCTCGATGTCACGAGATAACAAAGAGCCCGTTATCCTTGGCAGAGCAGGATGCGGATACTACATAGAGCAGTAGGTCGGCATCTCTTCTCTCGGTTGATTATCGGTTCTCGCTGGTTGTCCTCGTCGGCGTCGTTTGTCGTCTGGCGCTGCTGGTGCGGGCATTCGGGAAATTTCGTTCGCTTTTCCACTGCTTGGTCTGTGCGCCAAACTGGAAGGGGATTCATTTCCATTCATTCGCTTCAGTGAGAGATGAAAGTGGAAAACTTTACCGTCGCTGCCTGGGACCGGTACAGCGCATCCCTCTCGCAAAACTGTCTGGATGCTGCAAAAACGAAACGATGCCAATGACGTCAGTACGTTGGAGGAGGACGTTTTGTACGCTACCGTACGGTTACAGGTGGTTTGGATGGTGGGTGGCTGGTCCTGTACCGGCTGCGGAATACGCAATGAGTTTCGACACACCGAACACATTCGGATTAGCTTCGTGTGCCGGGAAAATACAGGTGCCGGTAAAACGCCAGTTCACTGCCTGTACTTCGAATAAACGGAGGTTCATTGTGCAGTTCATTCATAACGTTTCGATGTTGGCGGCAATTTTGCAGCATCAGTAAGAACCAAAGCTTTATACAATGGTGTTGTAAAACCCATCAGACATTACATTTAGAGAAGTTAACATATAGTATTAAATAGATAGAATCGAATGTCGTTATCAGTATCTCCAAACTATCGTTCGTTTGAGATCTGATATTTGAAGTGATCAAAAACTGTTTCAAATTTACGGCAAACGACAAAGGCTCTTTCTAACCTGCTTTGCCTGTATAATGCCTGGATATTGCTGCTTTTTCTGGACCTACCACAAATAATCCATAACACTAAATCAAAGCGTATCAGAGTACTACTGCGTCCATATGTCCGTAAGAATATCTTAAAGCGAGTACAAATACAACAATGGAAGAATTCTTCTAATTCACCATTCTGTATGAAAACTCAAACATATTACTGATCAAGTTTATGATCACAAGAAAACATGCTAAAACTATTCCAGATATATTTCATCTAACTCGGTAACTTCAGACATCAGAACATCCAAACAGAGTGAACAGTTGTTGCCAGTTTCTAGCAAACAATCCTGACAGTAAATTCCAGGACATTCGGTACGCGAACATCTAACAATTGGATCTGCATTCTCCTGCAACACATCGCCACACAAGATACATCGTACAGTTCCTCCCTGGCCCAACACCATTCGACAGATCCAATAGCGATTAGTCTTCGCCCGTACGACATCCATCCAAGTCACGCTTGCCCGTTGGTTACGATCCTTCACTCCAGTGAGATGCATTCTTAGAACCTTTAATAAATGTACTCTCTTCAACAGAATGTCATTATACAGCCAGATCGCACGTGCACGTGCCCGCGCAGGATAATATCGTCGCATTACAAGTTGCCTAACGCGCAATCCGTACGGTTCAATAAACGCAAAGCACCAACAGATCACCAATAACGTTCCGATCTGACCGTAGCGACCAAACCTTGGCGCGGATGCATCGGGAATACATTGGGAAGGATCAATCACCGTTCCGTTTATGATCGGTTCGAACGAACGCACGATATCACGCAATGTATCTGCGAGTATGCCTTCTCCACTTACTCCTACTAGCGGTGGAGGTACGGCACTGGTTGAGGATCCCTTCATGCGATTCGATCCTTCGTGCATAAAATGTTTGATTAACGTTAGCAACCAGTAGAGTGCGTAATCTGCCGCTAATTGTCCACATATCTGAACGGTAGAGATCACTAGAAAGGTTAAGGATTTCGCTATACGAAAGCGTTCCTTCCATGTCAGATGGAAAGATGTTAAAGGCACATAACGATGGCTTTCTTTGCGTGTCAATGGAAATACGGTTTCAATGTTTAATTCCAATCTTCGATTTTCTATGTTGTAGAAATCTTCAGTTAGGAAGTTGTTATCAAAATGATCTTTTTTCAGGTACCGCTTCCTATAACGAATAGCTCTATTGAGGAGATAAGAAATATACTTATAACTCGGATCATTGCACCCATATCACAACTAACCTTAAAACTATACACACAAAGAAGACACTAGTAACCATGCCGAGAAAGTTGAACGTTCTTCGTAATGGTAGAGTTCTGTCCACAATCTCCTGCCTTATTTCTGCACCTACTTCCGCAAACGTTTTCGAAGCATTGGTTGCAAAATCAAACGTATGATCATACTCCACCTTCACCCGGAAGAGTTCCTCCAAATTGTGCATCAGATTTTGAATGCCTTTCATAGATGATTAACAGTGAAAAGTGATGTGTGATGGCAAAAAACCCGATTATTTCACTTACCCTGTTCAATTTCCTCTATAACAGCGTCGCTTATAAAATCTATAAGCTCACAAAAATAGTCTACCATCTTTGCACCATAGCAGACCGTTTTGCCGACCTGTGTCACTTCGCACAGGAAGTCCATGTTGCCCATTTCCTCTTTACAAGCTTCGATCGTTTGATCCAATGCTTGCGTGCAGCGTTCGGACGGTGTTCCTAGTTTATCATTGCAAACAGATACTATGTCACGCAGCCATTCGTAAGCACTCTTAATAGAATGAACTGTTCAAAAAAGACCAAAATAATTGAATTTATACCTTAACAGCGCAATAATCCACAACCTTCACTTACGTATTCGTTTAACCAACTTCAACATTTCCATCATTGTTCTTTGCACCTTCATAAAGGATTGTTCCACAGTTTTTAACAGCTCATCAATGATTTGTTTCATCGCCAGGAAAGGAACCTTCAGTGCGCCAATTGTATCTCGGATGGCCACCTTTAGCTGTTGCTGGGTGCAGCTTATCGTTTCCCCCAGAACTTCCACATTGTGCATCGTGTTGGCTGTTGGTCCCGTAACCGTTAGTAGAAATATGTATCCGATCAGTGCGGCACGGCCTCTTTTGCTTAGGAATTGTGGAACTAAGAGCATTGACACGCATCTGGCACCTTCACTGCGTGTCAGAAATACCAGAGCGATTAGGAAGGAAATTCCAAGCAACATCCAGTACAAGGCAGGCTGGAAGGAAAATTGACTCAACAGAAGCACATTTACAATCACCGTTTGTATAGCGGCAAGGCTAGTGATTTTCACGATTCGCCAGAACATTTGCGTAAGTTCGAATCCGTACCAGGCCACGGGGTCAATGTGGTACAGCAAAAATATCTCCGAAACGCGCGAAAACAACGCCACTGAAAGGTCCGATTCACTTGAACTATGCTGCGGCAAGCGTATGCAGAGCCCTTCGCTACGACCCTTTCAAACCAGTAGCATAAACCGTGCACAAATGTCATTTATCTCATCGCTACCAAGAAGAAGATCTGTTGAAAACAAACTAGCATTCTTTAATTTTAACAAATCGCCAAGTTTTGTTTGCTTCCATCGACGCAAACTCGTGTTTTTTTAACTTCCCTTACCCTAGAAGATATACATTAGAACTAAAATTTATACAAAGTGCGTCCACATGCAGCTTTTCAAAACATAAAAGCACACAGAGATAAAGAAAACAACCCCCAGGATGGAAGTTGATATGATACAAAAGCCTGCACTGGCAGTTGAACCACCGGATGCCAATTTCGATCCAGAGCTAACGCCGGAAACCGGCGAACAGTATTTACAGAAGGTGATGTATGAACGGGGCAAGTGTCCGGTGGTGGTTGTTGCCGAAAAACCACAATCTTTTAACCCACAGAAAACCCTTTCCGGACTGGGTGCCCTTCCAACGGTAAGCATACATTGCACACCGATGTAAAGAAAATTGCGCAACGAAATTTTGCTTCCATAAAATGTGGATCTTACCGTTTTAGGATGAGGTTAAAAATATAGCACACCGTGCATTGATACCGACACGGGAATGGGAAACGATGCAAAATCAAAAGTTCTCCGAACTGCGTGACACCATCACATCGTACCGTAGCAGTGCACAGTATCAGGAAAACCTGCAACGAACGCACGTATACCTCAACTTTGACGATCGCAAACATCTGCACGAATACTGTGCCAACAACCTGCCGTACGTGAGCATTTTGCTCAGCATTCCGCAGCGAAATCTGGAGATTTTGCTCGAATATCTGCACGAATGGTTACAGGATTCGGATCAGGCTTCGTCGAACGCTTCACAGCAGCTGGACGAGCCGTCCGACCCGGAACTGTGTGATACGGCGGCTACAACGATGACTCCGTCCACTAACAGCAAGGAACTGCACCGTGGTGAAGGCTACCGCAGGGATTGGATACCGCAGTGGATTTACGCGATACTCGCCTGCCTGATCNCGAACGCTTCACAGCAGCTGGACGAACCGTCCGACCCGGAACTGTGTGATACGGCGGCTACAACGATGACTCCGTCCACTAACAGCAAGGAACTGCACCGTGGTGAAGGCTACCGCAGGGATTGGATACCGCAGTGGATTTACGCGATACTCGCCTGCCTGATCAAACCGCTGGAACCGTACATTCATAGCGTGCTGCGGGATATTGCTAAAACATGCATCGCACTGCGCAACGAACTGAACCAAGAGGATGAAGCGAAAGTGTTGCCGCTCAATCTACTGATTAGCATAATATCGAAGCACTTCAATCAATGCGATTTGGGCGATAACATTGCTTGAGGATCGGAACTGGAACGTCGAAAATCTCCGCCTGCTGCACGGAAGATGCTTCGTGATTGTTTTTATTAATTCTATTCCTATACATGGTCGAATATTAAGCGAACCTTAAAATGAAGCGATTCGTACTCAACACTCGCCGTAAGTTATAAAATTATTCATTTCCCATGTAAATTATCACATGACCGTTCAGTCGCAGACTGCTGTTGCCTATGGAAAACCTTTTTCCAATCTTAAATTATAGTCATCGTCAGCGGCAAAAGAAAGTTCAAATGCAAAGCAACAGTTTCGTTGTTAACTTAAAGAGGGAAAGGGGCATTGGTGTGTGGGTGTGTGTTGGTTTTATTGTCCTTACAGTGTAAATTTCTGATCCTTATAGTGAAGTATCGGGGTATCTAACTCCGCCCGCAGGCACTTTGTAAGCGCCGCCAGCACCATCTCCTGTATCATTTCCACCTGTGTGGCCGGTGTGTAGTCGTCCTCGCTGGATCGTGACACCGTTATAACGACCGGTGGACACGGAAGCTTCTCCAGGAAGCGTTCTAGCTGGCCCACCATCGTTTCGATTTCCTCCTGGCTGGACTCGTGGTGCGGCAGATCGGTCACGTCACACGTGCAGCCCGCATCATAAATCATCGACCAGTCGATCTCCTCTTCCTTGTACTCGCGCTTCAACGTCCGCACCAGTGTGGTTACCTTCTCCAAGAGTCCCGCATACTCATCGCTAATTTCCTGCTGATAGTCCACGAGAAAATGCTTCAAATTGCCCACCTCCTCCAGGTATAGGAAGATGGACTCGAGAAATTCGAGCTTCTCTTCGCGATCGCGCGCCACACGCTGCAACTTCTCGAGATCATTCTCCGCGTCGTCGGCCAGCTCGGGCGAAACGAATATGTCCTTCAGCTTCTCGTACAGCTGCACCCGATCGTAGATCTTCAGGAAGGGATTGTGTGTACTGAAGTAGTCCAAATCGATATCGAGAATGTAGCCCTGGGCTAAATC
>CM028106.1:19374340-19407194 GCA_016170015.1 Anopheles longipalpis
ATTATGATAATAAACTAAATTCTTTATATTGTTGATAACTTTCTTACTTAATTGCTTACTTAGCCAGCGCTACAACCGATTGGCACTCTTGATCACTCTTGAAGAAGCCTTCTAGACTACTCGCGATCAAACCAACTGATGATAAATTCAATAAATTTGCAGATTGGAGAAGATGACGGACTCTTTCCATTCTTTCCTCTTTCCACGACGCAATGAGCTCTTATGGAATTCCGGACAAGCTTGCAAAACTTGTACAAATGACAATGAGCAACTTCACATGTTAGGGAGAAATCTCAGAACTCCACCAAGGGTCTTCACCGATGAGATGGGTTAGCGATTGAGAGGGTCATCCCCGATCATGGACTTTGATATGAACGTTGTTCAAAATTAACGCAACTCTCTTAGTCGTTTTCGAGAGGAAGAAGCAATTGTTGGTCCTGTATGTGTGAAAGAACAATGGAGGACCGTCTATAATGACGAGCTCTATAATTTGTAAGATGATCTCACTAACGTACAGCTAATTAGAATTGCCAGGCTCCCCGATAGGCTCGTCATGTAATTAGAATGGTAACGGACTATCCAAATCGTAAAGTGCTTTTAGGCCAACAGAGGAGGCGCGGTAGGCTCAAACTGCGATGGAGGGAGAGACGTCCACTAAATGGAAGTCGGATTTTCGTTACTCACTAAATTCTATTTGCCGATTGTCATTTCAATTTCTTCTGTTGGAACTGTCCTATGGCCCAACGGGTGATTTTTTGTGACGATAATCAATTTTTTCTTGAACTTATAATCAAAACAATTATTTGTTAAATGAGTAGTAAATCATTTAAAAAATAAATAAAACAATCCATTAGGCGTCAGTATTTTTGTTGTTGCTTTAAATAAATTCTCACCACAAATCAAATTGCTCAATAGCCAATTAAAACCCAATAAAACGAAACCATGAGTCCAACATTAGCCAATCGTGGCTCAAAGTCATTCATTTCTTCCAATACAACCGATTTCTTCCACATTCACCCAAGCAAAAAGCACACAACATGGGCCTCTAAACAATTAGCACCAATTAACAAAGTCTGTCACAACAACTGGCATACGAGCAGATGTCAGGGACTACGACTACGTGTAACGGCTAAAGATGATAAGTAAAATTATATCGCTTTAAAAAAAGAAGGAAATTTTCTAAACACTAACCCCACTACATTACCCAAGTGGTGTTGAATTGAGTCACCGTCGTCAAAGACAATGCGCCTCCATTATGGTCCGTGTTCTCGCATTGATGTGAAAGTGCTCTTGACACATGTTTTCCACATGCAAATAAGCGCAATCATCAACGAGAATAAAATACTCCAAAAACCTAAAATATATTATTAAAAATGTCCACAGTATAGAAAGGATCCTTTACGACTAGATTCAAATATAAACTCACGGTTATATTAATAAAGCTCTACAAAGCCAGACAGTCTCCTGAATGTAGAGAGAGAGAGACAAATGAGAGCGAGAGTCCCATTACACACGATAAGAGAGATCCAACCCGATGGTGGCACGAATGGCACGCATATCCCAAAATACATAAAAACAAAACTACGTTCGCGACGTTTTATCACGCGCAAATTTTATCAGTCGCGGTTCGCAGCGCGTGGCGTTCGGACACCTACATCACGTTCGCATCTACCTTACGCCTTACTCAATACGTTCGAATGTGTGTGTGAGTGTGTTTTTTAGTCCATAAATGTGTCTATTTTTTAAGGCATTTAATATGAGCCCAAGGTGTTGTTTGTTCTGAAGCGTGATATGTGCTGAAAATAATCCTCACCTTCCAGAACACTTGTTGTTTGAGTGAAGAACGCGTGAAGTTTTGGGCACTAAACACGAAAACAAACATTGTTGCTAATAATAGCACAGGCTCCGCAAAAGCAAATAACTGATCAGCTGATCGTACACCAGCGCTAAAAACAGTGCCCACCCCCCACATGTTCAGACATCTGAAACGGCATGCTGTGTGAAACAGATCTTTAAACAGTTTTGGGTCCTCTATCGAGACAGAGTGGAGTTTGTTTTTTCACATACAAAAGTAAACGAAGGAGCCCAGTGTAAAAAAATTAACGGATCCATTCCGTCGCCATGGCAACCGTAGCTCGACGTCATACTTCATCTGACAGCTTATCATCTTCTGCTTGGTTCATGTGTAATTCACTATCGGACACTCGGATTACCTCCAGCATCATCAACAACAACGACAACCGAGTCATCATATCTTCAGCAGTTGCGGTTGTTTTGTAAGTATAATTTTAATCCCAAATAAATTCCATACCTTTTCCCTCTGATTCCCAACGCTGTAGATCTCATCTTACGCATCTTGTTGCTCATCTCCCTGGAGATGGAAGAACCGGTTAAGCTTTCAAAAGTGTGACAACACATGATTCTTACCCTGAAATAAATGTAGCCAGGCATGGCAAGTAAAGCACGAACGAATAAAAGCTACACACAACCCGAAGGACAACGATGCCCATTTGGAGTGAAGATTGGTATTTCTCTCCTGTCTACCATCACAGACCGTTGTTACCTCTTGCGATACCTTACCCGGTCGCCCGGGTAGACATCTATGTCATGGACTTGTTTCTCGATTCGGAAGCAAGGAAGCATTTGCCGGACCAACAACGATGATTGCATATGCATCACTACATCTGTACGGGAAGAAGCACCCGTAAACACTTGGCTTAATTTATGTTTAAAGTAGCTGTTAGTGAGATAGAGATATTTTTGGAGGTGCTAATTTTCTGACCTGACAAATGTAATCTACCAGTGGGACAGTAAATGTTCAGGAACGCTCGCGCAAATGTTAGCGTTCCGAATAGACAAGATAAAGTTAGCAAAGAAGCCAACACAAGGCGATGTAATTTTTTCTGTACTTATTCCCAATTCCACGGTCCGCCATATTGGGAATGGGTGTTTGTATTTGTGCGTATTTATGAACGAGTTGTTGAACTTTTCTTTCGTGCTCGATCCAAAATACAACATGGAAAGTCCGCGTGGGGTTTAATTTAAATATGCAAAACCCTTCCACTCACTGCACTCGCAGAAGTTTCAACTGAAATCAAGCTGGAAAGAAAATATCCCAAAACATTTTAAATAGATTACTTATTTACTTACGAGTAGACCGTGACCACTCGTTTTTTTCTGCTATATAACTTTAGCTATCGCAGACGGGAGTTTAAGAAGATGTCACAGAATACAAGATGATACCTGCAGTACAGAAGAAATGTTTAATTTAATGACTTTGGTCCAAAATACCTGTTGATGTCTCTAATTGCTATACGAAACATCATTATTGGACACCATTACCAACACACTAAACATCCCCTGCACTCTTTTGCCTACTTTTTCCGCTTTTCTGATGAGACTCGTTCGCAGTGACTGACGACTATTAAAGCGATTTCAAAAACCAACAACCCACACAAAAAGCACACAAATGTTTTCGTTCCATTTTATCCACAATGTCACCGAACAAATGAAACATGCTCTCCCTCTCTCTCTCTCTCTCACACACACACTGTCTGCTTGATTGTGTGTACCTTTGTATACGTGTGAGTTTAATAGTGACCCGGCTACTAAGGATATGATTTAGTGTACTACTAATTTCAAAGCAAACAAACCCATACCACCTCCATACTTGTTTACCCAAGAGACATCTGTAAATACAAGCTGTGCTGTGTGCAAACATTTCAACGGGAAACAACGCTTGAGCTTCACTGTCTACGTATTATTTTTATCTAATTAGCTTTGGCGCGTACTCCTTTACAAATTGAATCTGGCCAACGAAACATCCCGGTGGGTGTTTAGTGAACCGGTTTTCAGAGGGTGACAGAAAAATCGCATTCAGTATAATATATCAATTAATTTGATCAAAGCACAAGTCAATAGTTCAATAGTTGATTTCTATGCTTTTTTTGTACAAATATGCATAGGAAACATTCATTGGAAATCGTTCAGTAATATCATTCATATCAATTTAATACGTACTTGTAATATTCCGATTAACCTTAAGTCGTGCTTTGTCGTACTTTCTCCGGATGCGTTAAATCTTGAAGCAGAACCAAAAGCTTCCGCTTGCACAACTCCCAACAACAATATCAGCATAAAATATTAAACATTTCAAACATTCCTTTATCGATAGGTTTTATCGAGATTACATTTCCAAGCTATAACATGACAAGCAACTGTACCTTCCCGTTGCTAGGCAATGAATCCTTTTCCCCGTAGCGAAGATTACTCGTGACAAGGAGGAAGAAAATCGAAAGCAGATCAAAAGTTTTTACTTCCTGACAATGTGAGGTGGGCAATATCTCCACGGTGATATCCAAATACGAAATGGGGGCACACAATATTTCGATACTGTAATTTTGAAACGGTATACTAACCGATCCTAAACGTTCATTGGAAACCCACAGCTTTTAACCCCACAACTCACTTGTTTCCCTTTTTTGGGGGGTGGCATTTGAAACCCTCCGCCCTTACCCGCATACTTGCGCGATGATAAAGGGCACAAAGTTTAGCAAATGCTGTGGGTAGCTTCGGAACGGAAGATCCTTCTGGAAAAGTCTGATTTCCGTCCACCTGCTGCTAGTTTGTTCCGCGCTTCCTCCCTTTTTTTTTGGATTGGTTCGTCATATCACCCACCCTACCGAAGGTTTTGAAAAGTTAATCACCTACTACTACTCGGAAGGTTTGCTATCATCTCGAGATGTAAGTAATCCGAAGCATGGCTATGTGCTTTGCAGTTCGGCGTTACGTTACAAGCATTTCCGTATTACAACTATGCTACATCGTTGCCAGCTGTGTGTGTGTGTGTGACTGTATGTGCGTCTAGTTCACATCCGGTGGAACCACCATGTGCAACCTTTCGGTTTCGTTCAACAGATTCCGTGTTCGTCCTTTTTTAGCCCAACAGGGGTAAAATATGCAATACCATTCCAGACCATATTCACAACAGAACGGCGATGTAGTGCATGATGTTAGGAGCCACGGTTGTAAAAAGATGTAACGAAAAACAAGGAATATTGTATTTGTCGAAAAGTTTGTTGGAAACATGTTTTATGTTAATGTTTACTACAGCCAATGCTGTGTATTTTGGAATGGAATTCGTTTTATATTCCGTAATGAAGCATCAAATTAGGTATAATTATCCAAATCCAATTATAATAATCCTGATGAATATATCAAAGCAAAATTCCAACCACTTTGGTCTTTGGTTGGATGTTAAGTTATTGTTTATTCTACTAAAATCCATTGTATGGAGATTTTGTGATTATTTAAAGCTAAAAATTAATCGTACAATAAGGTTTCATAAAGAAGAATTGAGCAATAATTCACATCCCTGAAGATGTGTAATCTACCCAATTTTCGTGCATGTCTCGTGCGTTGTCCTGCTGATCTAAATTTAATTCAATCACATATTAATTTGTTCATCTATTCATAAGCAAAATATCCAACCGTGAATACATATTACAAGCACAAAACCATAGTATTTTGGTTCCGAGAAAAAGTTATATGTACAATTCGTTCTTGGGAATGGTTTCTTACAATTACGAAGGTCAACATTGATGAATAGATTCCGGCCGAGGATACTATAAGTTTCACGCTAACTCATGAATAGCGCATTCTAACAAGAAAGATCCCTATTATACTATTCTTCTTGGTTAGTACCGTCCACCGTAAGGGTAAAGAGCTTGCGACAGAGTCGGAATTTTCGAAAATCCGGCATTGGTTTGTTAAGCAGATAGTTTGGCTGTTACTGTGAATTGTAAGACCAAAACTGTAGAAGAAAATTAGTAACGCGACAATTAACCTTCGCGGAAGATACTTCTCGGATAATTCTTGTACGAACTATGGAGAGACTGTAGAACGGAAACGTTAGCATCAATCTTGATTACGATTACTTAACAACCCAACTCAAACCTGTACCCACATGACAAGTGGAGTACCTATTGATTGGTTTACTCGTTTAGACAGTAAAATCATCGTCCGGTGTAGTCAATTCGGGTGTCATTTCATTATGAAGGATCCCGGCGTGAAACGATTCATCCAGCATCCAACGATCCGAATGACTACAACGAAAAAGGAATTTTAATGAAATTTTTTTAAACTTTAAGTTATGCTACAAATGTTAAATTTGAATAAAGCAACATACCATGCAGGTTTACAGTACACAAATATATTTAATGAAATTATGATTATGATTATGATATCGGTTGCTTTACGTTTTTAACTTATCTGACATAAAATTTATATAACTTTTAGTACAAAATATCATACAATTTAAATAGATTTCCTTGTCTGCACCAATCAGAATTATTTACCAAGTCAGCAATGGTTGTCACCCAATCCCAAAAGGTCTTTCGATCAATGAAATCAATCAAATTTCTCTGCACAGCTTTACTGTTTTATTGATCATCATCTATTGATGAAAATGGTAAAAATTTTACCTACGGGAAAAACAGCAAAATCATTAAACAGAAACCTTTGGCCCTGAGTACGGTAAAGGTCACCCACCCTTGAGAGCTAAAGAATTGCCGGGAATCCATTTTTTGGTTATGCTTTCAGTGGTACTGCTTTTTGTTTGTGTTTGCATAATCCACCACAATCACTTTTCCGGCCTTTGTAATACTCTCGTTATCTGACTTGCATCGTTAAAGGGAGTTCTCTCTTGAAAACAAAAAAAAAACAAAACAAAATGGTACAACTTTTCGGTTACGCAAGAATACAATCGGACAGCGGCAAAGCTTTTTGAGTGGTCTCAACCAAAATTTGCGTTACCGATGTACAATTGGGAATGATGCGGTGTGGGATATTTTTTGCCCCACTGTAATTCCTACTTAATCATGATTCGCATTTTGTGATGCTTGTTGTGCACGGTAAACAAAAAATTAATCATCAAATTTTGTTCAAACAAGTTGGGCTTCCCCATGGACGNGAGGATACTATAAGTTTCACGCTAACTCATGAATAGCGCATTCTAACAAGAAAGATCCCTATTATACTATTCTTCTTGGTTAGTACCGTCCACCGTAAGGGTAAAGAGCTTGCGACAGAGTCGGAATTTTCGAAAATCCGGCATTGGTTTGTTAAGCAGATAGTTTGGCTGTTACTGTCAATTGTAAGGCCAAAACTGTAGAAGAAAATTAGTAACGCGACAATTAACCTTCGCGGAAGATACTCCTCGGATAATTCTTGTACGAACTATGGAGAGACTGTAGAACGGAAACGTTAGCATCAATCTTGATTACGATTACTTAACAACCCAACTCAAACCTGTACCCACATGACAAGTGGAGGGAGTACCTATTGATTGGTTTACTCGTTTAGACAGTAAAATCATCATCCGGCGTAGTCAATTCGGGTGTCATTTCCTTATGAAGGATCACGGAGTGAAACGATTCATCCAGCAGCCAACGATCCGAATGACTACAACGAAAAAGGAATGTTAATGAAAATTATTTTAAACTTTAAGTTATGCTACAAATGTTAAATTTGAATAAAGCAACATAACATGCAGGTTTACAGTACACAAATATATTTAATGAAATTATGATTATGATATCGGTTGCTTTACGTTTTTAACTTATCTGACATATAATTTATACAACTTTTAGTACAAAATATCATACAATAGATTTAAATTTAAATAGACAATTTAAATAGATTTCCTTGTCTGCACCAATCAGAATTATTTACCAAGTCAGCAATGGTTGTCACCCAATCCCAAAAGGTCTTTCGATCAATGAAATCAATCAAATTTCTCTTCACAGCTTTACCATTTTATTGATCATCATCTATTAACGAAAATGGTAAAAAATTTACCTACGGGAAAAACAGCAAAATCATTAAACAGAAACCTTTGGCCCTGAGTACGGTAAAGGTCACCCACCCTTGAGAGCTAAAGAATTGCCGGGAATCCATTTTTTGGTTATGCTTTCAGTGGTACTGCTTTTTGTTTGTGCTTGCATAATCCACCACAATCACTTTTCCGGCCTTTGTAATACTCTCGTTATCTGACTTGCATCGTTAAAGGGAGTTCTCTCTTGAAAACAAAAAAAAAACAAAACAAAATGGTACAACTTTTCGGTTACGCAAGAATACAATCGGACAGCGGCAAAGCTTTTTGAGTGGTCTCAACCAAAATTTGCGTTACCGATGTACAATTGGGAATGGGGTGTGGGATATTTTTTTCCCCACTGTAATTCCTACTTAATCATGATTCGCATTTTGTGATGCTTGTTGTGCACGGTAAACAAAAAATTAATCATCAAATTTTGTTCAAACAAGTTGGGCTTCCCCATGGACGATTAAAAGAATTCAGTTTATTGATGAAACGGCGGCTTCATAAAACAACGTTTAACAACAAGGTGCAATCAAGGGCTTAAAAATAAATATTGTTACGGGTTGGTCGGACAAACGGCAACAAACCTAAACGGAACCGTGTACAAAGGTGGGTAAAGGTGTGCGAATGTTATTTTTTCGCGAACTGCAAAGAACCCCTTTTTTCCCTCATTTCGATTATTGATTGATGGGTTTCGATGTAAAGCAATTAGTAGATGCTACAAAAAAAATTGGAATTCTACCTAACCATTCATTTTAAATCGTTTGAAGCAATGATCAGAGGATAATGGAAATACGGAATATACATGGAACAAAAAGTACAATTGATGAATGAAGAATATTAGCATACTGTACAAGAAAAAATACATCAAAATAACTCAATATGTTAATCCCTTTATAACACATCTGACTTAAAAATAACTTGTTCACGAAATATATGACTCAGAAAAGAGTTTGATCCTGACTATCCTGTGTGTGGAACACTTTATCCTCGTATAAATAGTCAGCTCGCAAGTCTGAATCGTTATTGGCATTAGTATCCAAGTGAATTTACTTGTAATACGATTTTTTATCAATTTCTTGAATGGATCAGTAGTTCTACTAACTGAAACTGAACCAATCCAGAATAAAGCATTATTTCCTCTTCTTCGGAACATACTCATTGTTTCATTGGAACGTCCTAAGGATTTTTTATCTTAATGTCCTTACTGTAGAGGCCGATTCTGGTGATAACTGATGCACAGTTACTAACTTACATTTGTTGTAATGCTGATTTATTTCTAGAATATTCTATATTCCTCCATAATTACTGAATTTATGTCACAGAGCGGCAGCCCGGCACGGCACCGGTCTCTCCACGACAGAACCGGGTATCGAATCTCATCCCGACCGTATCCCTATACGTAGGACTGGCTATCCTATCCTATATTTTCGGCTGAACAAAATTCACGAAAGCCAGTAATGGCAGGTTAAGACCTGTTGAAGTTGTAATGTCACAAAACAACAATTATACAACCTCCGACAAAGTTAAAAGATTTTAAAATTTTTAAACTATTTTTTATGCCTCAATTCCGAAAACACTGACCATGCATTATTATGTCACTCGTTTAGCATGTGTTCAACATTCATCAGCAATTCTGGCCTAAAGTTAACTTTTATTGCCTACGCACACATCTGCCCAGTTCCCTATTCATTGAGCGCAATTGCTAGCGACCCATCCTTCGATTCGCACTTAACATTCATTGATAAACAAAACTGTCTACTGTCCCTATTTAAATTCCAGCTCTCCCTTATGTTTCCCACCCTTCTGCCTTTACAGCATTCTTCTAACGGTTCCGGTCACTGGCCAGCTCCCACTCAGCCTACAGAATCTCGTCGTTGAGAATGTTGCCATCGGCGAGTGCGCTTTCCGACAATCAGCCGCGGGACAACTGCAAGCCCCGGCCAGTCCGTCCAACCTTAATAGCAACCGTCCGGTGTGTATCTTCACACCGCCAAACCGTACAGTGTGCTTCCGTGGAATTGAAACGAAACGGTTCCAGGCCGGAGGCAAATTTAATCTCACTCGATGGCTGATACTGTGCGATTGGCCACTCAAAACGTTTGATCCACTCATACTCAGCCGATTGGTGCCGCGTATTGAAAGGTTAGCCATAACGGGGCGAACATTACAGCGGTTGGTACATGATTTTCCGGCCTTGCCGTACCTGCGGATGGTCAACATCACCGGCACCCGATTGAATCATACCGGTGTGAATGCATTCCTCGAACTGGAGCGATTACAGGTGCTCAACCTACGGGGGAATGAACTGGAACAAATACAACCGTACCGGTTCCGTAGCGGTCACGTGGAGGTTTATTTGCAGGGTAAGTGTCTGGAGTAGCAGATGAAGGATTCTGCTTACATATATCCTTGCTAATCCTTTTTTTAGTCCTTAAGTTCATCACGGGATAAAATAAGTTGCTTAGCTTTATAGTATAAATTTTCTTCTTCAATGTTTTAAGTAAAATGTGCATTAAATCAGACAATAATTCATGACAAACAAATAACAATTTCATCAGGTAATTTGTGGAACTGTACCAACGACATGATATGGTTGCTAAAGGAACAATCGCGCCAATACGTGGACAAACCAACGCTGGTGTGCAAAGATTGGAAGTACACGGGACGACCCGTTCTTACCGCGATGGAGTACAAGCGTGTCGTTCGGGAAAGCTGTCTTCACGAAGAAATCTGGAACTGCAGCTGCCACGTGTCCTATCTGCGGTTGAGCGATAACGGGCTTTCCTTCCATCCCATGATCATGGTTAATTGTAGTGATCGAGGATTCTATCAGCTACCACAGTACCTGCCCGGTAACACAACCGTACTGGACATATCGCGCAATAAGCTACAAACAGTTGACAGTTTGACAACGAACGAACACTACCAAAGCGTGCAGGACATTTACCTCGATGAAAATCGGATCACCACGATCGACATTCTGGAGGATACGATATGGTTGGATAATTTCCGCATCCTCAGTTTACGGGGCAACCGTCTGAATCGGGTAAGCAATCGCATTACACAAGCACGGATTGCCGTTTAATTAACAATTGCTATTTAAACACAGATACGCGTGTACAGCGTTGAGCATGCGATCGAAAGAAACCCGGGCGTGGGGAAGCTCTATCTGTCCAACAATCCGTGGCGCTGCGGGTGCCGCTTTGCGATACGATTCCAGCGATTTTTGCGCAAGCACGAATCGTTGGTGGCGGATTCGCGCAACATTACCTGCTACTTCATCAACGACGATGATGGCCGGAAGCAGTATCTACCGGTGCTGACGGTGACGCCAAATGATATTTGCCGAGCATCGGAGCATAATACCGCTGCATTCTACAATACGCTCAGCATCATTTTCGCATCGCTAATTGTACTGATATTCACGAAGCTGGCGTACGATTACTATCACTANAACGACGATGATGGCCGGAAGCAGTATCTACCGGTGCTGACGGTGACGCCAAATGATATTTGCCGAGCATCGGAGCATAATACCGCTGCATTCTACAATACGCTCAGCATCATTTTCGCATCGCTAATTGTACTGATATTCACGAAGTTGGCGTACGATTACTATCACTACCGGAAGTATGGTAAGCTTCCTTGGTTAATTATGAAGATGCCCTGATGTTTACCGGTGGCATCGCTTTCGCGACAGGAACAAATGTACTTAAGGTAGTGGATGTATTAGTAACAAATCTAAAAAATTGATTGTGATAGTTATGCGGTACGAATCTACGTTAAAAACGACCCAAAGCGTGTAAAAAGAAACAGCTCAGAAGTGTAGCATACAAATCAGGGACTCTGGCGTTTAAGCTGATCTTTCTCAAATTTTCTGTAGTGATAAGAAAAATATTAACTTTTAGCAATAACTATCGATAAGCGTGAATATTTGTTACGATCATTAGCAAATAAAACTGATTACTTTATTATCTGCTGTTATCGGGCTGCTTTCTTTTAGGCATACCACGCCATCGCTAATGTGTTTTATCCCTTCTACCCGGTTGTCTACCTTCCTGTGGCATTGTGCTACAGTAGCACGGAAATCGTAATGCAAATGCAAAGAGAATAAATATCGATTTAAAGGAGATCAACACTCACGAACACAATTCCAGACGGTATTTGTACAGCGAAAGCAGGTGGATGTTGTCAAACGGCATGCATCATTTTACAGGCCCACCGTAGTTGCCACGCGGACCATGCACTTAGCCATATTCGGATTGATATCTTTCGCGATCGTACGCTGCACCTGTTTTACCGCGCTGGTAAACGCAATGTCGCACAGGGACAACTCAGCACCGCCGAATCCGGTAGCTTTGCCCAATTTCGATCCAAGCGTTCGTAAGATCTGTTGGCGCTGTTTAATGTTTTGCTTGTTGAGGAGCAGATAGCACGCATCCAGAATGGAATCAACCTCAACCACGTTGTCCTGCTGTTCATAGTTGAACTCGCTCGGTCCACAGCGCGACAGATAGCGAAGGATGTTCACCTCACCACAAATCGGAACGTACGACGTCGGAGATGTAATCATTTCGGTGTACGCTCCAACTAAAGATTTAAAGAAAGATTAACATTACTCTCATACAGCATTCTAATGCAGCGATCATTGCTACAATCATTGTTACTTACCGTTCTTCCAAATTAACGTCACTTTGATCTGGGGAAGGTTCGATCCAGTCGATGCGTTGTTCGTTATAGAATTTTGGAAATTTAGTGCTTCGTCGCTCAACTTTGGTACGGTAGAATGTGTGAAACATTCCACATGCAAATTAAGCCTATCCTTCCACAAATTCTTTAGCGCCAGCAAACTGTAAGGAACATATTCGGGGCTAGCATTCACCACAAAATCCTGTAGGTACGTGACCTAAAACAAAATTTAAAAAACCCTTATTAGCGTTAAACTATTTGATATTCGACAGTGTCTTCCTTACATTGATGGGTTCTGCCTTCAAATTATCGTTAGACTTTAGCGAAGTTGTTGACGGTTGAACAGGTCCTTTAGCATTTAGTTTCAGTTCAGTGCGCAACGACAGAATTTCATTCTTTAGTTCCGCCAGCTGCTGCAAGACACGTTGCTGTCTTTCTGCCAACATTCTTAGCTCGTCGTTTTCTGCCTGCAATGTCAAGATAAGAAACAAACCACCCGAAAGGGTAAAAATAACCATATGCAATTGCGTTTGTGGACGGGAACAGGGTATGGTAGGACAATGAAGCATTCTACTAAGGGCAACGGATTTGACATATTACGAAACCTTTTGCAGTAAATTATCAATTTCGATCGACATCGGATCGACGGTAACGCCGGCAATTCCAGTCTTGCTATCGGTGAACGCTTTCGGGTCGAACGAAAACGTACAGACCGGCTTCAGGGTGTACATGCAGGAAGGAACCTCACAGACGACGTTCTGGTCCATCACCGGTTTCAGGTGATACATTTTTGAGCACTGTTGTGGCGATGTATATGCGACCGAATCTAACGAATCTACTTTCTACGCACGCCACCAGACAATTACCATATCACTCAACCGAGGAAAGGTCGGAGAAAACAGCTACGCTCGAAGAAAAACTTTTCACTTTCAACTAGTTTTTCATATTCCTTCGCCGCACGCGTGTTGCTGATGCAAACTAAACGCCAAATGGCAACATTTGACAGTTTTGACGTTGAAGCAGGATTGGCAAACTTCGACTGTGGAAGACAGGCGCAGTCAAACAAGAACATTTTTCCGACGATGTTCTAGAAAAACTTTACAGTTTCGAGCTTCTGCAAAAAAACTACATTTTACAGGTTTCGGTTATAACGTTAAAGAGTAGATTTTTATCCATTTGATGCTTTGAGGATCTATAAAATGAACTGAATTCAAACACCGGTTTTGAGCGTTCAACAATTTTATAGCTCCCATTCTCTCTCTTTCGCGCAAACTTTTCATATGTCAACGGTATGTTTTCAGTTGGACTTATACGTAAACAAACATATTGTTCCCGAAACCTTCGTCACACTTTTATGATCCGCTACGCGTATTTTATCAGATAAGAGTTGGTAGAGAGTAAAAAATTGCAAATGTCCCCGTTACATTGTAGGTTTTGCTAGTAATTTGTACACATAATCACTGCCAATACCTGTTGCTTCACGGTAGAAAGTGTTTTTAAAAGAATGTTTCGTAAAATATTTCCCACAACGTACGTGGTGAAAGTTGCACAAAGATGTATCCACAGAAATGTTAGCACGACAGTACGGCCACGGATCTGTATCATAGGTGCTGGCCCAGCTGGTTTCTACACTGCCCAGTACATCCTTAAACATCTGGACAACTCTGATATCGACATCGTAGAAAAACTACCTGTACCTTTTGGATTGGTGAGGTATACATATAAGAAACAACGAAAGCACTACATTTCGAGATAATTCCCTATTTCTGGTTTGTATCGTTGCAGGTTCGGCGTAGCACCGGACCATCCGGAAGTGAAAAATGTTATCAATACATTTACAAAAACAGCCGAAAACCCCCGTGTGCGGTTTCTTGGAAATTTAACATTGGGAAAGGATTTCACACTTCAAGAACTGCGGGAACGATATCACGCCGTGTTGCTTGTAAGGATGCATCATTTTGTAAAAATTTTCCAAATTTGTTTTTAATGCAATTTTCTTTCTTCCAGACCTATGGAGCAGAACAAGACAATACGTTGAACATTCCAAACGAAACCCTTCAAAACGTACTCTCGGCAAGAGAGTTCGTCGCTTGGTACAATGGCTTGCCGGGGTTTGAGAATCTAAACCCTGATCTTAGCGGTCAATCTATGACCTTATTAGGACAGGGAAATGTAGCTGTCGACGTAGCACGCATTGTCCTTTCAAGCGTGGACGATTTGAAAGTAAATGACTCAAGTATGGATGTACTACATGCACATGTTCCTATGATCATATCTTTCCCCGTAGAAAACTGATATTACTGAGTATGCCCTAGAAGCACTTTCACGAAGTCGCATCGGAACTGTTCATCTCGTCGGACGAAGAGGTCCATTGCAGGCAGCGTTCACTATTAAGGAACTGCGGGAAATGTTGAAGCTTTCCAACTGCGCAACGAAATGGAGAGTTGATGACTTCGATCGTAAGCAAAAACGTACCATACTTAAATGCAATACGCTTCTTAAACCATTGTACCGTTTTCTCTCCGTCACAGATGTAGAAGAAACCATACCAAATCTACCTCGTCCTAGGAAGCGCATCACTGAACTGATGGTGAAAAGTTTAACAGAACAACAACAGAATCAAAGCCCGCACACGGGACGGTGCTTTCAACCAATCTTCTTCCGTTCGCCGGTTAACTTCATTGGCAACGGTAAGGTTGAAGCTGTAGAGTATGTTGCCAATAAGCTGGTTGATGGTAGAGCACGTCCTACCGATCAGCGGGAAACGATAGCGGCGGATCTTGTGTGCCGCAGCATCGGATACCGTGCCGTGAGCGTGGACAATCATATCAATTTTGATGATCGCAAAGGATGCGTTATCAATGCTGGAGGTAATTTCGGGGAAACATTGTATTTTACTAGGTACAAAGTTCTCACATTTTCTTAACAATTCTTATGTAGGACGTGTCTTGAAACAAAATCTCACCGGAAGTGACCAAACTATTGACGACATCGAGGATAAGTACGAAACTGGCCTATACGCATCGGGCTGGCTTGCTACCGGACCGACGGGTGTAATTCTTACGACGATGAATAATTCCTTCGGCGTGGCCGATACGGTGTGTCGCGATTTCAATAGCAACACCATACGTTTAAAGGATTCCCGGCCCGGACTGGACCTTACCGGTCGTACCTACGTTAGCTGGAACGGATGGAAAGCCATCGACAATGAGGAAGTTAAAAATGGTCTAGCAAAAGGTAAACCACGAGAAAAACTTACCTGCGTAAAGACTATGCTGCAGATTGCATCTAATGCAAGCGATTAAGTTCTCGGAGAACGTCGCACAGTTTGTTATTGCTAGTACCTGCCGCATATGTATTCGTTGTTAGGTTTTAGCATCGTTTTTTTTCATAACTTTCCTTGGGAGTGGATCATTCAATCGGTAAAGTTTAACAAATAGAATCATCACTCACTGCGCACATGCGATTGTTGTGGTAGATTTTGTTTTTCCTTCAAAACATATCACCATAATGGATTTCTTTTTCAGCACCTTTTTAGATACTTTTTCGCATCCTTGCTATCGTTGCCGAAGGTTTTCCCAAACCTGTAACATGCAATTATGATCATTAGCCGAGCACACAGTCAATAATCGGTTCCATAGGCCTTAACAGGTGAACCTTCTGCTTACCTAAACATAGCTCCCGGTACGTGCCCCTGATAGTTCGGCAGAAGGCCGATCGTTTTGTGATAGATTTCGTTCACCCTCGCCGACGGTTGCGACGTTCCTGCACCGGCCAATGTTATCGGTTCCCAATCGGTGCTCCGTCGATGATTGTAGCTGTTGGTAAAATCACAGAGCGCTTTCGATGCTAGCGGTACATTCGCTTCACCGAACCTTGGCCAAAGTAATGGTTTGTGTCCAGTGTATCCTGCAGAATGATAGGAAGATGAAACAAAACGTAAGAACGATGCACTCCAACACAAAATATCGTATGCTTCACAAACTCGTAGCGTAAGACATCCGGCAAGGCTGTAATTCTATAACTTCTAGCCAAAAAACCAAAAGTGCGTCCGACGTGTATGATAAAGCAAATGGATTTAAAATGCCTTCACTTGCAATAAGCTAGTCCTAGTCTCGGGATAGTGCCCGAAAACAACATAACTGTCATTTCTATCGATCAAACATTCGGAAACATTGAGCTTGCATATTGGGACGTACTTTTTGTGTGCACATCAAAACGCAGCAGAACGTTGCTAAAGTAGGCCAATGCTAATCAACGGCCCGGCGCGTCACAACTGGTTGAAAGTGAAACCAAAGCCGTCAATCAACGGAATTGCAATGCGAAACCCTACGGATATAAGAAGAATGCACCACAATTGGCAGCGTTTTCAACCATTATATCTTATTTTCCATTTATGGTATTTCAAGTGCATTATTATTGAAATTAATTTCAAAGAAATTCTTTCAAAAATTTAATGTTCACGGTTGTATTCTGGCGATCAGACCCATTGTAGTCTGTAATCAGGGGGAATGTTTCAGTCAGTCAGTTCTTAACATCGTGTTCAAAATACAAAACATCTATTTATTATTCACCTAAAGCAAATATTCAACGATAAGTAGTGGTTATATCAACTTTACCATTCAACACAACACTTTACACTAAGGGAAACAATTTCAATTCATTAAGCTGGGAAGAAAATGTACACTTAAATAGTCTAATCCGAAAGAACGATTAGCGGTTAGCTATGTACCGTTGTTACCATTACCTAGCTTGATCCACTTTTCCGGATGTTCGTTCGGTAGCGCCATCGGTGGTGTGTCACGGGAAAAGTACGGTAAACCGGGCAGTGGCGGTAAATTTTCCATCGGTACCTCCTTTACTACGCTGAGCGCATCGGGGCGCACCAATCGTAGTGGAATCTCATAATCATTCAGTCGAAGCTAGAAACGAAACAAAATGTATTATATTGTTAGCAATTGTCGTTTCCAAACGTATCATGAAGAAAGCCCCCATATAATAAAACCCATCCGTACCATCCGTTCGCCTAGACTGCCTTTGGAAATGGTTGAGATTGGTTGAGCAACACGATGGCGCAACCGTTTCAGCTGCGCCCTCGTCCGCTGACAGTCTCGCTCAAACTCGGATAAACCTTCCGTTGTGGTGACGGCATACCGTTTGCCAAATTTATCCTTCGTCCGCGGTATGTAACCCTCGTAACCGGGCATGGGCGTGTGATGGTAGATCGTGTCCCGCTGATCATCATCCTCCCGGCGGCGATCATCTTCGTCCAGCTGGGTAGCTACGGGTTGTCGTTCAATCTGAAGGTGAGATGCGGCACGAAGAAATGAATTGCAGTACATGAACATTGTGTTTCAGATAGCTGAGCAGAACAAAATTCTCTTACCGAATACTCATCGTTTGTTCGATCGGAAAGGATCAGCTTTTCCGAGTGGGCTACCGTCGGATCAATCAGTAATCGATGCGTGAGAGATGAGTACGTATTACCGATACGATACATGTACTGCGGGCAGTAGCCTGTGTATCTGCAAAATAAAGTATTATTTTTTACTCGAAGCGCTCATAGTTAATGGAGACGCCTGGTCGTTTAATATAAAAACCCCACAGTACATCTACCTATCAAATGTTGGAGTATTTTTATCTATAATTGATGTCACAAAAATATAATCTATATTTAAAGCTACACTCGATATTGTCTGTATATAAAATACACCATATTTCATTGGATCGTTGCGCATAAATTCATCCAACTATTGATTATCGGTGCTTCTTCCTCGGCTACATAAAACACAGCTGAGATCAATCGCGCAAGGTTCAAGGTGAAACTGCCACTAAACCGCATTTGCCCAATTCATGGCCAAACAGTAATTCGCACCAAAAAGGGGCAAAGTGTGAAAAAAAAGCAAAACACAAGAGCCTCATCGTTTGAGTTTTCCTATCGTTTTTCGTATATTGGAAACAAAACTCTGCGGTTCAATAAATTTCACACCATCAAAGCTGACGGTTAACGGTGTGTCTCGTCCCTCAAACCGGTGGAACGTGTTTTTTTGTTTGCTTTGTTTTCATTGACGCATAGCGTGTCAGTTACAGACGATGGCATGAAAATGGCACCCCATAACGACACGCCAGCGTGGGAAAATTGTCTTGCAACTTTTGTGCTTTTCTTTGCATGGATTGCGGCAGATGAACTTGGCACAAAAGTGGCATCGAAGTATCGGTTAACACCTGCCTAATAGCGTAGAAAGAAGCAATGTCACGGTGACACGCTGACAGAGACTAGTAAAAACGAAGATGTTTAGGAGAATCTTCTTCTAGGGAAATATTTCCTAATTCCTATTCCTAAATTCCTATTTTTTCCAAATTTACAATAATTTATAATATATAACAATCTTAAAATTATCCCACACGATACATAATAAGTACGAAAATAACTTACCCCGGCATAAAATGTGGCTGAGGTGTTGAAACGCGTCCTATATTTGGCAGCGACATCCTTGCTGTAGTTTAAATATGCTTGCTCGCACTAAAGTATTCAATTCAAACCCACCTTCGTGTCAATTCTGTCCTAAAATAATAGTAAAAAAAGGTAATATTTAAACACCTTTATTGTGCTTGATTTCATTTCCCGCGCTGCAGCTGCATTCGTATACAGCAAAAAGCAAATTAACACCCATCACATCATAATTGGGTCGTTATAAGCACCTTTCTTACAGCTGATGGGTGCAGCGGAAATCACAACGAACTAACCCTCGTTCCGAAACTTCCGACGTTTTGCACCGACGTCTGTGCAGGAAGTGACTTTAAATTAAGTTCTCACTCTGGGAAACCTGGGTTGGCAAAATGGCAAAAGTTCCACCAAACCGGAAGCACAGGAAAATACAAATGTTGGTGCATAAATTAAGCAAAACCCAAACCACGATATTCACGAACCAAAAATTTTACTTCTTCCCACAAGGAACGCGAACGATTTAGGATCGAAAAAGCCTCACACTCTACTGAACTGATTTGTACCTACTAATTGCACAAGTGAACGCACTTTCCTATACGCACGATCGAAGCCTTCTGCGACCGATTCTGGTGTGTTGGTGGATTGAGCTGCCAAAAAAGCGGCAATGCCGAACGAACCCTAGCGCACAACTGTTGGACATGGTAGGCTATGAAGCGTTCGATTGCCTCAGTACCTCAACGGCCGTGTACCTACAACCGTCCCCGTTGGCCTTCTTTTCGTTCCGCTACGAATGCTCATTGTAGCACATGGCGGTTTCCCATTGTTCGAACGGTAACGACTTGTTTAGTCGGCTTGGAAAAGCGCACTTGAAGTACCGGCTTGAGCAAAAAAAAAGGTCCTTTCGAGGAGTTCCGCCACCATAAACGACTGTGTTGAAATGGAAGGAGACAAAAAGAGCGGAAGAAAAGGAAAGCAGTACGGTATGTGCATTGCAAATGAAACGACCACGCACTACGATGTCTAATAAAATCATCCGCTTTATGTGTTGTGTGGAAGTTTTTGAAGCGAATGGAAGAAAATACATAAACGTTTTTTCTTCTCTTCTTGCTTCTTCTTTTTTTGGGTATAATTTTCGTTTGTCTCTTGAAACCCTCGTGGAAGGATCGCAACCTCTGTGAACTGAAACCGCAATATGTCTGCGTCCAATTTCTGCAGTCTGATACTTATCTAATCTCTTCGCTTGCCGCCACAACAATCAAGAACACAGAAGGTTCCATTTCGTTTGACGGTCGTTATCCTTGTCCTTAGAACCGACAAGCGTCTTAATAAACTGTGCTCATTGAACGGGAAATGACTCGCTCCATTCAGTTCAATTCTGTTCCACCGTTAATAGTAACAACGATCAACTATCAGCTGATGATGATGATGATGCAGAAAAAAATTCGTTGGCCTCTCTCGCCTCGACCTGACCGTGCCTAACCGTGGACTAAGGGAAAGGGAACGCAAAACTGCAACGCGACAGGACGCGCCAGTTCATAAATTGTCAATCATTCGGCAAACCCTGAATACCTTCCTGCCCCAGGCGGGAAGCTCAAGTGAACGTCGTGATTTATCGATCTACCACCCAAGTGCTCTCGACCCTTAATCAATTTGCAAACGGGGTTGGCTTCAAACTTCCTTTTTGATCCGTTGAAGAAGAAGAAAAAACGCGATGGAAATAAACGATCTACATGATGGGGTTTTATGTTTTTTTTTCTTCTCCGTTTTGGTGTTTTAATATCCTACTGACATGCACCGTGGATTGAAAGTCACAGGCTGCATGGTATATATTTGATTGTCCTTGTGCGTCTCCATCCATTGCAAAACACTGATTACAATCCGATGGATAATAATGTTTAAATTTCGTTCTTCGATTAAAGAGCTATTGAATTGAATTGCTTCTTCAAATGGAATTTACTTCCCAATAAAGAACTTTCAGCTTTCTTATCTAAACGATACAAATAACCTTGATGTCAGTTATGTTTAATAATTAATATCTTATTTTTAGATTAAAATGTATTTTGACAAAACGATTTTTTCCTATTCTGATTGGGTAGGACAAATCCTCAAGGTTTTTTGTGAAATAACGATTTCAAGAGTCTTTTTCCCCGGGTACAATGTACCATATTGTAACAAACAATTGGTATAATGAATAAAAATAACAGACGTCAATACAAAGAACATTGGCAAATCAACGACGAAAAGCGAACAAAAATATTTATCGTACAAATAAAACAAGTACGCCTCGCCGTACAAAGTGCATGCCTTCAATCGTGATCAATTAATTACCCCACTATCAATATTTCCGTTAAGCTGTGCATCGTAACATGAATTTCATTTTACTACAAAAGCTTCACACAAAAATATTAGCACAATTGCACAGATTACATTCTGCCCAACATTCTGAGTAATCATTTGCAAACCATCCTTATGTGCTAATTAGTTAAAACATATCCACATTGCGTCGCTCAATGCGTTCCAATTGTTTCGTCTAGTTTCCCTACTTACTATCGATGACTAATAGTGTGTAAGAAACCCCGACGATCATCTAGTGGAAGTCATTGCGAGATTCTAAAATTCCAGCGAACATATTCGGGTGACAAATGTTAAAAGGAAATGAATCACATGTTCCCCTGTCTGCTTTACCGGCAGCGTCAAAGGTGTGAATCGAAAGATCGGTCGAGATCAAATAAATACACGATCATACCCGCAGTACAGTGTTAGTCTTTGGCGTTGTGTCGATAGTGAAGGAAGAGCTACGAAGATAAAGTGTTGCTGATATAAACTTAAGTTGGTGATTATTTCGCAAAAGTTCAACATGTTGCAGAAAGTTATTGTGAGTTATTTGTTTCCAACACGTTTGAGAATGTGTTGTTTAGTGTTTATTAATGTGAATTTTCTTTCTTCATCGCTATAGATCACTCTTTTGGTGTGTGCCGCTACCGTACTAACTGTAGTTTATAGTGCACCAAATCAACTTAATCGTGACACATCACCCCATGGATATGAAGTTCGACAGTTAGCTACAAATCTTCCCGCCAACACATTAACACATACGAACGATCCCGAACGAACGGTGCATAGTGGAGACGCATCGCACGATACTCAGCAGAATGAACCATCGCGTACCAAACGAGCCATAATCTTTCGGCCACTGTTCGTGTATCGACAGCAGGAAATTAAGAAGCAAAAATTGAAAGCAATGCGTGAACAGCAGCAACAATCGGTACAGCTGAATCAACAACAGCAACAACACACTGTCGCATCAGCTGCCTGTGCTGCTTGCCAACATTATCAACAGTCCACCTCCAGAAAGCCGGTCAGATATTATGCACAGCAATATCCGTACCAGCGGTGGTAGCAAAAGGATGGTTGTATAAACAATAATTTGACCGTATGCGAAAATCATGACTAACGAGAATCTCATTATCATGCACGTACCAAACACAAGTGGCGTACATGTGGGATGATTGTGTTTGTTATTTATTGTGAGTTCATTCTGCGGCTGTAACTTATTTATTCAATAAAGAACAATGTAATATATTTCTTATATTGTTCTGTGTTTTTATACGGATTTTTATTGGATTAAATCTAAACACACTTATAATTTAAGCAGGTTTCTTGAGACTATTAAGCATAACGCGATATGCGTTAATTTAAATTTACCACGTGCGTTTAAGCTAATAGTTACGTTTCACATCTTTTCTCATCTGTAGTGGCTTAAGAATTGAACTGAAAACAGTTATATACAGGCATGATGCAAACATTTTCGTGTGTAGAAATATATTGTTTCTATGGAACTACTAGCTAGTACAATTTATAAAAATTTACAATACTACCTACCTATTATATTTTTTTTATTTTTTGCAAAAACCGAAACAAATGTAAAACGCTTCAAAAATGCATCAACCACTGTGCTATCCTTACGAAACGGTTCCAATTTTTACCGCTTCCCGCAGTACCGTTTCAATGTACTGTGGTAATTGTAAATAATGTCAACAATCGTTTGACATCTATCGCATGTACTGTGTGTGTATTGTTGCGTGATTTCTTTCTGCACCCGTTGATTTCTGCAAATTTTTGGGATATTCTGACTGAAAGTACTACACAAAGTTTTACACAAACGCTACAACAAAATGCTTTCCCGAGCGTGTAGACTAATGTCGAACAATTCCTTAAACAGGAGAGTTGTTTGTGTGCAGGTAGTGTTAAAAAAGCATGCACTCACTTACCGGTCGTTCAAAACTTCTAACACAAACATTGCAATTTTAGGAAGCATTAGCAGCAAATTGCTATCAACGATCGCGCGATTATCACATTGCGTCGGGGAATGGTTCGCATAGGACAGCCATTAACCCTTCCACGTTACTAAGTACGAGGATGGGCACCATCACACCCATTACGGCTACGGTGTTGGTGAGAAACCTCAGCACTGAAGATGGAGATAAAGCTGCCCTGCTGAACACCATCCCGGAACCGCCAGCGATTCCGCAAGGTGCACCGGAAATTGCAGACATTGTTTCTGGTGCCGAACCAGCATTTGCCACCCTCGGTTTGGGTGGTTGGACACCGGTCGGTATCGTGCAAAACTGTATGGAATTCCTGCACATCGGGCTCGATATACCATGGTGGGGTTGCATAGCCATCGGAACCGTCGTCGTAAGAACGGTGCTGTTCCCGCTCGTCATTGCATCACAGCGCAATGCAGCTAAAATGAACAACCACATGCCCCAGCTGCAGGTGCTGCAGATGAAAATGACCGAAGCCCGCCAAGCCGGCAATGCTATCGATTCGGCACGGTACGGCCAAGAAATGGTACTGTTCATGAAGGAGAAAAAGCTGAACCCACTGAAAAACATGCTGGTACCGCTAGCACAAGCACCCATTTTCATTTCCTTCTTCATGGGATTGCGCGAAATGGCTAACACGCCGGTAGAATCCATGCGCGACGGTGGATTGTTTTGGTTTACGGATTTAACGATTTGTGATCAGTTCTACGCGCTACCGATCATCACCAGCGCCACACTCTTCCTAACGATCGAGCTGGGTACGGACAGTGCACGAATGTCGGCAGCAAATATGCAAACGGCCAAATACATTCTTCGCGCGCTGCCGTTATTTATCTTTCCGTTTACCATCAACTTTCCGGGTGCAATCCTGTGCTACTGGGCGTGCAGTAACTTCTTTTCCCTGGTGCAGGTCGGCTTTCTGCGGATACCGAAAGTGCGCGATTTCTTCAAAATCGATCGTATCGTTACACACAGACCGGAGACACTTCCCATCAAGAAAAAGGGATTTACTGAGGGTATCAAGGAATGTAAGTACATATTCTCATACCTGGAACAAAGGATCATCGTTATTAACTTTTTCTGCTTACCTGTTTTGCAGCCTGGACAAACATGAAAATAAGCAAAGAGCTGGAAGAACGTGCCCGGATTGATGAGATTCGTTTCCAAAAGGCCGGCAAAGGACCGTTGGTGAAGACGTACAAATACGATCCCACTTCTCCACGAACAACCGCATCCAATGCGGTAAATGCGAAGAAACGGTAATGCAATTTGCCGTGATCGCACTCGATCAGCCGAACTGCACCACCAGTGGAAAACCAAACCTTTACAGTAGCTGCAATAAAATCGTGCCCTTAGAAGAAAAAGGCATTCAAATACGGCTCTTGCTTTTCGGTTTATTTCAACGGCGTTCCGATACACTGATTGATAACCTCCATCAGATGAGTGTTTTCCAGTGCGGCCGCCACTCGTTCCTTATCGGTTAGCTGCTTATTGACGGCGTGCTCGGATGCGTGTGTGCCAGGATTAATTTCCACCGATACCTTAAATCGAGGAGGCAACGCTCGTAGAAGCTTCACGCGAATCGATAAACCGATCAGCGTTGCCATGCTGCAGTGAGGGATCGTCGGTGTGAACAGGATATGGACAGTGTTTTTCTCGTTATCCACTGTGATAAGGCTTTGCTCCAGGACGTGCAGTTCCTCGAGCGTAAGTGGATGTTCCGGATCGTTGATATTTCGTATCAGATCTGTAGATGAAACAACACACGATATAAAAAAGATGCATGGAAACATTGCCATCATTATTCACCAAAAATTTCCCGCTCATCGAACGGATCCACCACATCCTCGTCCTCATCTTCCTTCGTTAGCTTTCGATCTTCACATTTTTTGTACACATTTGGATTAATATTTTCCAACTCCGTCATTTTGCTGTGTTTTGCAACAACCACAAGCGCCAAACAAAGTTTACTGCGCTGCAATTCCCCCAATTCGCGAACCGGTTCAACCCGAATCGGTTCTGTTTTGCTTTTGCAGCGACACATGTCACAACTGACAAATGCCGGCTGTCAAACGATTCGACGCAACTCATCTGTGGTAATCAAATCCGCAATTCATTGTACGCTCTTCGTAAAGCGAGGTTTTACGTGTTTTGATACAGATTTGTTCGATTTTGCTTGTGAATAAATACCTCGGTAGTGAACATGTCGTCCAGATACGATCGCGCTATTACCGTCTTCTCACCGGACGGCCACTTGCTTCAGGTGGAGTATGCCCAGGAAGCGGTCCGCAAAGGATCGACCGCAATCGGTGTTCGCGGTAAGGATGTTGTGGTGCTTGGCGTAGAAAAGAAATCGGTCGCCAAACTGCAGGAAGAGCGCACCGTCCGGAAGATTTGCCTGCTCGATCACCATGTCGTGATGGCTTTCGCTGGTCTAACGGCCGACGCCCGTGTGTTGATCAATCGCGCCCAGGTACAGTGCCAGTCACACAAACTCTCGGAAGAAGATCCCGTTACGCTGGAGTACATCACCCGCTACATTGCTGAGCTGAAGCAAAAACACACGCAGAGCAACGGTCGTCGTCCTTTCGGCATTTCCTGCCTGATCGGTGGCTTCGACTACGACGGTGTACCGCATCTATACAAAACGGAACCATCCGGTGTATACTGCGAATGGAAGGCAAACGCAACAGGCCGCTCGGCGAAGACGGTCCGCGAATTTCNCAAAAACACACGCAGAGCAACGGTCGTCGTCCTTTCGGCATTTCCTGCCTGATCGGTGGCTTCGACTACGACGGTGTACCGCATCTATACAAAACGGAACCATCCGGTGTATACTGCGAATGGAAGGCAAACGCAACAGGCCGCTCGGCGAAGACGGTCCGCGAATTTCTGGAGGAGCATTATTCGCCTGCCGCAGTCAGTACAGAGGAGGGAACGATCACGCTAGCAATACGGGCCCTGCTGGAGGTCGTACAGTCTGGACAGAAGAGTCTAGAGGTTGCGGTGATGAGACGCGACGAACCAATGATGATGCTGGACGCTCAAACGATTGAAGAGTACGTGAAAAAGATCGAACTAGCGAAGGAGGAGGAGGCCGAGAAGAAAAAGGCGAAGAAGTGATTCACTCGCGCTGAACCGCGCCTTCAAACTGCACTGTCATGTTTTCTTATATCTAATTTCAAGAAGGACCTCGGAGGATCAAGTCTGAGATGCGGTGGTTGATATAAAATATTGCATTAAAATCACTGAATACACTTGATGGAATGGATGACCGGTTAGTTGTTTCATGGGTACGTCCCTAAGCGCCGATTTGTTTGTGGATTCCGAAAGATAGTTGAAGATCGTGTTTGATTAAGAAAGATTTGGTGCAAGTCGTTTACATGCATAAGACACAAACCCGATCATCATGCCAGTCACGGACACGAAAACAAAGATAATCCGTCTGGTCAAACTGTAACGGTTTTACAAGTTTAAAATGCACAATAATCTTTCAACAGAGGGTTCTTAAATTTAATTATCATAATTCATTACGGGGCGGCCCGGTGGTGCATGTGATAAACGGCGCCAGTCCACACGGCCGGACCGGGTTCAAATCCCATCCGGACCGTCCCCCCGTAGCAAGGACTGACTATCCGGCTACGTGGTAAAATAAGTCTAGTAAGCCAGAAATGGCCGGCGTGACCTGTAAGGTCGTTCAGCCAAGAAGAAGAAGAAGAAGAATTCATTACAGTGTCATCAAAAGTCCAACAAATTCAAATAGGTGTAAACAAGTAGAATATTATAAAAAGTTCATATACAAAATATTTATTCATTCTAGAATTATGCAAATATGCTACTGATCAGTCGGTATATAAATGCATCGTAATTGTAGAATCCACTGCACAGAACGAAACGAACACAAAATCAGTACAGTCAGGACATTTCATCCCCACACATTCGGCACGAAAAGCTTTTTCTTTCTTGGTCGCTGGGTTGTAGTTGTTTCCGGTTTACTATCCGCTGGTTGCGCGGAATCTTGCCGTCTACAATAGAAGGGGAATGTATGAGAATTGTTTTATTTTGTCATACAAATTATGTACCTTTTGCCGTTGTTGTAGTAAATTGCGCCATCGTTTCGATTGTTCCAACCATGACCACCTCCACCGTTACCATTCGGGTAAGGATAGTAGTAACGATTATAGTAGTTGTTCCACTTCCACTGCAGGTAAGGATCAGTCCAGCCATTTCTAGAACCCACGGACCGGTGATCCTCATAACCAGGCACACCGTAATAGTTAGGATTACCGCTGTAAACGGCTACATTTTGTGATTCTGCAGCAGTCGGTGTAATTGCACTTGGCTGTTGATAGTAATTGTAACCATTTGCCGATGGTCTGTGTTATCGAGTAACAAAAAATTGTATTATTCCACTGTATAATTAAATCATTTAGACACAAATGGTCACACACCGCATCAATGAATCAGTGCTGTAGTAATACTGTGCTGCTGGATAAAAGAATGGGTCTGCCGCAACACAAGTCGATCGTAAAGTGGCACAGCAATACAACACAACCAACGATCTCACCAAAGCTCGATGTTTCAACCCTGAAGCCATATTCTAAACTGTCCCTGAAATGGACCATTTGCATCTAGTTTTGATGTGTCTTTTCTCTCCGTAGCCTCATTCCAGCTTCGCTAAGCACCCAGTGCATGAATCGGAGGGGGGCTTTACTTCTTACTATGTGCAGATGTTGGTAGAAAACATTAGCACCTTCCGAAGCAGGAAACGATCGCCACTAGCACGCCCGCTTCTTCCTCTTAGTCGCACAAGAAGGGTGCTAAATGTTTGTATCTGCAGCGATGATCGAACGAAAAACAGTTTAGAACACTCGTAAATACCATTGCGCTTACTCACACGATGCACTTTGGAAAAGGCATGCATGAAACAATCATCCAACCTGCATTAAATGCACTTAGCTGCATACTACAAACATAAATGACCCACTTTGCACCGATGATACTAAGGAAAGCAGCCTCAGAGAAAGGGAATGTGTGACACGCTTTACGTCCATCCGAACGTTTCACACATCCGTCGTCGTGACCTGGAATCAGGATGAACTTGAACGGCGGGACACAATTTACGGCAACAAAGTTAGAGAGAGAGTTTGTAGCGTTCCCTCCAGGTGTCTATTTTTATAATGAATCGCTAACCATTCCCTTCTACCATCATTCAATCAGTAGAAGAAGAAAAACTCCATCCAGAACAACCCATCTGTCCAGCGTGGTCAAAATTGAACAATTTAACTGTAGGGTGTAAAATTCGGACCCAACATTCTAATTATGAAACGAGTTCAGAATGCTTGTTCCTCCAGTAAGATATCGCGACGATGTGCCACACGTTTTTATTAGGCATTTTAGCACACGCAAACACATCCCTTCCGTATAAATAGATATCGTACGATTATATTTGCTTAATTTGCTAACAATTATCACAACGTACGCGCACAGGGGTATAAAACAATGCATCACCATTCTATCGAACCGTTTGCGGTACTGGATAGTTCTGGACGCGTTGCTTCTTGATCTGCTGATGGCGGTACACGAACAGTGGACGGAAGATGATGGCACGTGTGTTTCGATCGTGCAATGATGTGATGGGTGTGTCGGATGATTCTACGGACGATAGCGATACGACGGTGGCTGCTTCCTCCAACGGCAGCACATGCAGGGCGGGCCCGATCTCGTGTCTCTGCTCGATCGTTGGTGCACTTTCCACTGCTAATAACGTACTGCATAAAAGTAGTCCAACGAACAATACCACGTGTGTTATCTGCAAGATGAAATTAATTAATAATTATTGTTGTTTCTTGTTCACACGTTTTAATCACTACCTACCTTAACTTTGCACTCCATTGTAAATTCTTTTTCACTATTTTAATGTCCCACAGTAAACGTGTCCCACGTGACTTGTGTAATCACACCTATCAAAATTCGTCCGCACTTACGCTCTGCTTGTCTCAAACTGATAGTCCATCCGAAACAAAGCATAGTAATTTATACTTCGTCGCACGATCATCTTCAGCGCGTACCACCATTTAGCACCTTTTTGTCTGCTCTTTTCCTTATTACCATTTTTGCCTTGGTGCGTTGATCAATCGAAAAAACCCGGACAACGACACTAGGAACACAAGATGGCTAGGCGAAATTTTTGATTTTCCAGCCGTGGACAGTATTGAGTCAGCAAAGAAGTCAGTTAATTACAGACGCCTTAAGGTATGTATCATGCAAGATATTTTTAGAGCTAACGCGATCAAAGACTGAACAAAACATGATGATGATTAAGCCTTTTTTTTAAAGATTTCATAATTAGATCTCAAATTCGTAGTCTTAATGCGATAAAGAAGAACGGTTTAATTTACAAAACACAATAGTCTCTGTGTCTGTGTTAACAATCACTGAAGATGTTTCTCTTAGCAAAGGCTTAGTACCAGGCGCCTCCATTCGTTTATAAAGGATTCCATCGAAAACACATTTAAACGGCTTATCTTCATTGTTTCTATACATGATCATTAACATTTTTTCCCCAAACCAATGATTCTCTAGGAACTACTACAAATATGCCCAACAATCCTCAGTACTTTAATTGATATAAATATTTTTTTGAAATTATAAACAATTGCTTTTTATACATGATTTCAGCTTTAAAGTGTATCTTCAAGCAAATAGTTAAATGAACAAATAATAAATACATTAATCTACTTAAATTATCTATTATCTTATTGTCTAACTGCAGCAGACAGGTTAATGGTCCTTGAGAACCAACATGAACCTCACTAATGCATAGTGAGATCGAACTAAATCTAACCCAATGGCCGTGTGACACCATATTGGGTGTCACATTTGCAACGGTATGGCGCCCTTCCGAAAATCCCTTGAAGTTGTTTGACCGTGTCAGATGGCGTGAATTGTTCGTTTAACACAATCTGTAGAATTGCCGTAGGTGTGTACTGGACAAACACCTTCTGCCCTTGAATGGCTTGTAACAGGCGCATACGAGCGTAGCGGTAGGGCTTTGCAGAGATTGATGATCTATTACATCAGCCGTACGACACACTATCGACAATGTGCCAAGTTGTACAAGAAAACTTCTGTTTTAGCAAATGTGCCCACACATATTTCTTTCCATATTTATAAAAAAACACACCCCGAAAGCGCTCGATAAAAATGCGTTGACATGTGTTACCAATAAATAGCTCTATTTTGTTTTTCCTTTTCCATTTTCATGATTTTAGATGCAATTGTCACAAATTTGTATTGCGGTTTTTGTTTTTGTTTGTTTGTTGTTGTTGCTCCCTTGTTAGCCTTTTTCGTGATAGTAGACGAAAGCCGTGCAATGGCATCCACCAGTTTAAGCTAGCAGCACATTCTTACAACCTAACACGCGTAGCATACACACCGATGAACAGTAAAGCTGCAGAATGTTGTATATTCCTTCTCTTCCCAAGGGATTGCCGATTTCTTTTTACTCGCTTCTTTTGCTTCTTTGTTACTGCGTTCCTTTCTTTTCATTTCTATATTATATTTAAAGATTTTTAAAGGATTTTTTGATTTGCTTGTTCAACTATGACATCGTTTATAGGTTCATTAAACACTGTTATGTTTTGCGCATTTGTAACATTGTTTTCTTTCTGTTTTGTTTCGAAAAAAGTCATTTCTAATAATGTCTTCCTATTTCTGAACTTCGCTTATTCACTTAGCCATTGAAGGTATAAAAATAGTTTCGCTTCGGTTTTTCTTTGTTGGTTTTCATGATGGTTTGTTTACACTCATTTCACGTTATATATCGCTCACCTGCTACCGGNATAATGTCTTCCTATTTCTGAACTTTGCTTATTCACTTAGCCATTGAAGGTATAAAAATAGTTTCGCTTCGGTTTTTCTTTGTTGGTTTTCATGATGGTTTGTTTACACTCATTTCACGTTATATATCGCTCACCTGCTACCGGAGGTTGTAAATATTGGAGAATAGTACCGTGCCATTTCTTTCGTTAGTTAGTATCATCCACAAAAGGTTCTTCTTGTCGGGATCGCCTTTCAAGTAGGTATGTTTATTGCTGAACGCTATCGGATTGTTTACTCATTTCCTCTTCACTTTGGTGCTTGTTTCAAGTTGTGATGCTTTAATTTTGTTTTTCTCTCCTATCATGACACAAATGCATCGATTGTGGAAATTTTTCGTGTTTTTAGTTGTTGAAATGTTTACTTAAAGACGATCCTTTTCATCTTTTTAGCGGAATTCACAATATCATGACAAAAGGTACGGCGTGATGCGTGTCTAATACATTACTTTTAAATCTTTACTATTGAATGCGATGTTTTTTTTTACGCCATGCTTCTTTCCCATTTCTTATCTGACCTTTTTAACACCTTTTCCGATTTTTTCTAACCCGACGAAAGCATCAAACATATCATTCAAGCAAACCGAAGCGGGCAGTGCAGATTTGCTTTTGCTCATTGTGTAAATTGAACCGGGTGTGTTCCCCGGTTTGCACAATCGATTGTAATTATTTAATTTCATATTCTTTCCATTCAGCGTAATTTATACGACTGGCGTACTGGGTCTGATGTGTTGGTTGTCTGTTTGCTTTAGTTATATTATCCTTTTCTTAGTTCATATTTCCGGTACGCGTTAGGATGTTGTATGCTAGTATAACCGTTCGTATAAATAAAACACATAAATATCTCTAGCTTATAAACGTGTAGCTGCTTCCCACGCGCCCTTGTATGCTTTTGTTTCTAGTTGTACCCACATAGTCCACGTCTATTTAAAATCTACAATTAGTTGCATTAAGGCTAGCTGAATTTTGTGTTTGCAATCCATATCTAGGTAAGTTCGTGTGTATGCGTGTTTGTCTGTTCGATTGTTGTGTGAAGTTTTTTTGTTTGTTTGTTTGTTTTCGTTATCGGATTAATGATGCTTGGATTGTAGATGGAGTATGTCCTTCAGTTATTATTGTTTGATTTCTTTTTGTTTTCTCCATAACCTAACTGGCGTGTGCAGCAAAACAATTAACAGCCCATCGCACAGCGCACACCACGCTACATAAATGCATTAGAATCCAGCCGTTACAGTTACGACGAACCACACATCATCTTTAATTTCGTTTCGTTCCGGTGTAGGCCAATTTGAAGCTACAAGCGAATGATCATCTTCTATTGCCCTCGTTGGCAAAAAGGGAATTCATGTATGTATTTCACATAAAACCGCACCGTTCGTGTCACGTCGTTGATTAAATAAGTTTGTTTGCTTGATGATTTGAATCAACCGTTACAATTATAAATAACAAAGAAACAAAAAAAACCGAAAATGTTACAATCATTAATTGTCAAGCTAAAGTAAAATGTCCAATTTGAAAGTATACGGAGCTGCAATCTTAAGGAAGGATGCTACCTACGGTAGCACCACGTAACGCACTATACAGGCTATAGAACTGTTACAAAGTCAATAATAATGATAATAATTATAAT
>CM028106.1:19407215-19448614 GCA_016170015.1 Anopheles longipalpis
TGAAAGTATACGGAGCTGCAATCTTAAGGAAGGATGCTACCTACGGTAGCACCACGTAACGCACTATACAGGCTATAGAACTGTTACAAAGTCAATAATAATGATAATAATTATAATGTTATATATATACGCGACCGTGTACCGAGTGCACGTCCACCTTAAACGAAGAAAAAACAAAACAAAATAACACAAACAGACGGCTGGTACATTAGCAATAGCACGGATTTGGTTTGAATCTTCCGTTTGCCCGGCAATGGAAGATACTTCAAAAAACAAGGAATTAGCATTTCCACGAGCCTGCATATGGTGGTGGTGGTGGTAGTGGTGTTGTTTTAAAACAAGCGTGCACGCCGTTTCATGTCATTGCGCTTCCACTGGGGCATACGGTAAAACTCCGGCCGCGTACATTGAAGAATGGCTTCAAACTCCACATCCGACAGGTGACGCTGTAAATGAGCAAACACATTAATATCGCCATTAGCATCCTTCTGCAGCGTAACGAATAGCCGCCCGGCACACATACCTCTAGATTACATCTATCGACATCAGACGGCAATCGGTAGTTAGTGATTAGAAGCAGATGATAGGGATAAATTTTGGCCGGCTCATGCACCAGCATCGAGTGGGCCATATTGGGCAAGCTGCGACGTGTTGGTTGCTGCGGGTAATGATAGGAAAGTGCACCGGAATACGTACTGGAGGCAGGAAGTTCTGCTCCCAGTGCACGACGATCGCCTTCGGTTATGGAATCGCCGGAAACTAAAACAGTAGGCAAAAAAAAACATTACATAAACATGTCGAAATTTCAAATTTAATTAGTTTACAAAATACGTCAATTAAACTTACTGTCGCTTTTACCGCAGCTAAACTCCGTACTGTGGGTCTTATCTCCGAGTCCGCTGAACGAGAAATCCTGCAACGATTTTACCATAAAGTGTGTAAGCACAGGTATACGCTGCTGCACAAAAATTTACATTAACAAATGAACAAAAAGGAACTTGCACCATACAATGAACAAAACGACCAAAAACATGCACAAGCACATCACGGATGATAAAACGGATAAGAAAAAAAATAGAAATAAATAAATTCACATACACTATCTAGTGACTAAAGCCAGGCAAAGTGTTAGTGCTTCTAATGCCATCGATCAGCTAAGCAGCAGTGATTGAAAGTAGAAGAAATAAAATAAAAACAAACAAATAAAGGGCAGAAACAGCACGGTGAAAGCTTCATATCCCTACATAGTCGTGATTCTACGGTACAGTAGAACGTAGAAGACGTAAGGTTCCACTCGAAAACAAAAACTTGGCCCCATAAAGCAAATTTCTCTTAGCAAGGTACGGCAATGGATAGAGGAAAATACAGATTAAAAAAGTTAAAAAAAAATATACATCCCATCATGGATGAGTGTACAAAAAATACCATGCAAATGGTTTGTTAATGATTGAAAAAAAAACACACACACAAAAATCCTTTGATTTACAAAAAAAAAGTTTTGTATAACAAAAAACAACAACAGTTGATCAAATATTTGTAAGCCAATTACTTTTTGGAAAAAAGAGTGTTCAATTTGAAGAAAAAATAGATATATTTTTGAATATATTTCCATAATTAAAGACGAAACATAAAAACGAACAAGAGAATAGATACAATACAATAACAAATATTTTTGGGTGAATTGAGCAAAATAGAGGTGAAAATGAAAAGAAACAAAAAACACATATAAACGTAGCTACAGTAAAAGCCAGCTTACAGGAACACCGTGAGCAGAACCGGACGTAGCGGAACTGAAGGTATGCGAACGAGGGGCCAAGCCGTAACCCGGTTTAGGTACTTGTCGTAAGGAACTCACCACTGCCGGTGTATGATCGTTTAAGCGTGTATTGTTGATTTGTAGTATGATTAGTTGGCAGTTTATATTACATGTCATTGTTAAACGTAGAGTGTGTAGTGTTGTGCGGATGTGAATTTAGTTTTAACATTATTGGCAGAGCAATGGTAAGCGTACAGCGACGCACGGGTAGAGGGTGGTAACAGGCAGGTTAACAGCGACACGGGCATGTATGTTGTTAAACGTTGGTTTGCGCGGATCGCACACATTCGGTATACCCAAAAGAAGCATTCACCATCACCCGCCGCGCAAGCATCGAGGCCGAAATATTAGATGAAATTTCATGGTTCGTTCATCCGCCAAAAATACGGGCAGTGAGGCAATCGGACAGATGACACAGTATGACGACAAATGATGTGATGAGGAAGGTAGGTAAATTTGATGAAAGTAGAAAAAGAGAGAGAGAGAAGAAAAAAGAGAACAAATCATATGAGAATGTTGCGGTTAGATACAGACACAGTTTCCCTTCAGAGTACCAGCTCTGTTCCAATATGTTAATGTTAATTACTTGCATCTAGCATTTAATGCACACAGAGAACACCAACACCAACTAACCAACTATCCTGCGCCATTGATTTATCGATACGGTTGCATATTTTGGCGTATGCAGATATCAACCGACGCCCGTAAGGATCTCAGCAGGATTTTAATTCACACCAACACCTGACGAACTTACAACAAAGCTTCTTAGAGGATTAGTAGACGCACACAAACCGAAATAAATCAAAAAAGATTAGTAAACGTGGAGCGATACACAAGTAGAAGGTTGAGTAAAGTTTAGCACATTGCCACAAAATAGAGCGCATATTAAAACACTAGGGTTGCGTGTTATGCAGTTCGCCGAACCACCCAAAACAATTATCATCCATCGTTCATTCACGTAGCAAATGGGAGTATGAGGAGAATACGGAGACAAAGAGAGAGAGAGAGAGGTAGAGACTTACGGAGCTGTAACCGTTTCTTAGCGACGGTGGCAGTGTGGACGTTTTGAATCCATATCCCGGCTTCGGAGGTGACCTGTACGAATGGATGGCTAAATGGATGGAGAGGCAGGGCGTTTGAAAGAGGCAGGTGAAATTTGGTGTGCAAAAACGAAAAGGCGAAAGGATCCATAAGGATATGAAGAAGAAGAAAGAAAACGTTTTAAATCAAACCAAAGTCAATTATAAAGTAACAAAACAAAACAGCACACGCATCACACATGGTCAATAAGTACACATTACAGAAGGGTGACGTTCTCTGGGAACGTGTGTCAGAAAACCAGTATCATTCAGCACAAACGAGAGAGAGAAGAAAACAACCGCCAGACACACTTGTTTTCCTTCCCCGCTTTCCTGTGTGTCTGTGTGTCCTTCCTGTTCCTCTGCTTAATGGTTAATGTATCTTACACACAACTTCTATAACTATTCGGATAAAGTATTTGGTTTATCTGCAACCCATCTGCACAAAACGTTGATGCAATTTTGTAGTATCACTCTTTGATATCGTTCAAATTTCAGATTATTCAATGCTATCACATCACATCACATGAAAATCCTTGCGGGATGTTAGGTGAAATGCTCCCCACTTTTGCTTACCATTGTAACTGGTCGCGTTTCCAATGGCACGACCGACCGATCCACGGTAACTGGTGGAACGATCGAACTCATCCTCGTAGAATGGTTTCTGATGGTCAAGGTTACGCGAAGGTGATGCACCAACCGGTGACTCGTAACGCATCCGGTGCATTGGTTCCTTCGCAGCGGACGGCGTACGGGAAGCATTGCGTGGATCAAGATTTTCCTGCTTCCAGTGTTCGTAGCGCTTCTTTTCTTGTAGATCCTTCAGTATAACCGTACCCATACCGGATGATTTCAGTTTGCGCAGCTCCTCTTCCTCCTTCGTGTGACGTCTATTGTGGAAATAAAACAGGGGAAGAAACACACATAATGATTAGTCACATTTTCCGAACGTTCCTTTTGTTTTGCCCACTAATCAGTTACATACTTTTCCGTAACATTTTCCTTATTATTCGCATGATCGACTTCGTCGTCTGATTCAGGTACACCCTTGTACGAGTCGGAATAGCGGCGACGACGCTCCGGATCCGTGTACGGGTAAGGCGGGGCCGGGAAATCATCCCGTTCGATCTTTGGTTTCTCGCCTGGCGGAGGCTTCTTTGCCGCGGGATAGTGGCTTAGCTCGATCGGTTCCTCGTTGTTCATGCCCGGGCTCTTCGGACGTGGCGTTTCCGAACGGATGCTGTCGACCAGCACCTTCATAGCGCTGCGACTGCGCGAGTGCGAACGAGAACCGGATGCGGACCGCGTACCGACACTGCTGGCCGTACCACCCATCGACGAGTAGTGTACCGGTCGGTGAAAGTGTGGCGATACCGGAGCCCTATCGTACGGTTCGATTGGGCGCCGTAGGTAGCCGGGTTCCTCGGTAAGGTAGCTGTAGGTGTAGATACGGGCAATATCCTCATAGCCTTGATTTTTGTATTCTCTTAAAATTAATCCCGGGCTGGTGGTACGATGGTACTTTAAAAGGGATAAAACATAAAAATCGATTAAAAAAGAGTTTCTTTTCTGTGTAGCAGTAGTTTGAATGAAGCGCAGTTAAATACGTAGCGCCATTCAGCAGACATTTAAGGCCGGCACAGTGCTTATGGTTACGAGACAAAGCATTACCGTAAGGAGTTAACACTGAGTTTATGATAACCATACTTAACTGAACAGGGGGAGTAGCAAAATCATAAGAATTACCAACGACACTTTCGTGCCAATAGAAAAACTAACCTTTCTATGCGTGTAGGGACTATAAACTGAACCATTAACACTCGGAGTTTGTGAACGATACGTGAACTGAAAAGAGCGATATAGAAAAAATAGGAAAGAAAAAAACAGAAAAGAAGGAAAGAGAGAAAAACGAAAGAGAGAGAGAGAGAAAATACGAAAGAAAGCAGAAAGTGCAAAAAATAATATAAAATAAAAAATTGCAACATTAAAACACATAAAAACAATATAGATGAAATGTATCTCATGCTAGCTACGAATATTAAATACAACTTTATAATGCTGAAAATATGACAGACAACTCTCTAAGCAATAATTTACTGTAACTTGTGATTTGTAATTCGATTTGTGAGAAAATTCTAATCGAAAGAGAAAAAGAAAAACGAAATTTAAAACACATATAAAATTACAACAGGAATAACGCCGAAGCTAGTAATACTTTTAAGCTATTATCATAATCTTGTTTGTTCTTCACTTTTATGTTATACTGATCATATAAAGCACTTTCTTCATATAGCGTTAGACATTGTAAAATCATTCAAGCTGCTAGCAGTGCGGCAGCAGCTTTTGCACGAGGAAAGCACATTTTTTTCATAGACATACCGAAGTTCTTACCTGAATTTCACTCATGCCGCTAGTGCTGGTGCGATCGAACTCCGTCTCGGTGTTAAAACCGTTCGTATCGACACCATTCAAGATGCCGGCTTCGGACGACGGTCCGGGACCGCATCTCGGATGCCAGATGGCGCCACCTTGTAGATACATCTCCTCTCCATCGCCGAATGGATCGCCGCACTTGGTGCAACGTGCGCACGTGGGATGGAAGTGATGGTTGTCACCGGCTTGCAATACCTTGCCACTAATGTAACGGTTGCAGTGTGCACACTTCACACCGAACGACTTCTGGAAGTCTTTCTCACAGTACGGTACACCGTCCTTACCCATGTACTCTCCGTTCAGTGTCGTGCCGCAGGCATTACATCTACAACAAACGCAAGAAGTACATGCAGTTAATAATACACCCGTGAGAGAACGCGTACCAACTTCCCAAACCCGCATAACACTTACTTGAAGCACCAAATATGCCATTGACGATCGAGAGCAATCAGTGCCTGACCCTCCTTCAGCTGCTGCTGACACCCGGCACAATCATTCGGATCCGGTTGTTTGCCACCGTTCTGTAGCAACTGCTGCTGCTTCTTCACCGTCTCCTGATGGTGCTGTAGCGTGGCAGCTTTCGTTGGGCTCGAGGTGATCTCCTTGATCGTACGCTGCTCCTGCTTCTGTTCGATTGCACGACTCTTCGGCGATACTGTGGCCGAAGCTCCACCACCGACTGTAGGCGACCCAACAGCTGCTCCCCCACCGCCTACCCCGCTACCGGGTGGACATTTCACACAGCTCTCGCACAGCACCTCCTTGCCGGTGTTGGTAACCTTTTGATAAATCGTTTTATCCCATAAGACGCGGGATAAAATGTGGTACAACACATATTAACAAACAACGACACATTAAGTATCCTCGTTAACACTAACAACGCTACTAAAACAAGAGGATCTTCAGCAAACGCGTATCTTTCAAGGGTTTGAAAGTGCATAAAGTTATATGAAACATCTACTTTTTTATAAAATTTGTTCTGAGAATACTGTCAACCCTCTCACGAGCTTAAACCGTTGCAGTGTTTTGGTCATTATGTGGGATTGTCTTACTTTAATTTCTCGATTTCGGCACCGAGTAGTCAAAAAAGTAAAACTCCAGGAGCCATAATGCTCGTAATTAGAGAATTTGATACTTTGATGGAATATTTCCTGAGAATTTAAATTTGTACGTTATGCGAAAAACACTAGGGTACTCGTTACAAGAGGATTGACAGTATTCTAGACCACTTCAATGTAACATGACGTAACTAAATGGTGATCTCCGAAATCCTTGCAATCTCTTCTTACCTTGCTGCCAGATTTGAACGGCTGTTTGCATTTGCTACAGGTGAAGCACTTCTGATGATATGTGTTGCCCATCGTTGATACAACCTCGCCCTCAACATACTGACCGCAGGCGGCACATTTTGTGCCGTACAGTTTCTGATAGTCGAATGTACAGTAGTAGGACCCATCCTTCGAGAAAAACCCTCCAGTTGCTAGCGACTTGTGACACTTGGTACACTGGAAGCATGTCTTGTGGAAGTAGCGATCCGAGACGCGTAACACCTCGCCCGAACACTTTTTCTGACACTTGCTGCATTGGATTTTACTTTTACCTGAAATGTGATAAAAAATTAAAAAAAAAACATTTAAAGGTTAGATAATTTGAAATGCATTTTTCAATTGCCCAAAAACCCAAAACCCAAACTACCAACAACCACAATCCGATCGCGTGAAAATCCCCACCCATTAATGATAAAGCAATTGCTAGCCATATTTAACAGCTTTAAGTACCTACGGCACAGCTGAAACTATCGAGATTGCCGTTTACGATATCAACCGTACGTATGGGGGCAACAACACAGAAACCTTGAGTGTACTTCCCCCTATCCGACAACTCCCAATGAAGAGATTATGAAAAATGAAATCGGACATGATTAGAGCGCACATTAAAACTTCAATCTACACGCTATAAATGTCGCTATATTAGGTACGCTATTAACAACCATGCCCGCACTAGATGGCCTACCGGTCGGTATTGCAAAATGGAAGCTCGTACAGAGGATAGATATTTAGCGTCGATTACTGGAAATAAACATAAAAATCGATCTAATCTATCAACCGTCAAACCGGGTTTCTCCGCCAAAGAGAGATCCGCGCTTCACTTTAAACCATTGCGAACGCAGGTTATCGATGACGGGGTGCTCATGACTGGTTATCATCAACATCGGAATGTAGAGATAAAAAAAACAACGCTCTATAAACGTTTCTACTTTATAATAAAAACGCTCGCAAGTTATTTATTGGGACAAATTATTAAACCATTCCGGGTGCTTAAAGGAAGCACTTAATTATAAATTTCATTCACGAGGTAACATTTAGTAGAGAAATATAAATGATGTCACATTCTAGGCACGTTTTCGTTGTTTTTTTATTGGAAGATTTATTCTCGCTTCTCATCACTAATTGACAAGGAAGAATCAGTTATAAGCAATCCAACAATTAGTGGTTTAACATGCTCCATTCTCTAACTTAAGATACGTATCGGGTTTGTTAGGATAAATTTAGACAACCGATTATGTAATCCGCTTCCATGGGATAGGTCCCACCCCAAACACGATGTGAAGATATCTCATCATACGTTCTTGTCCATTCGTCATATGTTTCCCATAAATAAGACATCCCCCTGTCTCTGCTTGCTGAAGTAGTACCGCCCCTCCACATTGTTACATGTCCGGGTTTGGTCAATGTCAGTCTGTCAACTGCAATGCAAACGACGATAATCATCATAATCGATTACACTGTTGTAGAATGGCCCAGGAGAGAACTGTCTCGAATGAGCATGTGGAAGATATGTTATTCCACAAACCCTTTATTGCTTCCAACAACTGGCAAAAGTGGTACGTCATACGTGTGGAGCTTGTTAGAATTGGTCCACTCGATGTTCTCACCTAACCTACAAACCTTTTCGCACATGCTTGACGGTGCTGGGGAAATGTGTAACAATTTATCACACAATTACCATGGCTCCGTTGCTCATGACCCATCAATTGCTGGTGGATGAGAAATAGAAACACATGAAGTCATGCAGTGGGGACAACTGGTGCTCGTCCAAAAAGGAACAGTATCGGCGAATCTTCTTCGATAAACTACACTGTATCTTACCGCTACGGTAAATGGACACAGGCGGAGAGTAGCGTATGATAAGGAGCTGGCTCCGCAAGCGCTGATAACATTGCGCTCAAAACATGCCATGCGTCAAATTGTATCTAACGATGGACCAGAGTACGATGACAAACGATACCTACACGCGCAAACGAACCACTGACCGTTCTGTTTTATGCTCACTACACGATGCTTGTGTCATTTCGCGAGAAATTTGGTGGGACTGGCAAACCCTCATTATTTGTTATCACCTGTGCGTTAGGTGCTGCTCGACACCATGCGTTGATTACGATCCTTGTGTGTCCAATCAGCGTTACTCAGAGAGAAACAATCAAGTTCATGCGCCATTAGATAGAGTTTGGAGGTAAAACAACAACGGGCGGCATATTTTCTTCACCTGCCGGGAGGGAGGGTGACACTACTGTCCATTGGAAGACGACAAGCAGCTTCGTGTACCGTGCTTCCTGTATGCCCTTGCCGAGGTGATGTTCGATGTGCAAGGTCTAAACTTTCTGACAAGTAGTGATGATGGGCCATGATGTGTGAATAGTGTTCCTTGAGGTAGGTGTAGGCAAGTTGTCGCGGTATTCCCACCGACCACGACCGTAAGTCGTCAATTGACCTTCAAGGTGAGGGTGCTAATGGATTCCAACAGCAACTACAAGCTCGACGGCAGACCTGATAACGGAGTCTCACGTTGGGAACGTATTGCCGAGTGTGAAGTACTTGAGATTTCCATTCCATCTTACATTCAGTGAAATGTTTTAATTTCTTTAATGCATTTCAACTACTCAGAGAGTGAATTAAAAGGATATAATCAAACACATTTTCTACGTCCTCTTCTACGTGTCCTTCGCATGCTTGATAAAAGCAAATATATTTCAGGATTTATCCGACATGCAAGGATAACATTTTGTTAGCAGTGTATTAAGTTTAGTGCGTATAAAAAAAAAGTTTGTCACGTCATTACATAAATCCACCACCAATACAAGCTCGAGAACGCTTAGCATTCCAATAAGGTGCTCGTGAGTTTTTCCTTTTCAAGTCCAGCAAAACCTCACAAACACGCTATAGAACATCATCAACAACCAGCGACATGCAACTGCTGTGAACCATTTTTCGTTCTTCAGCAGCAATAAATAGCACGATGACCGCAGCAAGAGTTCCCGCCCAAGGCGACTACTCTCGATTTAAAAAAAACTGTCGTAGAAAATGACAGCCAAGAACAAATTCTGTTCAACACGCCCGGAAAATGATCCCCACCAACTGTATGCCATTCTGGGCCTGCCGACGTTTGCCACAGGGCACACAGTTTCGATTTTAGTCTATTTTTGGCTAACACACCCCAAAATCGGACGGAAACCAGACGCAAAAATTCAAACACAGGAGCTTCCAATGTGGGGATGTTCTCAGGAGGGAATGGTGGAATCGGAAGCGACAGCACGATTGCGACACATCGATCCGCGAAAGGAAGAAAACGGCCGACCGAATGACCGAGAACGAATGACAGCCTAACAGAGCTGTTGTTGATATTGATTTTGTGTTCTTCTGCGAATGGTTATATTATCATACATAATTTCCGTAAACAATGTTCGCGTAAACAATACCCTTAAATAAATTTTATTATTAGCCTATTTTGTATTCAAAATGTTTCAAAACGTCAAATACTTTGTGAATTAACGACAGTTTTAGACACACTGAGGAGGTTATTCTAACCGATAACGTGCGCCCCGGGTCTGCCATAAAGATAGTAACAAATCGCATCCAAAACAAAGCACAATTTTGCACTTTACCCAGGGTGCATCTGTCGATACTTAACCTTTTGTGAGGAAGCAAACATGTCGATCGGCGTTAAGAATGTGGCAACCGGTGCCAAACGCGCAATCACAATTCAGCTGGCGCCGGACAATGACACTAAGTCACCTTAGTAACTGCCAAATTTAACTCACATGCACATTCATTTGCAAGCGTGGCAGATTGGTGGACTGTCATTGAACAGGTCGTTTTTTTTTCATTACAATTCGCTTTCGTTCGATTTGACTTTGCCCATTTGGACCCCAAGATCATGCCGATCGGAAAATAGAATACATTAAGCTTTTCCATTCATTTGCCAGTCATTTGTGGAGAACTAAGGCATGTTTTTGCGCACTTGCATAACAACTGCCCCATAGCCATTTGGTAAGTAAGCTGTTCTTATTGTGCGCCCTCCCGCACAGGCCACGCGAAAAAGAGGTAGCTCCGTACGGAGCGCTACACACAGGAGCGATTGTGCGATGCGCTCCCAGGAGCGAAGTTTCGCACCGCAATGAGCGCTACACACAGGAGCGATTGTGCGATGCGCTCCCATTTGAAAATTTCCTAAGGCCTCACCATTTTTTTGGGAAATTTTGCAAAAAAAATTTGAATTGATTTATTTTAATGCGAATCGGTTGAAATAAGTTCCTTTTCACTCAAATAATGCTTTAAAAGAAGAATAAAAAATAAAAAAAAATAAAAAAAAAATTTCAACTCGAAAATTTCATAAGGTTTACCCCTTGCCATTTTTTTAAGCAATTTAGCAAAATTTAAAAATTTGTTTTATTTTAATGCGAAATTGTTACAATATGTCGCTTTTCACTCAAACAATGCTTTAAATTAAAAAAAGAATAAAAAATAATAAAACAAATTAAAAAAATGTATAAATTTGCCAATCTCCTAAGGCTCATTTTTGACCAATTAAGACCAATTTTTGCCTATAACTCGGTCGGTATCTAACGGATCGCCAATCTTTAACCTGTGGTCGATAAATGTCACCAATGGCTACATTTTCTTCTTGGACGGCCATGCCTTCAGATGTCTGTGCCAGAAGTTATTCAAGGAACCAAGTTCCATACCCTGTTTGAGAAAATGTAAAAATTTTCCTCATTTTTGCACCAAGTTTTGCCTATAACTCGATCGCTATCCAACGGATTGCCAATCTTTAACCTGTGGTTGATAGATGACACCAATGGCTACATTTTCTTCTTGGACGGCAATGCCCTCAGATGTCTGTATTTCTGTACAGATGTCTCAGATGTTGCTATAAATATGCCAATCTCCTAAGGCTGCATAGCCTTAGGCTTTGTTTTTGAAGTAATATTGCAAAATTTATAAATGTGATATATTTTAATGCTGCAATATGTTTCTTTTCACTCAAATAATGCTTTAAAAGAAGAAAAGAATCAAAAATAACTAAAAAATTAACAAAAAAATTTCAACTCGAAAATTTCATAAGGCTTACCCCTTGCCATTTTTTTAAGCAATTTAGCAAAATTTAAAAATTCGTTTTATTTTAATGCGAAATTGTTGCAATAAGTTTCTTTTCACCCAAATAATGCTTGAAATTAAAAAAAAGTAAAAAATAATAAAAAAATGTAAAAAATCTATAAATTTGTCAATTACTAAGGCTCATTTTTGCACCAAGTTTTGCCTATAACTCGGTTGGTATCTAACGGATCGCCAATCTTTAACCTGTGGTCGATAGATGGCACCAATGGCTACATTTTCTTCTTTGACGGCCATGCTCTCAGATGTCTGTATGTCTGTATAGATGTCTCAGATGTTGCTATAAATATGCCAATCTCCTAAGGCTGTATAGCCTTAGGCTTTGTTTTTGAAGTAATATTGCAAAATTTATAAATGTGATATATTTTAATGCTGCAATANTAACATTGTTTATTCCACTATGAAGATAACATTAATATATATTTAGACAAATTATATAAAATAATCAACAAACTTCATATATTTGTGCTCAGAGCAAATATCAAAAAATAATCAGAGCGATCAAATTTACTTCATACGATCTACACACAGGACGATCTAATCGAACACACGCTATCATCGGACTATTATTTGGAAGACGTTTTCCATTGGTATTATTTATAGCACACGTTACACAACATTTGGTTAAGCTTAAGCTGCTGGAGTAAATAAGTTTTCTGAACAATTTTTGTCACTTTTCACTTATTTCGCCTGAATTGGTGGACCGTGAACGGATGAGTTGTAAGCAGGCATCCGATGAAGTTTAGGCATCTGCGATGGTGCATCCGATGGTGGTTTTAGCTCCCTGAAGCGAAAAGCAGAGGATACCGTGTCACGATTTCCATCTGACATATCAGAAGGCGGTCCTCGCAGAGACTGCTTCAATTCGTGCACATTTCCCGAACCATGGTTCGAGCTATCCGGGGTAGGAATTCCCTTAATAAAAGTTAGGACGGTACGCGGTGGGTTTGTTGTGCTGGCTGTAACAGACGCATTAGATCGACGAAATTGCATAGGGCTGTTAATTACGCCAGCAGTTAAATTTGACAGTAAGGCTGGACTGTACGCAGACATGCTTCTTTCGCCCATGGCTTCTTCTACGTTAGCATGGTCTGCTTCCCAGCTTTCTACTTCAAAACTATTGGTATCGTTTTCTGCCACATCTGATACGTGCATATTCTCGTCCCAGGTGGAGTACGCTATCGTATCTTGTTTGTCACTTGGATTTGCAGACCTAGCATCTTGCCCGAGTACACCTCGTAATATGTCCGTTCCAATGAACACGGACAGCAGTAACAATGACGGAGCTATCATCCCTGAAACCGGGCACCAGTTTACAACGGAACACAAATTTTTATATCACACAAGGCAAACAAATTCGAAAAATTCCTTATGCCATTCCGAGATGGATGTGCTCGCGATTTTATACAAATCCGATGCAATCGGCGGGGAAACACATGGCAATCATTATGTCATTTTAGTTTAGAATGTAATGGATGATTCACTGGAAACAATTTTACGCACGGCATATCAAACACAAGAAGCTGCAAATTGTTTACCACATTAGCAGTTCAGCCATCCTTGCAAATGGTGCCAAATTATTCATTGCAAACCAAACTGGACCAATGAGTAATATGAAATTATTAGTAAATTATTTTCTGTACAACAGCAAAAGCTTATGGAGCATTGTTTACGAGCTTTCTTTTCTCTACGAAAAACAGCATGACGCATAGTTACAGCGCAATTTAACGAGTCCGCACAATGTTGTTCATTTTATTTTATTATGAAAAAAATAATTTAAATACGATTAATAATTTTCACATCCAAATAGGGAAAATTTCGAAACGCTAAAGCACATTTACTTGTAGACCACCGTGGTTGATTGTGTTATACTGTTCGAGACCAGAAAAATAGATAAAATAACCGATTTTCCAACAATTCTCAACGATTAACCCCGATGAACCGAACCGAATCGGTTTTGTATCGTGTTCAGGGTATACGTAAAGGTCGTGCACGATTGTAGCGAGATTGAAATACGATCGAGATCTCGAATATGGAAAAGAAACGTAGCGACTCTTCCCTAGCATCTTGTTGGTAAGTTGGAGTAAGCACTGTGGAATTAATCGCCCGCCTGGAAAAGAAGGGAAGCTATTCCGTAGGTGAGAGTTTAATATTGATTTTGCAATTTATTGCATCAACCAACGATCGAGGATGGTTGTATGGTAAGAGAAATTAAAACCGCCCAGCTGGTGTGACTTATCGTAATTAATTGCATTTTTAAATCAATTTTCCCTTCACAGATATTGCATCGTAACTGTTTGATGAGCGTAACTGTTCAAATCTTTCAATCAGCATTGAGCGAAGATCTGCTTTTGCTCCAGTAAGAACCCTTCACGGGCCATCGTAAAACACCTCTTTTAGGCAATTTCTGTCTTGAAGATTCTTGAGGGTGAAGATACGTTCTCGGCTGGGGGGAAAATGAAATACACTCCAAACGATGCTCTTCTGTACAGCCACTTTGCACTGACGTAGGTTTTTGGGGCGTCGGCAGCAAAGTGTTTCATCAGCACACGACACGTCACGTCTCGCAAACCCCTTGTACGTCGCACATCTAGAATGTGCATCGGTAATAACAAGAACGCTTAACCACGTTTATTTATTTGACCTTTGGAAGAGGTCTTCCTCAAACACTTAACTCAAAACGTTCGCCCAACCAAAAACATACACAAACGGTAACCATCTCACCAAGGAATCGACCATGGTACGGACGTCTAACCTTCTCGCCCAAGAGCATGATCTAATCGATCACGAATGCAACTCCGGCCTCTTGTATGTCCCGTGGAGATTCAAAACCATAGCAGACGCCTCTGCAGCCAAATGTAAAGCATAATGTCGATAATGTTGAAGTTTTTTTTGTTGTTGCCTACACAAATTTACAGCCAAGTTGCAAGCAGAACCAAATGTCAATCGAGCAAAACTGACACCCAGATGTGTGCAAAAGTGACGCTGGGAAAATGGTGGATAATGCATTACCAAACCGCAAAACCATAAGCCACAAAACCCGGCGGGGATGTTTCGTTGTGGGTTTTTAAGGCCATCCGTAGAACAAGGCAAGGTACAGTTAAGTGGAGAAGAAAACAGAAAACCCTCAAAACGTTATCCAAAGAGTAAACACAAATTCGTTGTAACAGCGTGAGGCAGTGAGACGCGTTTACGAATTTCATTATCATATAATCAAGTGGGGTTTGCTTTTTGGTGGTGTGTTGCCGTCGCGCCAGCACTAACTCTTTCGTTCACAAACTGGGGACGGATTATTGAAATTGCGCTAGTCGCGCCGGAAGGACCGTTGATGACGATGATGACGATGTTTATGGTGGTGGCGATGGAAGTCAGACACGCTGGCCACACCGCAAACCCCCCGGGGGTTGGGGAAGATGAAACCATGAAGCATATATTCCTCTTAGCATTTCCCTTCTTCATCCCTCATTTGATTAACAACGGAGAGGTGGATAGGAAGCAGCATTAGAGGGAATAGAGCCGAGAGTAATAAAAAACAATGAGCATTTGTTTATGATTGAACCATTGATGCATTCGTGGTGTAGTTCTTCACTCACTATGTTTATCCACTATTCCCAACATTTTTCTTGCTTCTGCGGTCCGGTGACATTTCCTGTCTAACTCCCGTTTTAAAACGTATGAAAAGGGGAAAATTTCTTTCAATTTGTTTTATTACACAAAAATCCACAAACGTTGAACAGATCAATAGTAAAGATCACTTTAAAACGCCATTACTTCCTAAAATTATTACATGAGTATTATAAGATATGATTTTTGTACTCCATTATTTTAGGAACTCTTTTCAAATTTTAAATAAAAAATATTACTAAATTATCGATTTTTTTACATAAAAAAAACTTCCCAATTCCAACTTATTTTATGGGTAATTTATAGTTAAGTGCAAGACAAAATGGATGGAAAATTATATATTTCCTAAAAAACATAACTAAATTGCTCGACGACACCCAAGGCAATGCTTCGTATACCATCAAGCTAATTCCTAAATGTCACGAATATGCACCACAGCTTCCGCAACCGACCGGGCTTTTAAGGAAAAGATCCGTCGTTGAGATTGTTTCGATTGTCGTGTGATTACGCTGTTTCGTGATCCGGCGTGAGTAGAAGCAGCTGCCCCGTCCTTAGTTTCTTTCGTGCCACGATATAAGACACTAAGAAAACGCGAGGATCACTTCAACAAAAAAGATGAAGCATGGATGAAACATTGGAGGGATACGTAGTAGAAGGGTTCGGTCGCAACATACTACATCACCACAGATGGATAAACCGATAAGCAACGGCTTGGAAGTTCCGCACACCAACGAAGATCAGAGCACCGATCCGAGGAGAAAACCGTGTATGTCGTGATGGAATTTTCGAGCTTATCATACCGGAAAGTAACTTCCACTCCTATGTGAATAGGTGCAGGTATATGTGTGTGTGTGTGATGTACATAATCTTTCCAGTCCGTCGCCCAGCGGTTCCGCATAACTCACGAACCCAAAAATGTCCTGCTGTGTTTGCCAAAAATGGAACTGAAGTGGGACATGTTTTTTTTTATTCTTTTTCTTTCTGCATCGATTCTTCAATAATAACACCGACAAGCTCGAACACTGCAATCAGTGACAGATAAGAGAACCATCACCGTGCGACCTTTGATCGTTGATAGAGCATTTATCGTTTTTTTTTCGCCTCCAAATGGGCCGGTTTATTAAATATTGCTCCCATTTTAACAAACAGACTGGAAAGATTTCAATGATAGATTGGAAGCTAAAATATTAGGCTAATGAATTAATACATAAATCTTATCCACACTATATCACACCAAGTACATTTTATCTATACCCAATTTAGCCATTTTCTTGCGGTTAAATCTTCTCGCCTAAAATGGGAAACCACAGCCCGAAACGTAAAAGTGACACCGACAGTGACGGAAGCCCACTGAGCTTGCAAAACCCAAACTTGGACATCGGATGGTAGAGAGGTTCAGTTTAATTACTTCTTACTTAATCGTTCCGCCGTGCCGTATGTTGTTGGTTTATATCCCTCGTTTTTAAGTGCCTTAAGCTTGGCCAAACATGTGCCAAAGTGCCGGCGTGTTATGTATGGCGCAGGGCGAATCATGTAAAATCAAATAAAGAAAATGCAGTAAAGAAAGAAGGACAGTAAAAGCGCTCGGTCGCCCCAAAACCATCCCAATCAGTGGAAAGCAAACTGCCATTAAAAGTCACTGTTCTTTTTTTGCTGTTGAGCGTATTAAACCAGCAGCTATAGCAGCAGTACCATTTGGTTGGTGAGTGTGACAACATACCTGCAATTAATTCCATTTACTTTAATATAGCGAAATTGGAACTGACGCATGGTGATAACATTTAATTTATGTCCATCATTCTACGTCAAAGTAAGCATACTTTTCCGCAACCCTATTCAACATAGTATTTTTTTCATATACATTAAACATTTATACCAAGCAATAAGATGACGGCTAGCATTAACTTAACAAAAAAAAGAAACAGGCTAGCAACTCGTAAGCGAGCAAATGAATTTTAGATTGCAACAATGCAACTGATGGCAGTGAAAAGCATCTTCCAGTCAACGTATCAGCTGATCAAATATTGTTCCACATTGTTGCAAACAGTCTTGCAGCCATCATGTGACAGTTGTTGGCTCAGAAAAAACTCAAAATCTTCCACTTTAAGATATAGAAACTACAAGCAGATAAAACCATATATACTCGTTTCTAGCGGCCCATTACGGATCTGTCAAATAGTGAAGTCGTTAATGCACGAAACAACAACACAGAGGCGTGTGAGTTCAAATCCTAACTGATGACTGTGTTTTACCCTAACAGCGAGAGGCAGTATTGATTAATCCACTTTGCTATAAAATTATAGTAATTAAATTATCTAATTATTTTCATATAGTATAGTATATAAATAAATTAAATGATAAATATAACAATATATTATTATTAAGAGTTTTTAAGAGATTATTTATAAAAAAAAGTATGGTAAATAATAACCTTAATTGTTGCATTGATAAAAGTCACCATATATTTTAAGAATATTTTCGAAACAAATGATTACGTTTGAAATGAAAAAATAAAATTGTTTACAAAATAACGTTGATTAAGAACACAAACATTTTAAACCTTCCCCCCGAATGAACCTCAAAATATGTTTCATTCTCCTGATAACGAATATTACCATGGAGCCTTGAGTACGACAAACGTCGACCTACATACAACATTGATTGTGCTGCCCTGTGTATACGTACACGCAAAACTTTGACGACGCTTTTTTCATAAACCGGACCCGGAGCATGGGGAACTGAAAAAAGGACGCAACAATTGAAAACGAAAATACCATAAAGTCTGTCCTCGGGAACCGGTATTCGGTTACGGGTCTCTGTCGCACCCGGCACTTAGTGCGTAGCATAAGACGAGATGTTGTCACCGATTGCGTCATCGTTTGGAAACGCGTGTTCGGCAAGCGCGTCTGTCGCCACTCGTCACTCTCTTCCGGGATTCAGTTTCATTTAAGCGCGACATTTTTCGTACCCATAAACATTCTTGCCCGGTGCAGGGAAAGGAAAAAAAGGAAAAACGGCCGATATAAAACTGATCGTGACCCGGGGATAATGTCCAAAGCGCCACGACCGGGTACGAGGGGATGTGAAAAACATCAAACCAAATACAATCTGACAGAGAACACATTCAACATCCATTTCCGTCTGCAATTATTTCACTCTTTACTTTTCACCCAACCGGGCGTCGGGCGTTTAAAAACAAACGAGCGTAGAAGAGTGTCCAAGAAAACCAAGAAAGATCAACCAGAAAACGATCGGCCAGAAATGAGTCTTATGTTTTCTTGTTTCCTTGCGGCGCGATTTTTTTCTATTTTAACTATTTTTGTGGTTTTTGCTCCAACAACCGCAACTCCGTTTTTTGTTGTATGCCAAATTGGCGATCGTAAACGAACCGTCAGGTTCTCCACAGAAGATCTCGTTTTTTTAATGCGGTTTTTAATCGGTACACATGCGCAAACACATAAGGTAAGAAAAATAGAAACATAAGATGCAGGAGATGCGACGTTTAGCGCAATATTGAGCAATTCTAACCAACGAAAAGGAAATGATACATGTTGCATGAGTCATGCCATGCGATCCACGTTTGATGGACGGGTGATGAGGGGTTCATAATTTAACATTCGCCAAAGAAAAAGGATAAATAAATCTATTTTTAACCCACCAAAAACTGAATCATTATCGCTGAAAGCTGCTACTAACGAGATGCAAGGTAAAGCTTGAACGCGAATGGAACGATGTTGCTTTTTGATGGAATTTGCATAAATTTTGCATTTAGCATTCCCCGTGCAAAGATAATCATTTATTTTAAGCAAAACAAGTTTAACAAATATTTTATTCATTCCCGCGTTAAATGTTATAAAAAACAGTTGCATCCAGTATGCCGCCATATGCGCAACCTTCAAGCATTAATTAGTAACAACGGCACAGTCAGTCAACCGACCTCAACTGTGTTCGGGTGCGTACGATTGACGATCGTGCGGTACACCCGCACCATTTTGTGTTGTAGTGCAACACACAAATACTCAATTCGCGATCGGCCATTGTCCTCCTTTCCTATCCACCGAACTGTACAAAAAACCTCGATGAAATCGTGTCACGTACTATTACTTTAACGTTGTTTCCGTACCTTTTACACGTTGTATTATTAGCACTTCGTGTGTACGAAGCAGATCAAGTAATTTGGGGGGTTGGCAGTACGGGTGTGTAAAGCACGTGATATTGATTTTACGTAGTGAGCAAAACATGGTTTCAAAAATGTCAAAAAGAGAATTAGAAATTTTGGGGACAAGAAAACATCAAAGAAAAAGGTTATAGAAAGGAAATTATTTTTGCTACTCTTTTTCTCATTTTGAGCGATAATCAGTTTGACCTGTTGCACAGTAATTTTAACGTCTGCTGTGGTTGGGGTTCCTCGCTTATTTGTGTTTTACTTTAAAACGCCTGGATGTGTGCAATATATTTTAAATGTCGTTTGCTATTAGAGATTTGCAAAATTAGTAAGAGTGAGATAATGAGTTGTATTGAACGAGTTTCGTTCACTCACCACGAGGAGTTTTAGCGACTCTTTTTTCACTTACTCACTCATGAGTATAAGCATGTAGCCGTGGTGAGTCGAGTAGCAAAAAGAGTAATAACGTGAGTTGAAACGAAAATGTGCCAGTGTATAGAAACAAAAATGAGTTGAAACGAAACATTTGATACACATGAGTTGAAACGGAACACATGTGTACAATACCCAAACTAGCCAAATGAATTTACTTCTCGCTCTGCCTAACTATCAAACCTGTATAATACTTGCTGAGTAGATTGGCAAATTTATAGATTTTTTTTATTTTTTTTTATTTTTTATTCTTTATTTCATTTAATGCATTATTTGAGTGAAAAGAAACTTATTTCAACCAATTCGCATTATAATAAACCAATTTATAAATTTTTGCTAAATTTCCCAAAAAAAGGTAAGGCTATAGCCTTAGGAGATTGGCAAATTTATAGATTTTTTTTTTATTTTTTTAATAATATTTTATAAAAATATTATATTTTTTTATGACTCCGAAATGAGTCTTCCAACGAGTTAACCCCTAATAACGACTCATTCACTCTGAGTTGACTCACTAAAAAGAGCTGTTATGCTCAACTCTACTCATCTATCCCATAGAAAAGCAAATATTTACCAAAAATTATCTCCCCTTAATTGGGAAATATTGATGAGACATATTTCACATATTTAATGCACTTCAGCTGCAAAGCGAGCAGTTTCTTTGTAGCAAAATATTGAACAGAAACTAAAGCAAACGCTCAACATGATGCAAGCGGTTAGTCAAAAATCCCAAGGAAATACCGATTTTTTCCAATTCGTTCGTGACACAAAACAAAACGTTTTAATAATAAACATTCATTCGGTTCAATGAAAAAAACCCTATTCTTTGTATTCCAGCTGAATGGGAAACACTTGCCTCTATATCATTTCTAAGCAACTTGGAAAGTTTTTGTGCGTTCCCACAACGAATACAACACCAAATGTTGTTTTCGTCCAGGACAGCAACTATACATGATCTTCAACTATTTGCTCTATTTGCCAGACACTTCACCCCTTCGCTGACACAAGTATTAGATAAATAAATGCAAAACAAAAACAGCTACTCCCATACGAACCAAACCTTCCTAAGCCACACCAAGAGACCAAAAGACTTGCGAAAGAAACCGACAAGAGGCTTTGCAGGCATTTCAAAACAATCGAAAAATTAAACCGAAACGTTTTGTCAATATGTTACACCCTCGTGCGGGTGGTGGTAGGTGGTAAGGATGTGCTCAAGGTGCCACTGAAAAATTAACGCAAACACGAACAGTTCCACACACTGCTTTGCTTCTCCAAAACCCCTCGCTGTCGTCGAACGTCAATCAACCCCTGCTTAAGATGGGAGACGTTCAGGATGGTACCCGAGGGGGGGGTGGTTCTGACCGTGAAGCAATCGGATCCACGCACGCAAACAACATTCCAACCGAGTCAGTCAGTGTGTGTTTTTGTTCATCTTGCCACGATCCGTTCCGCAAGTGTCCGTTACTTCATCGTTGTCTCTCGCTCTCTTTCTCTCCGTTTACCACTGCTGCCAAATAGACCATACTTGAGGTGGATTTCAACGAAGCGAACGAAAAACACATGTGTCTTCGTTTTTCACATACGGGTAAGGTAAGAAAATATTTTACAACCCCAAGATCGTCTTTGGCGCCGAATACGGCTTCGTTACGGTGGTTCCAAATAAAAAAAAGCAACATCCTTCACAAATTAAATTTTCCGCTCTGGATTCGGTTTTCTCCATTTCTTTCTTCCTTTAGGGGTGGTAGGGCAATAGGCAACGAAATTGCCACCATAATTCAAATTTTCACACTCCATACTTGAGATTGTAGATCATTTTTCATTCAAGCTTTCTCTCTCTCTCTCTCTCTCTCTTTCTGTATCCCTGGAGAGCTCTGGAATGAAATTTATGTTGCTCCCACGTCCCTAGCGTGTGCGTGTCTCCGAATGCAATCAAAATTTGGAATCAAACCGAATAGTGTTGAAATTTTTATCAAATTCCTTTCCAAAATTAGCGATCAACCAGCACTAGTGCCAATGCTGTGATTTGGAACATTTATACCACACCACACCGGAAAGTGTAAACAAAGCGGAAAGGAGAAATTATAACGCGTTTCACCACAACCACAGAGCCACCAGCCAGATGACGACAACATTGTCATCGAACCGTAAAGAATCACCCACAACTGCTGCCGGTTTCTCACCGGGCAGCAATCAGTTTTTTCCCCTTTATTTATGTCTTATTTAACTAAATCTTCCCTCAATGGAGATAATGACGGTTGCACACCACCATCACCACCAAACCCACCATTAGGGGTTGTCCACCCTCCGGTAGGTAGTAGCAGAGTGGGTGAGGAAAATAAAAACTCCATCCATAAAATGGTTTGGCTTCATCTAATTTACGATGCAATCATACGTACCCACCACACTGAAACGCTTTCCACACTCCTGTCCGGGAATGGAAATTGCGGAACCGATCGACATACGGGGATGTGGCGATTGATTGGGGGTTGATGGTTCTGGTTGACTACTTTGAAGCAGTGGCACGAGAACGTGGTTTTTTTGTGTACTATTGTTCTCAATGGCGCGGGTCCCAACATGGGAAGGAGACATGAAAAGTGATGCTCCCAATGCTTGAAAGATCGATTCCGCTGCAGCACAACAAAAACGCGTCATCGAACCTTAACATGTACGGCGCAACTGAACAAGCGCACCCTAGCATTGACACCACCAGGGGCTAACAAAAAGAAAATGCGTTCAAGCGCATCTTCCATCCACTTTGCAGTGATGTTCCGCCGGCACACGTTATTAACCTTTGCCATTTTTGCCACTAATATTGATACCTTTTCTCGCAACGGTTTTATGGGCTTAGTTTGCTTTCTTTGCCATAGTATGCCGTCATCGTTTGGTGAATTCAAGTGGACCATCTCGTATAATAGAGAGCTAAAAAGGCACAATAAAAACAAAGCTCTTATCATGCCCATTAGCGGGGCACGGTTTTACGATCTTCTCATTCGTTATGAACCAAAATAAAAAAAAGTGAATACGATAGATAAAATTTATTTTTAAAAAAGAAGGACTCTATCACCTGTCAATTTGACAATTTAATTCGTCAGCTTCAGATAGGTTGAACACGTCACGAAAATGACGCTGGATGCAACCGAGCTCTTAATCTTCTAGATTTTATTGACTGTTGTTTTGTAGCAGGAGAGTCCGTCCACCGTACTGTTTGTCTTATATAGTAGTTATGTGCTTAATAGTGGATCCACTACGACTTTCCGTATGAAAAATGGATTCCGAATCCGACTAAAAATCAAAATTTACTCCGGCGAGTCCGGTCGACTCCGAGTTCGATCGAGTCCGGATGTGTCCGATCGATTCCGGATGAATCCGGATGGGTACAGATGAGTCCGGAGTTGATCGGAATCGACCGGATTCAACAGGAGTCGATCCAAAGCTCCCGCTCCCAATCCCCCGCTCATCCCCTCATCATTCCGATTTCGACTCCAGCTGGCTGCGGAGTCGGACCAATCCAACTCCGACAAAATTTTTCATAAACCAATTTGGTAAGCAACCAAACAGAATGAAATTAGGCAAATCCTTAGCAATATCATAAAACAGCTCAATAAACTACCATCACACAAACTATTAAAAAACCAATCAAAAATCCTATGTAAATTGCAACTAAAAAAAAACTATCGTTGCATTACTGTTTTGCCTTGGCTGAGTGCAACATTCAACCAATTCGCAACCCAAGATTTTTCCCTTTTTTGCAATAAAACACGATTGTGTTTTTGTTTTCAATTCTGTTCGCGATTCTTCCAACCACGATAGTCGAGCCGTACGCGTGTTTGCTTGCCGCTTGCCTGTGTGTATGTGTGTCCGAAAGTGATGTAACCAAATCAAATATTACTCCCCCCGATGACATCATCCGTGTTCCATTATAAACATATGCGCCGCGCGGCACATGTATGGGCTCCTCTTACTCTTTCCCGACCATTTTCGATTATCTCACCTCCAATGCCATTGACTACTACTAGTGCTGCTGCTGCTGGTGTTGCTATTGCGGGCCAATACTACTACATCTACCGCGTGGGGCGCACTATCAGCGAACAGTGCAGTAAATGGTCCCGGTGACATCTACAACACGCGTAAACGACTTCAACTCGAAGGCACTTTTTTCTTACAGTTTCTTCCTTCACAGCTCCTAATGTATCTTTTTCGCCCGATATTTTTGCGATAAGCAACCACAATACCCCTGAGCTGCAGCGTTTGCTACCTTTTAAAAGCACCATCCCGCATTTACTTGCATGCAACGGCGCGCTACTATCTGTCATTCACAATCTGTCAGATCGGGTCACCGCGCGTTGGGGAAATCGCCACGACACACAACACAACCCATCGATCTATCATCAAAAGCCGAGTTCGGCATTGTTGAGCAAAAACGGAAGAAACAAGCATGACGAATCTGACCGACTGACCAACTCAGGGAGCTCCACATAGGCAGATGATCACCCCCAAAAAAAAAACTCACCGGTGGTCGATCACTGAACAAAGCGTGACATTTCCATTTTTCCCCTCACTCTTCGTTCACCATTTGCCGTTATGCTTGTTTCTGAAATTTTTGGTTCGTAAATTTAGCTCCTATTGCGCTTCAGGCCTGTGGAGCTATTTGCATACGCAATTCGGAGTGTCGTCATACGCTAGATATGCTTTGTTTTTTCGTATGTGTGTCAACCCGGTTTTTTTTGCGCGCGCGTGTGTAGATATCACTTAACTCTCACAACAAGGAAGGGGTGAGTTTTTTGTTCGGTCGTCATTTTACCATCATCATACTTGAACGATGTGAACAAGCTTTTTTTTTTGTCTTTTCGGCAAATAATCCGTTCATGAAGCCTATTATGTGCAGAGGAAGACGTGTTTACACATACTTTAACCTCCGTCGATCATGTTTCGATCAGCAGACAACGATTTCATACATACAAAGACTCTTTTGCTGATAATCATCTTTCTTCTTCATGAGTATGTGTGTGCGAGTTTGATCACATACTTCATCTCTAGGGGGCGGATGATGACCTCCAGGGTGTGTTCTAACAAAAGTCAACTCTCTTCGCTAACTGTCAACGTCCGAAATGTTTGACTACTTTATGAACAAAAGTTTGCATGATCATGCTTATGTGTACAGGTCACAGAAAATATCAACATCATCAACGATCCTCGTTCCATCGGCTACGCAACAAACGACCGGTGCCTCATTTGCGTGCTCTTATCACCTTGACCGTACACCCAGCAACTTGGAATGAAAGGCAACACCTTTCGATCGTAGACACGATCACGGGCATCGTGTTTAACTCCCTTCGCTTACCCTTCTCTTCGCAATAACCACCCGGCAGTGTTGTGACAGACGACTTAAAAAACAGACACAAATCATGCAGCCATACAACGGTCATATTATTGTTGTTGCAACCCGAAAAAAACAGGTGTTTTAAAATGCATTCCCCTTTTCCGAATTGAGCAATGCGTAAAACAAAATGGTTCGATAACCATTCAAACGCATCGCTTGAAAATGATAGCTTCTTAGACGGATTCGGGGATTATTTGACCATGGTTCAAGAAGTTTAACACGATAGCTTAACCTGTTTTTCCCTCCTTCCAACACAACTATTGACCCAAGGACAACCAAAGTTTTGTCTCTCTCGGCGTTCTTTCAGCAGGTTAGTTGTGATATACTGCAAAGCCAAACAGAGAAAAGCAAAACATTGGTCCGTTACCTCCATTTTTGCAGGGAATTTAAGGTAAAGATACTGCAAAGAATTTATGAAGAAACTGCCGAAAGGAGCTGAGGTAAAGGAGCACTTGCGTGTAACATGCACCATTACCAATTCGTTAGACGTTCCGAGGGTAGATAAAACGATTACTTTCAGTTTTCAAGGGAATTATGTTCGCAAACGCGATAAAACCGTAACATGTAACGAGGTTTACATTACGCAATCAGATTACTGAACAATTCGTGTATCGGATTTACACGTAGAATAAGAAAAAACACCGAAAACCATGATACAGACCGAAGCTTTTGCCCAAACTTTTGAAGAATAAGTTTCTGGAAATGTGCAATTAAATTCTTTTTTTTTATAATAAATATGAAGAAAGATTTCAAAACATCGAAAAATGAATCCTTTTAGTTCGTCTAAAATTAAATAAAATATGAAGAAAAAATAGAAGTTTACCGGCATGTTAGACATCGTAGCCTACGAGCTCCAACGATCGAGCATACAAAGTTGGATTCAAAAAGAATTTCAATGTTTGAATACGCCACAAAATATGACGAATCGAATCGTACTCAAAGCACGGTGAAGTGGATTAAACGGCCAGAAAGATTCTACTGTGTTTTTGGTGGGACTAGAAGGGAATCATTTATTATGAGTTGCTTCCGTATGGTTATAAGCTAAATTCAGATCTCGAAGATTTCGAAGAATCAGTACACGATTTAGCCGTACAATCATCCAAATTTCTGTATCGGATTTAACAGATACGATCCGATAACAGACAACAAATTTTTGTCTTTAACACTTTTTTGCTCACGTTTTCGTATACTTTTATACTACCATGAATGTAAAATGCCTTCGTAAAAGTACACAAGTAATTCCAACAAGAACGTGAAATACTTGCCCAAAAAAGCGAAAAAAACCCTACCCCGTAGCGTATAACAAGCTGACTGATTTCCACCCTCCCCTCGACGAGAAAATTTCTCACTCACAAAAACAAACGATCAAAATAAGACAAATAATTGCAGGTGCAATGTTGAGCGCATCGTTACCAGCTGGTTTTTGGCACGATGGAGGCAATTATAATAAATTTTTTGCACGTAACAAAACAAACCATCAACCCCTTCCAAATCGATCATTAGTGGCATGAATAGTGGTAATGGTCGGAAAGAAGTGGCCTCAATCTAATGCTACAAACCAACCAACACACCCGGGGGGGAGTGGGTGAATTGTGTTTTCCCAATTTTCTCACACGAAAACATTTCCTTTCGTAGGTGATTGAAACAACTCCTATTACGCTGACACCGGAAATGTGAAGAAAGAGAGAGAAAGAGACACAAAGGGATAAGTATCACTCGTTTCCTGTCCAACTGCTGAAGTGCTTGGATATGCTGCTGTCACCAATGGTAAATGGATTTCTATAATAGGAGTAAAAGAAAAGCGTACGGAATTTGCCGCACACTATTAAACCTTAACCATCCCATTGTGGCGGAGTAGCGTTGAAGAAATGTTGCACGAGCATTGAGGAAATATGGAAGAGCATGAAATTAACTAAAAGGGAGAAACTTCCAATTTTTTTTTCGGGAATCGATTCGAAAAGCAACAGTAAGTAGGTCCCCAGTACTTAATGGCAAATCTTTTTCTCAGCATCTTTTCCCGCACACCCCAAAAACCAGATGAGTTCTTCAATCATCAGAGGCATAGAAATAGGAATGGACTCAAGCAAAAACCTCCATGCCGGGTAAGCCGTTAACGAGCGTCAATTAAAGACAGATCCGGCCAGCCAAACAGAACCAATAGACGGAAGGAGGGATGAAAAAAGCACCCCAAAAGTCGTATGCATTTGAGGAGAGAACCCAACAACAACGGAGAAACTAGCATTCCACCCTAGACGAGAAGGTGGTGCAGTCTCTACTCGTCCCCGGCAGTAAGTGCCAAAAACCCCGCACGGAAAGTGGAGTAAGAATGGGGTTTGCACAAGTCGGTCAATCGTTCAAAGGCGGCTGGACGGAAGGGCACCGAAAAGTCCATCAATTTTAGAGAAGTGGAAAAAAAAGGTAAGCAACCATACAGACACAGACAAGTGCGTGTACAATGGTACGCGGTTGAGGATTTATCCCTTGCGCTGTCTTCGTGGCGCCTTCGAAATGTCTTCGGTCATAAAGTGCAACCGCGGGTGCAGAAGTATGCGCAACCGGGAAGGGGAAGGTGGTGGAAAAGGAGAGAAATTGGTTTTTAGGTCTAATTTCGTTCCGTCGGTTACGGGGCAAGAAAAAGGGCCGATGAATCTTTCCACTTTATGCGTGTACATTAGGCTTTGGCGAAGTGTACACCGTCGACTGGTTGGACTTTTCTTTCATTTCCTTTTCTGCATTATATTGCGGTATGGGGTTTAACCCTTTACGGTCTAGTATTACACACTACACTTAATTATACACTAAGTTAATGCTAAATTACATTAAAAATATATTCTTTCAAAAACTATTTAAGGGGAGTAAAAAACCCTCAGCATTTATGGCAAAATCAAATATTTTAAAATGCATTTTCGCAGAGATCCAAATACATAAAAAATATAAGATATATTTTATGGAGATATAAAATGCTTGATGAAAAATCCGATTGAATGTACCTCACAAATCGTGAAGTTATATTTTTTTTTAGTCCAAAAAACATTTCACAGCTTTAGACATAGCATCGCCACTTAGTCATCAATTGAAAGTCTTGACATCTGATGCGACAAGTACTAAATATAACGATTATTATAAAAATATAACGATTATATAACGGATTATTCTTTCAATGTATTTTTATGGAATAACTCAATATAATATTTTGGAAGCCGATGGCTTTAGACGATGCGCCAAATATATTAATCAAAATAAATTCGCTGTAAAAAAATCTTAGCATATGAGTGTACCTCAGATCTCTATTAACGTATTTTAACAACTTAACCTCTAGGTACCTTTACTAGAAATAATAGCCCTAAATGTTCTTTAACAGTGAAGGGTTTTATGAAGAGCTTTCCATGAATCTTCCTCAACTAGGGCCATCATCTTGGCGCCTGTACAACTTTATCTTTTGTACACTATCGCAAAAAAAGACGTAACTCGAGAAGAGAGAAGAATAGCTCAAGCACATCCGCCACAACCTTTTCACCGATCGATGGGCTACAGCTTGTATGGGAACGATCACGATCAGCCAGAGTGCATACAATGTGTACCAACCGGGGTACTTGTGTCGCGGGTTTAGCGAAGGTGAGAAAGTCGACAAGATCATTGCCATTTCAGGGGCAATTATCACATTGTAGCTGGTTACGATACTTTCGCCATGGTTTGGATGTTCCTTCCACACCTAAAGACTTTCCATTTTAGCAAACATCTTCTCTGCCATTTTGAGTGTGTGTTTTGTGCAAAAAAAAGAAGTAATATTTCAGTTTCCTAAAGCAAAACAAAATACAGGGTGATAAATATAAACCCTTTTTTAAGAGATACGAAAAACGACCAGCATAGCTGGAACATGTTTGGGTGTTGAACGAAAAGAAATAAAACAAACCAAGCCCTCAAAATGAGTCTCGCGACAAGTGTTCGTAACGGATCGCTAAATCCAATTCGAAATGCACCGAACTTACGGGCATAAAAAAACACAAACCAACGACGACGATAAAGTCACTGAAATCGGAAGCTAACCAAACCTGCGTAAAACTTTGTGTGCAAATGCAGGGTGTACTAATTGTACCGAAAAATTGAGCAACGCCACACAGAAGAATTAGGTTTTTAAATAAAACAACATACTTAAAAAAAACATGCACATTATTGTGCTATAATGCCTCGGTTAGGGTAAAACGACACCCACAACCCATTATGGATTGTAATAAAGTTGGGGATGTAAAAAACGCACACAAACACACACAAACACTTGCATACAGACACGTGAGCAACGTCAGCAGCGAAACACATAAAATTAGGGACAAAACTTCATCAATCAACTGCCATCGTGCTGACGTGGTTTTGTTTTTTTTTTATTATTTTGTTGGATGAGTTTAATGATCGTCCATGGGGCGCAAAAGGGTGGATAGGGTGAGGTGAAGTGCGGCTAGGGCTTTGTTTTGCACCTGTCGGGAGGGACGCAGGTGGAGGAGAGGTTTAAAGAAAGGTTGAAATGATGGAAGGCTTCGTTCCCGTTCGTATTTTGCCCCAAGTCAGCCTCCTCACTACATCCCCCTACCCACACACATACACGCAGAATGTGTGTGAATAAATGTTTGTATTTTTATGCTCTAGTTGTTGACAGTAAATGTGGAGCAGCAAAGGGTGCAGAAAAGTGTGTTTGGTTGCTTTTTTTGTTGTTGTTTAGTTTACATTGACCCGTAATAAAACAACCAAAACTAATATTTGCATCAATTGCAGAAAGATGATACGCGTAATGATGTATTGGGTGTTTTTTGGGTCTGAAATTCCTAGTTAAACAATTTACCGCTACTCGCAACGGTTTGAATTGTGTGGAAAAATAGGTCGTGTTATATTGCTTTTGTCATATTTTAATCTTAATTGGGATTTTATACTAATATTCACCCACAATCAGATGAATATTGCCCAACATACAAACATGGCTCATAATATACTACAGCAATCTTGTCCCACCGCGATCATAATTTAATGCAGAAAAGACTTCGTTTAAAAGGAAAAATGTCAACCAAAGTGTAACATTGTATTTTAGTATACAATGATCAGCTTCAGGTGGAGTTTATAGTAATATAGAAAAAACATTAATAACAAAGTTAATAAAATAAAATTTCAATATATATTTCAACACTGAAATTGTGAATGGAACCTCAAGCAACTCAACTCATTTCAACGATTTCAATGATATAAATATTTTTTTAAATATATTCTTAAGCACTTAAAGAACCATCTATTGGCACGAATCACTAAAACAAAATCTATAAAAAAAAACGACCACCAATCAAGCTGATGCTAGTCATTCGTCGAAGAGCTTCTGTACTTACTTTAGCTCCATTTTGGTTTTTAACTAATTGAATCTCCATTATGAAGTCAACATCATATAGAAACACCAACACCCGTTACACATACAGCTGTTGCAGGGCTAATGAACCTTTCCCTAGAGCGATGGACGCAAAAAGGGCCAACCTACGGGTGCATCAGCCTATCTTTATTTCTCCCGCTTTATCTATCTCTATCGCCCGCTCTATCACTAGAACCGTGTGCTCCAGTTTACTGCTGATTGTTTATTGCCATGTCTCTAAGACGTGCCGGCACTGGCCGCCGGCGGTCCACCATTGCCGACCGATCGCTCCATCATCATCATCGAAAAAAACGGACACACACACACACCAGCACCGGTAAAACCTGCTTCCAATCGGGGTGGCGGGCCCTTTTGTGGTTGCAATGTTTTCCTCCCGATCTCCGATCTGCGACAGGATGGATGGATTGCCATTTCCTGTCTTTCGGCGGGTCGGTGATGATGATGCACACAGGACAGCGTGTTAAGCTGACATAAGCGCACACATACATTCCTTGGAGTTTTTTTTCTCTATATCGAACAGTCAACGTGAGAGAGAGTGGAATGAAAATTTGCCATGAGAAAATTGCATCACCGAAAGCTGGCCGGTCGTCTGTACTTTATGTTTCTTCCGTCTGCGATGACATAAAGATGGAAAACCGCAGCATCGAGATTGTTATGGCTTGTGACAAGTGTCGCCAGATTGATGCTCTCTCCCCCCGCACCCAGAATGCAATCCGGCGGTGGAATGTACCTATGTGTATATGTGTGTGCGTTGATGTGAGTGTTTGAAAAGCGGCAAGCGGCACGATCTATCACATCATCGTCTATTTTCGATCTTCACGATCGAGAGAGAGAGAGAGAAAAGGGGACGCAATCGTGCACGGGGTATCGTGGGATGGGGTGTAACGTTTTGTCGTTTGGTAAACACGCTAAATAAATTCAACCGTTCACTTTCCCGATCAATCTTCCTGCCGTCATGCACTCGAACTCGAAGGGACGTTCACAGTGGAGCTCACAGTTCAAGTGCTTCGTACGATGGGCGGATGATAGTATTTTTCGACAATTTTCTCGAATCTTGCAACCCCAATACATACACACCATCGTCAGTGTCGTGTCTGATGGGTATTCGCAATCGCAATCTACGTGACGTCAATTTCAAGGCCTAACCCCCCTTGCGCCCAGCAATCTGGCATGGCAAACATGGACGAGTTTGCTCGTGCGTGAGCTTGTGCACATCCCGACTACCCGATGCAAAATGGGCTGCCCGTACTAGATGGGGGTATAATCGGTCTCATCCTGTGGTTGTCTCTCGTCATCTCGTCAAGTGTTTTGAAGCCGTATCCCTCTGTCCGTCAACTGTCCTCCGCACGAATCCAACCGAAATGCTTGTTGTCATGGAACAGATTGCTCGTTTGTGCTGTGTGGTGTTATAATATTCGCAATAGGTACACATGCACACGAAACAAACTCTAAATGAATGTGTGATCTTGTTAATGCTCCATGAAATTTTAACTCGAACCCTCACAGCAACTTTAAGCGTGTGGATAAAAACATACACTTCCTGTCTTCGACCCTTCTTTTTTGAATCGTTTTGGGAGCGTCTATCAAATGGAACATTCTTTGACCGGTTGCGGTGAAGATTTGGTAACATTTCTGGTGATAAGTACCGTCACACAGAATGTTTGCAATATACCTGTGCACTGATCTAATCAAAGAGTTTATAAGTACGAAGATAAGATAACATTACCGCTTTGCAATGAACATTGAACGATTCCAACAACATTAGCAAACATTATTTTTATGTTCAATTCCATTACGTGCATTGAGGTATTTACGAATATTAAATAAAAACTTTTTTTTAAATCTACTTTACAGGCACAAATCTCTTAATCTTGATAATCGCTCTACTTAATAAATTCCTTTATAATTACTATAAAAAAAAATATTTAAAGTATCAATTATTAAGAACAAATTTAAACACATTTTTTAAACAATATTTCTACATTTCAGTTAATCATCTTCGGCTACAAGATAATAATCGCATAAGAATGGTGCCGTGTATAATATTATGGAGTGCAAAGACATATCTTTCCAATAGAAGGAATGCTCATACCACACGACAAGAATGTCCCAACCAATTTCAAACCACCGTTATGATAAAGGTTTCAGTCATAACGCACGGTGTGAATGGCGTTTTAAGCGTGGATCGAAAGCACCGGCAGGAATGAAATGAAAAGAAAGCGCAACCAGTTCTTCACCAACGCCTAGCAAAGGTTAGTGAAAACGATCGAGAATGGTGTTTTCGCTGCCCGCAATAACGTTGCGTATCATCCACACCCTTCCCGGCCCGCCGGGTACCTTGCTTCACCAAGTGTCGAGACATCCGGGAACCGACGGTTCAATTCCATATTTCCGCATTTTCACATTCGGCACGTCCCATCCGGTAAGGAAAAATCGATAATACAGAACCCTCGGGGAACAAGGGGGTTCCAAACAGTCTCGTGCCTCTTTCTTTCTTTTCATTCCACTTTTCCTGCCCGCTACATCTTTTTGTTTCCCCTCGTTAACATTCTACCAGCCGATTACAGTCATCCAAAGAACAGGAACAGTGGGTTCGGTTTATTTCGCCTTTTCCGATCTCACGAAGATGAGTTTCCCTTCGGTGAGCTTGGTTTTACGGCATGAGTCAAGTGAGAAGTTTGATCGGAAGCTCGGGAAACATCAGTAATCAACCGTGTTCTGTAAACGATGAAGCTGACGACGTGTGGGCACCGGCGTACATTTTCCCGTTTTTCATTCTCCACACACACACAAACACGCACACAGGCAGTAGTAGACACATTTTCCAGATTCCGCCACGAAAGCCGGCGACCGTTGGGTGGATTTTGTGCCTTTGTGCGGATGGGGTAGAAATATTTTCTCACCCAGCAGAGAGAAAAACAACAACAACCGCGAACAGAACATCGCGAGAAGAGGCGCATCGCATCGCACGCACTATTTATAATTAGAACTCCCCGTTACCGAGGGATCGCCGGAGGACTACGCCCCAAAATAAAACACCGCTTTAATAGACTCGCTGTAAACTTACAACGGTGCTGCATAGCTGGGTTCGGGGCGGTTTGGAGCGAATGTTTCATGCCCTTTTTTCGGCCCTTTCTGCTTTATCCTGCTTTACCGGAGAAGCGACTGTTCCGAAGAAAATTCTACCGCGCGTGATGCAGCAGCAACTTCCCCGGGTGCGGATGATCAATTTTAGTAGGGAAGAAAATTTATCTCCTCACGTTATTTTACGTTGCTATCTCGCTCATACATCCCCCTTCCCGTTTTCCAGTCCGTCTATGCTCACTGGTCCCTGTGTCCCTTCGCACAAAGGCACGTGTACCGTGGTAGACACGTTGGCTGAAACTCGCGATACTTCCGAACGGTGGAGTGGCGATGTGCGCACTTTTCCACAGGACTTTACACGGACGGTCGTATTTTCTTCGTATTTTTCTAGGCAGGTTTCTTGCCGGAACGGTTTCGTACCGAAGCACCACTTTATGTGACATTTTCCTTCGACATTTCAAAGACATGCGATACACCGTACGACGGGGAGAAATTGGTTTTACCTACAAAGATAAAACTGTTAGCATTTAAATATTCCTCAAACGCATTATCAAGCAAATAGTATACTCTACCACACGGCACCACACAAGGCTTGATTTTCTCCATCTTGTTCGCTGCAATATTAGTAGCAGCAGCAAGAACATTTTCACGCATTTTCCCATCGCCACAATATTTTCACCTACACGCACACTACGATCTGTGGAAACTTTGCCGTTTAGTGGTGTTGGTTTGGTGCCATTTCATTTCCCCCTTCGAAGTCATACAGTGGCACAGGTTTTTATCCTTCGCATGACCGTTTACCATCCCTTCTAGTGGTGTTTTTTTTTTGCTCTTCATTCACACACCACCCACCCGCCACCTCCTTTAGCGCATACACACACACTCATACCAAAAAACCCCTTTTGACAGACGGCACTTTTCCATCATTCCTTCTGCTTGGCACTTTTCCTGCATTCTATCTTGATTTTCGCCCTTAAAATTTAGCTACAACCCCCACAAACACACTACACACATACACACTTACCCATGTTTTTGTTTGATGATTTCGATTTTTCCTCTATTCTCTTTCTTTTCGACTTTCGGGGTTGTTCTGTGCGGTGTAAGTAGCTTTTTTTTCACTCTCCCCCTTTCGACGTGCCGGGAATTACGTTCCGGGATAGGGGTTCTATTGCTTACGAGCCACCCGTTTATGCTGGATCACGGTAGGGATTATTGCCCCGGCTGCTTCGATTAACACCTCTTGCGGTTCTCCTTCGGTTCTCTGGCAAACGGTTTAACTTTTTTTTTTCGATGCCTGTTTGATGATGGGAGAAGAAACTAAATTACAAAACTCTTTGCACACACGCGGTTTTTTTTTTCTTTTTCTTCGGAATACAGCGACCAAAAAAAACGGATGCTTTCCTATCCCTGTTCGGAGTGGTATATAGACGCACGAATCTTCCTGCACTTGCTATTTGCGTAAAGCTTTTGAAAAATGAAAAAAAAAATGTTGCACTTGTATGACTTTTTAGAGATGCTTTCTGTCGGTTTTTCTTCAATAACGTTAAGCGAAAAAAGGCACACGCCAAGCAAAGAACATCTCTCGCTACTTTGCGCACACCAATTGTCGGCGCATCCCGTACACACGCACGCACACTTATACGCAATGCCGCACCGCAACCGAGAACATACACACACGCTCTGTAGGTAAGGAAAATTGGCAAAATTTTCCTCACCGCTTTCTTGCAATACGAACTATAATCTGATGTAGGATTTCGCTCCCCTTTCCGGTTAGCGTTGCTCCCGGTTAGATAAACTAAATGCCGTTACGATTGATAAGGGGTTTCTTCGTACGGCGACAACGCGCTACAACACACCCGGTAAGGAGGATTTTAAAAACCGATTCGGAGAAAATTAAACTACCACACAAAGCCACACAAACGCCACATTCAATCAATGAGCTCGGGGCTGAGGGATAAATTTGGGAAGGAAATTCAATTACCGTTAAAACACTGCCCCTTCGCTTTTGCCCAATTTGCACAATTACACCGACGGAATACACTGAAGACGACCGACAAAGACGATTTCGTTGAAGCTTGCTGGCAGCGCTCTTCCCGTACCGCCTGCAACGAACCACACACAAAACAATTCTGTTGATTTTCGTGCTCTGCACGAAACTGATCGGTTTATTGGCCGGTGATACACTGGTGACAGAACGCTGTTGCTGTCATTAAAAGGATTATTTCCTACCAAAATAATACTGCAAAATATGTGGTTTAATAGAATGGAAGAAGCTACAATATGTTCATAATAGTTGTTGCAACAGGGAAAAATTTACCATTCTGGTTATTCACCGTGATTGATTGAAATAAACGTAACAGAAACCAGATTTAGAACAAAAGAACGAAATGATCCGGAATCTATAGCCAACCAAACAATTGACGTTTACGAACTGGCAAAGATGGGTATTTTTCAAGTTTAGACAAATTTACTGAATAAAATAACTAATAAATAAATAAAATACGTAATAAGATGATCGAATATGTGTGATATTTCTGCAAAAAAGTCCTTCAAAAATGTTTTGTTTTTGTGCTAAAAGTCGTATTAATTTTTGTTTGAAAACAATAACCACACGGAAGTTTGCTTGATCTGTTCTAAAATACCATATCCGCCCAAATGTCAACTCTTGTCTGGCTGTTCGCGTCGTTCATTGGACTTGAATCCAATCAGCAAGTCTTTCCGATCCTGTCAGCCGACTCAAGAGGTGAGTTTCTTACTGCAGCTCGTGTTGCTAACTTGCAAAATGGAGACAAAATTACATCTTTTTAAGTGCTTTGCCCTTGGAAAGTGTAGCTGAGTTGTGAAATGGTACATTTGCGGGCTAGTTTGTGTAAGGTTTTTAATTAAGATTGTTTTGTTGCGTTCTGAATTTGCCTGCCGTGTACCACACGTGGAACCGACGTACGCCATCTTTGATGGAGGGTGGCGTATGCATGTAGCGGCTTTTGCTGTGTGAAAAAATGTATTTTAATGTTGTGAATTTGGTTTGTACTATTGCAGATCAGCTAGTATCATGGACTCGTCGCACCTCAACTGGTTGATCATACGCGATCACCATGCGTACCTGATGAAGCAGAAGAACATCCGGAAGCCGTTCAGCACGGTAAGTTTCACGTCATGTAGAAACATCTACATTCTGACTATCGTGCTTGTGATTCTCTTCGAATGATGATTTTCTACCAAGATCTCTGAATCATTTTTATGAAGTATTAATTTGCTACTACTGATGTAAACGAAGATAATAGACGAGGTTTTCTATCCTTGAACGACGCATGTGCGATATAGGACCAGAGTGTGGAACAAGTTTCGACTTAGAAACTAATACACGACGATAATATGTTGTTAATGTAGGTTCTCATTCTCACCAGAACCACCCAACTTCTTTGTAGGAGCCCGGCAACCTGACCAACTTGAGCTCGTACCGTTACAGTGGGCTGGTCCACAAGAAGACCATCACCATTACGCCGGCTGAGAAGAAGGGCATCAACTTCGTGTACAAGCGTGCTAAGAAGGCTGTAAGTATTACCTTTAATTACTTTAGTTCAGCTTTCTACCCGAATGCAGAACGAATCTATCTAGTTCCATTAATTATGTTTTACGTGAGGAAATGTTTAACCGACCATCATGACGACTACGTCCATTACCCAAAACTGATAAAACAAAAAACAAATTACATTCAGACAACAGTTCCAATTCACACTGTTCTGCTATGAAGTTTACATATGTCTTGTTTGTTTTCCTTTTCAGCACAAGCCGGCCAAGACGCAGGTGAAAGTGACACTGAAGCAGGGACCGCGCCGTACGCTGAAGAAGATTTCCAACATCATCAAGGCTAACAAATACCGATCGGACCTGCGACAGGCTGCGCTACGCCGTGCCAGTGCGATCCTTCGCTCGCAGCGACCCACCAAGCCCAAGAAGGGTAAGGCAGGAGCTGCTCCGGCCGCCACAGCCACTTCCGCCGGTACTACCGCTGCGGCACCCAAGAAGGCCGAGTAAGCACTAGGGCGAACTCTTGTTCTGTAAGGGCATTGGGAGACGTCCAAACTGTGAAATGATTAAAATAAAAAACAAGTAAAAAAAGCTTATGTGAATTTTTTAAGAAACGAAAATTTCGACGATGAAGGTGGTTCAAAATGTATATATGTGATTAATAAGCGTATTCCTGTTGGAAGATTTAATGCACGATTCAACGTTTTTGGTATGGGATTATTTTAGTCAGTTAGGATATTAGTCAACAACATTGTTGAGAATATCGAACTATATTCCTCTTAATTAGAACAACCGATTATCTGCTGAAGTGACAAACGAATTAAGCCAAATCTAAGCGTCACATTTTTTGTTTATTTATACCATGAATTGTTTCTTACCTAAATGATTCGTTTTATTATAAAATACAAAAGAAATCGTATAAAATCTATCGCTGGCTCGTGTCGCGCGGCCGGTATGGAATCCCACGATTCTTCATTTCCCGGATTATGCTGTTGGGGAGCTTTCCGGAAACCGATATTGCGTAGATTCCTTTCGTGAAGCGACCTAAAATGCATTGTTCATACCATAGCGTAAGCTTCCAGTTACAAACCACCACATTTCGTTCATGGATACTTACTTAATCGTTGCCACTTGCAAACCCAGCTATCGTCCGGACTCATAACCGCAATCATCCTTCAGAACAAGAAAATTGTTAATGCATTTCAGACCGGTAATTAAGAAGAGCTTTTCTCACCCATCAAAATTGTTGCTGGTGCAATCGTAAACCTGTTCGCGGTTATTTTTCATCCGTAGGAAGTCCTCGCAGTTATCACAGCCATCCGTTTCGAACTGATCGAATGACTGCAAAAGGCACAAGTCTATGTTTTAATCGCAGCTAAAACGTGTAAAATGTTCCACACCGTGTTGCTTACCTTAATCATCGAACACACTAAGCATGCTCGCAACGCCCGCAGATCCTTTGGAATTGAATCGAAAGCCATTATTCTCGTTTTTCAGGCAATGCTCAAGGAAAAGCAAAGAAAAATGTATTGCAGCGCGTCTTTCCCGTTTTCCAGCGCTGTTGTTTATGTTGACGCTTGTGCTATTGTGACGTTCGCCGCAGACGTTGACTTTTAGCTGACGTATGTCATCATAGGGTTTTTTTTAGAAAGACGCCGGGCAGCATAAAATAAACAAAATTTCTAAACCTCATCGAAAATGATCGACATCGGACGCTGCTATTACACTACGATTCATTCGCAAACACTTTCCACCGATGGACGCTTTCTGTTTTGTGGTAGCAATTTTGGGGAAATATTTGTGTTCAGGTAAGTGTTGTTGGCCCGTTCTGCTTTTTAGTTACACTACACAAACACCGCTAATCCGTCCTATGCATTCTTGCAGTGTGGAAAGGATAACATCTAGCAATGGGATGGATACGTCGCCGATGGAACTAGACAAGCTGCCCACTATACCCGTGCAGACACTTTCCGTTACGGACCGGTGTCCGATATATAGCTTATCGTTTCACAAGGATTTTTTGATCGTGGGATTAAATGGCGAAATTTGCGGTTACCACTGGTCCAGCAAATCGGGTTCAATTGGAAAGAAGGGATGGACAGTGAAATTGCCTGCACCGCCTGAAAGTGCGGATATGAGCGAAGTAAACTACATGTGGTTGAACGCAAACGACGATCTACTGTACGCCGGTTGTGGCGATAATGTATTGTACGCCGTTTCGCTCGAGGATGGAAAGGTATGCCGCGAGTTTCACGGCCACACGGACTACATTCACTGCGTTACTGGATGGTAAGATTTTAAATGTTTTTATTCGAAAAAAAGGACAATTTTCCAACCATCTTTTATCTTTTTTTTGTAGTGCGAACAAGCTAGCCACTGCCTCCGAAGATGGCTCAATATTGTTGTGGGACAAACGGCAAAAGACATCTTACGCAAAAATTGAACCTCACAAGAAACCAATTTTGCAACGTCTCGAATTCGGTCGCTGGCAGGGTACAGTTTCCATGACAGAGGATTGGCTTGTTTGTGGCGGAGGTCCCCGTTTTTCTCTTTGGCATTTGCGATCACTTGACTGTACGGCTGATTTTGACTTCCCCGAGCGCGTACACGTGTCCGGGTTTGTCGATGATCTTATCTACGTCGGGGGAGATTGCCGGATGTTTTATCAGTACAATTTTAACGGCGATGTGACTGCCGAAATCCCGACCTCTGGTTCATCAGTCTACAGCGTGGCACTGCAGACGGAACCGTATCGATTTCTTTCAATTGCCGGCGCTTCAGCACAAGTCGATGTGTGTACCAACTTTTCTTATCGCGACATAATTTTAAACACGTATGTAAAACCTTGATAAGCATGCTTCTAATATTCAGGGTGGGAGAGAATGTGTTCGAATTGTACCTGTTTATTTTGAAAAGTAAAGCGAATAATGTACAAAACACGATTGATAGAGCGTGTTATGGAACGCTAAATAAACTAATCGCAAAATGTCACTCGATACCATGGTTCTGTGCGGTGGTCGGGAAGCAATGAGTGTGTTTGAATTATCCTCTATTTACACTGCGCAGGGGAGCAAGCTGTAAAGTTGCTTCGTAAAGCATCCAGTTTAACTAATATCCATGTACCGAGAATTATTAGTTGGCCTGGGACGAACTATCAGCTTGCCCGTTTCGTCACACGACATGTTGAACTCTGCCAGTACATTTCTCGTACGCGATGTTATTATTTGTGGAGCAATTACAAGTTTATGAATACCGAACACAAAAAGTATCACTAGAAAAGAAAGACGTAGATGGTTGTAGTACAATGCCCACTCATCGCTGGCAGCAAAAGATGATCTTACATAGGATGATTGTTGATATTGTGAAAATTGAATGGTTCAGTAACGATTCCACTAGCGGTACGATCGAGGTCCGTGGATCCGTTAGCCAGTAAAATGCACCAACGAAAGTAACCAACGAAGTTATCCCTAGCAGCACTGGAAAGAGAGAGCAACGAAAGCTCATATACGATTTCAACGACTGGATGAATGAATTCTTACGCCTCCATCGTAGGGTCGGGGGCTGCAGGCATGCTATCACTTCGGTCAGCCTTCGCTCAAATGCTTTTAAATCTGTGAAATTTACAGGAGAGAACAACGGGGTTGAGCTATGCAAATCGCTGACAACAATCCAGTCGAAACTCACCCTCACAAGCCGACGTTTCCGAGGGAGACATTTTGGGTCGATTGCGGCGAGCAATTGTGAATCGATGACTAATACCTTGCGGTACACCCTAGCTTATACTAAACAATTACACTTTTCAGCCTGGCCGGACACAATTTAAGCACTAGACATATTTGGAGCAAAGGATGTATTTTTTATCCTAAAACTACGTGGGCCGTGGTTGTGTTGATGCGAAAGGATGCGCGAAGGCAAGAAAAAACAAACACACATTGACAGTGGGAAGTTTTTTTTACCTCCCGGTCATCAGATGAAACAATGTCGAAGAATTATCCAACCTTT
>CM028106.1:19456669-19480281 GCA_016170015.1 Anopheles longipalpis
TCAACCAAGACGCATACCGACGGATAATGTGGGGGTGAGGCAAAGAGGGTGGGGAGTGGGAAGAAAATTAAGGAATAAAAACATCGCACCAATACTGCTTCACCGATCTCGTCTATGATCTCCTCGTGTGCTACGAAGGGTTGGTTGTATCTATGGCAACACTTAGCGGATGCAGCGTGACGGCTGAATCAATATGCCGGTTTAAAAAAATTACGGCGGAAAAACTGTTGAAGAATAACTTATGCCAATTAATGTGTGTACTAATGTGTATTGGAATTAAAAAATTAATATGCTAACTATCAACGCATGTCGCAGGAACACTGTTTGAAGGTCACTTAAACCTTCACGAAATTAAATATCTCAATACGAGTATCTATTGCAACAGGTTTCCTGGAGTAGGAAAAGCGACAATCTTGAAGGAAATAAAAATATTTTTAAGTTATTATTTTAGTGGAATTTTATGTATCACATGTAGGCAAAGATAACCTGCAATTTAAAATAACCACACCAAGGCAAGAAAAATCCACGTCAAGACGATAGGCTATTTGCATAAACAATTCGAAACTGACGGATAAGTTTCTTCAATTTGAGTCGGACTATGTGGTGATGGCAGTCTTGAAAACATTATTAAAACTTTATGAACTTGGTCTTTGTAATGAAAATATCACTATTTCATAAAGATAACTTGTTTCTCGTAGTGCTACTTGTGCATAACAGGTACACTTAGCCCTACAAAAGGCTGGAACTTATTGTTTGGACAGCCGGCGACAAGTTCAGACTGTGGAGGGTAGAAATACAGGCTTCGAAATACACTGTTGGAAGAATTCCAGAGCAGATCTCTCTTCTTGGCTTTAACGACCTGTAAGGTCACGTCGAGCATTTCCTGGCCGTATCAAGACTAATTTTACCACGTAGCCGGATAATCAGCCTTTGCTATGTGGGAACGGTCCGGATGGGATTTGAACCCGGTCTTGCCGTGTGGACCGGTGCGGTTTATCACATGTACCACCAGGCCACCCAGAACAGATAATGCGATTGAATGATCAGCTTAATGAAGATATTAAATTCGCATTGGAATTGACCTCTTCTGATCGCCACAACATAAAATGTTTAGAATATAAAAGTTTATATTTCGTTAGGAATAAACTTTGTTATTGTTTTACATTGAATTTTTGTAATAAGAAAAACAATTGTTGTCCATAGCAAAATAAAAAATATTCGTCAAATATTTACGTTCTCTTGAAAGCAACGAAATGTTTCTCTTTGTACTCTACATGGAGTGGCTGTATTTTACCCGTGTGAAAACACCACAAACAACCGACAGAAACTTTTGATTTCTATCTTCATTAACGTTAGCAACGTTTCACGTCGGCCATTTCGCAGTGATGCGAACCAACCTCCCCGGCTTTTGGATGGAACGTGGCAAACGTTTCACCTTTGCTTTACGTGCACCACCGAGATGCAATTGTTCTGTGTTTTTTTTTTGTTTTTTGTTCACTTCACTGTTGCATGATAATGAACTGTGTGAACAAAGTTTCTATCAAGCGAAAGGGAGGGATGGTTTTACTGTAAAAAAAATAAATGTCTAAAACCTTCCTAGGGAAATTCCCTTATCTCATACCCGGTGTTAAGCAGCAGCAGTAGTAGAAGCAACAAAATTTACAACGTAGTTAAAATGTATTTCTCTATTAAGCGAAAAACTCCGGTACTCAGTTGGCTGTGTTTTACAATGGGCACAAACTCTATTTGCCTTTTTTGTTGTTGTTTCTTCCATGCCACAACATTTTGTTTAATGAATTCACCGCCACGTCGGCTAGAGCTCGATCGGGAAGGAAACGATGTCCATGATTCACCTTTTCCTCTTTGGCGCTGGTCACGGACACTTACCTGCATACATCCAGTTTGCACCGTTTGTGGGACATTGGAAAAGTGAATGGAACAAATCGCAGGTGGAAGTGCGTTTCCATGGTCACATTCCTTTGCAACCGGCGGCTTAGCATGGTTCGAAATACCTATTTATAACAGTTTTGTTTTGTTATTATCAACAGCTGAAGAAGTATTATTAATTGATTGACAAACAAACAAAACAACCAAAGAAAGTGGCATAACATTATTTGGTGAATTATTTGCAATTCAGCTATTAATACTCTTTGATTCATTTACATGAGCTACATTTTGTTACGAATTGTTTTCATTGCTGCAGTGTTCATCAGGAATTGTGCAATTGTTCAATATTGCATTATTATGCCACTCAATCAACCCAAACACCACCCGCAGTCCCGTGCGTAAATTCGTTCGCGATCGGAGACTGCAACGCTGCGTTAGAAACGAAACCCATCACGCTGATGATACACAAATCTGTGATGAGACATGTAAAAAAAAGCGGTCGAGATGGGTTCATTAGATGCGACAAGCCTCTTCTTCGTGTTGTCCCCACTATCGGACAACATCATCATCCAGGTCAGCGGGCAGAAACCCTCTAAATCGGTCGGCCGTACTACGCATCTGCGATATAAGATACGCTCTGCCTAGGATGATGCTGATAGTATCGATGAATACTGATGACCTTCTCCGGGTGTTTTGTTGCACCGGACCGTGTGCATCGGTGCAGCAACTATATAGTGCCGTGCAGTGAAACACACTAGAGAAGAATGATATTTTATATGGCAGCTCTATAGGGGGGAGGAAAAACATCTCATCGTCCATCTTTCCGTGTGCCTTTTGCTGGTTGATCTCCGATGAATTCTAGACGTTGCTTTTAAGTAGGTCTAGCCGGTTAACCGCGACCAGTACCGAGACTGGAGTATTTGTGCTAAACACTCCACACAGCATTTACCCGGCACGCACGAAGGCTTAACACGCAAACGTGGACGTGCGTCTGTGTGGCCTCGGTTTTTTTTCTACCGATCGTTGGCACAAGCGAGGCTGAAGTTTTCTTTTCGCACAGTGGATAAGCGATGCAACGGAAGTGAAAACGGTGCTATCGTTTGTACGATCGTTCCGATGGTCACATGGATTGGGAAGCCGGATAGTAATTATTGAATCACGTTGCAAATCTGAACACACACACACCCGTGAAGTTTTATTGGGAGTGTCCGTATGTTCCCTTTCTCTAGTTTAAAGATACTCCATTTTTTGGTGGGAATTTTTTGTTAGCAGATTTTATTGTTTAGCTTTATGGTTGTAGTATTTTTAATTGGAAACAAACTGCTTCAATTTTACTTTCGATTTGTTGGTCTTCTTTTGACTTCCAATGATCATTAACTAATTATTAGTTCCTGTTGAGTTTGTCTATATTAATCATTTGTTGACTGATCTCTATGGTTGATGAAAATTTTCAGTAATAGTCTTAAAAAGTGAAAGGAAAATGCGCTATCTGTGGAGTAACAATGTATTAAAATTTATTAAATTATTAATTAATTTTATAGAGAAATACTTACTATTAAGCTTTATGTGTTGTGAACTCTGTTCCAAATTCTCAATATTTTGACTGTCACTTATCAAGAATTGTGTTAAATTTACAACGGTTATATTTTATAAATGGTTTTACAAGTGTAACAATGGGAAACACGTGTGTCCTGTTGGCGTTGTAATAGCGAAAGAGAGCGAGCCGTTACATCGCAGTTATGTCATTTCTTCTGGACATTTCTTCTTACTTCGGTTACAACCCTCGCTTCAGTACTAAAGCGTTGTGCTTATTCAACAAATTGCCTTGGTGATCGTGCGACGATCGCCATTCCTTTTTCAAAACATCCGGGAGTATTTGGGCAGAATAAATCCGGTGTCTTTTAAATAATATTATCAAACTTGCTGACCTTTGGGAGCGTAATATGCTTGAGAGCTGTGTCCACAGCTTTTATCAGACATGCTTTTATGCACATGAAATTCAATCATTTCTTAATTGTATTAATATAATAACAGCCTAAACATTTTTGTCGAGATAGATACATAGAGAACTGTACCGGTATAGATTTTTTTTTGGAAATTTAACTATAAAGAATCTAATACTGTGACTGCCTGAAAATACTAGTATGAAGAATTACTATTCAGAAACTGCATTTTATCTTTTTTTTTTCTTCTGGTGGTACTAATACGTCAGGAAGTCTTGGTCTGAGATTTCTTTATCTTTCCTTACTGTAAACGGAGGATCAAGCCAGAAAGGATTTATCGTAAGTGGAGCCTAGACCTGGTACCAGGTACACGTGGAGTTACAATTCTGGATGTGGAATTTGTTATCGATTGCTATTTAAATTAGCTTATTATACATGGCTAAAATTTTTAAAGATTATTTTACCTCTTTGTACTTCCTTTTTCTTTGTGCTTTTATGAATGCACCAGATTTATTTGAGTTTTTAAGTTTTTTTTCTGCTAGTAGGGTTTCTATGTAAATAATTGAGGCTAAATCAAGAATAACGATTAAGCTTTACATTTTCCCCAGAATTTCCATTATCAATTACGTTTTATTCCTACTTGCTGTGTGGAGATACGCTTTCTCTTGCAACTTTACATTCTGACTTCCCGATACGTTCCTACGCAACTAACTCGTACCGGAATGCAAACGATAGATTGCACATTTAACGTAACGCAAAATTCACCCCAAAAAACCACTTGTCCAAGTTGGACGTTAAACGATCATAACGGAACTCCTCCCGTTCGCCGGAGTGTAGAGTGCCGAAACAGTTACCGGGCTAAGTGTAGCAATTGCACGCGTGATTTATCTTTCGACTTCCTTTTGGCCCATGTTTCACCGATATTTAGTAATGACCGCTCGCCTGCATGTGCTTTGTGCCGTTTGCCACTACTACGCCAGGAAATTAAAAACTCTTCCCAATGGTCTGACTTGTCATCATATGTAGGGTGTTTGTGGGTGTATGTGTGTGAATAATGGGGGTTGCAAAATTGGAACACAAAGTATCTTTCAGCATGGTCCATGGTCCGAAGGTATGAAGGTATTCTGACGATCAAGAAGTGTTTATTTTCGGTACTCCTGTCTTAAACTCCACCTTCTGGGCCAGAAAACGTTTTCTTCCCCCGAAAGATTCATGACGCTTTCTGCTTCATTAGCTTCCGATCGGGATTTTACAGCTCAGTTCCGAAGCTTACGGAAGGCAACAGTACAAACCCCGAGCTAAGCTGGGGAAATTCCTATGCGGTGTCTAATTCCACCACAAATCCCCCCACTAATTGATGCATACACGCGGATGGGTGGACGGCGGTTTGCGATGGAACTCATGTCCCGTTTGGTGAACATCTTTCGAGCGTGCGTTTGCTAAAATGTGGCGTTCTGTATGAAGTTGTGAAACGGATTACGAAATCGATCAACGGGAAAAACTTCAAACAAAGTTTCGATCCAATGACGGGCACTGAATTCCTAACGTCGTACGTTCACTGTCTGTGTCATCTGTGCCAGTAAAGGTACACGGTTGAGCGATTGTGGTTTTGGCGTTGGGGGTGAGATGGAAGATAGTTCTAATAAATTCTATTACAGAACGAGATCGATCGACGGTGGTGAGGTGGTTATGTGGTGCTTATTTTGTTGGGTTTTAAAAATAGTTTTTGGTGAATTAAAATTTATAGAAAATTTAAATTATTTTATTAAAATGGTTTAAAATTCTAAATCATATTAAAGCTTGGAAATTCTAGTGTAAGTCTTGAAGTTTAAATAAGAATTTTTATTCTTCCTTCAAACTAAAATTAAACCTTTAAATGACAAGAATTTAACAAATGAAATGAGAGATACGATTACGGTATAAAAATACATTTTTATTTTAAATAAATCAATTTTAATTGACTGACAATGAAACAGATTCGATGTCAAAAAATCCCCACACAACTTTTTCAAACACCCATTCGTTCTGTTTAGAAGCGCTATATGCGGGGTTTTATCGGTCAGCAGGCCCAGCTAACTAGATCGAGTTGCATAATGCAACAGTTTGCTGACGCCGAATGAGGTCTGGGTTCCTTTTGTTGAAAGGTCGTCCGGTGGGAGAGTTTCCGGGGACTAGGTATGGTGTCCTAGCCAAAAACCCCCGTGATTGATAAATTGATTTAACCATCTGAACTTTCGTTCCATTTCACGATATCGGCTCCCATGATACGTAAACCCTTAAGTGGCAAAGGGAAGCAATAAAGTAAAATTTGTTTTTTTTTTATTTGAAATGCATTACAGAAAATAAGGGTGTATTCTATCAGTGACAAGTGACCCATATTCACTACGTTTGCCAAAGGAAAAGGGAAAAAAATCAATTTCAACTCAACACAATCCTCATTGTGTTTCTCCGTTCTCCGCTGCACGTAGCCAATTAGTCTCGCATGAGATTCACTAATACCACCGTCACACGTACACGTGCAAATGTATGGTAAGAAAATTACTCCACACCATACAATATTCAAATGAGATGACCACTTCAAACGTTCAAACCCTGCCGTGTCCAACATCTCACCCTACTTCTTCTTCATCGCTTCTTTATCATCCCTTGTTTCTTACATTTTTGCTATTGCGTCGTTGTAAATTCCCTTTGGTCGAAATCTTCCTCACAGTTGTGCATTTTTAACGCAAATGCATCACATATACGGCGTATGCAGCTGCATACCAATATACCCTAGTTACAAATTTCTAGAACACTTATCTACCTTAAACAATGCAACAAATAGGTAAATAAAAATGTAGCGCATCATAAATATTATTTCGCAATGTAAGGGAATTGTTTTCGGTACAATATTTCACATCTTTCCCCACTCGCATATTCGTTGACACAATGGGAATACAATAAACTCTATTTCCCAGGTGGAACAAAACTGGTCGTAACTAATACGTTCTAGTTTTGGGAACACGAGCAACAGGTATCAAGGGAAAGGGTGGAGAGAAAAAAAAACGACACCAGTGCTTTCGTGCTCTAGTGCTAATTTATTCATTTTAATTTAGTGGAGAAAAATAGAGTCATTCGAAAAAGTGCGCCACAAGACTTACGCAATACGGTTTCATTTCCATCAATTAGCATTATTATTTCGCGTTAGAATGACTGGCAGGGGAAAACAACTGGACAACGCCTAGAATGATTGGCTGGTCAGGCATCAAGATGGATTTTTTTAACAGTCTTTATTTTTACAGACTGTTGGAAGCATTCGAATCAAATCGGGGTTTAAATTACTGCCTTTTTAAAAATTACACTTTGGTTTTATATTGCAGTTTAAATGTCTCCAAGAAGAGGGTCTCAAAGGGTGTGTGGGAGCTTTTTTTTTGGGGTAAGTTTGTCAGAAAAATGTCTCTATTGCAATTGCAACCTCAACAAAAAAAATGCTGTTGCAATTTTACTTAAGGGCGGTAATTGTACACCCTTGCACAATCGTCACAGCATCAAAGATCAACTAGTGTTAAGCGGCTGAGCTAACAGGAAAAAAAAACATTCTCGATTCTAATTGTGTTCTGGAACAGACGAGACAGAGCAAGCAAAAGAACACATCCGGTACCGTTTAATTTCAATTCAAAAAATGTTCTCGTATAATGTGTCAATGCTGGACAAAGGCTTGGTACTATCGGATAACACCAAGGGCAAACCCTAACCTACATCTTGGCCGTTGGCCAATCTCCTGGGATATTAATTTTATTATTGGAGATTCACCTTCTGCGAGTGTATGGAGCGGCGCAGTACATCTGTGAAACATCAGACCACAATGGGCAACGTGGGCGTTCGTGTGACGGCACTTGTCGCCGTCGTCAAACCTTCTTTTCTCGTTGCGAGTCTTGTAAGCGAGTCTTGGTGCTTATGGACGACCAGCAAAGGGTGTCCAAGTTTTAACCGTAAACACTCCATTGCCATCACCATAATTACATTGACGTGTGGTCATCGTTGGCTTGAAAGTTTATAGGGTTGTTTAGTTCGCGAGGTGATGAGGTTCATGATGAAATGAAAAACCTAAACAACTGACCATTTGTACGTCGTATTTATTGTCCGTCGTCCGAGCGTCGTATGCCTTTTTTTTTGCTGCCAAAGCTCAAAGTAAACAGAAGCAGTAGATGAGATGCCATACACAGTTAGCGGTGAGGTACTTCTAGTTGTGAATAGTGTTCTCTAGAACATGCTCACTAGCGTACACTATGCACGCTAGATGGGGAAATTGCTATTGCTAAAAGATCTTACCTCATCATAACAACAGGTTGCTTTGATTGGAATTCACTGTCCGGTTGTCGTGAATATCTGATCGGTTCTGACATTACGATGATCAAATCGATCGTTGTCGTCTACGCTTTCTCAGGGTGAGGATCTTGTTCTATGTACTGCGATTTATAACGTAAAATAGCATGTGTTTGAAAGAATTTCCGTAGATGAGTCATTGTCTAGTCTTATAACTTGTACAGTGAATACAACGGGACAATTTATTTGATTTATGATCATTCATCATAAGTAAATCTTACCTAATCCCTGTACAATCGGATAATCAAATAAAAAACTAAATTTATCTGGCCCTGATCTTTTGGCTTTGAGTCTATTTTTGGTGAGATTAGATTCTCCCACGACCTTTGATGTATTGTAGATATCGGGATTGCACGAAATCATTTCCAATTTCTATTCTTATATGAAACATAATAAGTAATTTCGATAATATATTTAATGTACTAAATATAAATTTAAAAAACAATCTATAAAATATGTACCTTTACGTAAAAATTTCGCCCCAAAGTTTTATTTACTCATTAACGATCAACATCAACTCATGCGGTAAATACGATCGCACCGGGAATTCAATTTGGTGCAATTTTAACCTGTCAAACACAATGTGCCATTGAAAAAAAACGAAGACTAATTGCAATCAACCCGCCGGATATGCAAAATCACTCACTGCGCCACTCCGTTGCCGTTGCTATTCGCCTATTTGTGCAGTCCAATCACGGTTCACTCTCGATGCAATCTTTGGAATTGGAATTTTAATTACTTTCCCAAACTATCAATCGCAGCAGTACTGCGATGTGGAGGCTAAACGCTGCTAGATGTTTGTGGACGAGAGGAAGATTCGTTGGTACCGATGACCGCGTGTCATATCGACCGGGGGGAAAAACGTGGCTGTGCCAGTACATTCAGTCAGTGAGAATTGTGCTTTCTGGTGGTTTCTTTCCCCTTTCGTTGTCCCCGTATGCAGGTCTACTTTATAAGGCGTCCACGAGCGATGAAAAACGACCGAGGCACGCGCCTTTAATCGTTTAACTCATCAACAATTCACTGTCCGTGTCTGTCGGTGTGTCGTCGCCTCCGGGGAAAGGGAAAGAACTTGTCTTCGCGTTCCATTAATTGATTTGTTTCTTTCTGTTTTTACTTTTCAGCGTCGTTTGTCTTATCATTTGTACCGAGCGCTCGTACCGATCCGTTTACCGATGTGCTAAAACCGGTCAGCCAACCTCTAATCGACGACGGGTCAGCTTGAAGCCGTAATTAACAAGAACGATCCGGGGCACCCTGTCTGGGCAGTTAACTGGACAAATCACAGACACGAAGAAAGTCATCCACAAAGAGTGTTCGTCATCCTTCGAGTGTAAGGGAAGAAGTGTGCCGTGGTCAGTGGTTGGCCGCTCGGAAGCGAGGGTGTCTAGTGTGTAGCACCGGAAAGAGAAGGAAAAAGGGGAAGGGGACCAACTCGCAGCGCGCGAGATGCGACAGCATTCGCGTGAACAGCCAGCGGTCCGTTACCACCTTCACCAGCGACAGCACCACCAGCAACATCATGGCGGGAATTAAACCGAACATCTACGCCGTGATAGTGACCTCGGTGGGATTCCTCTGTCTGGTCATCAGTGCGACAGCGGTCGGGGTGCCGGTATGGGCTTACTACGAGGGCCGTGGAATAGGTGAGCAAATTGAATTGTGTTGATGAAAGGAGGAAGCTTTCGATGTTTTGTTGCCACTGCATTGATTGGATTTTTACCTACTTTAACAGAGGATCGCGGCTATTTTGGTCCTTGGCAAAAGTGTCAGGTGCTCAGCTATCGGGAACGGTGCGGCGATGTTGGACGCTTCAAACCGGATGGTAAGAATAAAATTGTGGAAAAACATTTAGCTGACGAAGAATATCTATTTACTTACACCGCAAGAGGGAAAAGCGGTAACAAGATCATTTTCTACTCTACATTCTACATTCTCTACCATGATTAGGATTTTGGTAAAAACTTCAATGAAAATTAACTCAATCAAAGTCAAATAAAAACAGAATTGGAGTATTCACGTGCGTTTTACACAAAGAATAGAAATAATTACAATTTCTTGTGCTTTTATGGTTAATTATTTTATTCACTGTAAGCAACGTGTAATGCTTTCCATTAGAAACACGATCCTCATCGTGTGTTAATTGTCAGATCAGTATCAGTCAGTATGTGATAGAGGAATATTTGTAAAAAGAAAAACACTTTTGTAAGAACATCAGCGTTATCCTAAACAAACCCATCGACCGAACCAGGATGCGTGAACGCCGTTATTAACCGATGTGCCCATTTCGGCTGATCGCGCGGTACCATGTGGCCTGCATCACGCACCAAAACTTCCACCAGACCAAATGCCAGCTTAAAGTATGCTGCAATTTCGCCGTCAATCTCTAGTTTGCCTCTCGGTGCGCTTCGATAGTAGTTGGCACCATCGAACTGCAGCATTTGCAGATAGTTTACCATCATCCGATAGGCACAGATAATGTCCAGCTGACCGTTGTAGAACATAATGCGATAGTGTTGCAGCAGCTCGGCAATCCACGGTGCTACAGTCGCGAACACATCTTCCTCCAGGTATCGTTCGACCAGATTCTCCTGGTCGAGATCGTGAAACGGTTGATCGCCAACGTGCAGGGCGCGTCTCGTTTCGTCTAGGTTTAAAAATTGGACCAGAAAAAATGCATCCAACGGATCTTCAGCCGTGCGTAGATAGTTGTAGTACGTTTCGAACCCGCTTACGTTGCGGAAGAAGGAGCCTCCACCGTTCGCATCACCATCCAGCAAATCGTCCATAGTCTCGAACGCACAGCGATAGTTGTCCTTGGCAAGGCAGGTTGCTACCGTTTGTTCGTCCTGTTCGAACCGTTCCAGTGCATTGCTATCAATTATTCCGAGCTGGTAGAGATACTCGCCGTAGTTTAGTTGATTCACCGGATCACTGTACCCGTTACCGATTGCCATACCCGTCAGATTGACCCACAGTGATGTTGGGTCGGCATTCTTCCGGTGTATCGTATACCCTAGCGCAGGCACATACTTTCCCGCGTACGATTCTCCCGTAATGTAGAACGGAAGCGATTGGAGCTGCGGAAAGAGCCGCAAAAACTGCACCACTGCCAAATACAGCTCCTCGCCTATCTGTACTTGGTTGCGTGCGTAGCCAGTTTCACTGTCCGTAAAGCTAAATCCCGTCCCTACCGGATTGTCGATGTACAGCAGGTGGTGGTTCTCGTACCAGGAGTGTTCCCGTTCTACTGCCACCAGATCGCGCGTGATACGAAACGGTCCATTCTCCTCGAACAGGCCGAACAGAGACGATGCGCCGGGACCACCCTGCAGCCAGAGAACGAGCGGTGCCGTTGTGCGGTTCGCTTTCGCCGGAAAGTACCAGAAGTATAAGTTTGAGTTGAAGTGCTTGTCTACGGTGAGATACCCAGCGTACGATTCGAACCCTCTTATACGGCTGTGTTGGACCCGGGCCGCACTTTGACCTCCCGATATGTTGCCACTTTCGATGTAGGGTGTTAGCAGTAGCGGCTCACCATTGCTTCCGTTCTTCGGTGAAGACAAAAACTGACCACGAGGCCAAACTTTTTCGTACGGATTAATAAACAGACCGTTGGTAAATGGAAGCACTAAGCCTAGTAGGAGAAATAATTGTCCCATCGGTAACAACATGGTGGGACTTCAACTGGGAACAATCTTTTGCAAAAGTTGTTTCACTTGCTACAGATTACAAACACTTACTGATCGACGGTACACTACAGAAAGCAAATCAGGTTGAGACGGTCTTATCAGACAAAGAGAGACTCACACATTGCGATGATCTTTATGTGTGGTTGTGTCGGATCTGTGGAACCGATGCATCCGAAGGAGCATGTTGAGTATGAACTCTGATTTGTGTACTGTAACAACATAACAAAACGACGCTTGATTGATAATCAGTGCAGCGGGACAACAGCGGGAAACTGATTCATCTCAAAGTTCTGTTTTCACTTTAGTGAAAAAAAAACAGATAAGAATTACTTAAAAGATCACTCAACATGATCATATGTCTACATTGGTTAATTTCAATAAAAATGTTCTTAATTTTTAATGCTTTTTTAAATACATTTTCCATTTCCTTTTACATTCCATTGCAGCCGTCGTGTTTGTGAGCGGCCTGTTGGCGGTCGGTGGATGTGCACTGTTCGGGATCTTCTGCATCCTGAGCATTATCCAGATTGCGATGATATCGTCTCGCGATCGTGTCTGTATGAGCTACAAAGCACTCGTATTGCTGAAGCTAGTCGCAGCCATACTGGCCGCCGGTCTATCCATAGCGGCTGCAATTCTGTTTGCCCTGCAAACCGATGACAATGCCCGTGGCTACCAGATCACACGGGGGATCTCCTTCTATCTGCAAATTCTCGTGACGGCACTATCGCTTGCGCTGCTCGCTTTGGCTGCGTACGATCGTATCCTTACGAAGCGACCCGACGGTGATCCAACGATGCTCTCGAACGCGACGTCCAACGGACGAGGCAGTGGTCGCACCGGTTCCACCTACAACAATCCCGGCTTTCGAGAGACGTCACACAATCCTAATGGTGGGTGAAAGATAAATGTTGAACCACACCAACATTTTGTGCTCATATTTGGCTACTTCTCTTCTCCCTTTCTTAGGCATTGCAGTAACAGATTCATCCGGACGGCCATACTCATCCGGCATGAACGGTAGTATGCAATCGGTCAACACAACCGTCACGACCGTATCGAACGGTTCGACGATCGGGTCCGGATCGGTTACGAGAACGCCATTACGATCCAGCCTCAAGAAACCACGCCCTCCAAACACGACTACGGACGGGTTGGGCATCCGTAATCCTGGCTATTCCGGGGGCAATCAATCGCCGCGTATGCAGCGGAACGGTAGCGTTAAGAAGGTGCGCATCCAAACGCACAGCACCGATGTTTAGTGAACGGTACACTTAAGTGCAAACCACAACAACAAAAAAAAGGTAACGAGTATCGAGGGTACTAAAAACGTAGGATAGATTTCTGTCTCTCGCAACACTCTCAAACATTCCGTCCAATTGAAATCACACGTCCAGCTAGAAGAGAGGGGTGAAACAAAAACGTACTGATTGTAAATATAGTATTTATGCGCTACAATTTATGCCACAGCTGGCATACAACGGAAGTCCCGGGGCCCGTTGGCGTAACAATCCATACTAGAGATAATCAATTGCATTAGTATAGCACGCGAAGGCTAACACCATTGGCATAATACACCGCGTACACGACCGAATCGGTTAGAAGCGTTTTAGCGAAGCTAGTAGAATGTTAGTGTCGACAGTCAAAATGCACAAAAAGTGCTCTAGTGAGTTAATAAGGTTTCTTACACTACTTAGAACGTTTCTCTCTTTTCATCATCGCAAACAGCACACGTTTGCTTCCTACATCAGGACCAAGTAAAACAGGTTGCCTTACTGTTGTTGATCAGCTTAGTACGAGGTGCGTGGGCCACAAAGGAAAAAGTATTTTAGATCTAACATGCCACGTCTATGATGCTCCTATATTCGTCCATTTCTTCGATCAAATATTAGCTCACTTTTTGTCACTTTTACAATCAATTAAGCGAATCTACGGGAAGACATGGTCCAAGAGAAAGTGGTTCTTCACAACAAACGATTGCTAGGCACATTATTCGAATTCAAGAGCGTATTATAATCGGGTACAAAACTGGACACACTCTCACACGTATCCTTACGACGGGTTACGCCATTTGTTTTAATCACTAGCTGTTAATTATTTTTTTTAAATCTTCATAGAAACATATCTGGAAAGTGCGTGCAGGTTGAACAATGATTGTGGTCTTCCAAGGTTGTTAGTAGCGTGTAGTAAATGTAGCAAATATGATTAAGTGCACGTTCGCATTGAAATGTATTCCGTCCCGAGGGAGAAGATTCTCGTTAAATTTAGAGCATAGTTTAGTGTATCGCATTGTTATTATTCATTCCGCCTGATGCAGTGACAGCATTCGGAGCAACTTTTAATCTCTCCTAGCGACCGTCCGTTTGTGTTAATGTTAGCGTCTGTGGGTGTGGGTCCGGCGTGAGACTGTGCTTTGCACCGGGCCCTGATTATTACTTATCGTATGAGCAATACTTGCAATTAGTAAGCAAATCACTAGGAAGGAAGGGTTTCTGTCTAACGGCGGAGACATTAACAAACAGTATATGAAAGACAACAGGACAAGAAGCATAAAATATCAACTCTTGCACATGTGAAGTATAATATATCGATGTGATTTTTCTTCCATCGTGATTTTTTGTTTGTTTGAGCCACAGCCAAGCAGCGCTTGATACCTTGCTATGCGTGTGAGTGTATTTTGTGTGAAAGAAGCACAGCTTTTTTTATCTACGTTTATAAAATGGAAGAAAGGTTTATTTGCTAGTTATTTTGTATTACGCTAAAACAGAGAAAGGCAATAAGCGAAAGTGGCAAGGGCATCACGTTCTAACCATGGGAAAGACAGTAGCAGCCGGTACTGTGATTCATTAAAAATGAATTCCATAATTCCTGTTCGATCTTACTTACGGTGTTTCTCCGTTATGTCGAGTTAGGTTTTTTTTTATATTATAAGTGGTGTGTAAAGTGTAGGAAAAGAAAGTGAGAAGAAAAAAAACATTCTGTAACAAATCAAGAAAAATGTTCACACTACTGTAGTAAAAGCCGAGGGAAAACCCGAAGTTACAAAAAAAACACTCCCGGTGTAATGTTGTTTTGTGGAACGAAAGAACTAATCTAAACGTTATGCTGTCCGGTAACATTTTTATAATGAATTTTATCATTTTGAAGTTAGGTGTTTTTGTGGCAACAGAACAGTATTTCACCATTTTTTTTGTAAATATTTGAGTAAAATCAAATCAGATTATTTTGGATGCTATTACTAGTTCTACGAAATGTATGATTTAATAATGAAATGATATTTATTGTTTGTAGTAGTATTTGATACTTGATCCTAACATCCTTGTAACTTTGCGCATTGATCTTAACTAAATCAATAGCACGTTATGGGTTTATCTACATACGTACTTCGACTCGATTCGTGCTGTTAATCGTGATCTTCCATTCATTCAGCTTCTATCAAAGGAATTTTATGCATTTAATATATTTTCATCCACTCTTGGTTTAAACCTCGAGGAATGACGACGATGACTCTATTGCCTCTTCTGGAGGATAGTATTAATGATTTTTGAAATAGGTTTATAACTATGATTCCATGTTTAGCGTAATCATGTTCACCTACATGATAAGATTTTTGTGCTACGATCTGTGATCTCCAGCGAGCAATTCTCATTATTGGTGGGTGTTTAAATCTCTATGTCTCTCTTCTCTTGTCGCTCTTGCATTCTACCAATTCGAAAGTATTTGCTACATCACGTAGAACTTTCCACTTATCCTACTTTAACATTTACAGTAATTCCTACTGTTAAGGATAGCTCTGAAGTTTGTTCAGCGATGTAGCATTTTGCTCGTGGAACAAATAGGCTACGCAAAAGTAGAGCATCTCCATCTACTCCACTAAATATCATCACACCGACGTTCCAGATAACCCGGCGGAGTTTCTATCCAATATGCAGGCTCTGGCGGCGGCTGCTTTGTGAACAATTTGCAACACGTTATCCTTTCTAGGCAACCAGCAAACCATCCACGGTTCTTCTTAGGGTTTTCCGCTTTCGTTTGTCTATTCTCCGACTGTTGGGTCAAGCAGTCGACAAATTCCTAAAGGAGAATAAATACCAAACAACCCATTTTACATAATTCAAACATAAACGCCGGGGAACCATATAACCCTTACCTGATATGTTTGGATACGATCTTCATCAGAAATAGCTATGTTCGTGGGATTTGCTACCGGCGGTGCAGTATCCTGCTGTTGTTTCCTTTTTTCATGGCTACGTTTTCTCCCACAACAAAGGACACACTTCAGAATGCAACATATGCAACATTTACCCATCGTAATTAAAAGCAATCTAGGTAAATCTAGCTTTTTATTAACTTTTTCTCCGTCCGAGTACTTCGCTGATGTATAGGAATGAAAGCCGATTGGAACAGTTAGTACAATTATGAATTACAATTTTGACAGCTCATTTAGTACAATTCGGAGCGAAGATTTTAGTACATGCGAAATAAGAATGGCGTATACACACACGCACTGGAAAATTAATAGCTAGTCGTAAATGAGCGAGCAAAGCTTAGTTTTTTGAATAAGAAATGCTGTGGAAGAAGGTAATGCACACAGCTGCAGCTTATTTTTTCGATTAATACGCAGCAGAATGGTGATTTTTTGTTTGTATGTTAATATTCCGAATCGGATTGATTCCGGTCACGAGTTATGTCATCATTTCCCTGTTATTTCAAAGTAGGAGAAATCAGGAAATATTAACATTTATTATGTACCAAATATCAACGTGAAATGCAGTGTCGCCCTTCTAATTGTACCTGCAATTTATAGTTTAAACCTATAGGCTAGTATAACTTTCTCTTACTTAAAAATTTATCGTAAGCGAGTTGCACTTTAAACAGCTGTTTCCAAAAGCGTTTTAGTTGCGCTCGATGCGGAAGTTTCCCATGAAACAGTTTTGAGACATTTCGGCTTTGTCGTATACTTTGCTTCCTGTGTAATGGATGGTAGTGAAATAGCTACTTCATCAAATTTGCTGTTTCCATAATGATTGTTGCCATTCGTAGCCGGTGCGATTGCCGAGAGTGAGGAACCTCGCTTTAGTTTTGGTGATGCAACGGAGCTGCTGCTTAGTAGTTTAGATGTCTGATGGGGTTCAGGAAATGGCATTGAATGAAACTCGATCAAACACGTCCTACCACCGGCATCGTTTTGTACCATCGACACATCGGTGCGTTCCTCTGCAAGTAGTAGCGTGGTACGTTGTTCCAATTCTAGAAGATATTTCAAACGCCTCCGTTGCTGTATCGTCTGGTGCTTGTTGTACAGTCCATGTCCTGGAGAATGATAATGAAATGAAACTATAATCGTACTCCCGAGCACAAAACACATCACGAGGCGCCATACGCTACCTTTAAGGAATTGTTTTAAAAATAATTGCTCCAACTCTTCGTTTATGTTCCTTTCCGATCTGAAATTGCCGAACAAACGTCTCGGTAGGCTGAGCAGCAAACAAACGAAAAATAAGATACGATTCATAACAGGCACATACAGGTAGATAGAATGGATTACCTCTGACGGCGCGATTCGGATGTCCAGTTTGAATGCGCGCTGAAAGAAAATTCTGTTGATGCTGCCTTTTCCGGCCGTACACAACTGTTCCATCGGAATTTGTTACACTTGTTGCGCTGTTTATCTAACCAACTTTGCCATGCGGACAACATATTGCTTTAGCTGCGCTGGTCTGCCCGTCTTGCTGCTTCGAGTAGGCTGAGTCAAATGAAGCAAAGGAACGATGTGTCCAATAGCTTGTGCTTCGCAGAACTTGTCTGTTCAGGGGATACACAAAACTCGTTCGTTCTTGTTTGTTTTGATCAAAATGTCCTGTGCGAGAAATACTCAATAGACTACAACTAGGCGCAACGAATTTAAATTCATGTCAGTAATCGGTCATAGCCTGTGGCCATCTAGGTAATTTGCAGATTTACATGAATTTTTTTCTGATTTGTATCACTTCATTGCACATTTTATGCGTGCTTTATGCACTTATGCGCTCGTAGTAGGTTGAGGTTTTTTTTCTGTCGAACTCACACGGTTGCCATAGGTGACCGAACGCTGTGCTGTTTCGAGTTCGAAGTTGCCTGCGCCTGATTGTGGGCAATTCGATAATCATCAAACCATCAAACCATGTGAAGTGCCAAATTTCCCGGATACTTCACCATTTGAAAGCAAACGAACAACAAGCAAACATTTTTTTTCGCGGAATTTATTTGCAACGAAAGATAAAAACACTATCGAAACCTCCAATCAATTGAACAGACGAACACGGATGTTATTTTGGTGCAAGTTGCTCCAGTTAGCAAATATTGCTTTAAGTAGTAGCAGCGAAGGTTAAGGTAAAGATTCATCAAAATGTTGTGCGGATGGCAAAGTTGGTTGGATAAGCAGCGTAAAAAGTGCACCACACTGCCCTGGAACACAGGTAACGAAGCCAAACACGCCGCTTCGGCCGAATTTGCGTTTACCGAGCAAACAAACTGGACACCGGGACCGATGCGCCACCATAGGTAAATCTTACAGCCTCGCTCCTTGCGCAGCTTAAGATGCAATGGTTTAATCCTTTGTTCTTTTTGTAGTTTACCTAGACGTTTGCTTGGCAATTTGGTATCCGAGCGAAACATCAACGAAGAAGTGGAACAATCGTTTTTGAAACAATTCCTTAAAGGTAGCGTATTGCATCTTGTTTTCTGCACGGAAGTATGATTACACTACTATATCGTTGTCATTTTCCAGAACATGGACTGTACAACAAGCATCAGACGGTACAGCAACGGCGGCGTTTGAAATACCTTCTTGAATTGGAACAACGAACCACGATGCAAGTGGCGAAAGGACAGAAAGATGTGTCGGTCGTGCCAAGTGACACCGATCGTGGCATATGTTCGATCGAGCTTCATTCAATGCCCTTCCGTGAGCCAAATATGTCTCCTAAACTGTTATGCAATTCCTTCGCATCCTCGCTACCAAGAACTTCCTCGTTATCGGCACTCAAATCCGTAACAGATACGGACTTTCATTTTGACGAAGCATGTACTTCGCTTCCATCTTTCACGCATCAGTCAAAGGATATGGTAAATTCCAAAAGTCTCAAAACTGTTTCATGGGATACTTCCGAATCATTCTTAGAGACTGAACTTTAAACTTTAACTTTAAACGAATCCTTTCTTGAATATGAATTCACATTACAGTGAATAATATAAAATCTATTGCCTAAACTCCCCAAATTCTTGTTAAAAGAAAAAGAAACTTGAATAAAGTTCAGAAATCACTGCGGTTTAAAGACTGCTTACCAATAAAAAAAATCCACCTTGGAAGCACGCACCGGTATATGGTTTGTGGTGATAAACTATCATTAAACGGCTCACCTACGAAGAAAAGGGACTGATACCAATTATCTTCCCTGTCCAAACATGAACAAGTGATTGGTAAGCCACATTTGCCCTTACAATCTTCCACCCGCACGCACGCACAAACCGCAGATTCGCGATCGTTAGATCGGCGTGATCTCTATTATTTGCTTCCAGTTGCAGCAAATGCATCTACTGCCGCCTTTCGGTTACGACATCGTACGCAGAACCCCTCGCAGCCGGTGTTCGGTTCATTCCCGCAGTGGGTTCGTGTCAGGGTGTAAGCGTCGTTACAAGCATGCCCATAAGTTTGACCCATGCCCTTGTCCCACAGACGTGGAACGATTCACCAACCTTCACACCATTGATGGAGGATGGATTGGTGTGGAGGACAGCTTGCGTGCGAGTGAGTTGCATTTGCACGCTGCTTCCCCTCCGGTAGGTTGCGATTAAATGCATGGGGAATGAACGAAACGAAGCAGTGGGATAAAGCTAGATAACGATGAAAACACACAAGGCACGAGAAGGCGAAACCCTGCGTGAGTTAGAGGTTAGACTCTGGCGGAATTGATGATAATGGGGTTTTCGCGAGAAGCGACTAACACCCCGACTTGGAGGTTCCAGTTCATCAGCAAGCTTCGGCCGGTGATGATCGTTACTCTCCGTGCACACGTCGTTGCTAAGAAACAAACGACGAAACCATTCATAGCAACTTGATTGAAGTCATGGCTTCCTACTTGGAGGATCTTGTCGATTCGCTCATCAGCAGTTCGGCGCTCGTTACTTACTGGAACTACATCTTCCCTGTGCTGGTGGGTCTCTATCTGGCGATTTCACTCTACGACAAGCATCGGTATGGTCGCAACAAGAAGCTAAGAATTACTGAACCAGCCGCCATTGAGAAAAGTGGCAACAAACTGGATGGTATCGAGTATGTTGGAGGTAAGTGTGATGTGGTCCTGGAGCGTGAAAGCTCATTCAATAAGGTAACATCTCTTGTCGACAGATCTGGAACATGCTGAATATGATCCGGTACCGGCACTGGAGGAAAAACCACACATCCCGTATGTTGGTGCAACGGTTACCCTCGCGACAGATTCACTAGAGGCGGCCAATCGGTTTTATGCCATTGCCAACAATCGGCGCAGTGTACGCAAGTTTAGCTCACGACTGGTCGATGTTGCGATCGTGGAACGATGCATTCAGGCGGCCGGTACTGCCCCTAGCGGTGCACACACGGAACCGTGGACGTTTTGTCTCGTATCCGATCCATCGGTCAAGGCAAGCATCCGGGAGATTATTGAAGCCGAAGAGTTTGTTAACTACACGCAACGAATGGCGAAACAGTGGGTGACCGATCTACGGCCAATTCGTACGAACCACATCAAGGAGTACCTTACTGAGGCGCCACATCTTGTGCTAGTGTTCAAGCAAACTTACGGCTATAAAGACAGCACCGGTGGGAGTGACAAAAAGCAACATTACTATAACGAAATATCAACCTCGATCGCGACTGGTATGTTGCTCTGTGCGTTCCAATGTGCCGGGTTGAGTTCGCTCGTTACCACACCGCTGAACTGTGGACCAATGCTTCGCACACTGCTCGAACGACCACCGAATGAGAAGCTGTTGGTGTTACTTCCCGTTGGCTACCCTGCGGACGATTGTACCGTACCAGATCTTCAACGTAAACCGCTGGAAGATATCCTGGTGCGCTATTGAACGTTATCCCATTTGCTGTGGTTGTCTTTATTTGACGGAAGAAATATCGATCTACTCTATTGCAAGGGAGAGAACTCGCTGCACAAAATCGAAAAGGGGAATATATACCGAAAAGTTGGATACATTAACGATAAGAGCTGTATTATGATGGATTAGCAGCAGTAGCAGCAGCAGCAGCATGTCTGTGTCGGATGTTGGATCGTGAACGGCAGTTTCCCTTTTATGATGAAACCCATGTGTATTTGTTTATCAGTGTGAAGATAAGGTTTTATTTTACACGTATAAAGACAATAAAATTGCATCTGTAATAAAGTAACGCATTTACATGAACGATCTCCGTCATATGGTAAAAAAGAATTATACAACTTCGGGTTGCAAAAACAACTCTCCACACACGTGTGTGTGTGCGTGCGCGCGACCGTGACAGGACTCGAACCTGCAATCTTCGGATTCGAAGTCCGACGCCTTCTCCATTAGGCCACACGGCCTTTCATCCGCCCGGGCGCTTATTTACAACCACGTCCTCTTTCACCCGTTCGCTTCTTTGGAGCCTATCTTTAGGCGTGTTTCTTCAGGGTGCGATCTACGCACAGAGGTGCCGCGCCTAACGTTACACGTTTGCTAAACACGAGTACATTTCATGCTAAAATGTACATACCATCACTGTCTGAGCATTGTGCTTTGACACAATATAGTAGGCTAATTAATACGTTCACGATACCCGTTTACGAAACAGTCACTAATCGCGCTGATGGTACAAGAAAGGTGCATAAAACTGCCGAAGATTTTTGATGCATATTTTACATTCTACTTCCGAGATCTGCTTTTGCTTCCTTCCCCTTTCGGTTGTTGCTTGATGCGCTTTTTGCTACTCTCACCATCATCGTCATCATCGTCACTATCGTCATCCTGGAGCAGCTCGTTCAAATTGATCCCGACCAGCTTGTCTGCCTTTGCCTGTGCTTGCGTGAGAAACAACTCCTTCAAGAATTTCAGTTCCTTCTTCTGGTTGTCAATTTTATCCTCCAGCACTTGGTTCTTTAACCGTAAGTCGTTCACACGCTGTTGGGTTTCTTCCGTCTTCATTTTAGATTTTACCCGGCTGCGTTTTACGGCCTGTCAAGAGGGCAGAGTTTGAAAATAACATAAGCCTTTTTCCCCGATTGCACATCTAGGATGATGAAATCGTCGTAATATTTTACCTGATTATTTCGGTCACGCTTGCGACGATATTCATCGTCCTCGTCGTCGGTTGTGGACTTTCGCTTCGGTGGCATTCTGTTTCGTATTCCAGCGATTGTGCTTTTCGTATGGATTTGCGCCAAATGCACCAATCTAAAGCGTGAGGTAAATAAAATAAAACACGGAATTACGCTGCTAGCAGTGCGCGACCGATCTGACACAATTGTTTTGATATGTAAACAAATAACCAATGACGTATTTGACGAACCTAGTGGTTGGTTCACAGAACAAGAAGAAGAAGGTTGGATTGAATAACAACAAGAACCAATGCTGTCACTAGGCACGCAGCAGTTTGACAACCGTCCCGGTACAAGCTGTCATTTCGTGCACATGTTTCACTCGAAGTAAACAGATTACCATTTCTATACTCGCGGCACGATGGCGATCGGTGCAGAAAAAATTAAAAACAAAGGTGATAAAAAGCGCTCTACTAAACAACAATCGGCAGAAACGGAATCATCAGCGCAAGCAAAGAGTGAAGTGAAGAAACAGCCTGCTAAGATTATCTTCGACGACGATGGTGAGCAACGTGTGGTACCGATTGACTACACAGCCCAAGAGCCTAGTAAACATCAATCTGGTAAGCGGAAGCATGCGTCCGCGGATCAAATCACCGAAAACTCCGACAGCGAAGGGGAAGAAAATGCGGACGAGCTAGCAAAGCAATGGTACACACATTTCGAAGCGTACAATCTTGAAGGCCAGATGGAAGATATGAAAGATGCCGAAATAGCGGAACTAAGACGTATCTGCCGCGCGGCATTCGAAGTGGAAAGTCGTGCCCGTAAGAAGGACGATCCGTCCGATGCGAAATGGTTGCTAAGTGCATTGGAAAAGGGTACGCTGCGCGATCGAGCCAATGCCGGTGCACTGCTCGTGCAGACAAATCCATTCTGTCACCTACAGGCACTGGATACACTGGTTGCCATGGTGAAAACCTCGAACAAAGGTTACCTGGACTTGATCGAGGTGTTGACCGATTTGATGACGAAGACTTTGATGCCATCGTACCGCAAACTGATCACGATACCGATGCGTGGTGCCGACTGGAAGCATTTACAAAAGCAGGAAAACTTGGAAAAGTCCAAACGAGACACGATTTACGCGCACTGGCATTTTGAAGATCAGTTGCGCGAGCATTACTTCACATTTGTCAGCAACTGCACCATGATCTTGCACAATGGGCAGGAAGGTGGCAAATTGAAGACGATTGGGTACGTCGGAAAACTGTTCGTCAACGTACCGGAAATGGAACGTTTAATGTTGACGGCGCTGGTGAACAAGCTGGGCGATCCGTCGCATAAGGTTGCCGCGAAAGTGATGTCCCAGCTTCAATATGTTGTGCGTCAACATACGCTGATGTCGCTCATCGTGACTA
>CM028106.1:19502782-19526540 GCA_016170015.1 Anopheles longipalpis
AACCAAGACGCATACCGACGGATAATGTGGGGGTGAGGCAAAGAGGGTGGGGAGTGGGAAGAAAATTAAGGAATAAAAACATCGCACCAATACTGCTTCACCGATCTCGTCTATGATCTCCTCGTGTGCTACGAAGGGTTGGTTGTATCTATGGCAACACTTAGCGGATGCAGCGTGACGGCTGAATCAATATGCCGGTTTAAAAAAATTACGGCGGAAAAACTGTTGAAGAATAACTTATGCCAATTAATGTGTGTACTAATGTGTATTGGAATTAAAAAATTAATATGCTAACTATCAACGCATGTCGCAGGAACACTGTTTGAAGGTCACTTAAACCTTCACGAAATTAAATATCTCAATACGAGTATCTATTGCAACAGGTTTCCTGGAGTAGGAAAAGCGACAATCTTGAAGGAAATAAAAATATTTTTAAGTTATTATTTTAGTGGAATTTTATGTATCACATGTAGGCAAAGATAACCTGCAATTTAAAATAACCACACCAAGGCAAGAAAAATCCACGTCAAGACGATAGGCTATTTGCATAAACAATTCGAAACTGACGGATAAGTTTCTTCAATTTGAGTCGGACTATGTGGTGATGGCAGTCTTGAAAACATTATTAAAACTTTATGAACTTGGTCTTTGTAATGAAAATATCACTATTTCATAAAGATAACTTGTTTCTCGTAGTGCTACTTGTGCATAACAGGTACACTTAGCCCTACAAAAGGCTGGAACTTATTGTTTGGACAGCCGGCGACAAGTTCAGACTGTGGAGGGTAGAAATACAGGCTTCGAAATACACTGTTGGAAGAATTCCAGAGCAGATCTCTCTTCTTGGCTTTAACGACCTGTAAGGTCACGTCGAGCATTTCCTGGCCGTATCAAGACTAATTTTACCACGTAGCCGGATAATCAGCCTTTGCTATGTGGGAACGGTCCGGATGGGATTTGAACCCGGTCTTGCCGTGTGGACCGGTGCGGTTTATCACATGTACCACCAGGCCACCCAGAACAGATAATGCGATTGAATGATCAGCTTAATGAAGATATTAAATTCGCATTGGAATTGACCTCTTCTGATCGCCACAACATAAAATGTTTAGAATATAAAAGTTTATATTTCGTTAGGAATAAACTTTGTTATTGTTTTACATTGAATTTTTGTAATAAGAAAAACAATTGTTGTCCATAGCAAAATAAAAAATATTCGTCAAATATTTACGTTCTCTTGAAAGCAACGAAATGTTTCTCTTTGTACTCTACATGGAGTGGCTGTATTTTACCCGTGTGAAAACACCACAAACAACCGACAGAAACTTTTGATTTCTATCTTCATTAACGTTAGCAACGTTTCACGTCGGCCATTTCGCAGTGATGCGAACCAACCTCCCCGGCTTTTGGATGGAACGTGGCAAACGTTTCACCTTTGCTTTACGTGCACCACCGAGATGCAATTGTTCTGTGTTTTTTTTTTGTTTTTTGTTCACTTCACTGTTGCATGATAATGAACTGTGTGAACAAAGTTTCTATCAAGCGAAAGGGAGGGATGGTTTTACTGTAAAAAAAATAAATGTCTAAAACCTTCCTAGGGAAATTCCCTTATCTCATACCCGGTGTTAAGCAGCAGCAGTAGTAGAAGCAACAAAATTTACAACGTAGTTAAAATGTATTTCTCTATTAAGCGAAAAACTCCGGTACTCAGTTGGCTGTGTTTTACAATGGGCACAAACTCTATTTGCCTTTTTTGTTGTTGTTTCTTCCATGCCACAACATTTTGTTTAATGAATTCACCGCCACGTCGGCTAGAGCTCGATCGGGAAGGAAACGATGTCCATGATTCACCTTTTCCTCTTTGGCGCTGGTCACGGACACTTACCTGCATACATCCAGTTTGCACCGTTTGTGGGACATTGGAAAAGTGAATGGAACAAATCGCAGGTGGAAGTGCGTTTCCATGGTCACATTCCTTTGCAACCGGCGGCTTAGCATGGTTCGAAATACCTATTTATAACAGTTTTGTTTTGTTATTATCAACAGCTGAAGAAGTATTATTAATTGATTGACAAACAAACAAAACAACCAAAGAAAGTGGCATAACATTATTTGGTGAATTATTTGCAATTCAGCTATTAATACTCTTTGATTCATTTACATGAGCTACATTTTGTTACGAATTGTTTTCATTGCTGCAGTGTTCATCAGGAATTGTGCAATTGTTCAATATTGCATTATTATGCCACTCAATCAACCCAAACACCACCCGCAGTCCCGTGCGTAAATTCGTTCGCGATCGGAGACTGCAACGCTGCGTTAGAAACGAAACCCATCACGCTGATGATACACAAATCTGTGATGAGACATGTAAAAAAAAGCGGTCGAGATGGGTTCATTAGATGCGACAAGCCTCTTCTTCGTGTTGTCCCCACTATCGGACAACATCATCATCCAGGTCAGCGGGCAGAAACCCTCTAAATCGGTCGGCCGTACTACGCATCTGCGATATAAGATACGCTCTGCCTAGGATGATGCTGATAGTATCGATGAATACTGATGACCTTCTCCGGGTGTTTTGTTGCACCGGACCGTGTGCATCGGTGCAGCAACTATATAGTGCCGTGCAGTGAAACACACTAGAGAAGAATGATATTTTATATGGCAGCTCTATAGGGGGGAGGAAAAACATCTCATCGTCCATCTTTCCGTGTGCCTTTTGCTGGTTGATCTCCGATGAATTCTAGACGTTGCTTTTAAGTAGGTCTAGCCGGTTAACCGCGACCAGTACCGAGACTGGAGTATTTGTGCTAAACACTCCACACAGCATTTACCCGGCACGCACGAAGGCTTAACACGCAAACGTGGACGTGCGTCTGTGTGGCCTCGGTTTTTTTTCTACCGATCGTTGGCACAAGCGAGGCTGAAGTTTTCTTTTCGCACAGTGGATAAGCGATGCAACGGAAGTGAAAACGGTGCTATCGTTTGTACGATCGTTCCGATGGTCACATGGATTGGGAAGCCGGATAGTAATTATTGAATCACGTTGCAAATCTGAACACACACACACCCGTGAAGTTTTATTGGGAGTGTCCGTATGTTCCCTTTCTCTAGTTTAAAGATACTCCATTTTTTGGTGGGAATTTTTTGTTAGCAGATTTTATTGTTTAGCTTTATGGTTGTAGTATTTTTAATTGGAAACAAACTGCTTCAATTTTACTTTCGATTTGTTGGTCTTCTTTTGACTTCCAATGATCATTAACTAATTATTAGTTCCTGTTGAGTTTGTCTATATTAATCATTTGTTGACTGATCTCTATGGTTGATGAAAATTTTCAGTAATAGTCTTAAAAAGTGAAAGGAAAATGCGCTATCTGTGGAGTAACAATGTATTAAAATTTATTAAATTATTAATTAATTTTATAGAGAAATACTTACTATTAAGCTTTATGTGTTGTGAACTCTGTTCCAAATTCTCAATATTTTGACTGTCACTTATCAAGAATTGTGTTAAATTTACAACGGTTATATTTTATAAATGGTTTTACAAGTGTAACAATGGGAAACACGTGTGTCCTGTTGGCGTTGTAATAGCGAAAGAGAGCGAGCCGTTACATCGCAGTTATGTCATTTCTTCTGGACATTTCTTCTTACTTCGGTTACAACCCTCGCTTCAGTACTAAAGCGTTGTGCTTATTCAACAAATTGCCTTGGTGATCGTGCGACGATCGCCATTCCTTTTTCAAAACATCCGGGAGTATTTGGGCAGAATAAATCCGGTGTCTTTTAAATAATATTATCAAACTTGCTGACCTTTGGGAGCGTAATATGCTTGAGAGCTGTGTCCACAGCTTTTATCAGACATGCTTTTATGCACATGAAATTCAATCATTTCTTAATTGTATTAATATAATAACAGCCTAAACATTTTTGTCGAGATAGATACATAGAGAACTGTACCGGTATAGATTTTTTTTTGGAAATTTAACTATAAAGAATCTAATACTGTGACTGCCTGAAAATACTAGTATGAAGAATTACTATTCAGAAACTGCATTTTATCTTTTTTTTTTCTTCTGGTGGTACTAATACGTCAGGAAGTCTTGGTCTGAGATTTCTTTATCTTTCCTTACTGTAAACGGAGGATCAAGCCAGAAAGGATTTATCGTAAGTGGAGCCTAGACCTGGTACCAGGTACACGTGGAGTTACAATTCTGGATGTGGAATTTGTTATCGATTGCTATTTAAATTAGCTTATTATACATGGCTAAAATTTTTAAAGATTATTTTACCTCTTTGTACTTCCTTTTTCTTTGTGCTTTTATGAATGCACCAGATTTATTTGAGTTTTTAAGTTTTTTTTCTGCTAGTAGGGTTTCTATGTAAATAATTGAGGCTAAATCAAGAATAACGATTAAGCTTTACATTTTCCCCAGAATTTCCATTATCAATTACGTTTTATTCCTACTTGCTGTGTGGAGATACGCTTTCTCTTGCAACTTTACATTCTGACTTCCCGATACGTTCCTACGCAACTAACTCGTACCGGAATGCAAACGATAGATTGCACATTTAACGTAACGCAAAATTCACCCCAAAAAACCACTTGTCCAAGTTGGACGTTAAACGATCATAACGGAACTCCTCCCGTTCGCCGGAGTGTAGAGTGCCGAAACAGTTACCGGGCTAAGTGTAGCAATTGCACGCGTGATTTATCTTTCGACTTCCTTTTGGCCCATGTTTCACCGATATTTAGTAATGACCGCTCGCCTGCATGTGCTTTGTGCCGTTTGCCACTACTACGCCAGGAAATTAAAAACTCTTCCCAATGGTCTGACTTGTCATCATATGTAGGGTGTTTGTGGGTGTATGTGTGTGAATAATGGGGGTTGCAAAATTGGAACACAAAGTATCTTTCAGCATGGTCCATGGTCCGAAGGTATGAAGGTATTCTGACGATCAAGAAGTGTTTATTTTCGGTACTCCTGTCTTAAACTCCACCTTCTGGGCCAGAAAACGTTTTCTTCCCCCGAAAGATTCATGACGCTTTCTGCTTCATTAGCTTCCGATCGGGATTTTACAGCTCAGTTCCGAAGCTTACGGAAGGCAACAGTACAAACCCCGAGCTAAGCTGGGGAAATTCCTATGCGGTGTCTAATTCCACCACAAATCCCCCCACTAATTGATGCATACACGCGGATGGGTGGACGGCGGTTTGCGATGGAACTCATGTCCCGTTTGGTGAACATCTTTCGAGCGTGCGTTTGCTAAAATGTGGCGTTCTGTATGAAGTTGTGAAACGGATTACGAAATCGATCAACGGGAAAAACTTCAAACAAAGTTTCGATCCAATGACGGGCACTGAATTCCTAACGTCGTACGTTCACTGTCTGTGTCATCTGTGCCAGTAAAGGTACACGGTTGAGCGATTGTGGTTTTGGCGTTGGGGGTGAGATGGAAGATAGTTCTAATAAATTCTATTACAGAACGAGATCGATCGACGGTGGTGAGGTGGTTATGTGGTGCTTATTTTGTTGGGTTTTAAAAATAGTTTTTGGTGAATTAAAATTTATAGAAAATTTAAATTATTTTATTAAAATGGTTTAAAATTCTAAATCATATTAAAGCTTGGAAATTCTAGTGTAAGTCTTGAAGTTTAAATAAGAATTTTTATTCTTCCTTCAAACTAAAATTAAACCTTTAAATGACAAGAATTTAACAAATGAAATGAGAGATACGATTACGGTATAAAAATACATTTTTATTTTAAATAAATCAATTTTAATTGACTGACAATGAAACAGATTCGATGTCAAAAAATCCCCACACAACTTTTTCAAACACCCATTCGTTCTGTTTAGAAGCGCTATATGCGGGGTTTTATCGGTCAGCAGGCCCAGCTAACTAGATCGAGTTGCATAATGCAACAGTTTGCTGACGCCGAATGAGGTCTGGGTTCCTTTTGTTGAAAGGTCGTCCGGTGGGAGAGTTTCCGGGGACTAGGTATGGTGTCCTAGCCAAAAACCCCCGTGATTGATAAATTGATTTAACCATCTGAACTTTCGTTCCATTTCACGATATCGGCTCCCATGATACGTAAACCCTTAAGTGGCAAAGGGAAGCAATAAAGTAAAATTTGTTTTTTTTTTATTTGAAATGCATTACAGAAAATAAGGGTGTATTCTATCAGTGACAAGTGACCCATATTCACTACGTTTGCCAAAGGAAAAGGGAAAAAAATCAATTTCAACTCAACACAATCCTCATTGTGTTTCTCCGTTCTCCGCTGCACGTAGCCAATTAGTCTCGCATGAGATTCACTAATACCACCGTCACACGTACACGTGCAAATGTATGGTAAGAAAATTACTCCACACCATACAATATTCAAATGAGATGACCACTTCAAACGTTCAAACCCTGCCGTGTCCAACATCTCACCCTACTTCTTCTTCATCGCTTCTTTATCATCCCTTGTTTCTTACATTTTTGCTATTGCGTCGTTGTAAATTCCCTTTGGTCGAAATCTTCCTCACAGTTGTGCATTTTTAACGCAAATGCATCACATATACGGCGTATGCAGCTGCATACCAATATACCCTAGTTACAAATTTCTAGAACACTTATCTACCTTAAACAATGCAACAAATAGGTAAATAAAAATGTAGCGCATCATAAATATTATTTCGCAATGTAAGGGAATTGTTTTCGGTACAATATTTCACATCTTTCCCCACTCGCATATTCGTTGACACAATGGGAATACAATAAACTCTATTTCCCAGGTGGAACAAAACTGGTCGTAACTAATACGTTCTAGTTTTGGGAACACGAGCAACAGGTATCAAGGGAAAGGGTGGAGAGAAAAAAAAACGACACCAGTGCTTTCGTGCTCTAGTGCTAATTTATTCATTTTAATTTAGTGGAGAAAAATAGAGTCATTCGAAAAAGTGCGCCACAAGACTTACGCAATACGGTTTCATTTCCATCAATTAGCATTATTATTTCGCGTTAGAATGACTGGCAGGGGAAAACAACTGGACAACGCCTAGAATGATTGGCTGGTCAGGCATCAAGATGGATTTTTTTAACAGTCTTTATTTTTACAGACTGTTGGAAGCATTCGAATCAAATCGGGGTTTAAATTACTGCCTTTTTAAAAATTACACTTTGGTTTTATATTGCAGTTTAAATGTCTCCAAGAAGAGGGTCTCAAAGGGTGTGTGGGAGCTTTTTTTTTGGGGTAAGTTTGTCAGAAAAATGTCTCTATTGCAATTGCAACCTCAACAAAAAAAATGCTGTTGCAATTTTACTTAAGGGCGGTAATTGTACACCCTTGCACAATCGTCACAGCATCAAAGATCAACTAGTGTTAAGCGGCTGAGCTAACAGGAAAAAAAAACATTCTCGATTCTAATTGTGTTCTGGAACAGACGAGACAGAGCAAGCAAAAGAACACATCCGGTACCGTTTAATTTCAATTCAAAAAATGTTCTCGTATAATGTGTCAATGCTGGACAAAGGCTTGGTACTATCGGATAACACCAAGGGCAAACCCTAACCTACATCTTGGCCGTTGGCCAATCTCCTGGGATATTAATTTTATTATTGGAGATTCACCTTCTGCGAGTGTATGGAGCGGCGCAGTACATCTGTGAAACATCAGACCACAATGGGCAACGTGGGCGTTCGTGTGACGGCACTTGTCGCCGTCGTCAAACCTTCTTTTCTCGTTGCGAGTCTTGTAAGCGAGTCTTGGTGCTTATGGACGACCAGCAAAGGGTGTCCAAGTTTTAACCGTAAACACTCCATTGCCATCACCATAATTACATTGACGTGTGGTCATCGTTGGCTTGAAAGTTTATAGGGTTGTTTAGTTCGCGAGGTGATGAGGTTCATGATGAAATGAAAAACCTAAACAACTGACCATTTGTACGTCGTATTTATTGTCCGTCGTCCGAGCGTCGTATGCCTTTTTTTTTGCTGCCAAAGCTCAAAGTAAACAGAAGCAGTAGATGAGATGCCATACACAGTTAGCGGTGAGGTACTTCTAGTTGTGAATAGTGTTCTCTAGAACATGCTCACTAGCGTACACTATGCACGCTAGATGGGGAAATTGCTATTGCTAAAAGATCTTACCTCATCATAACAACAGGTTGCTTTGATTGGAATTCACTGTCCGGTTGTCGTGAATATCTGATCGGTTCTGACATTACGATGATCAAATCGATCGTTGTCGTCTACGCTTTCTCAGGGTGAGGATCTTGTTCTATGTACTGCGATTTATAACGTAAAATAGCATGTGTTTGAAAGAATTTCCGTAGATGAGTCATTGTCTAGTCTTATAACTTGTACAGTGAATACAACGGGACAATTTATTTGATTTATGATCATTCATCATAAGTAAATCTTACCTAATCCCTGTACAATCGGATAATCAAATAAAAAACTAAATTTATCTGGCCCTGATCTTTTGGCTTTGAGTCTATTTTTGGTGAGATTAGATTCTCCCACGACCTTTGATGTATTGTAGATATCGGGATTGCACGAAATCATTTCCAATTTCTATTCTTATATGAAACATAATAAGTAATTTCGATAATATATTTAATGTACTAAATATAAATTTAAAAAACAATCTATAAAATATGTACCTTTACGTAAAAATTTCGCCCCAAAGTTTTATTTACTCATTAACGATCAACATCAACTCATGCGGTAAATACGATCGCACCGGGAATTCAATTTGGTGCAATTTTAACCTGTCAAACACAATGTGCCATTGAAAAAAAACGAAGACTAATTGCAATCAACCCGCCGGATATGCAAAATCACTCACTGCGCCACTCCGTTGCCGTTGCTATTCGCCTATTTGTGCAGTCCAATCACGGTTCACTCTCGATGCAATCTTTGGAATTGGAATTTTAATTACTTTCCCAAACTATCAATCGCAGCAGTACTGCGATGTGGAGGCTAAACGCTGCTAGATGTTTGTGGACGAGAGGAAGATTCGTTGGTACCGATGACCGCGTGTCATATCGACCGGGGGGAAAAACGTGGCTGTGCCAGTACATTCAGTCAGTGAGAATTGTGCTTTCTGGTGGTTTCTTTCCCCTTTCGTTGTCCCCGTATGCAGGTCTACTTTATAAGGCGTCCACGAGCGATGAAAAACGACCGAGGCACGCGCCTTTAATCGTTTAACTCATCAACAATTCACTGTCCGTGTCTGTCGGTGTGTCGTCGCCTCCGGGGAAAGGGAAAGAACTTGTCTTCGCGTTCCATTAATTGATTTGTTTCTTTCTGTTTTTACTTTTCAGCGTCGTTTGTCTTATCATTTGTACCGAGCGCTCGTACCGATCCGTTTACCGATGTGCTAAAACCGGTCAGCCAACCTCTAATCGACGACGGGTCAGCTTGAAGCCGTAATTAACAAGAACGATCCGGGGCACCCTGTCTGGGCAGTTAACTGGACAAATCACAGACACGAAGAAAGTCATCCACAAAGAGTGTTCGTCATCCTTCGAGTGTAAGGGAAGAAGTGTGCCGTGGTCAGTGGTTGGCCGCTCGGAAGCGAGGGTGTCTAGTGTGTAGCACCGGAAAGAGAAGGAAAAAGGGGAAGGGGACCAACTCGCAGCGCGCGAGATGCGACAGCATTCGCGTGAACAGCCAGCGGTCCGTTACCACCTTCACCAGCGACAGCACCACCAGCAACATCATGGCGGGAATTAAACCGAACATCTACGCCGTGATAGTGACCTCGGTGGGATTCCTCTGTCTGGTCATCAGTGCGACAGCGGTCGGGGTGCCGGTATGGGCTTACTACGAGGGCCGTGGAATAGGTGAGCAAATTGAATTGTGTTGATGAAAGGAGGAAGCTTTCGATGTTTTGTTGCCACTGCATTGATTGGATTTTTACCTACTTTAACAGAGGATCGCGGCTATTTTGGTCCTTGGCAAAAGTGTCAGGTGCTCAGCTATCGGGAACGGTGCGGCGATGTTGGACGCTTCAAACCGGATGGTAAGAATAAAATTGTGGAAAAACATTTAGCTGACGAAGAATATCTATTTACTTACACCGCAAGAGGGAAAAGCGGTAACAAGATCATTTTCTACTCTACATTCTACATTCTCTACCATGATTAGGATTTTGGTAAAAACTTCAATGAAAATTAACTCAATCAAAGTCAAATAAAAACAGAATTGGAGTATTCACGTGCGTTTTACACAAAGAATAGAAATAATTACAATTTCTTGTGCTTTTATGGTTAATTATTTTATTCACTGTAAGCAACGTGTAATGCTTTCCATTAGAAACACGATCCTCATCGTGTGTTAATTGTCAGATCAGTATCAGTCAGTATGTGATAGAGGAATATTTGTAAAAAGAAAAACACTTTTGTAAGAACATCAGCGTTATCCTAAACAAACCCATCGACCGAACCAGGATGCGTGAACGCCGTTATTAACCGATGTGCCCATTTCGGCTGATCGCGCGGTACCATGTGGCCTGCATCACGCACCAAAACTTCCACCAGACCAAATGCCAGCTTAAAGTATGCTGCAATTTCGCCGTCAATCTCTAGTTTGCCTCTCGGTGCGCTTCGATAGTAGTTGGCACCATCGAACTGCAGCATTTGCAGATAGTTTACCATCATCCGATAGGCACAGATAATGTCCAGCTGACCGTTGTAGAACATAATGCGATAGTGTTGCAGCAGCTCGGCAATCCACGGTGCTACAGTCGCGAACACATCTTCCTCCAGGTATCGTTCGACCAGATTCTCCTGGTCGAGATCGTGAAACGGTTGATCGCCAACGTGCAGGGCGCGTCTCGTTTCGTCTAGGTTTAAAAATTGGACCAGAAAAAATGCATCCAACGGATCTTCAGCCGTGCGTAGATAGTTGTAGTACGTTTCGAACCCGCTTACGTTGCGGAAGAAGGAGCCTCCACCGTTCGCATCACCATCCAGCAAATCGTCCATAGTCTCGAACGCACAGCGATAGTTGTCCTTGGCAAGGCAGGTTGCTACCGTTTGTTCGTCCTGTTCGAACCGTTCCAGTGCATTGCTATCAATTATTCCGAGCTGGTAGAGATACTCGCCGTAGTTTAGTTGATTCACCGGATCACTGTACCCGTTACCGATTGCCATACCCGTCAGATTGACCCACAGTGATGTTGGGTCGGCATTCTTCCGGTGTATCGTATACCCTAGCGCAGGCACATACTTTCCCGCGTACGATTCTCCCGTAATGTAGAACGGAAGCGATTGGAGCTGCGGAAAGAGCCGCAAAAACTGCACCACTGCTAAATACAGCTCCTCGCCTATCTGTACTTGGTTGCGTGCGTAGCCAGTTTCACTGTCCGTAAAGCTAAATCCCGTCCCTACCGGATTGTCGATGTACAGCAGGTGGTGGTTCTCGTACCAGGAGTGTTCCCGTTCTACTGCCACCAGATCGCGCGTGATACGAAACGGTCCATTCTCCTCGAACAGGCCGAACAGAGACGATGCGCCGGGACCACCCTGCAGCCAGAGAACGAGCGGTGCCGTTGTGCGGTTCGCTTTCGCCGGAAAGTACCAGAAGTATAAGTTTGAGTTGAAGTGCTTGTCTACGGTGAGATACCCAGCGTACGATTCGAACCCTCTTATACGGCTGTGTTGGACCCGGGCCGCACTTTGACCTCCCGATATGTTGCCACTTTCGATGTAGGGTGTTAGCAGTAGCGGCTCACCATTGCTTCCGTTCTTCGGTGAAGACAAAAACTGACCACGAGGCCAAACTTTTTCGTACGGATTAATAAACAGACCGTTGGTAAATGGAAGCACTAAGCCTAGTAGGAGAAATAATTGTCCCATCGGTAACAACATGGTGGGACTTCAACTGGGAACAATCTTTTGCAAAAGTTGTTTCACTTGCTACAGATTACAAACACTTACTGATCGACGGTACACTACAGAAAGCAAATCAGGTTGAGACGGTCTTATCAGACAAAGAGAGACTCACACATTGCGATGATCTTTATGTGTGGTTGTGTCGGATCTGTGGAACCGATGCATCCGAAGGAGCATGTTGAGTATGAACTCTGATTTGTGTACTGTAACAACATAACAAAACGACGCTTGATTGATAATCAGTGCAGCGGGACAACAGCGGGAAACTGATTCATCTCAAAGTTCTGTTTTCACTTTAGTGAAAAAAAAACAGATAAGAATTACTTAAAAGATCACTCAACATGATCATATGTCTACATTGGTTAATTTCAATAAAAATGTTCTTAATTTTTAATGCTTTTTTAAATACATTTTCCATTTCCTTTTACATTCCATTGCAGCCGTCGTGTTTGTGAGCGGCCTGTTGGCGGTCGGTGGATGTGCACTGTTCGGGATCTTCTGCATCCTGAGCATTATCCAGATTGCGATGATATCGTCTCGCGATCGTGTCTGTATGAGCTACAAAGCACTCGTATTGCTGAAGCTAGTCGCAGCCATACTGGCCGCCGGTCTATCCATAGCGGCTGCAATTCTGTTTGCCCTGCAAACCGATGACAATGCCCGTGGCTACCAGATCACACGGGGGATCTCCTTCTATCTGCAAATTCTCGTGACGGCACTATCGCTTGCGCTGCTCGCTTTGGCTGCGTACGATCGTATCCTTACGAAGCGACCCGACGGTGATCCAACGATGCTCTCGAACGCGACGTCCAACGGACGAGGCAGTGGTCGCACCGGTTCCACCTACAACAATCCCGGCTTTCGAGAGACGTCACACAATCCTAATGGTGGGTGAAAGATAAATGTTGAACCACACCAACATTTTGTGCTCATATTTGGCTACTTCTCTTCTCCCTTTCTTAGGCATTGCAGTAACAGATTCATCCGGACGGCCATACTCATCCGGCATGAACGGTAGTATGCAATCGGTCAACACAACCGTCACGACCGTATCGAACGGTTCGACGATCGGGTCCGGATCGGTTACGAGAACGCCATTACGATCCAGCCTCAAGAAACCACGCCCTCCAAACACGACTACGGACGGGTTGGGCATCCGTAATCCTGGCTATTCCGGGGGCAATCAATCGCCGCGTATGCAGCGGAACGGTAGCGTTAAGAAGGTGCGCATCCAAACGCACAGCACCGATGTTTAGTGAACGGTACACTTAAGTGCAAACCACAACAACAAAAAAAAGGTAACGAGTATCGAGGGTACTAAAAACGTAGGATAGATTTCTGTCTCTCGCAACACTCTCAAACATTCCGTCCAATTGAAATCACACGTCCAGCTAGAAGAGAGGGGTGAAACAAAAACGTACTGATTGTAAATATAGTATTTATGCGCTACAATTTATGCCACAGCTGGCATACAACGGAAGTCCCGGGGCCCGTTGGCGTAACAATCCATACTAGAGATAATCAATTGCATTAGTATAGCACGCGAAGGCTAACACCATTGGCATAATACACCGCGTACACGACCGAATCGGTTAGAAGCGTTTTAGCGAAGCTAGTAGAATGTTAGTGTCGACAGTCAAAATGCACAAAAAGTGCTCTAGTGAGTTAATAAGGTTTCTTACACTACTTAGAACGTTTCTCTCTTTTCATCATCGCAAACAGCACACGTTTGCTTCCTACATCAGGACCAAGTAAAACAGGTTGCCTTACTGTTGTTGATCAGCTTAGTACGAGGTGCGTGGGCCACAAAGGAAAAAGTATTTTAGATCTAACATGCCACGTCTATGATGCTCCTATATTCGTCCATTTCTTCGATCAAATATTAGCTCACTTTTTGTCACTTTTACAATCAATTAAGCGAATCTACGGGAAGACATGGTCCAAGAGAAAGTGGTTCTTCACAACAAACGATTGCTAGGCACATTATTCGAATTCAAGAGCGTATTATAATCGGGTACAAAACTGGACACACTCTCACACGTATCCTTACGACGGGTTACGCCATTTGTTTTAATCACTAGCTGTTAATTATTTTTTTTAAATCTTCATAGAAACATATCTGGAAAGTGCGTGCAGGTTGAACAATGATTGTGGTCTTCCAAGGTTGTTAGTAGCGTGTAGTAAATGTAGCAAATATGATTAAGTGCACGTTCGCATTGAAATGTATTCCGTCCCGAGGGAGAAGATTCTCGTTAAATTTAGAGCATAGTTTAGTGTATCGCATTGTTATTATTCATTCCGCCTGATGCAGTGACAGCATTCGGAGCAACTTTTAATCTCTCCTAGCGACCGTCCGTTTGTGTTAATGTTAGCGTCTGTGGGTGTGGGTCCGGCGTGAGACTGTGCTTTGCACCGGGCCCTGATTATTACTTATCGTATGAGCAATACTTGCAATTAGTAAGCAAATCACTAGGAAGGAAGGGTTTCTGTCTAACGGCGGAGACATTAACAAACAGTATATGAAAGACAACAGGACAAGAAGCATAAAATATCAACTCTTGCACATGTGAAGTATAATATATCGATGTGATTTTTCTTCCATCGTGATTTTTTGTTTGTTTGAGCCACAGCCAAGCAGCGCTTGATACCTTGCTATGCGTGTGAGTGTATTTTGTGTGAAAGAAGCACAGCTTTTTTTATCTACGTTTATAAAATGGAAGAAAGGTTTATTTGCTAGTTATTTTGTATTACGCTAAAACAGAGAAAGGCAATAAGCGAAAGTGGCAAGGGCATCACGTTCTAACCATGGGAAAGACAGTAGCAGCCGGTACTGTGATTCATTAAAAATGAATTCCATAATTCCTGTTCGATCTTACTTACGGTGTTTCTCCGTTATGTCGAGTTAGGTTTTTTTTTATATTATAAGTGGTGTGTAAAGTGTAGGAAAAGAAAGTGAGAAGAAAAAAAACATTCTGTAACAAATCAAGAAAAATGTTCACACTACTGTAGTAAAAGCCGAGGGAAAACCCGAAGTTACAAAAAAAACACTCCCGGTGTAATGTTGTTTTGTGGAACGAAAGAACTAATCTAAACGTTATGCTGTCCGGTAACATTTTTATAATGAATTTTATCATTTTGAAGTTAGGTGTTTTTGTGGCAACAGAACAGTATTTCACCATTTTTTTTGTAAATATTTGAGTAAAATCAAATCAGATTATTTTGGATGCTATTACTAGTTCTACGAAATGTATGATTTAATAATGAAATGATATTTATTGTTTGTAGTAGTATTTGATACTTGATCCTAACATCCTTGTAACTTTGCGCATTGATCTTAACTAAATCAATAGCACGTTATGGGTTTATCTACATACGTACTTCGACTCGATTCGTGCTGTTAATCGTGATCTTCCATTCATTCAGCTTCTATCAAAGGAATTTTATGCATTTAATATATTTTCATCCACTCTTGGTTTAAACCTCGAGGAATGACGACGATGACTCTATTGCCTCTTCTGGAGGATAGTATTAATGATTTTTGAAATAGGTTTATAACTATGATTCCATGTTTAGCGTAATCATGTTCACCTACATGATAAGATTTTTGTGCTACGATCTGTGATCTCCAGCGAGCAATTCTCATTATTGGTGGGTGTTTAAATCTCTATGTCTCTCTTCTCTTGTCGCTCTTGCATTCTACCAATTCGAAAGTATTTGCTACATCACGTAGAACTTTCCACTTATCCTACTTTAACATTTACAGTAATTCCTACTGTTAAGGATAGCTCTGAAGTTTGTTCAGCGATGTAGCATTTTGCTCGTGGAACAAATAGGCTACGCAAAAGTAGAGCATCTCCATCTACTCCACTAAATATCATCACACCGACGTTCCAGATAACCCGGCGGAGTTTCTATCCAATATGCAGGCTCTGGCGGCGGCTGCTTTGTGAACAATTTGCAACACGTTATCCTTTCTAGGCAACCAGCAAACCATCCACGGTTCTTCTTAGGGTTTTCCGCTTTCGTTTGTCTATTCTCCGACTGTTGGGTCAAGCAGTCGACAAATTCCTAAAGGAGAATAAATACCAAACAACCCATTTTACATAATTCAAACATAAACGCCGGGGAACCATATAACCCTTACCTGATATGTTTGGATACGATCTTCATCAGAAATAGCTATGTTCGTGGGATTTGCTACCGGCGGTGCAGTATCCTGCTGTTGTTTCCTTTTTTCATGGCTACGTTTTCTCCCACAACAAAGGACACACTTCAGAATGCAACATATGCAACATTTACCCATCGTAATTAAAAGCAATCTAGGTAAATCTAGCTTTTTATTAACTTTTTCTCCGTCCGAGTACTTCGCTGATGTATAGGAATGAAAGCCGATTGGAACAGTTAGTACAATTATGAATTACAATTTTGACAGCTCATTTAGTACAATTCGGAGCGAAGATTTTAGTACATGCGAAATAAGAATGGCGTATACACACACGCACTGGAAAATTAATAGCTAGTCGTAAATGAGCGAGCAAAGCTTAGTTTTTTGAATAAGAAATGCTGTGGAAGAAGGTAATGCACACAGCTGCAGCTTATTTTTTCGATTAATACGCAGCAGAATGGTGATTTTTTGTTTGTATGTTAATATTCCGAATCGGATTGATTCCGGTCACGAGTTATGTCATCATTTCCCTGTTATTTCAAAGTAGGAGAAATCAGGAAATATTAACATTTATTATGTACCAAATATCAACGTGAAATGCAGTGTCGCCCTTCTAATTGTACCTGCAATTTATAGTTTAAACCTATAGGCTAGTATAACTTTCTCTTACTTAAAAATTTATCGTAAGCGAGTTGCACTTTAAACAGCTGTTTCCAAAAGCGTTTTAGTTGCGCTCGATGCGGAAGTTTCCCATGAAACAGTTTTGAGACATTTCGGCTTTGTCGTATACTTTGCTTCCTGTGTAATGGATGGTAGTGAAATAGCTACTTCATCAAATTTGCTGTTTCCATAATGATTGTTGCCATTCGTAGCCGGTGCGATTGCCGAGAGTGAGGAACCTCGCTTTAGTTTTGGTGATGCAACGGAGCTGCTGCTTAGTAGTTTAGATGTCTGATGGGGTTCAGGAAATGGCATTGAATGAAACTCGATCAAACACGTCCTACCACCGGCATCGTTTTGTACCATCGACACATCGGTGCGTTCCTCTGCAAGTAGTAGCGTGGTACGTTGTTCCAATTCTAGAAGATATTTCAAACGCCTCCGTTGCTGTATCGTCTGGTGCTTGTTGTACAGTCCATGTCCTGGAGAATGATAATGAAATGAAACTATAATCGTACTCCCGAGCACAAAACACATCACGAGGCGCCATACGCTACCTTTAAGGAATTGTTTTAAAAATAATTGCTCCAACTCTTCGTTTATGTTCCTTTCCGATCTGAAATTGCCGAACAAACGTCTCGGTAGGCTGAGCAGCAAACAAACGAAAAATAAGATACGATTCATAACAGGCACATACAGGTAGATAGAATGGATTACCTCTGACGGCGCGATTCGGATGTCCAGTTTGAATGCGCGCTGAAAGAAAATTCTGTTGATGCTGCCTTTTCCGGCCGTACACAACTGTTCCATCGGAATTTGTTACACTTGTTGCGCTGTTTATCTAACCAACTTTGCCATGCGGACAACATATTGCTTTAGCTGCGCTGGTCTGCCCGTCTTGCTGCTTCGAGTAGGCTGAGTCAAATGAAGCAAAGGAACGATGTGTCCAATAGCTTGTGCTTCGCAGAACTTGTCTGTTCAGGGGATACACAAAACTCGTTCGTTCTTGTTTGTTTTGATCAAAATGTCCTGTGCGAGAAATACTCAATAGACTACAACTAGGCGCAACGAATTTAAATTCATGTCAGTAATCGGTCATAGCCTGTGGCCATCTAGGTAATTTGCAGATTTACATGAATTTTTTTCTGATTTGTATCACTTCATTGCACATTTTATGCGTGCTTTATGCACTTATGCGCTCGTAGTAGGTTGAGGTTTTTTTTCTGTCGAACTCACACGGTTGCCATAGGTGACCGAACGCTGTGCTGTTTCGAGTTCGAAGTTGCCTGCGCCTGATTGTGGGCAATTCGATAATCATCAAACCATCAAACCATGTGAAGTGCCAAATTTCCCGGATACTTCACCATTTGAAAGCAAACGAACAACAAGCAAACATTTTTTTTCGCGGAATTTATTTGCAACGAAAGATAAAAACACTATCGAAACCTCCAATCAATTGAACAGACGAACACGGATGTTATTTTGGTGCAAGTTGCTCCAGTTAGCAAATATTGCTTTAAGTAGTAGCAGCGAAGGTTAAGGTAAAGATTCATCAAAATGTTGTGCGGATGGCAAAGTTGGTTGGATAAGCAGCGTAAAAAGTGCACCACACTGCCCTGGAACACAGGTAACGAAGCCAAACACGCCGCTTCGGCCGAATTTGCGTTTACCGAGCAAACAAACTGGACACCGGGACCGATGCGCCACCATAGGTAAATCTTACAGCCTCGCTCCTTGCGCAGCTTAAGATGCAATGGTTTAATCCTTTGTTCTTTTTGTAGTTTACCTAGACGTTTGCTTGGCAATTTGGTATCCGAGCGAAACATCAACGAAGAAGTGGAACAATCGTTTTTGAAACAATTCCTTAAAGGTAGCGTATTGCATCTTGTTTTCTGCACGGAAGTATGATTACACTACTATATCGTTGTCATTTTCCAGAACATGGACTGTACAACAAGCATCAGACGGTACAGCAACGGCGGCGTTTGAAATACCTTCTTGAATTGGAACAACGAACCACGATGCAAGTGGCGAAAGGACAGAAAGATGTGTCGGTCGTGCCAAGTGACACCGATCGTGGCATATGTTCGATCGAGCTTCATTCAATGCCCTTCCGTGAGCCAAATATGTCTCCTAAACTGTTATGCAATTCCTTCGCATCCTCGCTACCAAGAACTTCCTCGTTATCGGCACTCAAATCCGTAACAGATACGGACTTTCATTTTGACGAAGCATGTACTTCGCTTCCATCTTTCACGCATCAGTCAAAGGATATGGTAAATTCCAAAAGTCTCAAAACTGTTTCATGGGATACTTCCGAATCATTCTTAGAGACTGAACTTTAAACTTTAACTTTAAACGAATCCTTTCTTGAATATGAATTCACATTACAGTGAATAATATAAAATCTATTGCCTAAACTCCCCAAATTCTTGTTAAAAGAAAAAGAAACTTGAATAAAGTTCAGAAATCACTGCGGTTTAAAGACTGCTTACCAATAAAAAAAATCCACCTTGGAAGCACGCACCGGTATATGGTTTGTGGTGATAAACTATCATTAAACGGCTCACCTACGAAGAAAAGGGACTGATACCAATTATCTTCCCTGTCCAAACATGAACAAGTGATTGGTAAGCCACATTTGCCCTTACAATCTTCCACCCGCACGCACGCACAAACCGCAGATTCGCGATCGTTAGATCGGCGTGATCTCTATTATTTGCTTCCAGTTGCAGCAAATGCATCTACTGCCGCCTTTCGGTTACGACATCGTACGCAGAACCCCTCGCAGCCGGTGTTCGGTTCATTCCCGCAGTGGGTTCGTGTCAGGGTGTAAGCGTCGTTACAAGCATGCCCATAAGTTTGACCCATGCCCTTGTCCCACAGACGTGGAACGATTCACCAACCTTCACACCATTGATGGAGGATGGATTGGTGTGGAGGACAGCTTGCGTGCGAGTGAGTTGCATTTGCACGCTGCTTCCCCTCCGGTAGGTTGCGATTAAATGCATGGGGAATGAACGAAACGAAGCAGTGGGATAAAGCTAGATAACGATGAAAACACACAAGGCACGAGAAGGCGAAACCCTGCGTGAGTTAGAGGTTAGACTCTGGCGGAATTGATGATAATGGGGTTTTCGCGAGAAGCGACTAACACCCCGACTTGGAGGTTCCAGTTCATCAGCAAGCTTCGGCCGGTGATGATCGTTACTCTCCGTGCACACGTCGTTGCTAAGAAACAAACGACGAAACCATTCATAGCAACTTGATTGAAGTCATGGCTTCCTACTTGGAGGATCTTGTCGATTCGCTCATCAGCAGTTCGGCGCTCGTTACTTACTGGAACTACATCTTCCCTGTGCTGGTGGGTCTCTATCTGGCGATTTCACTCTACGACAAGCATCGGTATGGTCGCAACAAGAAGCTAAGAATTACTGAACCAGCCGCCATTGAGAAAAGTGGCAACAAACTGGATGGTATCGAGTATGTTGGAGGTAAGTGTGATGTGGTCCTGGAGCGTGAAAGCTCATTCAATAAGGTAACATCTCTTGTCGACAGATCTGGAACATGCTGAATATGATCCGGTACCGGCACTGGAGGAAAAACCACACATCCCGTATGTTGGTGCAACGGTTACCCTCGCGACAGATTCACTAGAGGCGGCCAATCGGTTTTATGCCATTGCCAACAATCGGCGCAGTGTACGCAAGTTTAGCTCACGACTGGTCGATGTTGCGATCGTGGAACGATGCATTCAGGCGGCCGGTACTGCCCCTAGCGGTGCACACACGGAACCGTGGACGTTTTGTCTCGTATCCGATCCATCGGTCAAGGCAAGCATCCGGGAGATTATTGAAGCCGAAGAGTTTGTTAACTACACGCAACGAATGGCGAAACAGTGGGTGACCGATCTACGGCCAATTCGTACGAACCACATCAAGGAGTACCTTACTGAGGCGCCACATCTTGTGCTAGTGTTCAAGCAAACTTACGGCTATAAAGACAGCACCGGTGGGAGTGACAAAAAGCAACATTACTATAACGAAATATCAACCTCGATCGCGACTGGTATGTTGCTCTGTGCGTTCCAATGTGCCGGGTTGAGTTCGCTCGTTACCACACCGCTGAACTGTGGACCAATGCTTCGCACACTGCTCGAACGACCACCGAATGAGAAGCTGTTGGTGTTACTTCCCGTTGGCTACCCTGCGGACGATTGTACCGTACCAGATCTTCAACGTAAACCGCTGGAAGATATCCTGGTGCGCTATTGAACGTTATCCCATTTGCTGTGGTTGTCTTTATTTGACGGAAGAAATATCGATCTACTCTATTGCAAGGGAGAGAACTCGCTGCACAAAATCGAAAAGGGGAATATATACCGAAAAGTTGGATACATTAACGATAAGAGCTGTATTATGATGGATTAGCAGCAGTAGCAGCAGCAGCAGCATGTCTGTGTCGGATGTTGGATCGTGAACGGCAGTTTCCCTTTTATGATGAAACCCATGTGTATTTGTTTATCAGTGTGAAGATAAGGTTTTATTTTACACGTATAAAGACAATAAAATTGCATCTGTAATAAAGTAACGCATTTACATGAACGATCTCCGTCATATGGTAAAAAAGAATTATACAACTTCGGGTTGCAAAAACAACTCTCCACACACGTGTGTGTGTGCGTGCGCGCGACCGTGACAGGACTCGAACCTGCAATCTTCGGATTCGAAGTCCGACGCCTTCTCCATTAGGCCACACGGCCTTTCATCCGCCCGGGCGCTTATTTACAACCACGTCCTCTTTCACCCGTTCGCTTCTTTGGAGCCTATCTTTAGGCGTGTTTCTTCAGGGTGCGATCTACGCACAGAGGTGCCGCGCCTAACGTTACACGTTTGCTAAACACGAGTACATTTCATGCTAAAATGTACATACCATCACTGTCTGAGCATTGTGCTTTGACACAATATAGTAGGCTAATTAATACGTTCACGATACCCGTTTACGAAACAGTCACTAATCGCGCTGATGGTACAAGAAAGGTGCATAAAACTGCCGAAGATTTTTGATGCATATTTTACATTCTACTTCCGAGATCTGCTTTTGCTTCCTTCCCCTTTCGGTTGTTGCTTGATGCGCTTTTTGCTACTCTCACCATCATCGTCATCATCGTCACTATCGTCATCCTGGAGCAGCTCGTTCAAATTGATCCCGACCAGCTTGTCTGCCTTTGCCTGTGCTTGCGTGAGAAACAACTCCTTCAAGAATTTCAGTTCCTTCTTCTGGTTGTCAATTTTATCCTCCAGCACTTGGTTCTTTAACCGTAAGTCGTTCACACGCTGTTGGGTTTCTTCCGTCTTCATTTTAGATTTTACCCGGCTGCGTTTTACGGCCTGTCAAGAGGGCAGAGTTTGAAAATAACATAAGCCTTTTTCCCCGATTGCACATCTAGGATGATGAAATCGTCGTAATATTTTACCTGATTATTTCGGTCACGCTTGCGACGATATTCATCGTCCTCGTCGTCGGTTGTGGACTTTCGCTTCGGTGGCATTCTGTTTCGTATTCCAGCGATTGTGCTTTTCGTATGGATTTGCGCCAAATGCACCAATCTAAAGCGTGAGGTAAATAAAATAAAACACGGAATTACGCTGCTAGCAGTGCGCGACCGATCTGACACAATTGTTTTGATATGTAAACAAATAACCAATGACGTATTTGACGAACCTAGTGGTTGGTTCACAGAACAAGAAGAAGAAGGTTGGATTGAATAACAACAAGAACCAATGCTGTCACTAGGCACGCAGCAGTTTGACAACCGTCCCGGTACAAGCTGTCATTTCGTGCACATGTTTCACTCGAAGTAAACAGATTACCATTTCTATACTCGCGGCACGATGGCGATCGGTGCAGAAAAAATTAAAAACAAAGGTGATAAAAAGCGCTCTACTAAACAACAATCGGCAGAAACGGAATCATCAGCGCAAGCAAAGAGTGAAGTGAAGAAACAGCCTGCTAAGATTATCTTCGACGACGATGGTGAGCAACGTGTGGTACCGATTGACTACACAGCCCAAGAGCCTAGTAAACATCAATCTGGTAAGCGGAAGCATGCGTCCGCGGATCAAATCACCGAAAACTCCGACAGCGAAGGGGAAGAAAATGCGGACGAGCTAGCAAAGCAATGGTACACACATTTCGAAGCGTACAATCTTGAAGGCCAGATGGAAGATATGAAAGATGCCGAAATAGCGGAACTAAGACGTATCTGCCGCGCGGCATTCGAAGTGGAAAGTCGTGCCCGTAAGAAGGACGATCCGTCCGATGCGAAATGGTTGCTAAGTGCATTGGAAAAGGGTACGCTGCGCGATCGAGCCAATGCCGGTGCACTGCTCGTGCAGACAAATCCATTCTGTCACCTACAGGCACTGGATACACTGGTTGCCATGGTGAAAACCTCGAACAAAGGTTACCTGGACTTGATCGAGGTGTTGACCGATTTGATGACGAAGACTTTGATGCCATCGTACCGCAAACTGATCACGATACCGATGCGTGGTGCCGACTGGAAGCATTTACAAAAGCAGGAAAACTTGGAAAAGTCCAAACGAGACACGATTTACGCGCACTGGCATTTTGAAGATCAGTTGCGCGAGCATTACTTCACATTTGTCAGCAACTGCACCATGATCTTGCACAATGGGCAGGAAGGTGGCAAATTGAAGACGATTGGGTACGTCGGAAAACTGTTCGTCAACGTACCGGAAATGGAACGTTTAATGTTGACGGCGCTGGTGAACAAGCTGGGCGATCCGTCGCATAAGGTTGCCGCGAAAGTGATGTCCCAGCTTCAATATGTTGTGCGTCAACATACGCTGATGTCGCTCATCGTGACTACCGAGGTAGAGAAGCTGCTGTTCCGTAATAATGTTGCACAATCGGCACAACACTTTGCACTGGCCTATCTGGCGTCGATCGCATCCTTGTCTGATTTCGCAGCGTGCGAGAAAATGATCAATATATGCTTTTCATTCTTCAAAATTCA
>CM028106.1:19533416-19557950 GCA_016170015.1 Anopheles longipalpis
ATGTTACCCCCATAGCTACCAGTTACTGTCGTTTGATCCCACCAAGGTTTTTTGCTCCACGAACCATGAAATTTTAATGCTGTATTCATCTCCATCAGACGCAAACTTCATTAGACGTGTGAACAACACGCACACACTGATATAGAGAGAGTGTGTTTTTGGGGCCGATGCTACTCTCGCCCTACGTTGAGTAATCCGCTTGATAGTCCTTCAAATAATAAAAGGAATTACATATATGTATATAAATGTGGATTCGAGGAGTTCCTTACGCACTCATGCCGTACTTAGTCAATATTTCTTAATTATTGTTCTCTCCATCATTAGCAATTAGTGGTTCAACCCTGCATTGCCCACAACCCGATCGTATCCCCTTGGTAGTCAATCAGGCCGTTTCCCAGTGTGTGATCTCCCGCATGATCTCTAATCATCACGTGGCATCTACATTTACAACTACAACGAAGAAAAAAACGCTTCTTCTCGTAGAAGCTTTCGCTGGCATGTGGTTTTTTTTGTTCGTTTCATTACACAACTATCCTTATTCTAGTAGCGAGTTTTAATCTCCCTAGTTCGCGTTTTTACTTATTTTTTTTACTCCCGTTTGCTAATAGTGGTCAATTTGCCTCCGCTAAGTACACACACGCGCGCGCGCGCACTTGCACACGAACTGATGGCCGCCTGTTTGTTGTGTGGAGTGAGTGATCTCTATGTTTAAAGATTCCTCCTTCGCACACACACACTCACTCATGCACGATCGTCCTGTCCCTTTGTCTGTCTGTCTTTGGCTTGATTGGATCTTCGAGCCTCCGCCTGGTTGTGCGGAAGTTAACCGATACCTTCCGTAGTGTCACAGCTCAATTCCGTCGCCGGTAGCCGGCGCGTTCGGTCGGCGGGGACCACCGGGGCGGTGTCCGCCTCCGGTGTCGACGGCCCTAGGTTAGCTGCATCTTCTTGCAGTTGCACAGCCACTTAATGATGCGCGCATTGCGCTCAATGATGGACGGTGGTTCGCTGGTACGATAGAGCGCTGCCGGACCACCGGCACCAAGAAGTGGTGCACCGTCACCCGCGCCCACCAACGGTCCCTGACCGCCCGGTGCCACTATTGGGCCGGCCGCTCCTCCCATACCACCGACACCAATCAGCTGCGGTCCGGATGCGACTCCCTGTCCCTGCCCGTTTGCCGTCTCCGTACTATCCGGCAGCTTGGTCGAGTCGATGGTGGACACGTCGGAGAAGAAGACAGCGCTAGACTCGTCCGATTCGCCACCAGTACCACCACCACTTCCACCACCCGCAGAGCAATCGTCCGAAAGGCGATGAATGTCGGAGGATGCCGAATTGCTGTGGTGCGAATGATGGTGGTACGATCCGGACGAACGCCGCTGCAGCGTACTCTTCGGCGCAATGTAACGATCGTACGTTTCCTCGTCTAATCCGAGCCGATCGAAGAAACGTTCCAGCTGCGTTAAGCTGTCCGAGCGCGACCGTTGCTTTTCAAGCTGTTCCCGATCACGATCGCGATCCCGCTCACGATCACGATCCGCACGTCGCTCGCGGTGTTCGCGAACGTCTGCCGCCACCGGGAGACTGCGCTCCGGTTGGCTACGGTTCCAGTACCGATCGCTAATGTCACTTTTCGAACGCAAAATCGGACGACGATCGTCATCGAGCTGTCCGCCTGCTGCTCCAGCACTCGCGCTCGAACCCGGCCCACCCGGTCCACAGCGACCGCCGGACGAAGGTGAAGGGTTGCTAACGGCAGACTGACGACCGCTGCGGTTCTTGAAGCGCAAACACTTCTGCCGCTTGAATGTACCGAGCGGTGGGCTAAGATCCAGCTGCGACTGTTGCTGATCCGGTGGCGAGAGTGGAGATACCGGCGATAAGGGAGACATCGGAGGACCTGGAACGTTCTTGTAGTACTTTCTGCCGCGCTCGTCGTAGTACTTCGTGTGCTGACCCTTGGACATCGAGTGTTGTTGCTGCTGCTGTTGCTGCTGCTGCAGCTGGTGCTGCTTCTCACTGTAACCATCCTGGAACGCTTCCGGGACCTCCGGTGTGGTGAAGTTCAGCAGACAGTCTGCCTCTTCCCGGATTTTCGCCCGGCATTCGATGCAGTCGTAGCGCAGCGGAGGTATACCGTAGGCGTAGTAAGAATTGCCGCTGTGCTGCGTCGAAGAGCCACTATCACGCCGATAGTCTCCCAGCATCATCATTGAATCGTTACCCTGCTGGCCTGCCTGGGACAGTGTGTGCTGTTGCTGCTGCGAATGATGCTGCGAGTAGTGCTGCGGATGGTGCTGCTGCTGTTGCTGCTGCTGTTGTTGCTGCTGATGCTGCATTACCATTTGGGAGTGCGGCAGGTGTGACAGCTGATGGTGGTTTGATTGGTGCTGCTGGAACTGCTGTTGCTGCTGCTTGCAGCAGGGTTCACTGTGGTGCGTGTAGTGACCGGAAGAACCGCCCGAGTCCCTGTTGAAGGAGCTGCCGGAACGGTTGGACCGGTTGCCCCGACTGCAGCAGCTCAGTGCCTCGGAGTGTGGCGAATGGCGACTACTTTGCGAGTGCAGATCCGGCAGCGACTTGTGGCTGTTGATGTTGTACGATTGTGTCGGTGAGTAGTCGGATTCATCGGTCGGATGATGGCCAGAACCCGTCACCACGGCTTGCGAGTGTGAGTACGATCGTTGGTAGTTGTAGCGACTGTAAGGAGAAAGGAAATTTAGAATATAATAATTCATCAGGAAAAACTTTATAGCGTTCATAATGAGTTGTGTGATTTCAAAATTATCTTACCTGTGGCCACCTCCCATAGGATGCTTACTCTCAGGAGAACCACCGTGTTGTTGTTGCTGCTGCTGCTGCTGTTGCTGCTCCGCATACTCAGCCGGCGGACTAATGGCACGGTAATCATCGGTCAGTACCAGGCTATCGTGCAAACCACCGTACAGATAGAGATCGTCATCACCACCTGGATGCGGTGGTAAGGACTGAGGCGATAAGAACGCACTTGGGAAGAACACGGACACATCACTCGGCTGTTCCGGGTGCACGGTCAGCTGCTGTTGATAGTTTTTCGGCGGCTGAATGTATCCGATATCATCCAGACTGCCGGCAATTCCACCTCCGCCACCACCACCGACCATACCCGTGCCGATGTAGCTCGTTTCCAGCGGTTGGCCATATTTAGAATTGATCAGACCCACGTCTACCGGGGGCATTATTGTCTCTTTACTGTCCGCAGCGTTAAGCAGCTTGCGTAACTTGGTCTGCAGCAGATCGGAACCGGAGGACGCACTCCGGCGGTTTGTTGGTCGTTGCTGTTGCTGCTGTTGTTGCTGCTGCTGCTGTTGCTGCACCTGTTGCTGTAATGCCTGGCTCACGGCAGAAGATGGCAGTGTCCTTGACGGTGATACCATATCTGAGAAGGTAAAGGTAAAAAATCGTTGCAATAAGTAATGTGTCCTTTGCGAATGGGATGAAACAAAGTAAAACAAAAATGCATCGGCCGGGAATCGAACCCGGGCCGCCCGCGTGGCAGGCGAGCATTCTACCACTGAACCACCGATGCTTCTCGATCGAAGGCCAGTTCTATTTGCTCCCGGGGGCCCAATAATCATATTTTTCAGAGCTGTTTACTGCAAATAGTATGCGTTCGCACATTTTTGGTTCTGTTGCACATATTTTCCCCTCACTCAAGGTTCAGTAAAGAATATAACACATATCGAGCTGTTGCGAGCAACTGAAACCAGAACCAAAAAAAAACAAACATACGTCGCGCCGCAGAAAGTACAGAACCATTCGCGAAATGATCGCCAGACTTTTGACAAATATGTACAGCTTTCGTAACCGGGCGCCCAAAAATTCATATTTTTCAGACCAGTTCACTGCCAATAGCATGTGTTCGCGCAGTTTTGGTTCTGTTGCATATATTTTCCCCTAACTCAAGGTTCATTAAAGAATATGACGCATCTCGAGCTGTTGCGATCAACTGAAACCAGAACCAAAAGAAAAAAAATCAAACCAAACAAGCGTCGCGCCGCAGAAAGTACAGAACCATTCGCGAAATGATTGCCAGACTTTGGATAAATATGTACAGCTTTCGTAACGCAGTACGCTTTCTTAACAACAACAAAAAAAAACAACAACCAGAACCAAAAAAGGTTTTGAACTGTTCTGGTAGTGAATCATTTGTTTGCCTGAACGAGTGAATATTGAGTATAAAAGAACCTGCAAGTTGGAATATTCCTTATCAGTGGTTTGTAACAAGCACAACAATCAAGTAAAAACATCAATTCCCAAAAGCAAAATGAATCTTAAGTTCCTGTTCGCAACACTCTTCGCACTTTTGGCGACTGTCATGGCACAAGGTTCCGTATCGGTGGAATCGGTCGAATCGGCCGAATCAGTCGAATCAGCCGAATCAGCCGAATCAGCAGCATCCGATTCCAACGAATCATAAGAATTGGGATACAGCGACTATCGAAAAAAGGAAAATGATCATTGCGTGTAACGAAGAATAAAAATATTTGGCAAACATGTAAATATTGACGTTTTAAATTGCAATATCGGAAAGACTTGAATGGTATTTGAGCAAGGATGATTTAGTCGCAACATTCTAGTGCCCGATACGGAATCGATAGGCGTGTTAAAGCCGGTCCTCTCGACTGTTTCCGTGGTGTAGTGGTTATCACATCCGCCTAACACGCGGAAGGCCCCCGGTTCGATCCCGGGCGGAAACAGAAGACTTCTTTTTTTGAAGTATAGGTAGGTATGCTCGGTCTCCCGCTCTCTCTATCTCTCTGACTTTTCTGGAAGCTGTGTGGCTCAACGCTTTTCCGCTGACTTGTATACTTACACGATCCACTCAGCGTACCGGTACTACCACCAGCTCCATCCCCTACACCAGTTCTACTCTGCTGTGAGGGTCCACCACCACCGCCTCCGCCGCTACTACCACCACTACCCCCGCCGCTGCCACTTCCACCACTCGAGCGCTTGTTCAGCAGCTGCTGCTGACGATCGAGCACCGTTTCCGATTTCACGTAGAACGGTTTGCTTTCGGCCAGCAGCTCTACCGCCGACTTCCGTTTTGAACTGCGCAGCTGATGGTAGCTGCTGAGCGTCTGTGAATGCTGCGGCGGCAACGATACCGACTGTGAATGGTGATGGTGATAGTACGATGGTTGCGATTGCTGTTGCTGACCACCCGACGACTGCTGCGACGAGATGGCTGTCGTGGCAGAGGAAAGATAGGAGGTCGGCGGTGTAATGATCTGCGATGGTGGCGATACGGACGATACCGAATGGTGGGAATGGTGACCGGGTGGGGGTGGCAGTGTGTGATGCTGGCCGACATTGGCTGACTGTGTATGGTACGGTGAGTGCTGAGACAGCAGATGACCCTAAAAGCGGAATAAGAGAAGTTAAGTCAAACGGTTATGCGTAATGGAGAAAGGGCGGAACTCCATATAGAGGGGTACTACTATCTCACCTGATGGTGACGACTGCTGTGCCGCGGACTATTCCCATACACTACGGCTGCCATTATGATCCTCTTTTCAGTTGAATTGTAGTAGATTAATTGTTTCGCTACTCACACGCTCACACACACAAACTATTCGATTAGCAAAGATCAAGTGACTGATCGTTTCGTGATTACTTTTATATCTTGCGAAGAATGTTCTCGCTAAGTACTGCTTGTCTCCAATATCGGACACTTTTTCTTAACCATTTGAATACGATTGCTTCGTTGTTGTTTTTTTTGAAGAAAGCTATAATTAAACAAAGATAAGAAAAAGAAATTTTGTTAGTTTAATTTTATAAATAAAATCTAGTATATTATCAAAATCTATTACGATACTCAATATACAAGTCAAGTCAAGTAAAAAAGACCAGTTTATGCATCGGCCGGGAATCGAACCCGGGCCGCCCGCGTGGCAGGCGAGCATTCTACCACTGAACCACCGATGCTTCGTGCAAGAAGACGCTCTTATCACCCACCGGGCGGTATGAGATGATATTCCAAGCCCGCAATCACTCAAGATAAGGTTTCTCGCTTAGTGTTACTTGAAATGTTTCCACAGATTAAACTTCCCATTAGTCTATTACTTGCTTCAACGCTATTTAAAGAACAACAGTTTAATTCTGCGTTTCGTACCGAAGATAAAATTCACCCAAAAACTAACCCTTCCGACCGGTACAACGATTGATCGGATACTGACAAAACTTCCACTCGAAAGTAAGTTTGTGACACCACCCGAAATATGATTGNCATGTACTAACGGGGTCCAGACGCCATATTTTTTGTTTCTTTTTTTTGGGAGGGTTGTTTAGTTATTTTTGGACTGGCTAACCGTACACAGTTTATGCAAACCAGCACTCCTGTCCCTACTTCGCATGGTTCAGTTCCGCACCGCCACCAAAAAACTCTCATGGCGTTTTGGCGAGGAGAGAGTACACCACTGGTACATATCCGTACACCTGGAACATCATAACCTCAATCCTTCCATAGACCATGGAAGCGGCCATATGTGACTTGTTGGCAACAGGAAACCTCGATCCATTCTTCCGTACGATCGTACGATACTTTTGGCGTGTGCCAATTGGTGCGCGTCTCTAGAGGTGGTGGTGAAAATATAAAACATCGTCAGCAAAGTTGTGCGGAACATTTGGAAGTAAGCAAAAAAAAAATACACCCCTCCGTCGTGACACCTTCTTTCTTTAAGAAGACCAGTCAAAAACCCTCGAGTAGACGTTCTTTTTTTTATGCCGAAAGAAAACCTTTTTAATTATCCAGCGAACAGAATGGCAGCGCGCCCAGCACGTTTTCACGAGCACGGTAGGGCGGAAGGCATTTTTCCAGCATTTGCTGTTGCGATCGGACACTTTTCGCGTGCCGTATCAGCAGCTTACGCAAGCGCTTCCAAATTGTGGTGTATCAATTTATACGTGAATGTTGAATTTCGCCCACGTTTAGTGAAATGATTGCTTTAGAAAAAAAAAATGGTAACCAAAAACGCCACAAAAAGCCCTGGTCTCCATGCTGACAATCAGCAAGTTTTTTATTGAAAAGTTGCGAAAATAAAAGTAATAGCAAATAAACAGAACCTTAGCATGAAATCGAACGATCGAAAGTAACAACATACGATCGTACGATAGTTTTGAAGGGTCGTGATCGAACTACGGTTCGTTATTTATTTACCTGAAACACCAAAATGTAGTCGTTTAATGACTCTATCATCATGAAGTTAATCAGGCAATGGGACTGCGGACAATAGTAAAACAAACTGTCACCCCACAAGTAACCCTCCGTAGTGTTGCTGCAAGATGCGAGCGAGAAATAGTAGGGCAAGAAGTTTGCAAAATCAAGGTTGACATAAATTATAAGTAGAGTTTGTTTAAGGAAGGTGAGCAGTTACTATGCTAAAATTTATACTGCCTAATTTCTTTACAATGTTAAATAAAAATAATAAAACCCAAAGCCAGAGCATGTAAATCGCCATTTGCATTTGTCTGCTGCTGGATGCATTTATAATTCAATGTCTAACATATTTTTTTGTCTTTTTTCTTCTAGTGTTTAATATTGTTTGGCAACGATTTGTTTCGATAAGCATTAGACGGTTGCATTGATCTATATTTATCTCGGTGAAGTAATTTTATGTGACGCTACACTCCAAAAAGACACCCCGGTGCATTTCGAGTGCGTCCGTTGTGCAGATCAAACCGATCGTGATGCAATGCGAACGCGGCATTGTTGGTGATGGTTGGCAAATTATCCATCCATGAAGCAGAAATCGGTGGCGCCGTATCCAATCTGTCTTCCTCAAGTCATTGTTTTGGCGCCGTTGCGAGAGAAGAAAAGCACCGCCATTTGGGGGGGATGTCTGTTACACCGGCGTTACGACATCGAAATTCTGCAATTTATGTTACTAATTCTTTGTGTGGAGAAAAGAGTAAAAACAAAACGGGCACTCAACTGACACAATTATTTGTAAGAATTTAATTATAATCGTGTTAGTTTGATTTTCCCCCGCGTTATCAGTTTAATTACCGTACCAGAATGTAAAACATGCGCTTTTCTTCTTCCGATGGTTGTTGGGTATTAATTTTGCTAGTAAAGTACAAATTAAAAGGAAAAAAAGAAAATGTATGTCATCCGAGCATAGACGAGATGGAGACCAATTGTGTGCCTCTTCTTGTGACTACACGTCCGCTACGATCATATCTGATTTGATGCCGTTTCTGTAAAATAAATACACCGAAAGGAGTCGTTCGACACCATCCGTTCATTTGCGTCGATGAGCAACAACAAACAGTGACGAATGAAAGGAAAACAATAAAAGTTGCTCTCTAAGTTCCAACGGCAAGTGTGGTAGGACCGTATTGACATTGCTGAATGTGACAATATTACACACGGAGATCACTGGGAGAGTAAGTTGCAATGGAGGAAAAAGTAGAGGAAAGATCGCAAAGAATTTTATGAATAAAAACGCTGCATGCGCTTGATGATCGACGGTGCGTGACGTGGATTTTATTTTCCATTGCGTTGCGGTTCAGCACGTACCCATTGCGTCCGTAACTGATCTCGTCCGTTTCGACAATGTGTTAGGACCATATAGCCCAGGAATTGTAATGGGAACTATCTCACTGCAGCACAATTGAAAGCAGACACACGGTAAAGGAAGTAAAGTATTCACATTCACAGTTAGGTGACAATAGATGAGGAACGAAACACGAACTTCCGGATATTCGCCACTCCGGTACAATGAACTTGACCGCAGATCGAGGTCAGAGGAAAACTAGCAACACATAAACGTTTTGGTAACAAAAGAGTATTCGAACTACGCATTCTAAAAGTGAAAAGCGCCGACACATCATTTGTGTAGAACTTTTCCACGATCGCTTTAGAGTGAGTGGATTTTTAGGTTAGCGTGTCATTAATTTTGACAAAATTGGGGGTGTCAGGTGGTGTCACTTTCTCTACTTCTTTTGTCGATGTGGAAATTATGGATGTCGCATTAAACGGGGAAATTGTCCGACTGTCAGATCTTGATGGTTAGTAGAGACACCAACAAGTAGCCAAGATAACAAGAGCGTGACGAGATGCAGAATGCAACGGTGAGTTTACAAGTGCGGCAGAATGCGTTACAGTTACAGTGTTTGCGTTGCATCATGTACCGTTTTGATACATTATGTGACAGAAACGGTAAGAACAAAAACAGCCATTAAATATCTCACGATGCGTGTTTAGATATCCGTGTATGGTACAGCTGGTAGAGTCTGGTCGCCATCCAGAACGGGGTCGTACACGGATGGCACAACTTCCTTCCTTCAGAAACAGAAACAGGAAGGAACACTTCGCATCGTCGCACGCTTTCTTTACTCCGTGTTCTTCACCGGTTTCTCCACACGCTGGCGAGATGCCAAAACCGGAATCCGGACCATCCGGACGAGTAGGCAAGAGAAATGCAAGATGCGGCAGGTTCATTAAAGTTTAAGTTACGAGAAAAGAGTCATCGAACGCTATGGCGATGTTCTTGCGTACACTATTTAGCAGATTCAAACTTTACGAGCGTATACACAAACAGTATGCAAGCCAGTTTTGGACCGAAGGATCCAGCCCGGGAATGGCTGGGAAGCGGGTAAATGTTTCTACGTGTCATGAATTATTAATCGATTCACTTGTCTTCGCTTCACCCACATTTGGGCAAACGCCGTGTGTCGATGTTATGTTTGGCGAGAAGACTTTGCTGGAACCGGCTTTAAGTTCGCTTTACCCGATTGCGTCCTAGTGCAGTGGTTAGCAAGCTTTGAAGTAGCATGTAAACAAACAGTGCATTTGGGTTGAAGTTATCCAATATAGCTGAAATCAAATTAAGTTCTAAGCTGTAGTTATATATGCCTTTGGTTTAATAGTTACTTCCTGAGTTTTGAAACAAACGCTAGTGGATGTGGTCCATTTTCCAGGTGGATATTTGTTACCAATTTCCGTAAAGTTAGTCATATAGAGTTGAGTTACTCTACCAGCTATTAGGACTCTTCAAAATTCAAGGATATGTTTCAAACAAATCCGTAGAAATACTTTCCGTGACTTTCATCAAGTTTCCTCAGTTAACTCAGCTGAAGTAACTGACGAGTGTGTATATTGAAAAAAAAGGTGTGCCCAACTATTGGACTAAAAATTAGACATTAATCGTGAACGAAGAATAATAATATCCTTCAATTTATTGAGAAGTAATCTACTGCTCAAGCATCGAATCTGGATGAGAAATAAGTCAGCTCTACGTTGGTGCATTACGTCTCAGCGTACATCTTGAACGTTGTTTTTCGAATAAAGTTCTAATTCAAGCAATGGAAATTGCTCCCTCAGCTATTAAGCTTGTAAGACATTCTACAATAAGCTACTCTCAGCTTGTAGAACTAAAAATTGCCAACCACTGTCTCAGCCAGCCGTTTACTGAAGACGTGCCAGCCTGTCCGTTCAGGGCAACAAAAAAAGGAATATTGTAAACCTGTGTCCCAAATGGGCAGATGCGGTATACGTTCCCTTATTCTTGGCATACGAATTTGGAACGAACGCCCAAACGTTCGGAAGGAAATACGATCGGATGCGTAGTAAACAATAAATTTAATAACGGTTTGATACATGGACAAATTGGCTAACCATCGGGTTGTGCGGGTCAATGAATAATCGAAGCACAAATGTGAAATTAAGGTGTCTGGAGCAGTCCCACTCAAAAAAGGTCGCTGTGTTGGGATATTTGGTCTAGGTTTTAGGTTGGGTGGTCTGAAATGTTACGTTCCCAGGTGTGTCAATATTGATGTCCTATTTTATCTTTTCGGGAAATTTATCTTCTATAAACCCAGGATCAAGTTGAAGGTACGTTTACTCAGCGTGGATGAAGTAATGAAACTACTAAACCTATGATCAGTAGTTTCCTCTAGCTGGTAATGGTGTAGGTCGTGACACGAGAAATTATACATATGGTGTTAATTTTATGCCACAACTTCACAAGCAGTAAGTACCAAGTGTGAGAAGAAACTGTAAGAAGTGTCATGAGTAGAGCAATAATATTATTCGTTGATCTTTCGCCTAGTGAGCGTACGAAGTGGTGTGATTTTATGAGGCAATCATTCCCAGACATGGCACACTACCAGGGGGATTGTGATATGCGTAGGGGATAAACGAAAAAAAGTCTAAATATTCACCACCAGAAGTGTGAAAATATAAAACTCCAGACCTTAGGGTGTTACCAGCACATATTCGGTTGCTGTTAAGAATTAGGTCACAGTCAATGTTAAGCAATTAGTACCTGCGCGCTTCTTTGCCTTCTCGTAGTAAACCAACTCCATTAGACCTTCCTCGATTAGAAGTTCCCGCTTTTGAAGCCGCACTGTGTCTGGTTTCATGAAGGAAATTTTAACTTCGAACACGTTCGCTTCGTCTCGCCGACTACCTCTTCACGCAGTTACGTGTGATGGTAAGCATGCTCCACGGCACGCAGTCGAATTGTTGTGGACAAACACGCATAAACTGACATGAGAGGGATTCAGGGAACAGGATTCGTGAGGTGCTTTCCATGGCGGCATGGTGTCGGTATCGTTTATGGTGTAACGCTAAAACTTGTGAAGTAAATTTCTACACTGATCGGTGGAAACTACGTACGATGATCGACAACCACAGTGAGGTTAATTCTTGATGTCTTTGGTATATCTTTCCCATCCGGGTTCCGGATACGAGCAAGCATTTGTTGGAAGTATCATCTTCAATTTATGCATTCCTTGCTAGATTAAAAACTGCGGTATGGACTGGGATTTGTACTCCTGGAGCTATTGAAGGTTGCGTTCTTCCAAGAAGAGTTTGCAACAATAGCAAAATCTTACGTCGTATAAAATTAAACAGCTTGACGAAATACCAACATAAATCAAAAGCTTGTGGTTTGCAGATACACCACATAGACGATCTTCTTAGCATCTTTCCGTTCTCGATATTTTCCGTACGTACAACACAACTATGTTGAACAAATTCATAACACCACTAAAAACGAACCACAGCAACACAACCGAAGCCAATCCATAATCGGTTTGTTGCCCTGTGCTTTTACTGTATACTTAAGAAGCATAAAAAAGTGCCGCCACCGAAAGCAAAACCATCGCGTTCGTTCAACACGCATTAACTCTATTTGTTTTGCTCATTTCCGATTCGATTGATTTATTTACTAAATCATTAACGCAAGTCGCCGTTGGCCCCCGGGCGGCTACCGGATGGACCCATACTTGCCTCTTTTCTCTCTATCTCTCTTTATTTTGTGCAGCAAGGGACGTTTCTCCTCCGTCCCCTCCCTCTATCCCACCCTTAAGTCAACCAATGACCGCGCAATGGACCACACGTTTGAACTTAATGACACACGATAGTTAAGGGCAGTAGCATGAACTCGGACTCGGAGACGATAACCAAACGAGAGACTTCTTCCAAGACACGAGAAGACACGCGAGGTTCCGCATCTGCTTTCTGTGTGCTACCTTTTAAACACCACATCTCGGTGTACAATTGTGGTGTAGAAGTTAATGATTATGAGTTCGACCTATCGTGCCGAGATTGTGTTGCTAGCGATGATTTGTGAAGGTTCATAGATCGAACGCTTTTTATTTTGTTTGATACCTTGGGAGAAGAAACCTTCTACCGTATGTTTTGAATCTTGAGCGGCAGCACTGTGTGAGAATCATCATTGGCAACCGATCACTTAATAACAACTGGTAATTCATGGTCACGAATGCACTTTTCCCCCGCTGCCTGAGAATCTGCAGCGCCTAGCGCTCTCAAGCGAAACGATACGAACCACAACAAAAAGGGAACAGTCAGTAGGTTGAAGTGCCCAGTACGAAGAAAGAGGACGATGTCCAACGACTTGTTGCAGATAGCAGCATGTTGTTATTGTGGGGATTTTTTTTTCGCCTATACATTTACTGCTGCTTGCATTACTTCCCACTTCCATAATCGGTCAACTGGGCAGACGGGCTGTCTATGGTGCCTGAACCCTGCATACCCATCCATCCCACACGCGTCACATCTCAGGGAGAGCCGTCGTCTAAAAGGGGGGCAAAAATGTATTTTTCTCAATGATGGAAACGTCTCATCTCACCCGGGTTTCATGTCCCGAGGTATAGCATGAAGGCTTATACCAGTGCACATCCTCCAGCCGTAACTGTATAATCCTTTTTTCCGGTCTTTCACGATCATTGCCCTCGCGAGAGTGTGTAGTTGGTTTTTTTTTCATTTATTTTGTTTGTATAGTTATTTCATTCTTTACGACCGTATGTCCGTCATTTTTGTACCATTCCTAGCAGAAGAGACAAAAATCCCCATCCATCTGGCAGATAAAGGATGGGAGACAGGGTAAAAATTATGTTCATCCCCTGTGAGGATGTGCACTATAATTGTTGTCCACGACCTTTCGTCCATCGACCACCAAATGCATGAGACACCATGAGACACCAAATCGGACGCTGGTGGTGGAAAAAAAATCGGATGACATCGTGACTAAAATTTGTTACCCCCGAGCTGTGCGGATACGGATATTAATTTGCCACGATGATACCGTCTGGCTGGGTTGGGTGTATTTGTGTTATATTTACTGTAGTGACAATAATTATGACCAGATGGTTTATAGACATCATCATCCAATGTCTGTCTGGTATCTTTATGTCCATACAAGGGCTTCGAGGGACAAGCATCAGTTATGCTGTGCATGTGTGTTAAAAAAAGCGGAAATATACGAGCGATATATTCAATTACAAGGAAGTAATCAACGAAATACTTGGACAATACTTGACAATAACTGAAATATGCTTCCAGAAGCACACCGTTTTGTCATGACAAGAGGTGAAGGATCAGTAATGGACATTGAAAGGCCTATTAGAATACGATACGAAACTCAGATCGGAATGCTAAAGAACAGCCAGAACTCTGATGTATTTGAGAATAAATGCCTTTTTGGGTAAAGATCCAAACACTTTGGATGAGTCGACATTTCAAATTATAGTTAGAATCAGTGCAGTCCATTATGGTGTTAAAGAAAGTACGATAATCCATCAGCTAAATACACATACTTCAGCTGCCGTAAGCAAATGCCTCGCTGTACAAGAGAAGAATTTCAGAAGGGCACGCAGTGTAATCAAAACCTTACAAGCTCTCAAAACAAAAACAAAAACTGAGTTGACTTGCTTGCCTGAAAAAGCAAATCTGGGCGTACTTGGACAGCTGTATTAGCTTTACCTAATCCTAAGATCTTACTCTACAACTAAAACCAGTTCGACATGACAAAGGTTTGCATTTGTAGAACTGTCCCAATAATAGTTTCCCAAGTGTTTTTTTTTCTTCTCAAATTCTGACAATTTTATAAACCTCGTTTAAAGGTTATATTATTTATGCATAGGGCTAGACACTGACCACCTCAGTTTCATGAACATCAAAACATCATCTTCAGAGTTGTATGAAAGACCTTTGGCTAAAGCATTTTTGCTGATTTGACAAACCATAACCAAGACCCAAGTTCTGACGGACCAACCATGTGAGTCACGGTAGAGTAAGACCATCCGATATGAATAAATTTGGATACCTCTTGTGCATGTTTGGATGTTGATTTGAGGACACTAACCTCAACCAAGAGGCGTTGGCGTTGATCCACTTTTGGTGCCGGCAAAAGAATGATGTAGATGGAGGCTAGTTGGCTGTCACTCACCCGTGGGACGGCAAATGGATGAAGATATTTGAAAGCCGACAATCAAGCACAAATGGTAACGACTAAAAAGCAATAGCTAATCCTCATTCGCTGTGCAGGATCACGTGTGCGGGTCGTCCGTTATTTATGCAACTACACCATCGCCATTTTTAGTGTTAACAGTTTATGAGGCGTAGAATAGCAAAAAAAAGGATGTACATTTTTTACTTCGTTCTGATATTTTTTTGGTCTTGAAAAAAAATTGTCTTAACGAAAGCGAAACATTGCTTTCAATGCGTATTTAGTGAAGAATTGGAAAGTTGTACATATGCACAAATGATCTCATCTCCATTGAGCTTTAAAGAAAAACATGGTTCAACCATAATGCTGTAAGGCTCTAACGTTGTTTGACGACGTTTGCGGCTCGCATCTGTAGCCGTAGACTTCCATTAGCATGGCACGGTACGGCCGTGTGACACCTTGGGTAAGAAACACAATCGATGTGCGTGGTGAGAGCCAACTGTTCCACGGAGCCATTGATGAACGATGTCTGCACCACATGAGTGCTATTGAGCCGTCGCTGGACGTTACACGAGTGCGGTGGGTGTGCACTCAAGGTTTTGGACGAAGCACAAGAAGAGGAGGTGGAATACTTTTCTGCTTTGGATATGCAACTTTTGAATGGTGAAGCTCAACATAATAATATTTCCTTAATCTGCTTAACTCAACAATATGGCTTGGTCGTTCTGAAGGAAAAAAACAACTTCTTAACTGATCACTACTGTCTAAAATCATCACAATATTATGAAGAACTGTTGGAGGCGTTTGGCTTAATACATCAGAGGTCATGATTTCGAATCTCAGACGGGATTACATAAAGATCTAATTGTGTACGTGGCGTCGTGGCATCGCGTAAGCCGGGTCTGGACAAAGTTATATTTCCTGAAGAATAAGTTCAAAAGTTAAATACATCCACCCAGTGTCATTTGGAGTTGTCTTCGTTCAAAGTGGATGAATAAATTGTTTGTACGTTATAGATTCCACGCTGAAATAAACGCTTTCAAGACATAGGGAAAAGCTTTCGTAATATCTTCTAGCGTGTCGAAATGGAGAAGAAAGTCTTCCACCGAAAAGACACACTCCCGGAGATCCCTTTCCCGAGTCCTGGTCTCAGGGCTGTACAGACACGCAAACACGCAAAACAAGCTGCCAAACGGGCGAACACACGACGATCGTATATATGTGCCTTCCCGTTGGCGCATGTGGTTCATGCACCATTCCACCCATTCACTCCTGAGCTGCTGCCGGTGGAGAACGTGATGTCCGTTGGTCGACAACTCTAGCATCGTGGTGGGTTCAGAAAGAAACAGGTTTAGCAGCCTCCTACGATGGCGTGTATTGCGATCGTACAGGAGAACAGGTCGGTGTCGGGTTTTCGCTTGGACAATCTTCTGGGAACGGGTACGAACCACAGGTACGGTTCGTTGGTAGGTTTTACTTTTCGGTATTTTTACAGGGTTTTTTCATCGGACGTGTTCCAAATTTATAATTCTGATTGTCAGCGCAACAGTTGAGTAAGAATGGTCAACAGAACAAATCAAAGTATTGGACATGAAGTACATAAGGTGTGCTCATAAATACAATAAAATGCAAAATGGTATCAGAATTGTAACGTATCAACCCCTGTATGCGGCTTTGCGCACGTCACAAAGCATCCGATCGATCCGGTTCCTGCAAGCTCCAAACGCCAACCCCCGTTAGACGTCTAATTCGAGCAGCTGCAGATCAATTCCCCCATCACGGTACTGATTATTATTACCTGCTAACTGTGGGCACGATCGCACTTGATCGCAGAAGGAACTGTTCTTAAGCAGCCAAGCAGCCACTGCGTCATCTGCAGGGCTTACCGGGATCTCCGCCACTTGTGGGTAAGCATACACACACAAGCGTTGGCGCATTGGATTCGTTCATTCATTAAAAGAAAACGAAGACGCCGACACCGAAACGAATGCCCGTTAGGTCCCTTGTTCCAGGGTGTTGCAGCGAACCAAAGAGTGTGCAAAGAACCTAGCGTAGTTTGTAGTCCGAATCAAGCGGATCGAGAAAAGAAAGCCTCTCTAGCCTCTTACCACCCACAGCTCATCCCGGTGTCTCCCTTTGGGCGATTCTTTTGAACATCTTCCGAATCGCTTCCACCACGGTCGGTCGGTTATGAATCGAAAGGGTGGAAAAGCCCGTCAACAGCGGTGGTCAGTGCAAACATACGGTCGGTCGGTGCGTCCTATTACGGAGATCGCTTCCCGGGGGCTAACTCGTTCAAGAGGTTCCGGACACGCACGAAAAGATGCCAAGTCGATCAATGGTTTCTTGTTTCGTATGACTGATTTTGGTCTCCTGGTGGGTGACTGGATGGGTTGAGGGTGGATCTAAGTCGGAGTCCCTTTTGCTAGGTAAGACGCTAGGTATGACGTTTCTTACATGATGTGCCGCTGGAAGCTGTTTGTATAAAGATTTCGGTATTGGAATTGCGTTCAAATATTGACTGTACTTTGCTCTAACTCGAACTGTTGCGGGCGCTATAGATCGTACTAGAAAGATATAAGTGTATAGCCGCCTTTTTATATTTGTTTATTCTGTGCTTGGTAAGTGACAGTAATTTCAAAATACACCAAACAAACGATTCTAGCAACGTTCTAAGTAAATTCTAACATACTCTCTGCTCTCTCTGTCAAGTGTCAAGTGTAAATTTTCAAAGTGGTTGTTTTATCTGTCACTTTTTGACGTGGAAGAAGAATTACTACCATAGAATAAAAACGGTCCTTAATGCGATGTTATACCCACTCTGTCGTGTGAAAGCTAGTCTTGTTAGCACGAAACTACTAAACCGGATTACTCTTTCAGATGGATTAAAATAACAATGATAAAGTTAGTACGAGAGAAGCATTCAAAGAGCAGTAAAATAAATATTAACAGCTTTTTGAAACAAGTTAAGAGTAGTAATAAAGTAATAATTTTTTATATCTTTTAAAGTTTATAAACCAATCGTTCGTTTGACAGCTTTCCATTTTATACAACAATGTTTTTTAACGCTCTTAAATGTCTAAAACACACACACTATTCGCTCAACAGCTCCGATCACTCTTACTGATCATCTTCTGCCGCTTATACAATGCTCGTCCACGCAAGTGCGCTGCATGTAGTAAAACGACATCGTGATACCATTTTACAGCCACACTACCGCATGGAGTCCCATCGGTACTGACCAAAAAGGGGGTGAGTCTCCCTCATGCTCATGACCGTGGTGTGGGTTTTATGGGCGGCGATATACATGATAGGTTTGTTGCTTTCAACTTTTAGTTTTTCATGATGCACTTATTGCGCACATTGCACGAATCGCTTCCGTGGGAAGAAAAGGAGCGGGAAGACTTTTACCCTTTTCCGTTGACAGGAAGAAGAAACCTGTACTACGGAAAAATATGAAGAACCTCAAAAGAGATACAATGTTTGAAGTTACTTTCGCAGTTCGCACTGACCAGATATCGTACCATGAGAGATTGGCAAAACGCACAAAGGCATTAAATAAAACCAACCATAAAACAAATGCTGGATCAGTATCTATCGAAACCGGAGCATGGTTGCCGAAAAAGGTTCATTTGTTGCGGTTTTTTTTTTGGTGAGTTATTACTGTCCGCCCACTTTGAGGTTGAAGAAAGAAAATTGAAACTTTCACTGTACGGTTATTCATTTTCCTCAGCAGTTTTTTCTTCTGCAAGATAATCTCGATAAATTTGATGTGTGTGAAAGAGTGCTCATTTGTGGTGGATGACAACATGGGAAAAGAAACAGGGCACCGGTTTACTTAACACTCTGCCCCATCAGTAGGCACCGGTGCAGCGATCGATCGACGACCATTATCTTCGCCGCCTGGGAGAAAGCATTACTGGGTTTGTATGTGAACAACAGCAGTTTAGTCATGTTGCTTCGGTAAGGCGCAAGCGTTGACTGATGTCGTAAGCCACCGTTTTGCACTGGAATTCCCTCCGCGTTCTGAGTGCAGATGTGCGCCCAGGGAATATTCCACCATCGTCAGCAGGTGCGTTACGTGTCGTTTCGCATGGCCGGGTAAGCTTTTTGTTGCGAATCCCTATTAACGCTGAAAATGCCGGCAAACATACCCGAAGGCCGCTGGAACGCAAGAGGCAGGTCGGTGTAAATGAGATGACGGTGCGCAACACACCCTTTGCACGCGTAATGAGAACAAAGTCACAACCTATCACAACACACCGGCCCAACGCACAATCGCAGCATTATTATTTACATCATTATTGGCATCTTCGGAAGGGGGGGGAATCCGACGAGCCTGTGATGCAAAGTTTGCTCTCCTGCTCGGGTGCAAAACAAATAAGCGCCAGGCGTAATCATAATCGTGCCAACCATAATCAGCATCGACCCGTGTCGGGGGAAATCATCAAGTCAGATCAAACGTGCAAACATGAAACGGGTGAGCTACACATTGTCCGGTTTTGCTGTAATTGGAGCTAATTTTTGTAATTGTTTACAGCGAAACTATCGGAATTGGTTCGCCAACTGTTCCGAACTGATAGGATTATATTGTGTAAGCGATCAATTTGTTGTATTAGCTCTGTGGCAATTCAATAACACCCGGAAAGCTACACGACGCAAATAGCACTAGAGAAAAAAAATATATCTTAACAAAAAAAAATAAATAAAATTGAAAATTTGTGATTGAAATATGTTTACCTTGGCAGAGTTTTTTTTCTTTGGAATTGGAGTGAAAATACCTGTTCTCCACCTCAAGGAAAGCCACTGTGGGAGGGTGCAGTGGCCAAGGAAAGTGTTTTTGCCGTTGCCTTGAGCCTTGCAAATCTCTCATTTTCCTGCACCGCTATGCACATGCCAATAAGCAAATCTAAGCTCAAGGAGTGAAAACGGTTGAACTCACCCGTCAGTACGTTTTGGAGATTGTGTTCCAAAAAAAAAAAAACAAAATACGACAATCGTTCAATCAACCAGGGTTGCACTCATCTCAACCTTCTCGCTGCAAGATGACAGTGGAAACCGAAAGGATGCACGAATGTGCCGGCACAATATGGGCGTATATGATGAAACGGAGTTGGAAATGAAATTTACCGAAAAAGAAAGTGAACGCCACCCCGTGACCGTAAGCATAACTTCAAAAACCCCCGTTCAACGCATACAACACCGATCAGCTGAGGGCAGTGGCGCGGAAAAGCGGGGAAAAACTCATGTACCCCCCTTTTCGCAGTTGGTTATGTAAAACATTAAATTGAAGTAAAACATCGCCACGGGCAGGAGACGCCATGATGACTCCAATGGTCATCGCTCTTCCATCATCACACCCCCGGTAGAGCCGCTTCTCCGTACCTTATGCTTCGATTGATTTCGAATTGATCGATTTTGATCGATTTCGATAGTGGGTTGGGTGGACAAATACCCCCGGCCCCCGGGGTGGAACTGCTGCGCAAGATCGATTAGTGATCGGTCGGAAGTAAGCGGGAAGGGAGCGGTTGGGTAGAAGGGAAAGAAGTACAATGACGTGCGTACAGCGCACGCACAAAGCTGTGGCACGCGTACGATACTGCGATCACGCGCGTTGGTGGATGCGTGCAAAATGAAGGAAAAATTAGCGTGTTCGTGGTTGCGGACTGGTTTTTGGAGAGTTTTCAAGTGAATTTTCCACCGTTTGGAGCGCTCGCTTTTTTGGGGTGAGCGCAACCGGTGAGCGAACTTTCAATTATTACTGATTTATCGGAATGATTGCCGGTGTTTGCGGGTGATGAGCAAGGGCGAACCAGGTGGCTACATAACTTCACATTGATAATACGTTGAGAGTTATGATTTGAATGTTCTAGATCAAATTGTCACAAATAGTGTAACACATTGTATATGCAATCATTTTTTATTAAAAAAATATTCCTCCTAAGAATTATTTCACGATTACGACCAAATATAAACACCAAATTCGAAAAATTGTTAAAATGAGTTTCGTTTTCAGAAATATTTGCAAAATATAGTTTAACGATATTTAATGGTCTTTACTACGCATAATTACACAAAACCATAATGTTTACAATGTTGGTTTAATATGATCCAGTTTGCTAACAATTGTATTTCCGTAGTTCTACTGATAACAGACGTCTTCGTGTCGAACAAAGATACGGAATCATATCTTTTTAAGCAAACTTCACACGAATGTTGTATGAATCACGATAGAATAAGTAATCGTGTGACTTATGGGAGCAAATACGTTGATGGAATTATTTAAATAATAAGCTTATAAGTGCAAACAACGCATTGGACTAAGTGAAACTGACTGCTATAATCTAAACGTGTTTTTTTACTGGAAGAACTGAGTATTTTCTTATGATTTGGATGGGATCTATCACCCGTCGTGTTGTGTGAAGATCGGCATTGCTACAACAACAGGACTGTTACTAAAATACGACTATTTCAATGAAATAATTTAATTCAATAATTGTACTTATTGTAGCACCCTTGCATTCGAGAGTACATGCCGCGGTTAGCTTTAATGTTCTCCAATTCTCTTACTCGCATNCTTCTGCAAGATAATCTCGATAAATTTGATGTGTGTGAAAGAGTGCTCATTTGTGGTGGATGACAACATGGGAAAAGAAACAGGGCACCGGTTTACTTAACACTCTGCCCCATCAGTAGGCACCGGTGCAGCGATCGATCGACGACCATTATCTTCACCGCCTGGGAGAAAGCATTACGGGTTTTTGTATGTGAACAACAGCAGTTTAGTCATGTTGCTTCGGTAAGGCGCAAGCGTTGACTGATGTCGTAAGCTACCGTTTTGCACTGGAATTCCCTCAGCGTTCTGAGTGCAGATGTGGGCCCAGCGAATATTCCACCATCGTCAGCAGGTGCGTTACGTGTCGTTTCGCATGGCCGGGTAAGCTTTTTGTTGCGAATCCCTATTAACGCTGAAAATGCCGGCAAACATACCCGAAGGCCGCTGGAATGCAAGAGGCAGGTCGGTGTAAATGAGATGACGGTGCGCAACACACCCTTTGCCCGCGTAATGAGAACAAAGTCACAACCTATCACAACACACCGGCCCAACGCACAATCGCAGCATTATTATTTACATCATTATTGGCATCTTCGGAAAGGGGGGAATCCGACGAGCCTGTGATGCAAAGTTTGCTCTCCTGCTCGGGTGCAAAACAAATAAGCGCCAGGCGTAATCATAATCGTGCCACCCATAATCAGCATCGACCCGTGTCGGGGGAAATCATCAAGTCAGATCAAACGTGCAAACGTGAAACGGGTGAGCTACACATTGTCCGGTTTTGCTGTAATTGGAGCTAATTTTTGTAATTGTTTACAGCGAAACTATCGGAATTGGTTCGCCAACTGTTCCGAACTGATAGGATTATATTGTGTAAGCGATCAATTTGTTGTATTAGCTCTGTGGCAATTCAATAACAACCGGGAAGCTACACGACCCAAATAGCACTAGAGAAAATAAAAAAAAATAAAATATCTTAACAAAAAAAAATAAATAAAATTGAAAATTTGTGATTGAAATATGTTTACCTTGGGAGAGTTTTTTTTCTTTGGAATTGGAGTGAAAATACCTGTTCTCCACCTCAAGGAAAGCCACTGTGGGAGGGTACAGTGGCCAAGGAAAATGTTTTTGCTGTTGCCTTGAGCCTTGCAAATCTCTCATTTTCCTGCACCGCTATGCACATGCCAATAAGCAAATCTAAACTCAAGGAGTGAAAACGGTTGAACTCACCCGTCAGTACGTTTTGGAGATTGTGTTCCAAAAAAAAAAAACAAAATACGACAATCGTTCAATCAACCAGGGTTGCACTCATCTCAACCTTCTCGCTGCAAGATGACAGTGGAAACCGAAAGGATGCACGAATGTGCCGGCACAATATGGGCGTATATGATGAAACGGAGTTGGAAATGAAATTTACCGAAAAAGAAAGTGAACGCCACCCCGTGACCGTAAGCATAACTTCAAAAACCCCCGTTCAACACATACAACACCGATCAGCTGAGGGCAGTGGCGCGGAAAAGCGGGGAAAAATTCATGTACCCCCCCTTTTGGCAGTTGGTTATGTAAAACATTAAATTGAAGTAAAACATCGCCACGGGCAGGAGACGCCATGATGACTCCAATGGCCATCGCTCTTCCATCATCACACCCCCGGTAGAGCCGCTTCTCCGTACCTTATGCTTCGATTGATTTCGAATTGATCGATTTTGATCGATTTCGATAGTGGGTTGGGTGGACAAATACCCCCGGCCCCCGGGGTGGAACTGCTGCGCAAGATCGATTAGTGATCGGTCGGAAGTAAGCGGGAAGGGAGCGGTTGGGTAGAAGGGAAAGAAGTACAATGACGTGCGTACAGCGCACGCACAAAGCTGTGGCACGCGTACGATACTGCGATCACGCGCGTTGGTGGATGCGTGCAAAATGAAGGAAAAATTAGCGTGTTCGTGGTTGCGGACTGGTTTTTGGAGAGTTTTCAAGTGAATTTTCCACCGTTTGGAGCGCTCGCTTTTTTGGGGTGAGCGCAACCGGTGAGCGAACTTTCAATTATTACTGATTTATCGGAATGATTGCCGGTGTTTGCGGGTGATGACCAAGGACGAACCAGGTGGCTACATAACTTCACATTGATAATGCGTTGAGAGTTATGATTTGAATGTTCTAGAGCAAATTATTATAATTCCTATAACACATTGTAAATGCAAATATTTTTTATTGAAAAAAAATTCCTCAATAAGAATTATTTCACGATTACGACCAAATATAGACACCAAATTCGAAAAATTGTTAAAATGAGTTTCGTTTTCAAAAATATTTATAAAGTATAGTTTAACGATATTTAGTGGTATTTACTACGCCTAATTACACAAAACCATATTTTTTACATTGTTGGTTTAACATGATCCAGTTTGCTAATAATTGTATTTCCGTAGTTCTACTGATAACAGACGTCTTCGTGTCGAACAAAGATACGGAAATATTAAGCAAACTTCACACGAATTTTGTATGAATCACGATAGAATAAGTAGTCGTGTGACTTATGCGAGCAAATACGTTGATGGAATTATTTAAATAATAAGCTTATAAGTGCAAACAACGCATTGGACTAAGTGAAACTGACTGCTATAATCTAAACGTGTTTTTTTACTGGAAGGACTGAGTATTTTCTTATGGTTTGGATGGGATTTATCACCCGTCGTGTTGTGTAAAGATCGTCATTGCTACAACAACAGGACTGTTACTAAAATTATGATAATACGACTATTTCAATGAAATAATTTAATTCAATAATTGTACTTATTGTAGCACCCTTGCATTCGAGAGTACATGCCGCGGTTAGCTTTAATGTTCTCCAATTCTCTTACTCGCATTACGAAATGAAAGGTGATTAAAAGCAATACCCAAAAGCCACGTAACTAGCATGATTATGTTTTAAATTATAGAAACACATTCACGCAAACACATACACACAAACGGCATGAGATGCAAACGACCTTTCCCGTAACGAGTTCGATCAGCGAGACGCACGATGATGCTTTCAGATGCTGATCGCCGTTGAGAATGGGAATCTGCTCTTTCTGCCGATCTAATCAACCAGAACAGAACGTTCAGTCACGATTTGAACCTTCGCCAAAGTGATTCGATTGACTGCAAATGATTCGATCGCTTGTGGTAAGAAATTGGTGGGGCTTTTCGCTAAGATTCGAATCGCTCCCACCTACACTCACCTTTGCAGGC
>CM028106.1:19560782-19575704 GCA_016170015.1 Anopheles longipalpis
CCGGAGGGTTGGTTTGTTTCGCGTGTTATGCTCTCAGTAGACTGACTTTCTCTTCTTCTCTCCAGTGCAGGTGGCGTTCTCTTACGGCTATGTTTCGTTTTATGTTTGTTTGCACACGTAAAATGAGCGTATGTGATTGTATGTGGTTCTCTGGTGAGATTGCAGGGATGCTACTGCTTACACAGCATAACGCAGCACGATCGTTGACGGGTACCGACGTTTGCATGGCTACGACTTGACACGAAACAAAAAGGGAAAAAAGGGAAGATGCTATAAATTCTGCTAATTCCCTTCCCAATCGCTCTCCCAGTAGTGTACGTTCTCTGCTAATAGTCTGAGGTGTGGAACAAAACATTAGTCAATTCATTCGGTAATTTGTATATTACACCGTTTATATGACTAATGGTGCTAGTAACCACCATTAGTAAGTACTTCATTTGTTCCTGAAAGGGAAATTTTCAAATATCTTGAAGTCACTCTGAAGTCAAAATATCTCTCAGTCACTATCTTGAAGTCAAAAATTGACAGTTTCTGCTACAAATATAATTAATATTTCAGTATACTAGAATGTATGGAATAGAAATTGGAACAACTCTACAAATTATCGATGAAGCATTTGAAGAAGATGGCCATAGTCCAAAAGGGAGATCCGTGGATACCGAATAAGCTCGGCGATTAGGATCTCAAGAATAGATCATACTCTAAAAATGAAATATTGATTTGAGTTGTTGTACTACAAGCTACTCAGTCTCGGGGCGGCCCGGTGGTGCATGTGAAAAACGGCGCCTGTCCACACGGCAAGGACCGGGTTCAAATCCCATCCGGACCGTCCCCCCGTAGCATGGACTGACTATCCTGCTACGTGGTAAAATAAGTCTTGATACGGCCAGGCCGTTCTAACCGAGCAAAAAAAAAAAAAAAAAAAGCTACTCAGTCTCGACGAATCCGCATCAAACATATGTGAGAATTAGTATCCTTGTGTCAAGAAGAGTGTCCGTTAAGTAGACCAGACTAACCAATAAAAGCGTTATGTTACAAGAGACTGAGCTGAAGGGGTTTTGTTATCGGTTCTGTTGCGTGAAACCAGCGCCATTACTTCAAACACTACCGTGCCGCCGTCTTATGGTTGTACTAACTCTTATTAGTACAATATGAAAATTCGTATCTATTTAAAAGGTAGGAACAATAGCAATATTGTTCCAATATATCGATTACCTATTAGTAATTTGATCATAGAATGTGTTGTACGTCATTTCCACAACGATCACCATACATTGAACTGCAACTGTTTTGCACACACGAAGGTGCGTGTACGTGCTATACTTTTTTCTTCATCAGCAGTTTACTCACGTTATCCCGTGGCCACTGCCGCGAAACGGGTATCGGTTTATTATCATTATGCTGCCCCATCTTGCCATTTCTACCGATGGGGCTCGGGCTTGGGCTGGTGAATGGAACGTGCATTGCTGATAGTGTTACTCCGGTACCGTTCAGAATTCTTTCCCTTTTGCTGTATATTATGAAGTGCAATAGGTCTACGGAGTGTAACCAGTCTCATCAACGCGTGGCATATTATTGTGCGTTTCAACCTCGAGAAGAGAAGATGCTCTATCTCGTTGATGTTCTTCCATTTGCAGTTTGTTCGTATGTTTACTCCCGTTTCTTCTGCGTTTTTTTTCACCTACACCCGTCCTTTAGAGGGTTGGGTCTGTTTTTTTTCTCCTCGTCTAGTTTACATATCCTTCGAAACTTGTTTTCCTTATTTCATGTTTTTTTGCACTTGTGTACCGGTACCGTACACATACCCGCGCTAGTTAGTTGCGTACGTCTGTTTATTTCTTTTATGATTATTTCTTGTTTTTCCTTCTTTTCTCTTTTACTACACATCCCCTTCCTGTTGCAGATCTTTTATAATAAGCCTGCTGCACCTAGTGTTCCTAACCGGGAGCACTAGATGAAAGTCTTATTTGTTGTTTTTCACCCTTCTTACCGCATTCTCCCTGTTATATCACCCCTTTCCTTCCACCTGTGATTGCTCTCTTTGTGAAGGTTACGTCCGTGTGCAGTTTGCTCAATAACCCAACCGTTCCGTTTTTGTTGAATCCAGAATGAATGACGTACGAGCTCGGAAGCTCAGGACAACATTATCACAAGGAGCGCACCCGGAGATGGGACGGACAACAAAAGGTGCCCCTAAACGGTAAAGCAGTAAACAGCTCAACCAGGCCAGAACAATTCCATGTCTGCAACGTACCCGCTCGTCTTCTATGTCCGTGTCTGAAGAGGTCGTAGAAGGTGATGCGCTAAGATGTTCATAAACTGGGAACAAAATATTAACCAAGGGGGAAAAAAATGAAGCTATTTCTATTCATCCACTGGCCGTATCTGGTTGCTCATTTCGGGACAGCAAGTTTTGTTCGATGTCTGGAGGCACATCTGGGTGCTGCCAGACTATGGCAAAAGGACAACAGCAGCTTTTTTCCAGCTGCCGATGGCCTGTGTTACATTCATATTGCGATTGAAATGAACTTGAGAAAGGAACGAATATAGGGAGTCTTCTTCCTGCGGTGGAAAAATGGAATTTCTTTATTTTTGTTTGTTTAGTTTTCGAGTAAAACATATTTCTCCCAATGGATGAATTATTTTGCTGGCTTTCTACCATGATCTTAACGTTGAATCATATTTTTATAATAATGTTCTATAAAAAAATGTTTTCCTCTTTTCGCTTTTTATTTTATAGTTATAGTAAACTTAAATAAAGATCACTAAACAGAAACCTTAACCATTACGTTACTTTCTTCATGTATAGGTAAAGTTGTTTGAGAGTTATTTGATGTTTGCTTAAGTATGCAGTAAAGTAAAAAGTAAAGTTTTTAGAGGTTATTAGATAAGATGAGTTGTTGTTTTCTAAGAATTAGATATAGTTTACAGTGATTTTTTTTCTTCCAAACATAAAAGGGCGGTCTAACACTATTTCAATTCAGTCTTTAAATCAAAAGAATGGAACGATTTATCTGATCCTGCTTAAACACAAATAGAAATAAATTATTGCATAAGCACGGTATTAGCATTTGAAAAAGATGAATTCTATCTGAATTCATCCGAACGGAAACACGAAAACGGCGTCGAAACAGAAACATTCATTAACAATCGGGTCCTTAATGGCGTTTTGGAAAGAAACAAACGTGACGATAAATAGATGCTGATGCTTAGGGATGCGTCAGCAAACGGGTATCAACCATCGGTAACACTTTCGGGAGGTGAGCCCGGCTCATCCCAGTAGGAAGATGCGGCCTCATTTTCACGCTTGAAAACGTCACCGCATCTCGGAGGTCCCAGCAACGGGCAAGACACAAACAAAAAACAAAATTATTCTACTTTGCTACTTGCTTTTCTCCTTTTGCCGCCGTTAGCTCCGATGTTCCAGAACTGGTTGTGTCTGGGCGGTCGAACTCACGAGGCACCCGATACATCGGGCACGTGTTCGTAAACCGCTGCTTTGTGACACAAATGCAATTCGAAGCAGGGCAGCACATTTCGTCTAGTTCTATTACCTTCTGTCCCTTGCTGTAAAGGGGACGGTTTTTTTTTGCTCCTCTATATGCAACGTGTCACAAGGAGGACGGTTCACGTGATTGATTTACGCATCACCGACGACAAGGCGTACGACGTTTTGGAGGTATGAAACACACAGCAAAAACAAAAATGATCCATCTTAAACCCGTGCGCCACAGAGAAGAGTGTGACATGTTGCTTCGTTCAGAGTATAAATAGTAAAAAAAAAGCAACAACAACCATTTTCCAGCTTAATGAGGTCAGGAGTCAGGAGTGGGTTGGGTTTCATATCTTGCGTGATGTACTGCTGTGTAAAAATGAACCGAAAACGGGTAACTGGAGCTTTACGGTGTCGGATCCGTTCCGATACGGTGGGCATGGATAAATTCGTTGCCAAATTTAAAACTTCATGACTTTTTAATGATTTTTGCTCCTCCAGAAACCGTTACATGCGATCTCTTTCCTTAGCGTTTGTTTGTTTTGCTGCTGTTGAAATATAAACTTAGCAGTTGAATTGTTGTCATGCTGTTTATTTAGCACTTGTAAGCATAAAATTGTAAACAATTGTGTATGGTTTTAGGTCAAGTGGTGCGTTTTGTTAATGCATTATTTTGCAGGATTAGAAATAATTAAATCTATTAAATCTTAACTAAAACGGAGAAGATCAACAAGATAAACTTTAAAAGTGTATCACATCAGTGTGGCTAATGAATTGTCTAGAGTATTTTTAATTGCTACCAATACGCTTCTTTCAGCAAATTCATTCAACTTCTTCTATATTTACTACACGATTTTTGGTTTTGCTATGAAGGACATATCTTGTCCAATGTATAGATTTTGTGACTTAATTTATACGCAGCGTAACGTAAGTCCTACATACGCCTTCGGAAAGACAAGATGAAGACTGATGGGATTATATTAACGGTTCGTGTTTACACCATAAAACCGGTCTGGAAATGCAACAGAAAAATTCTGTATGAAATTCCACTTTGCTAAAAGCTCGCCCTAACACGTCGCAGCTCGATCAGATTTGAATACAGCTTTGATTGATTTGGAAGTAATGCGAAGAACGACAGATTTATGGGCTATACTACCTCTATTGATCTAGTTTTAAGGATTATTATTGTACATAAAACCACGATTAACTATATGAAATATTTCCCTTTTTTATTTAAATAATTACAGCTTACGTTTTTTTTAACTTACTTGATTTTTTACGTAATTGTTTAAAAAATTCTGAAAATTAAAGTAACAATAGTTTATATGAAATGGTTTCAATAGAACAAACAATCTATAGCAATACGTTCTTTATAGGCCGTTCTTTATGAATAAAAAAAAAAAAAAACAAACAATCTATATGAGAAACTATAAGCGGTTTTACCGAACGAAGCTCGCATACGAACTAATTAGCTAATTACTGGTTCGCTCCTCCCTGATCGTTTATCGTGATTTTAGCGTACCTGAAGCACAGCCGAAAGTGTCCACTGGAAAGAGTACCTTGAGCTGTTTTAGCCGTCTATGTTAGTGTACAAAAAGTCATCTAAAAAAAATCCATCACAACAATGCAACACAAGCATTCAACGATCTAATGTTTACACATCGAAAAACGAACAAAAAAGAGAATCAAAAGTTAACACAGCACTAACCAGCAAAACCAGAGCGTCGACTATTCTTACTGTTTGCCGGTTAAACGTCAGGTTCCACTCGAGACATTAGGGGTCGTTGGTGTCGAGAGAAGTTAGTTTTCGCATCACCTATCGCCGGTGCTGATGTAGTTTAGGTTAGCGATTTATAGCAAATCGACACGAATAAACATTTGAGTCTCCGTGCTGCTTGCAAGATGGCCGTCAAGCCATGCATTGTAGATTGATTTTGCAGGCAAAGGACGCATTGGTTAAATGTGTCTAGAAGAAACCGTGTTTCGGTTGAGGATCAAGCTAAAAATACGATTAATTAGAGGTATTAACAACGAGGTCGAGACATGTTGTTTAAGCTTTAGTAAAGTTACTTAAGCAAGCTGTTAATTATACCTCCAATATGCACTAACAATGTAATGCAATCTTCTTCTTCTTCTTGGCTTAACGACCTTACAGGTCACGCCGGCCATTTCTGGCGTACTAGACTTATTTTTCCACGTAGCCGGATAGTCAGTCCTTGCTACGGGGGAACGATCCGGATGGGATTTGAACCCGGTCCTGCCGTGTGGACCGGCGCCGTTTATCACATACACCACCGTACCGCCTATCAATCCGTACCGTCCGGACCGTAAATGCAATCATTCTCGTCTAAAACTTCAAAGTCATCCAAACAAAACGTACACCAAAGTATCGCATCAAGCCGTCTGGTGTTCTCAATTGCAAAAGGTCTTCATTTATCACTTTAGTATGTGTCCAGTCAGAAGCGTTGAACGCTCTCAACATCATTTGACCCAATTTCATTCTCATAACTAACATCCATCACCGCAACTTACATATCAACACAATTTAAGGAAACAACGCACAACAAACCCGCCGCGATCGGACGTCCGTTGATCAAAAGCTTAAAGGAATGATCTGAAGAACTAGGTTATGGAAAAAACAACAGATGCAGATCGTCACAAAGATGAAGAACACAGTTTATTTAGCACAGTTTGCATAAGACCGCCTATTGCTGGAAGTTTGAGCAGAGTAGCCTATGGAATATTTGCCCACAGACCCGCTCTCGGGACCAAGGAACCAAGCTGGACAAGCAGACCGATCCTTTAGCTGCACAAATAAACATTAACCGAACACCCAAGAAGCGCAACGCACCAGATATCTCGAGGGTGCGTTTTCTTCCGTCCATCGTGCGAAGAACGTTTTGCAGATAGAGCTAGCGATACCATGCCACCGTGGACGTTGTGGTTGCCGCTTGCAGGAATTTGTGTTTATTTTTATCAGTTCGCTGTGCACGCATGTCAGGGTCTTGATGGGCTATAAAATTTGGAACTGGTATCGCTGACGATTGGAACATAAGCCACATCTGGGTTTGCAAACTGTTCGACCATTCGCCATGTCGACGGGTAGTCCATGCCCTACCGAGTGACACATCGATACGGATGGAGTCTTCCGGACCGAAACAAACAGAACAGCGCAAACTGTGTCAATAGTTTGGTGCACATATGCGAAGCAGCCTTTTCTCTCGGAATGCATTCGATAGAGAATTGGCTTTGGTAGGGCAGGTCACATGCTAAACAGTATTTGTGCAGAGGCGTTGCTGAGTGCCCTTGCTGACAGCGGGACATCTTCAGGATGATATAACTGTGAGGCAAAGCAACGATCTACCAGCTTGTTGAACGGATGGGAATGGTAAATGTTTGCGATCCTCAGACCCAACGTTGCTGTTCTGGCTGACCGATATAATGCGGATCAGTGATCGTTTAGCCTCATCATCCATTAGCATAAGCTACCCGTGACATACAGAGGAATTACATCAGCGTGAAAAGCGTTTTTTTTCTGGGGCGGTTCAATCTGTTCCGGAATCACGCTTCCCCGGCCCATTTTGACCTACCCGATAAATCAATCATGCAATCGGCGAAACGATCCCAATTATCCAAACGATTGACTCTGCTCCTCCCTTTACGGCCGTCTGCTTCGATCGCTCCAAGTTGCTCCAAGTGGCACCAGTCGGGTAGTGTTGAAATTTACGAACTTTACCGATCTCTTGAGGTGGCGGAACGTAACCATAACACCTCGAATGAACCAGGAAGGCTGCGGTACGATAATTTAGAAAATCTCCAACGATCGTCGAACATCGCAAAAGGAATGGTGGAATCTAAAAATCGGTGTCTTTGCGTTCGAACATTCGGTAACTGTTAGTCAAAGATCGTCGATGATTGAGACCTTTTGTGCTAGTAGGTCGCACGGACGGTATCAGGACTCTTCTTCGTTTTCCTTCAACTCGTGTCCGACGTGGTGGTGCAATAGTTAATGAAGGTGTCACTCTATTCCACTTCAGATGCAAACCGATGCAACAGCGTTTGCAGTGCAAAGCAACCAGTTGGTGAAAGTTTGCCAACTCTGCTTTCGGTGTCGTTCAGGTTGAAGAAGGTATGGGACGAGGTGTCATGATTGGCTTCCTATTCCGTGTCCGGCCACTACCTTGGCCGTGATAATATGCCAAACCGACCTATGCAGAACCTGTTTAGTGCGGAATCAACGAAGCAAAGCGCGAAAGCTCGCCAAACCGTGCGCGTCCTACTGATACTGAGGTAGGAAAGTGGTTTTATAACCCTTCATAAGGGCATGAGGTGTTGCTCACGTCGTCGAAAAGTTGGATGGGATGAAATATAAAATTTAAACAAATTATATCAAACATCGAACGTCGTTATTTTTTTTTTGTTGGTGGCCCGGCGCCAAATACCTATTTCAATGCAAAGGTAGGAACTCTGGCGAGACGTTCGCTTTCCTTTGAGGGCCGTCTTATGATTTCGACCTAACACGATCATCTGTAAGACGGCGAGCGGAGGTCGGTTTTTGAAGTTTTAAAGACTGATAGCGAAAGCGTTTTATGATTGCGCAAGACTTTAGATGTTGAATCGTTGGGCACTTAGGATGCAGTGGACTTTAAAAGGTTTGACTGACTTCAATCGTTTTATAGCCAACAATGGAGGAAATGAATAAAAAAATATAGGAAAAAAAATTAGCAGCAAACTAGACGTGAATAGCGTTGATACGTGTTAAATAATTTCATTGCTCTAGCGCCTCAGCCTTGTGGGCACCGATAAGTTCGATAAGGTTAAAGGTTAGACACTTATCTAACAGTGCTTTTCTTAATCGATCGTAGGAAGTTCATTGTGTGGCCGCACCGATAAGTACACGAACCAGCTAAAGAGTAAGTACCTGTACCCGGCAGATACGATGGCCAGCTGAAGGTCATACCGTGCACAGCGATGAGCAATCCTTTTGCTTCCGTTTTAGTCCTGTGGCAGCGTTGTGGCATGCGGGTTGCCTACCATTCAGGCGCCCGGTTTTAGAGCAGCAACTCGCAGACGAGCCACCTTTGACCTTTTGCACAATCGCTGGTGAAGGTTGGTGTTCGGCAAAAAGTTTGGCCGCTCCATGTGTCGCTGGGAAAATATGCTTCACACAACCACACACACAAACATACATAACATGAGAGGATGAGAGTATGGAACACAAAGTGTTACGAACTTTCAGTGTTAAATGATAATTTGTGGCACATTTTTCATGAACTTGTTGTTTTGTTTTCATTTGCTCGTTTCCAATGTTTTAATGCTTCCATTATTGGGTTGTAGCGTTTGCACAGCCATTAAAAGCACTGCCAGCATGGGGGGATGAATATGTTTGGGTGGGTTTTTTTTTACTCGGATGACAGTTCGCATGCAAAGTTATTCCTTTTCACAAGCTCGCTCCTGTTGCCCGCTTGTTTCGCTGAGAAATTTATGATTTATTGTTTGGTAAAGTTTGGTCACCCTGCTTCCGGTGAGGAGCGTTTTTTGTTATACATTGTCACCGGAATCCAGAGTTGGTTTCGGAGGTTGATTTTCCAACTGTTCTAGTGCATCGCGTACACATGGGGTAGAAGGATGAAAGTATGCGTTTCTCTTGTTGATTGGTTTTTCGTTTGAGTGCTTCCTACGAAGCTAGCCCGACAGAGGGTCCAAATTTTTGGTGAGCATGAACATTATTTCCTACCACATGAATTCACCAAGGACACACCATAGAAGCGAAAACAAGCAATAAAAGCTACCAAGCGAAGGTTAAAGGTCACACAGTTCGACTCCAATTAAAGCACTCTTACTGCTGGCCAAAACATTCAACGATGGTTTTGCTTTACTCTGATTCTAAGCCACGTTCCATTATTTCATACACTAAAGGTTAACATTGTTGGCGTACGCCAGTAGAAACGCAACCAGAAACATTCTCATATTTAGCGTTTTGCTTCACGGCGCTGCTCTTTCGATTAACATCCATCAATCCCGGCTCCCGGTTCCATATGGTTTTTTGGGGGAGGCGGAAGGAATTGATTATTCTATTTTCGGCGCCAAAGCATGGATTTTTTTTCGGTTACTTGCCGGTACGCTGTGTGTTAAAAGGAAAGAGAATCCCGCCCTCCCTTTACAAAAGTGTGCGTGTCGTTCGAACGTTTTATGTTTGCAGACCGTTCAAGTTGATGGATCGTTATCGGGCCAGTGTTTTGCGTGGAAAACGCATACGAAACGGCTAAAGAACCAAGCAGGACATTTTTATGTGGCTTTTTTATACGACGACGGCTCTCAATTACATCATCATCTTCCATACGAACCACTAGCAATGTGATTGTGTGAGTTTATTTTTTCGTTTTTAAAAGCGTATAAACTTGAAACAAGAATCACAATCGGTATAAAGCGTTCGCTGGTATATAGCGTAACATTCGGATGGATTACAGCGAGTGCAAATCAATATCCGGTTAATAAGTCTGTGAGAAATGGGGAGATCATTAAACAGAGAGATAGGGTAGATCAGATTTAACGAAGACACTAGATATGGCGATGTATGGTCGTGTAAGAGAAGCGCCTAAAGTTATGCAAATAACACATCAAATAAGCCTTTTTTAAATCAGGTTACACCAACACATTTCTATTTGCATTTTGAATCCTTCGGGAATTCGGGATCGGTTTGTGCGATATTGTTTATTATTTCGAAGCTATTTAATGGTCACATTGGGATTATATCTTGACCTCAGCTTAGTGGCTTTATGAACAGAATTGGTTTTCCCTTCCCCCATTTTAATCATCTTCAAACAACGGCGTATAGAGGAAATCATGTCCGGTAAAGCACAACTACAAGCACGCAATTGTGGCAAAAAAAGGGTGGAACATACCCTACCGTTTCGACTACCCGGTTGCGTGATAGTAAAGGAAATTGTACTTACATTAAAGTTCCACTTCGGAAGCGATGGTCCACTGCACCCGCGATGTCGTATATTCGATATGCTGCTCTACCGCGCACAGCTGTACTACCGCAGGGCAGGTTGTGGTGTTAGCCGTTCGGTTCTATAGCCAGCCGACAGTCGTCTTCCCCTGCACGCTGGCACTACTGACACCCGGGGTACTTTCGTTTATGTTGTGGTCGTTTTTTCGTACGCTCAAGTTGATTGCATGATCGACGGCTGCACATGACTTACCAGTGTACTGCCGCGGAACGGTTTACCATCGTAAAGCAATCTGAAATATGAACAGAATAAATACACCAAGGTGCAAGGTGAGGGTGAGACATGCAGCGAAACAATTACAGCTAGAGTGGAAAACAAAAATGCAACAACCAATGTGGAAGGTGGTAAGATGACGCTGAGGAAGGACAGACGGAATTTGTTTTACCGTCAATTTTGAACCCCGATCGGAATCGGTAGCATATCAGCATGAAAGTACATGATCGACCATTTCCCATCGTGCCTTCTAGTATGGTTATTAAAATCCCTACACGCTATTGATCATTTTAAGGGTAAAAACTTTTGTCTAGAGTTGTCATAGCATTCAGGGAAAATAAAAACTATTCTCCAGTTGATTTACTTTTCCACGATTCTCACAGCGAACTTCCAGCACAAGACATCCTGTTGAAAACTTGTGCCAAATATCTCACAAACTATCGTCGAACAGATTTGTGAGTTATTTTGTTTGTCCGTTTCCGCTTCTAGGTGACAATAATTCAGCACTCGCAATCCAAACCGTTCGTCACGTACGCCAAAAACGGGGTCCCATAATAAATAGCACCTTCGGTATAACATTGTAAGCGGATTGGTGCCAACAACAAAACAAAGTGCAGAAAAAACTAACAAAGGCACCATTCTGGAGGTACCTATTTCACCAACCTGTCGGACGCTTTTAGATGGTGTACGAGTCGCAAAAATTCTGCACAAAAACGTGATTTTCCCTGTGGCCTTAAGCCGCACACTACAGGTAGACCCCACCTAACCCGTTACGAACGTTTCCCATCCTGCTGCAAGGAATTAAAGCTAGCCCCGTAATAAACGACTGTTCGCTGTAACGCGGTGGCGTCAGCCAGTTTTCCACACGGCAAAGAATCTAGCCAATTATAGGCAAAACTTTCCCGCGGAGCCAACCGAATGTTATCGCCATTCAAGGATCGGGCCCCGTCCACCAAGGAGCCGACATTTCTGGCTGCTGTCGGTTGGATAAGTGGAGTAACAGCGGCTGTTCTGTGGCTCGGGAAAGCTTTCAAGACACGAGGGTGCAATTTATTGGTTCCTGCGTGGCCTAGAACTGTCTGGGAAATGGGAAGGCTTCGGAAGCAGCGCAACAGTGGTTGGTTTGCGTATTGCATAGCAACAGTGTGGTTGTTTTAGCGCGTGTAACAAAGTGGTAATTTACGTCATCCACCGGTAAGGGATGGTTATCGCTGGTAAAAAGGATTAAAGGTGTGCTTATTGGTTTGAGCAACATGGTTGAGAAGCGGTGATTTCTTGTAAGGAGTTTGCCGTGATTGTTACTATGGCCAACTTGCATGATTTAAGTTTCGGTAACAAGTATCGTGTTTGTATATTGATTTAAAAAAGTCTTAACTGACATTGGTTGTTTATTTAAACGCTACGAGGAATAGAATGTATGACTCTTGTTCCAACAGAAGGTCCCAAAATAAGATCTTCATGTCATTATCAATTCCACATAAGGAAGTTGGAAGAAAACTACTCAAAAACGACATTCAATCTGACATAACAATATCGAAGCGCAGTCAGGTACTACACGATAGACAAATCTGTTTTGTCCCCTATTGGCAAGCTACTAATACGCGTTTGACCAGATGCTTAAAAATACTCCAAATACCTAGTTGATGCTATTGCACATGGTGAAACACTAACCTCGCTCGATCAAGAATGCATTGATCTAAATTCCAACATGCTTCTCATTAAAATTCCTCCATTTTCGATCGTCTCATTCAACGGCCACCTTCAAATCGTTTTACGATGCGCGAAGAGTTCTGCATTCTGCACAGCAGCGATGCAACTTACGCAAACCCAAACTCACCCGGCCAGACATAAACAGGCGTGAGGTGATACCACACCACACACTGGCAGTTGTTTACATCTACGAAAGCTGAAACATCGCATCGAATGTGGTTTTTACCACCCCCGAAAAATACTAAGCACGAGCAACGAAACGGGAATAGGTTGATCATCAGGGTGATCCACCTCTAATGACTACGCGCAGATCGCATTACAGATCGCCGCTGTGGTGAATGTAGAAAGGGAAACTTAGAGTACAAACTGAACTCAAGTCTGCCGCGTGTTGCACTGGATGGGGAAAAGGTTTGTGTGCGTTTGAGTAGACGAAAACCATTTCCCATCCCATGCAAGAGCATGGCAATCTTGGAAATTCAATACCTTCTTGCCGATAGCCCTCCTAGCTAGCACCCTTAGGCGCGAAAGACCGTCGGACGGTTGATGGTGGTTGAGGTTATAATTTTTAGGTTGATCGGAGAATTAAACTCATCTCATCACCAATGTGCTCAGGAGAAGGAATTCAGTTTGTCCGTCCAAAATCGTACGAGAAGAAAATCCAATTCCCTGGTGGGCCGCTAGCGCCAGTGACAGCAGATACACGGGGAAATGGGTTTTGGTTGTAATAAAAAGGCAACCCCATCGCAACCCACCCAATAGCGACGACAGCTGGTTCTAATCTTAAGAGCGTTAGTTTTCTCCTTTCGTGAAAGTTTGTCCCTATGTCTGTCGAGAAGAGGAAACGAATGCGCCAACGCACGGGACAATATTGGGATGTTTATTTTTGAGAATATTTTTATCTTCCTTTCACTCGCGAGATGCGTTCGTAACATCATATCGTAGCAGTTGCAATCGTTTACTTTTCATTCCAATTGAGAGGGAGGTTTTTTGGTTGTGTTTTGTTTGCATAATAAAACGAAATTTTCATTCACGATTGATTTGTTGGGAAAGGAAGAAACTATTTACGAGTCTTGTACGTGATCGACACCATGTTGTTATGGAAAGGTATCAAACCGACATGATCGTTTACAGCATAAGTGATCAAGAACTTGTTGTGTAACAATCTACTAAATCCATTCGAGAAAAAAACCCGAAAAAGAAAACTTTGTGTCGGTAACAGATGAGTCATAAGAGACTACAAAGAATTCTTGAAGTTGTTAGACATATGACTCTCTCTCTTGGTAAGGATTTGGAAACATTCAAGAACACCGACTAACTCGGTCCAAAAGGTGTCTTAAATGTGTCTAAAACAACTCTCAACAAATCAAGAACATGACTTACCGCATGGCCAGCAATACCCTTGTGTTTAACAGAGTTCTGCTATTCCCATAAGGTCACGCAAACATTAAGAGAAGACACTACGAAAAAAACATCCGTCCAATGGGCTTTGAATAATGATAGTAATTACAGTAAATGGCAGCAATGCAATAGGTTCTCTAGATACACTGAATTCACGGGAGGATTCAGAGCACCAACGTGATCGTGACTGTCTGTGACAGTATTCACAATAAAACAATCGTACTCGACAGGCTACTTGAGTTCAGACCAGAACTTGGGATGTGCTAGAAGCTTCTCTACGATTTATATATTTCCCAAAGTGTATTTACAACTGAGGAAAGTGTCACTTGCGTTTGTTTTGAAACCCTGTAATTCAGAACACTGCACGTTAGATTCTTTTTTCTCCGGACCGGCATCTTTCAAGCGAACCTTGAAGCCCTTCTTAATGGGCTCGTAGATCACTCAGCGTGCGGTGTGTTAAAATTAACATGTGTAATAGCTTTCGAGACTTCACGAAAGAAAACCACACATACGCAAACTTCAATGTCATCGTTTTTTTTTTTAATCGGAGTTCCAACATCGGGTCAATTAGGTATTATGTCAACAGAAATTTGAGGATCGCAAGCACAATCTCCATATGTGTGTGCCACATCCTGCGGCGCTGGAGACGAACAAAAGCGAACGTGATGCACGGTTACCATCTTCCTACGAAACCTTGAAACGTACCAATATCGCACCGACGATCTTCGTCCACATCGTACCAGATGTGCGGCTCGCACGCATGTCACATCGCATCGAGATCTCTCTGCTCGTCGTAATTTGACATCGTAATAGATTTGGATGGTGTGTGACCTGTCCCCGTTTCGAACTGCTGCGGTTCGCAGGTCTCCCATCATCCAATCTGCTCCTCTAATTGTTTTCATGTGCACTTTCGTCGTGCTGTTCCAATTCACGTTGTTTTGTATGTTTTGAACCAAAGCCAATTTAGCGCCGTGCCAACCCAGTGTATGTGTGTGTGAGAATGCATTTACTGGATGAGGTTGGGAATGGAAATTCGGCTTTAAGCCATACCCTACATAAAATCGTCACTATCAAACATACGGAACGCAGGAA
>CM028106.1:19575743-19614770 GCA_016170015.1 Anopheles longipalpis
GGAAGATTCGCTTCGTTTTCGCTTGCTGGCAACACGCACTTCCACTGGCAAATATGTGCACGGATGAAAAACCCAGCCAAGGGAAACGAGTTTCACAACACATTTTCGTGTAAGTTGTGTGCCTTTTTTTTGCGGTGCAAAACAGTATCAGCAACAGTAGCACATTCATCTCCCACGATGGCGCATTAGAGAGCGGTTGGAAGTGGCTGGTTTGGCCGAAATTGTTTTCCACACGGTATAGATTCACATAAAAGCTAAATGAAATAAAAACGAAACCAATGGAAAGTGATGTCGTGGTTTTTTTCTCTTCTTCATTTCAGTTCGATAAAAGTGAATAGTGGATATGTAAGTGGGGAAAAACATAAATGAAGGGCAGCCTAAACGAAGGAAGAAAAAAAACAATAAAAAAAAATCATCTTACATGTGCTTCTTTTAAACGAAATAAAAAAGTAACAACAAATTAATGTTTCTATACCTTTTTTTGGTACTTTGTGACTGATGTCACGAAAATGGAAAAAGGAAAAAAATGCCAATAATTGTTTTCTTTTGTCCAGAAACGTTTACACAACAGAAGAGACAATTATTTTTTAAAACAAGAGTGTAAAATCATTTCTAGTAAAATATTTCCATAACAGAAAATCGAAATCCATGTTAAAAATATTATATGCTACACGTGGAAATTAACGTATAACAAAGTTTTATAAAACAATTAAAAGACAAACGCTCGTTTGACATATGTTGAATTGGAAACGAACATGCTTGCCATCGTCAATTAAATGTTTTAGTGCTTTCTTGTACCTTACCTAATCATTTGGAAACGATTTGAAAATAGTGAGTTTAAAAGCAATTTTATTTTATTTTATTCCTACCCAGCTTTCAGCATAAAACATCGGTACATAATAAGTACACTGTACTAATCAAACCAACATTGAAACAGTAAGTGCGCGCTTAGCATGTGTAGCTGTAAGAGGAGCATAACTTTTACATCAACCGTAACGTTTTTTGTTTTTCACTTTCCACCGATGAAACATTTGCCATTTTCACCTGCTTCCCAGCGAGAAACAGGGGCCCTGGGAACGAATGTAGCATCGATTGTGTCTCAGGCGCAATACTCCGTTTTCGCACAGCAAACGAGTTTTCGGGAGGCGGATGCATGCGGAAGTCACACAGGGCGCGATGCACATGCTCACGGGCTGCTGCTGGTTATTTCTATGCAAATTCTTCATTCCTCCTCGCTGGCTTTATCGTTCGGGGTAAAATGTTTCTCGTACACACCACCGTTGCCTGCTCCGAGATGTGGGACGAGATCGAACCTTGTGAAGCAGAGACTGGTGGACCGTTTCAAGAGGTTGGTCTTCACGCATGGTACCATGGGGCAGGGGGTTACATATAGCTTATCATTATTGCACGCACATTTATCATCGTGGTACTCGGCAGGTCGGCAGAGTGGTACAACAACATATCCCGGAAGCGCGCTGAATGACGCGCGTGGTAAAAGAAAGTGAAGTTAAACGATAAGTACAACGAGCAAGTGCAGCCTGGTACCGAAAATGTATCAGCAGCCCGGGGTGTGGAATGTGACAACACGACCCAATGAAGACACAACTCCAGAGACGTTCACCACGAGCGGGCACTAGCGGGAAGGCAAGGCTTTTCCGATAATCAGCTGGTGGAGGCTGGCTAGCCGTTTGTTGGAGCCGCCTGCATTGGGTTGTTCTCGAAACGCTCTAGGTGAGGAGCTTGAGAAGAGCGATAAGAGAGGATAAGTAAAAGGGAATTTTCCAAATAAAAGCTCTCCCTGTTGTCTCTTTTTGTTGGGGGAGCATTTTCAGAAATTGTTTGGAGCGCGCAAGAGCGATTACTGCTCACACTCAACATAGCGCAGAGAGTTGAACGCTCGGCCCGCTTTTGGGGTGGCTGTCAAAATCGACGACAGACTCGCCTGTGACGTGCCTCTTCTGTCATCCACAGCTTTTGTTGTCTCCCGAAATGCAAAATGCACGAACAGGAGAGCTAGATAACGATAACGATGGATGCTGGGAGTGACTCCCAGTTTCGGTTCTCCAGCACCTTTGCCCAAAACCCATCCTTCCAGTATAGTGCCACCAAACGGCGAATGACCTGATTTCCCATACGCCAGACTCTCCCAGCAAAAAGAGGCACTGTACCCGTACGGGAGGTGTGATAGGGTGCGATGTCGCCTTAGCCAATGACGTCATTGGCTATGTTCACTCAGCAAACCCATTAGACGACCGAGCAAAGTACCCATTCCCAGTCGAGGAACTAATGGAACGAAGGTACTCGACGACTAGGCGAGATGCATTCGGTAGGGGCAGATGCTGAGTTATGCAACTGGAAAGTGCAGCCGGTATTCCTGGGCTATTCGATCGATCGATTCGGTTAGTGTGTTTTTTAGGAGCTGTTGCTGCTTTTACACCGTTTGCAGACGTCATAGGATGGAAAGCACACCAATGTCCAACAAGTGTAGCCCGACACGGTCTGTCGCCGTGTGGCGGGACGTTGTAAAAATACTTTTCGTTTAATCCAATTATAACTACCAAACCATAGCACCAGGTGAGGACGGGGAAGTACCAGCGCCCGAGCATAACATTGGACAGCATAACACCCATGAAAAAGCGTGAGGTAACTTCCCCTATTACCCACCAAACAACTCCTCTTCAACTTCAACTCTAAAAAAAAAGAGACCTTACGGGTATTCAACAATACGGGGGTTTTTCTTTAAAAAAAACTCCTTTTAGTAGACTAAAGGCTTTTGCATGACAGTGTGCAGTATATTTAGTGTTTGCCTACATAAAATTAGATTCATTAGATGACCGAGTAAGGATTTTTTTTTCACCCAACACTTCACCCGTTTGCCGTTCGCAAGGTGCGATGGAAATTGGATCTGACCGAGTGGCGTCAAGACCGCTCCTGGTCACGGCACCAAGCAGGAAACAAGCAAGGTGCTGTTAGCTTTGCGGTTTTTACTGTTTTGCCACATTCCAATATACGCACATTGAATGCTGCTTTGACGTACTGCTTCAAACGCATCACACACTGGATAGCATGTGAATAAAACGACTTAAAACAGCATCAACAACATGCACTGCACGTGGTGGATGAGAAACTGCTCGTGTTTAGATGCAACAAAAACGAAAAACCTTGCCTTTTTAGTTTCGACCAGATTAGCGATTCTTGGGCATGGTTCGAGAAGGTTTATCTAAAAGAGTGTCGGTGTGTCTGTGATGTGATCCTACCGAAAGGGGCTCGATTTACAATACTGGCGCAAATACCGGTGGCAAAGATCCGTTTCGACAAGCTTTCCACCACCACGTCACTGGACACCCGAAAGGGAACGTGATCGTGGCCCGGGGGGTCGTGTTACTGCTGCACCGTACTAGAAGGCATTGTGCATCGACAGCGTAAGGTCACATTGCCCTAACCGTGGTGTGACATCGGCTCATACCCTCGGGGGTGGGGCGACACGATACACACCCGGTATCGACCGCAATAAATTGGAGAAGAGCTGACGAGACACAGGACACAGTGAGAAGCGTATCGTGGCATGGCGCATATCGAATGCCGCTAATAGGGGTGGTTGACTTTCTGCAAAATGTACGGTTGTTTGCAATTTTGCTCGTACATCGAACATCGAGCTTTCTGGGAAAATTGCATTGAAACAAAAAGTTGATTCTAAATGTTACGAAATTTAATCATTCTAGAACTAATCTAGTGTAATTTAAACCGACAACAGATACTTGATTTATGATATTGTTTTCGAGATTAAACATTTTATTGTTTGTTTAAATCAACATGTAAAAAAAAATTAACAGCTTTTCCAAAATTTACATAAAATAATATAAAACAGAAAATATGGAAATTATGAAATACCTTCCATGCTCAGCACAATATTGTTCGCTTAATCGCTCTGCCAGACAGCGATCTCCTGTCCGTGGTTGCTAAATGCGTGTTGGGTTGTGCAAAAATTAACATGCAAATACGCACACCCACGTCAAGCCACCGGCCGGAAAGATTCGTTCTGTGTACATCCGTCATGGCAAGCGGCTTCGCGTTAAGAAATTAGTGGAGATGAAATTAATGAAAGAACCACTGCTTTCCGTCAGCATCGGGGTAGTTGGCACCGGATGGCGTGGGTGTTTTTTTTATAAGACTGAAACTCATTTCAAGCGTTAAACCAAGAGACGAGATGTAGACAACAACTGCTAATCTTTAGCATACATGTCTAGAGAGGAAGAAGTGATAGAAAAAACCGGATCACGGCTGCTTTTGAGGATTGAGATTAAGTTTTAAAAATAAAAGGGACATTAAAAATACAGCCCGGTTTTTGTTATTATTCTACTTGAATGCTGCCATAATGTGATTGGAAATAATATAACAAGATAAAACTTTAATCAATATACTCATATTTCTAAATTGAATCAAAGATTCAAGATCATTAGCACAGTATTTTCCAACAAAACATCTTGCAAAAAACGCCTGCAACAACATCTCGCATGGCATCGGCACAAGTGTACACTGTTGGACATCTGTGCCAACACTTTATTATTTATTGTGCATTCTCAATTGGATCGGCGACCCTAATTGGGTAGCAATTGCTTCATTCCATCCAACAGGGCAAAAGAAAGACGCAAATCCATGGGTACGCTGTCGTCCCACATCGAGCACCATGTTCTGGCCCCCATCACGATAAGGTAAAATCTCGTGCTGAAACTCGTTAGCTCTTACACCCGAGCATCGAGTAAAAATGGTATGGAAACGGTCACCGTATCCCCATATGTCCTTGTTGACAAATCGATGCGCCTTGTTTTGTTGCGAGGAAGGCAATGATCCCGGTTAAACTTATGCAGCTGTCCTATATTCCCCGCCACCGGCTCAACTCGTGCTCGGTCCATATTGGGCCCATTTCTATCCTGCTGCTTAGGACGATCTCCACCCCGACCGGAAGTGTGAAGCGTTTCGTCCTGAAGGAGCGACATCTTGGAGCGATTATTTTCAACGATTGACACGATTGCTCGACGAATAATGAGTCGCTTGATTGTGTTTGTGCGGGTTGACGGTTCCGAATGGTTCCGTAGCTACTGCCAATATGACGGCAAAATGTAACGATCCTAAGCAACGGCTGGTTGTTGGCTGTGTATCATGGTGTCAGCAACCTCGAAGTAGAGCGACACATCCTCACACCGGTGCCAGACATTTACAGTGGCAATGCTGTTGTCGTGGTCACCTCCAAACGTTCCATTTTTTTTCGTTCGCCCCTTCGAGTAATTTCGAACTTTGCAATAAGAAACGGAATGGTGGCATAACATCCCAACCACCGATGGGGATTGTTGTTGAAGGATGGGTTTACGTGTGGTTGAAGATGAACTTTAACTACTCCTGAAGGAGGTTAAGCATCTGGATCAAGCCAAACTGGTCCATTTATGAATGGGTGGGATGAACTCTACCAAAGAACCATAATTTGGATGACATTCTTCAAACCACTTGCACGACATAGTTGAAAGAAAGAAAGTAAACCTCTCGAATGGAGCAGCACCGCGAGAAGATCTGTGCAAATTTCTCGTTTTATGTGTCAATGAGCGTTGAACGTTGGGTGTAAATTATGGCGAAAATATAAAGCAACTTAACGGTTGATAAAAGCGGGCTGCTGGTTGGTGTCTCTTGTAAGTGATTGGTTTAACACACGGCAGTCGTGGGATCGAATCTTAGGAGAACTGACTCCTTTTCGTTACGAAACTCTTAGAGAATGAAATAAAATCGTTTCAAAAATATTTGAGATCACACAGAAGAGTACGGGCGAACCTAATGAGTCACTCATATGTATGTGATAGTGTAAAGCTTTTAAACTTTCCATTTCTTAGTTCCTTTCCTATCCTGCTTCAAGAGCAAAGATACACGAATACCACCTAATGACGACACCCCATCATCACCTTTTTGGTGTTTGCTTCTTTGGTCACGATTTCAGCCTCCAACCCAGCAAGTCTGGATGCTCTTCAAAGCTGATTGTAAGACGTTTAAGAAAACGGGTCAAACTTCGGTACACTTCCGTCTCATCACATTACATCATCGGAACCGTTTACAGGCGTTGTTTGATTGCGCTGGGAGGAATTTCCAGGCGGATTCATTTCTCTCCAGTCGAAATTTCATCCCTTCTCCGTGTGGTCTCCGCATCTGTTTCGACGATAAGCCTCGAGGAAAGACCACCAATAAAATAATTCCAACAAACATTGAAGAATTGGTAAAGAAACCATACAAAACCTGACATCATCATCCCGTCATGCTGATTACAATATGTCACATATCAATTGACGCTCGTGTGTAGCAATTCGTTTTGATAACAAAAAAACGTTCCAAATGAAACAATGTTTTTTGTTCTGTTTCATCACACTGTACGATTTTGCGCAGCTGGAATTCCCATCCACCGGTCCATCTACATAATTGCCAACATTTTGTGATTAATAATAATAATGCCCAAGGCTCCCTTGTGCCAATACAAATTAAGCCACACGCAGACGTAGAGCGATGCAGCAAGTGCAAGTGTGGGTAAGGTTTTCATTAAAAATTTACATTCCCATGCACCGGCGTGGATGCTGTTTCGCTTGCAGGTGGAAGCACCACGGGTACAATTTGCATTTGTCGCCCATTCGATGCACTAGCGAGCAACATTGTTTGAGCTATGTTAGTGTCCAGGATTGGGGAGCAAAAAAAGAAAGAAAACTGTCCATACACACAGTCACGGTGGTCCAATTCATCTTAACGCCTTTCTGGTTGCTTTCACACCCACCATTATGCTTTTTGCCGTTGTAGTTTTGGATGCGTTATTGCAATTAAAAGTCGTGAAAAAATGTTGCTTTTTTTAACTGTACGATGGACCAAGAGAGCGTTAATGCGGCTGCTGGCTGTGAAGAAGAAGTGAAGAAGAAACGAAAACGGTACAGTGGATAATAAATCCTGTATGCAACGTGGATTTTGCTGCAGCAACTTGCAGAACAAACCCTGAGCTGAGCTCCTGCCGCGAACGTGAAGAAAATCCTGTCCGGAAGCGGAAATTGGTGCAGTTTTCCTTCCACCGGTTTCAAAACCGGATTTGACGATGGAGCCGGTAAGCCTTGGTTGCCACGTTTTTTAATGCACTTTTCCTGCTTATCATGACTGCCCCAGATGACGAGAGCTTGTTAACGCGACACTAAACGAGAGTGTAATAAAATTTGCCTCCATGTATGCAACCCGCACAACAAGGCAGCGGTTTTCGCTTTGCTAAGATAATGTTATTAGGATTATTCTTATCGAAATCTTTTTCGCATTCCCTTAACAAGATGGTGAACTGGGCCGGTACCGGGTTTTCTGTTTTCTACACGCTCAATGTGATTCCGGTGCAATGCACTTCATTTTCCTGCCAAACCGTGTGTACTGGCTCTGCTTCTGTCGGTCTTGCCTATCCCTCCGGCGTTAGATGCTGCTGATGCAATGGGGCGACTCGATTACGTACGGTCTGGTGCATCACGTTACGCCTTCTTTACCATCCATCACCTACACCGGAGCCCATCTCGCTGTCTAGCCGGTTAGCTGACGTGGTGGTAAAATGCAAATTCAAACAGTCGACTGACAAGAACGTGAAGATGGGATGTATGTGTGTGTGTGGGTGTCTGATCCGTCCGGTAAAATCCTTCGTGCCAGACGGTACGTAACCATAGACGTATCCATACCGCGGGAGAAAAAATGGTGTTAAATAATTTAGTCCCTGTAGATTGGGGCGAATACTTCAGCTTGCAGTACACAAAAAAGGAATAAAATGATTTGCCTCCGGGGGAGGATTCCACCCTCAAGAATCAAGCAAACACCATAGTGGATGAGTAAAAATAATCCAAATTGTGCGCAAAAAAAGAGCTGAACAGAAGCAAACTGTAGAACCATGCCGTCAGCCCACCCACCAAATTATGAGTAGAAACCGTGCAAAATCATTACCGTTTCGGGTAGCTCTAACAGACCCGTCGTGCATTGCGGACGTGTAGAAACCATTTCGTTGCCAAAGAAGACGAAGCTGTGTGAAGGAAAATCAATAGCGTCTGTCAGGCTCAACGGCAATCAGTTGCTTTTCAATTTTCACCGACGAGCGTGGTGGTCGTCTTTTGTCACCGGGTTTGGCGAAAATCTCCCATCGTCACATACATTCAGGCGCATCAATGCAGCGCAACGTGTAATTTTTTACAGTCTTACTAAAAGCAACCGCTCGGGTTTGGTGTAGCTGGCTGATATGTTTGCGAAGAAGCACTATTTGAATTCATCCATATGAATAGGGATCACTTTTTGATCAGATGTTTGTACTTCGTAGATGCAACGTACACCCGTCACGTCATGCTTAGCAATTGTCGCGTTTGCGAAAGCGACAAAAGTAGTTAATTAATTTAAATTAATTAATATATTTAAACAACGAAAATTATAATAAGTAATAAATTTATTGTTTTGATGGAGTCGATGAGAAAGTCAAGTTTTTTAAGCCCAGTGACGGACCATCAAGAAAGCTCGTCACCGGATGCTGCTGACTCCTGTGATACAAACAACGGATGCTGCTAATAGTAACGCAGATTTGTTCGTTTTGTTTTCTTGATAGATTGCAAATTTATAGATTTTTAATTTTTTTTTTAATTATTTTTTATTCTTTTTTTATTTAAAGCATTATTTGAGTGAAAAGAAACTTATTTCAACAAATTCGCATTAAAACAAATCAATGTATAAAATTTTGTTAAATTACCCAAAAAAAACTAAGGCTTTAGCCTTGTGAAATTTTCAAATTTTAGAATTTTTTTAATTTTTGTTTTATTTTTTATTCTTTTTTTATTTAAAGCATTATTTGAGTGAAAAGAAACTTATTTCAACAAATTCGCATTAAATTACATCAATTTATAAATTTTGCTAAATTTCCCAAAAAAAGCTAAGGCTATAGCCCTAGGAGATTGGAAAATTTATAGATTTTTTTTTTTGGAACTGTCCACGATATGAGATTTTTTCGAGTTAACAGCTATTCTTATGTTCTAAAAACTACCTAGTATTTACATTCACAAAAACTATATACAACACGTGCGTACTTTAAACGCGACAATTGCTAAGCGTTTAGTGACGGGGTACGGATGTGCTTGCCTTTTGTGGTGGAAGGATTTGTCAAACTTTATTGTTTTAGATGCCCAAAACATCATACAAAATGTGACAACAATTTTATATAAGGGGATAAGAAATAAGATAAGAAATCGTAATTTAAGATTAAATTTCTTAAGGAAAGCCTGCCTATCGCATAGTTTTATGCAATTTTTTGAAGAAGTGTAGCAGCTAAAACTTTTAACTTCCCTCACAAATAATCAAAGCATTCGGTGGAAGTAAATAAAAAAAGAATTTTGTGGAAAACTGCTTTATTTAAATCAATAGACGAGAGTTTGTTCTTCAATTTTTAATGAAATATCTATTGAATACAGCTATATAGAAAACCAGACAAAAAATAAAGTGTAAAAATATTGACTAAAACCACGTGAATCGTTCCCCTGGTGCGCGGGAATAATAATCATCGACCCAAAAATTATATATTCTAACGTTCATCGACACTGAATAATAACAAAAAAAAACCCTCCTTCTAGCAATCAATAACCATAAAAACCATCTAAGAAAAATGATTCAATAGATCATCGATTCTTTGGTAGCTCCGGTAACCGTTCGTACCATATTGCTTTCATCCTAGGTTTGGTTTGATTATGCATCACGGACCCCCAAAAATTTATCTTTGCACCGGCCAAACACAGGGCCAAACAGAAAAGTGAATAATTGCGTCCATCCGGTTCAGAACGGAAGAGAGGGATCAATTTTTCTGGCGCTTTAACAATCATGATCGTATTTTTATGTTTTCACTTTTCATCGTTTCCTGCAAATTGCACGTCGGCGTACGGCTGGATGGATTTTATGAGCGTTTGTTCTAGTGCCATTAAGCGTCCATCCGCGATGATTAGGAAAATCATTACGGAGGAATAAAATTTACATTTCTTTGTGATGCGATTACTTATTTTGCAGCAAAATTATGCACAGAATACACATTTTTATATAGAAATATTGTTCATAATATTAATCATTATGAATCCAATAAGAGATATGAGAAAGAGCATTACAATAATTTTCAATTTCAATTTCAATAATATTTTTTAACTATTTGATTTATATCAAACTTAATTCACATTGAACATGGCCAACAGTGGCGCCAGGAGGAAATAAAAACTGTTCTTTCCTTATTTTCGTTTAGCCATGCTTACTTCAATATATCAATTCAGTTTAATTTATTCATACCCTTCTCACTTTCTAATTGAGCCCATTAAAGGGACGGTTTTTGTGCATTGATAACGAACCAATTGAGCATACGCGTGTATGTGTGTGTGTGTGTAAGTGGGAACAAATCCACTTCCATCATCGAGTCTCTCGAGGCAAAATGATTGGTCAATCAATCGCTGCATTCAACCGATCACCGGTATCACCCACTTGGTTGCATCTGGAAATGCAGCTGGAAGGAAATAAAAATCCAAACCAGGGCTCAGCACAAAAAAATGAAAACGAAACCAAAACAAGGGATCAACCATCCGGGGAGGGTTAGGGAAACGAAGCGATAAAGCATAGACCACCCGTATAAGACCAACTGTTGTGGTCAGATGTTTTTTTCGTTTTTTTTTTCGGTATTCAGTATATTTCTAAACCATCTTCTATGTGGCTCTACATACGAGAGTGATTGCTTTATGCTCTATGAACCGACCAAAAAAAAACCGAGCCCCATACATTCATTAAAGCAAAAAAAGGCAGCCCTATTATCAGCCCTACCGCCTTGGAAACTTCATACCCCGCAAACTCCCGGTACATTAAACATGGCCTCGCTCTCCTTTCCATAAAAGCAGCATAAAGATTAGAGAACGATCTTCGGTGTCGGTGAAAAGGAAAGGGAGTTGTAGCAGGAAGAGACCGAAGAAAGGGAAGCAGGAGGGGTAGTGTTAGATGAAAAGTTGTGGAAAGTGACTTGCCAACAGGAGAGAAGTGAATGATCCGCTTGTTCTGCTTCGCATGTGTGAGGTTCAATAATTCTTATCGACTATCATTCATTGACCGGAAGCAAACGTGTTTTATGGTTCATCCTGTACGCCCGCGGGAGTAGTAGCTAAATGCAGCACCATTAATTATGGTTTGGTACTTTTTCAAAAAAAAAAAAACCATTCCCAATCTGTACAGCAATCGGTGTAGAATGGTGATTAATTTGAAAGAAAATTTTCATCATACTAAACCGAATAAAAAGGGGTTTTAAATTGTGAGTTCTGCCGTATGACAGGCGTAGTTAGATTTGCAATTAAATTCAATTTTTCGTTTATTTATTAAATCACAATTTAATTTGAACAATCATCCTATAGATGTAATTTCAAATTATAAACATAGTAGTAAGTTAAATGTAATTAATTCAATTTTTTTAATTACTAAAATGATACCTAAAATTTTTGATATAAACTTCAATGCTACGAGAACAACTTTATTTCATTGGTAACTTTGGAAATTTAAAAGCTAATTGCAATCACTCTTATTCGCAATGAAGTTTTCACATGCACACAAGTGCAGGTAACACCCATTTGGAGGCGCTCTAGTATTAGACACTGGAATTATCAGAAGTGAGCGCATAAAACTCAAATTCGTAATGTAATTACAACACACTCCTATTACACCACTTTATCGGTACAATTTATCTCACCGGACATAGGAGCAACGCGTTCATACATCCATTCACATTTCCAATATTATTCCCTCAATTGGAAAGGTACACACATACGAACTTAGCATTTCGAGTATGGTACTGATTTGTATGTTCATGAACGCACACTCATGGTCAAATATCAAAGTGATCCACCCGTCCCCATCCTCCCGAATCCCCCGCTGATACAGAAAGACCGGCGGACGTCGATTAAAAACGCCAAGGGTGAGAGAGAAAGAGAAAAAGAAGAAACATGTAAAAGCTTAAAAGTAATTTTCGTTTCCTTTTGGATGGCGCCCACCCGGGATGAACCGAGCTAGAGCAATCTCATTCACCTGAATATTGATTGATTTGTACATGTGGGTTAATTGCCCTAGGTGGAAACTGATTGAAACATGGTTAATAAAGAGTGTAAAATGGATGAAACTTTAGACAACTGGGAAACGATAGTGGACAAAACTATTCAACCAAACAGATGAAACAAATTGAACCTGAATAACAGATTTCAATCATAACAAACCCTACGTTTTTAACAAACCTATTCCTAAAAAATCTACACATTTGTTTCGATGTAGTTTAGCGTATACGCCTAGAGGTATGCAATTTATTGTTAAACGTCACCTAACGAGCCCAACATTTGCAGTCACCTAATACGAGTTAAAGTATTAGGTCGCGAGTCACCTAATATCCAACATTAGCAAAACATATTCTATTTTTTTTGAATATCTATATTGTTTTGGTTACGTTAGGTCGGCCGTAAGCCTTTTTTAATACTGAAATGTACTACAAATGGTAATTGCTACGTACCAGACGATTAAAGTTCAAGCCAAAATGCGCCGTACGTAAGACTATTAAAGTAGTGTATTTTGAGACTAAAATATAATTTACGCGTTTCACAAATTATAAAATGCATACATCGTAAAACAGAGCAGAGACAGACAGCTCCAATACATTAAAACAATTGCATCAAACAATCTTTACCCATTCATTTTATGAAGTATCGAATAAAATGGATAAAACTGAATAGATATTCTTCACTCATTTTATGAAATTTTCTAAAAAATCAGTTTTTTTATTTAAATGCAGGAGAGAATAAACTGATCTTTACTTATTTACTTATTTTATTTATATTTAATTATTACGTTTACTCTTAGCCTGAAAGGGCTGAAGTGTGAATAATTTTCCCAAGGCATTTCCTCCTTGTACTTTGCCGTATACCGGGAATACTCGGTTGAATTAACTGGTCTTTTTTGATGGAATTAGATAGAGTTAGATGACGTATGTTTCTCACCGTGTGACGTATTGCGCAGCTCATTTGCTTGCTCTTACGACGTTGTTCTGGAAGTGATGTGAACCAATTACATCTCTATAACAAACTGCATCACACTGCACGCATTGTGATAGTGTAGTGTTTGACCTGCAATCATTCAAACACGGTGGTAAGATGCAAAAATTGATACACCTACACCGAAAAAGCGACAACATTCTTCTGCTTCGCTTCATCATCATCATCATCATCATCACATATTAAATAATAACAATATTATTAATCACTACAATCGCGTGAACCGTACCGGTGTGGTGCTGCACATAAACAATGGGAACTCAAACCATGCCACCCTACCCACCCCTTTCTTCCCCCTGTTGTTTTTTTTTTTTGTTTTAAAAATTGAAAGAAAATTAAAAAAGAAAACAAATTCATCACACCGCGATACACAATGTGCATGTCATGTCCTGCTGCACAATCGTAACCAGAGTATGGAACCATCGCGATCGAAACTGCGCTGCAGTGTGACTCAAATTCCGAACCATAATGCCAATTATATAAAACATCCATTAAAAAATAGATAGAAGATCGCCTGTAATAGATTGTGGGGGGTTTTTTTCGTTCGTTCGTTCGTTCGTTTCGATATCAAGATCGAAGTTGATGCGCCGAGAGTAAGCGTTATCATTACCATTCACAAAGCTACACATGGAAAATAAATAACCCCCTCCCCCCACACACACACACACACACATACATATCGACAAACTCGGTCACAAGGTGCCTTTTTTGCTACTTGCAGCTCATGATTTAATTGTTGGACCATTTTCCTACACGAACGCTGGCGCTTTGTTTTCTCTCTTTTCTACAATGCGATCATACACATGATCGACCATTTTGTTATGATTTCGGTACATCTTTTGAAGATTGAAATCGTCCGGGGGTTGTTGCGGAGCACCAATCCAAAACTGGCAAAATCAAACATTTTGCCAAAATCAAAATTTCGCATTATTACGTTGTTACACTCTGTCGGGTGGATGATCTTTCTGGCGCCATCGCTCAAGATGGCGGGGCCCGTCACACAGAACAGATGGTGTAATTGCGCTGTATGTGTGTGTGTGTGTGTGTTTGCAAAACAAATGGAAAAGGAGTGTATAATAATTATAATAGCAGCGAATACAAAATTTGCATGACCAGTGTATCCCCCCAAAAAGCTTCTGTCAGCTATGGTGCTTTGTGGGGAGAGAAACATTCGGGAAGCGGAAAGTATGGTACGAAGGAGTGGATCAAAAGGTGAATCTTTTTTTTTTTTAGCGCCAATGGCGGAACATTACAAAGCTACGAATTACGAATGGAAGGAAATTTATTTGCAAAACAGAGAAAAAAAAATTATGACACGTTATGCTCACTTTGAGTGCAAATTTTAAAGATTTTTGTGTTAAACTAAGGGAGCAACGAAATGGGGCCATTGCCGAGTGGAATGGCAATCAAGGGAATTTATTTTGTCCTTTTATATTTATAACTTTTACTAGTTGTAAAAGTAGTAAAATATTAATATTTTAGTTTATTATTTATTTATTAAGTATTGCGGTATTATTGTCGAGTTAATCTTCGACTAGGAATTTAAATTCTTTAGTAGGAATTTCCTTCTACCAACCTGCCTTATCCCTTGCACACTCGGGCTATTAGTTAGATTAGTTTATTTTACTATTAGTTAGATTAGATTAGTTTAGTAGGTATTAGATTTTAGTTTAGTATTATGAAAAGGCTTGAAAACTGCTAACCAAACACCTTCAAATTGTAAATTGATCACTTTTTAAAGGTATTCGATACTTTCTCACGATATCACTATCACCATGGAAACAGAACTCATGTGTGGAGACAATCATGGCCTACTTGCAAAAACACCAAATTTCGAATCACTTAAACAATGCACAAAACGACACGATATCGTGGAAGTGACAAAAGAAAACAAAACTAATGTCAGGATGCAGCACAACCGAGACAATGATAAACGAAACCGAGCGACGAAGTTGGGCTAAACCCGATTCGAACAGGACATTGATTTATGGGTGCCCTTGCTTGCCCATCGCCCTCCAACAGCAGGTTCCTATTCACCCGGTTGTAAAACGGAAAACTTTGCTGAATGAAGATATTAATCTAATTACCGGAATGACTCGATGAATCCGGTTGCTCGTCAACCCGTCAAAGTAGTTTTCCGTTGTGCAACTCCCTTGACCGCCGCTGGCAAATGGGAACGAGTCGGCAACAAACAGCAAGTAAGGATGAAATTGTGGTTAGTTTAAGGTTATGTAGCCTGATGAGCTTTTCGTTCTCTCCTTCAATATGGTGTGTGTGTACGTTTAGGTCTCGTTCCTTTTGACGCTTGTGCTCTCTGTCTCACCAAAGCAGGAGGATGAAAATGATGATGATGATGGCGATGAACGTAGTATGCTGTGGTGAAAATCTTTAAACTTCCCCTGCGCCCCTGCTTTATATCCTTGAACTGGTTTTCCCTATCTACATCACGACGTTGCACATTACGGCAGCTGAATATTCATTTGTGAATAATAATTGCTTATCGTGGGCGTATCATTGAGGTTTGAAATGATAGCGCATAAATTCATTGAAGCACTTACCGATTTTCCTTGCAAAACAACGTATAATCACACCGACAAGATGTATTCCTTATTCCTTAGTGACACACAAACACACACGCACGCACGAGTTGAACACTTTCCGCTTGCTTAGAATATAATTTAGAATTTTCAATAAGCTTCACTGCGAAACTGCTCCCGCTGTATCGCTTTTTGGAAGAGTTTTTTTCTTCATCGCATCCACAGAGACCTTCACTACTGTTTGCACTTTCAACAATCGTGGAGCTTACTACTACTACCCTTGCAGTACCACGGACCAGGACACTCCCGCACACGGACCGATATTTCACAATGTTGACCTAAACAGGGCCCCCGTTGTCTAGTGCCAGATAGTTTTCACGATTGTTTTTCACACCGTACACATCCTTTACTGTCGACCGCACCCCGCACACAGCAGAGCAAACGCACACCAAATTAAACCCGACCGTGTCCTTTGCACATCTATCACGGGCACTGCCGCTTGACGTTGTTCATTGGGCGCCTCCATCGTGCAGGATCGAGTAAAGGTTGTTGCTGTAGAAACGAACGGTGGAGGGGATGTGAGTAGCGAGAGAAAGCAAGAGATTGGATGAGCCGCTCATCTCGTTCAAGTTTAAAGTTCGCGCGCGCGAGAGAGAGAGAGAGCGAAAGGAATTCTCACTTCACGCTGTTCCCGGGCAACTGTTTAGTACACTCTCACGAAGGATGCTGCAATGAGATTGTTGTTGCTCTGCAGTCGGTGCTTGTATGTTTAATGCTCCTCTCACTAGGCAAAGTTTCATAGTGATGGCTGATTACTATTAGTAGATATGCTATTTGGGAAATATTTGTTCTCAATATTGAAAATATTAAATTAATAACACTGCATTTGAAAGAAGGGTTAATTTTTCTTCTATTTTGTATTATTCAATACGTTTAGAAATGGTATTAGATTTTGATTGAATTTTTGTTCATCAGCAAAGAAGTTGTGCTATCTTTCTGGTAGCTATTGCTAGTGGTCTAGATTGAATACTAAATAAAAATGGAAATATTTTGAAAATTTAATATTATCTAAATCACTACAAACAAGTAAAATAAATAAAGAAAAAATATACTCAAATAAATTCTGCGCTTGATTTGTTCAAATAATTAGTTACATTCTCGTAAAGCGACCAACAGACCACGATAAATCCAATTTATCCATTTTTATCCACCAACAAAAGGTGAGTTATATTAGAACTTTCCATAAAGTATGCAATTGATAGATGTTTCGTTTTGTTTTCATGTCTTCTGGTGTGCTCTAGTGACAATTATCACAGTTTTCAAAAGCCAGATACCCTACGATAACTTCAATCAAAGCAAAACATTATAGTTAATGATAAATAAAATATTGAATTTAGATAAAATCAAACTTCACAAGTTGTGAATGTGTTTCTATCTCTGTTGATTTTGTCATGATCCTCTGGCTCCGGAAAGTAAGCAATATTTTGTTCTAAAATCACTTTCTACTAGTATACGATGTAACAGGGATAATCCAATAATTTGGTCCAATTTCTCCAAAAACCTTTGTTGGGTAAATTCACCTGTTTAAGAAAGTATTACATACTACCGTAGGCTCACGCAAACAAACTCACGGTAAACAAAATATATACTAAATATACTATTTAGTATATATATAATATACTAAATATAAGTAATATACTAAATACTTATATACTAAATACTTCAGTATAATTTAAACCAAGCTAAACGTTATTTTTTTCAATCTCTACAGGCGCCTACAGTGTGTCGAGCGTATAATTTTAGCCATTATGTTTCAGACAGTTATTTAGATTTAGAAAACAGTGTTCAACAGTACAGAGGGATAAATCACGCCTAAAGTGCGAATAATACAGTATATAGTGATTTTTTGTATTGTGCCATATCGATTTCAGCGTTGATAGTTGATGTTGCGTAGAATCTGCTCCTGTTCCAAAGGTTGTGCGTTCCTTCCGTTCATACTCCATATTAGGTCGTGCGCGTCCATTCCGTCCACCTTTGCCACCTCCATAATAAGTATCGGCCTTGCTTTTTAGTACGAAAACAAACGCCACAATGGTTGGCCTACGGGCGGATGAATTGTGTGTGGTGAAAGCCGGTAGGTATGTGGGTGCACAAATCGAAAAGAAAACAGAAAGAAAAATAAACAAACAATTACTAGGCAGATCCTTTTCTACGCCACAGGCTACGTTGTAAGCTGTGGGGCCGTAGTTGTTAAGTAACAAAACGGATAGAACAGACCCCGCCAGATAGAATGGGCCGAAAAGGCGTGAAGCGTTTTGGTGCTCTACTAGAAGGGGACCCATTATCTTCATCCCTCCAATATGTGCGCACTGTGCGTGAATGATAAATGAAGCCAAGTTGTTCGATTGTCCATACTAAGAGCCGATGACAGTGTGTGAGATGATGATTTGGTTGATGATGAACGATAGGGGAACGATGCGAACGATTTCATGATGGCGACACGTTTGAATCATCGATGCAGCAATGCAGTAACGTCCTGGTGAAGGTCACGTTACGCTACATCTTCCACGGGGAAGGTAAAACCAAACTAACGAACTGAAATAACAGAAGCAAAACAAAAGTATAAATGCAAAAATTTTCTCCAATTTTCTCCCTAAAACGATAACACGCTCTGTGGACCGAATCATCTGTGGACGGGATAAACCTCGGTTTTTGTTTTTAGTATTTTATCTTTGTTTTATTAATTACTCAATAATAATAATAATAATCATAATCATAATAATCCATTACTTATTAAAAAGTGTTATATCAATAATTCTTTTCTTTTCTCGCACCGGCACCGGTCCTTTGCTTCTTCTTTCGGTATCGGTTTTCTTTTTTTTTTACTTCTCTCCCGCTTTCTCTCTTCTGATTGCAACAAAGTTTTAGCTGTTAGTATGAAGATTTTGTTTTGTTTTGTTTTGTTTGTTTGTGTTTCTCGTTTTCCTTTCGGGGTTTGCTATCTGTTTTATTTTGGTTTTGGTTTTCTCTTTTGTTCGCGATGTTTCCGTTTTTCTATCTTGCTAGAAAGAAAAGGAAAGAAAAACAAAACAGTGAAGCTGGAAGGTAACGGAACCAGCGTAAAATTTTCGGTAGCTTCACATTCTAATTGTTTAACATCATCTTTTTCCTTGTCTCCGGTACTGATATCTCCCCCTCGTACAGAGGAGTTTCAATTTGTTTCTTCCTCATTGAATTAAAACATCGTTTTTTTTGACACCTTACATATTTTTTTTTGCTTCTGTGAAAATCTTGCATGTGTTTGTCGTGTTGTGTGTGTCAGGAATATGTGGTGTATATGTTCGTTCTGTGGGTTCTTCCTTCTTCCTTTTGTTTTCTTTTAACCACTTTTGTATAAATCTGTTCCTAGTGACGGGAGCAACGAGGGAGTTTCTTTGTTTGTTTTTTTCTTCTCTCACAAATGTATTAATCTACACTTTCCCATCTGTTAGTTTTTTGAAAACAAAAACGCAGGAAAAGCGCACGCCTATATATCTCAGCCTACCTAATATTAATGCATTACACTTTGTTATAAAGTTTTTTTTTCTCCTCCAAAACCCTCCCATTTGTGTGGTCACCTTCTATTGCGTCTGCTGTGGCATCCACACACACACACGGATATCCCTTTCCGGGTAAGAATAGTCTGTTAGCTATAATTTTTCATCATCGCAAACATGACCTCCCCCGCCCCCCTCTCAAAGGTCCGAAAGGATACTTTTCTTTAGTTATATAGACTTAGTTTTCCGATCGCACTTTAACAGCTATTTTGGTTACGAAGGTTTTCATTTTTTTTTTGCTTCTTGTTTGCCACTATTTCTTTTCCTTTTGTGTTTACGCGGTTTAGAACACGTGAAGGGGTGGAGGAGGTTTGTGCGTTGCGCCTTATCGCCGAGATTTATCGGTATGCAAAAGAGCAGCACAACACGCACACACACACACATACATACAGACACATATACAGCGATTACAAAAAGCGCATTCGCAGCAGGACAACAAAACATCTATACACTTTTACACCGCGATTAAAAGAGAGAGAGAGTGAAAGAACATATTTAAAAAACAGATGCATATAAGGACAATTTTTGCGTTTTGCGTTCGGAAGTTTGCCTATGGCCATATGTCCAAAAAGCTTCTTTTTTTTGGGCGATAGTAGGGAAGCAACTGAACATATGAGATGTACAGTAAATGATTGTTCCGTGATAGTATGAAATAGTGGCCAACAATGTTCAACTACTACCGTGTCGTGGACTCGACAATTCTACCGGTCGCACTAAAACCGACCACGACCCACGTTCTTTAATCTCGACTAGACCGAAAACTTCATTCGATCGGATAAATGGTTGAAGAATTAGAAACAAAACAGATTAGCCAAAGTTGTGGTATAACATCTGGGCTGATGATCGTGATCGTGATTCGATTTGGGAAGGTTTCAACTCTTATGCCATTATTTCTAAAGAACAATCACCACGCATACATACACGCACACACACACATACATACGCAGGCATACATGGACGTTTATTGTCCTTTCGACCAGTTTTCGAATTCTTGTGTATTCGTTTTACACATACACACACGCACACTCATACACACACACATACCTATCTTACATAGTTTGTTTGATTTTAGGTTTGTTTCTGTAACGCTTCTACCTCGCTTGTATATATGCAATTTTGTTTTGTTTTTTTGTTTTTGTTTCGTTTCCGTTCTCTAGTGTAATTGTAATGGGATTTTTCCCCGTTTTCCAACTAACATCTAACACCACGCTTGTCGCAACATCGTAGATGCTTTGCTAGAGCAACCCGATTCCTAACTCTCCTTCTTATGGTTCTTCTGCTCAATCCAGCACATAGTCTTCTCTCCCAGTGAAACGGCGCATTTACATGTGTTTGAATTAACCAGTTAACCAGTTAAACAGTTTGTGTGTGTGTGTTTTTAAATGTGTTCGACTTTGCCATGATTCTATTGCTTTCCTCCCTGCTTGATTATCGGTAGCAACAATCTCATACAGAAAAATTATGTGTGTGACTGTTTGGTAAAACTACATAAAATGGAAAAAAAAACAAATAATAAAACATAAAATAATATAATACGAAATGTACTTCATTCCTGATAGTACCAAATACGTACAACAATTCAATGGACAGTAAGGCCAAATCAAGCATGAAACATGCTTAAAATACAATTTAAAATAAGCTTTACAATCTTTTCTCGTAGCGGGAAATTCTAAAATTTCAGCTTAATTGGAGGTAAACTAAATAACCCGGCAAAAATTACCTAACTTTCATTACAATACTCTTCTCGATAGCATTAACATACCAAACATACCAGACGGGTTATAACGCAACAGAAATCATGTGCACGATTACACGAATTACTGATGTTGCTTGCGTGTCCCTAAGCGATCTGTTTACTAAGTCTATAAAAAAAGACTACAATGGCATGAAAAGTAATTTCTGCTTTGATCTACAAAATTTAAATAAAACGGACCTACTAGAACCATAAATTGTGACATTGGTTCCTTACGACCGTGTGCCGTAGTTATTAATCACACGTAGTTCTTGGCCTTTTTTTTGCTCTTCACTCGCGTCTAGTAAGTATGTGTGAAGCAGATCGATCCTTTGAAGTTTATCTAAAATAGAAGAAATAAAAAAAAAGAATTATTAACAATGATTGTTGAACGAATGTTTTATATTAAATCCCTACAGTGAAAGAAAGCAGTGAAAGTATACACGAGCAAAATGCATTTTTTGCAAACTATTTGATAAAATATGAAACACATACATGAACAGTAAATTTTTAAAATAAAACTCCAATGCAAAGGGAACAGGATTATTGCATTAAAGATTAATATGCCTCAACAAATTCAAAAAAGGAAAATAAAATCAAACGTAACATAAGAGACAACGAAAAAAAACACCCGCGTGACGAATGACTAACGCCGAACCCATAGGTCCGGAAAAAAACACCCTCATCTTTAGCAGAAATCCCCGGAAGCTTATCGCAACATTCGATCACTTTTCAGCGAACCTAAAAAAAAGTAGAAAACCTACGCAAAAATCGGCCTGCGTCGGAACGATCTAAAGCACGCTTTTGAAGCAAACTTTCATGCTTTTCGTGAGCTTTCCCAATAACTCACTAAGCACCCCAGTCCAGGGGGAGCTAGAGCTTAGTACATTAGGGGTTTTTTTTCTTTTACTGATTCGTGGCGATGCAGCACCACACTGACCCAGATGTGGATGGAACTGCGATCGAACGCGTGCGCAAAAAAGCAACAAACGATAATTGAAACACTAATGAACGATTAACAATTTAAAATAGAAAGCGATAGGTATGAAGCTACTGCTGTCAGCTAAATGGTGAGAAATAAGTTTTAATTACCTTTTGAGTTAAACCAACCAATACGGTGCGCACTATCCACGCTGCAGGGGATGGGGAGGGCAAGATCTTGTGCAAATCCATGCAGACGAAGGTGTAGGTGGAAACGGTCCCGCCTAATCGCTATGATCTGCTCCCGGTACACGGATAAATGCTGCCTTCTTCCAATACCAGACCGATACGCTGTCCATTGCAATGTTGTGTTTCATTCCTAGTCACGTTCTTACACGCATAGTTTGCATGAATTGTGCTTCCTCTTTTTTTGGGGCATACACTACAAAGCCCACTACTCGCCACACTATTGCATCTCAGTACTTCACAATCTTTCCTTCCGGGTTGTACCGGGCAGCAAGATGGTATTAACAAAATAAAACTAAACTCAATAAAAATCAACTGAACACAGTACAGACAGGGGAAGGTCACGCCGTTCGGCTGATGGGCGCCAACCATATGCGTATGATAAAAGACGATAATGAGCATGAGCCGGGAAATGATGATGTGTGAACGAACGATGGCTCGATGATGGAATCGCATTGTGAATTGCATTCTACCGTTTTGTTGTCTTCATTTTTGTTTTTTTTGCTCTGTTCTGTGCGTTGATGGCCTTGTTGGTGAAAGATGTTTTGTTCCATTTATCATTCCAATTACAGTACAATGCTTCGTGTCTCCTGTTGCAGAAGAACCATAAATTTCACCCGAAGGAGCTTTGGCCGATATCTTTGCCGATTCTGATTGTGTCTCTTGGGAGAGGGAGGTTTTTGTTTGCGCTGATAATATGATTTCTTCCACGTGTGTTGTGTGTCCTGTGCTTCTTGAACTCGTTTTGTTTTCTTACTTCTTCCCTACAATTCGTTTTACTGGGAGAGGGAGAGAGACAGAGAGAGAGAGACGCCGCAGATGGTGGGAACACAGGAACGGGTGAATGTGCCACTTGGAAGAACGTTCTTCATACACACCTACACCATCCCCGGGAATTGGGGGTAGCGGCGGCGGCACAGACCANGGAGAGGGAGAGAGACAGAGAGAGAGAGACGCCGCAGATGGTGGGAACACAGGAACGGGTGAATGTGCCACTTGGAAGAACGTTCTTCATACACACCTACACCATCCCCGGGAATTGGGGGTAGCGGCGGCGGCACAGACCAAGGGGGTGGGAGAGATGATGGAAGGAGAGCTAGGCAAAAGCGCGATTGTATTCTTTCTTCTTCTTCTTCTGTGTTTGTTTTGTGTTTTGTTTGCCTTTTAAAAAAAAAACAGAAAATAAACCGAACAATCTTTAGAGGATGTTACACTTGGGTTTCTTCTTCGGCGGTATCATCGGACAGAGGACCGCCCGGATCGCTTCGTCGAACACCGTCTTCAGGCCCTTCTGCGTCAGTGCGGAACACTCGAGGTACTTGACCGCGCCAATCTCCTTCGCCATTGCCAACCCCTGCGGGTACGTGATCGGTGACAGCTTCTTGTCGCGCAGCTTGTCCACCGTGTTTTTGTCATCCCGCAGATCAAGCTTCGTCCCGACCAGTATGATCGGTATGTTCGGACAGTGGTGACGCACCTCCGGGTACCATTTCGCTCGTACGTTCTCAAACGAGGCCGGATTGACGAGCGAAAAGCAAATGAGAAATACGTCCGTCTGCGGGTAGGATAGGGGCCGGAGCCGATCGTAATCCTCCTGTCCGGCCGTATCCCACAGACCGAGGTTGATCGGTTTGCCGTCGACCATCACGTTCGCGGAGTAGTTATCGAACACGGTCGGGATGTACTCGCCGGGAAATGCATTTGTTGTGTAGCTGATCAGCAGGCACGTCTTACCGACGGCACCGTCACCGACGACAACACATTTGATCGCTTGCATATTGCTGCTGCTGCTCCTGGCTGGTCGTCTGTGGTTTGTGGCTTTTCACGGGGATGTGAAAGAAAACCGCGATGGCAGTGTGTGTGCGCGCGCGTTTGCCTAACTGAGGGCGGGCGTAAAGTGTTCACGATCGGTGCCTTTTCCTTGTCAACGTTTCGGGACCGATGATTACATNTGCATATTGCTGCTGCTGCTCCTGGCTGGTCGTCTGTGGTTTGTGGCTTTTCACGGGGATGTGAAAGAAAACCGCGATGGCAGTGTGTGTGCGCGCGCGTTTGCCTAACTGAGGGCGGGCGTAAAGTGTTCACGATCGGTGCCTTTTTCCTTGTCAACGTTTCGGGACCGATGATTACATGCAGCACCTGAAATGAGCAAAAACAAAACCATTAATCGATGCGGTTTCACACATTCAAGCATTTAATTGATCTGAAATGCAAATCGTAATTGCTACAGCTCATTGACCGGGATCGGGATTAGTTGTTGGCATAATAGACTTCCCCTTTCTGTCTGTAAATTACTATCTTGCGCGAAGGAGCTCTTACATATACGTGACTTTTGCTACTATTTGTTATTACTTCCAGCACAATGTCCATTGTACACACATACACGTACTAAAATTCTCGTTCAAACGTTTATCATCTTCACACTGAGCACCCAAGGTAGCAAAACAAGGTTTACAAATTCCTTCCCGTTAATCACAACACACAAAAACACAAAATACTTTTCCGTCCGAGGTGAAGGTTTTGCAAAGAGATAACCGTCCCGTTTTTATTGTTCATCAATTTCACAATCACGAAACACACGCATCCGCACACCGAAATGATAGACTTTGTCGCTGATATCACTATCGAGAAACCGGTAGATAAGAAAGTATACACCATTTTGCGATAGGCATAAGCGCACACAGAGGGATTTCTATTTCTAAACGATCCATGTAATGGACATTTATGAACGGAATATTTAAACCAATTGCACTACAATGCTATGGTGACTTTGATATAAAGTTTTGATACAAACGCAAAATTAAATCAATAAAATCGTAACAAAATTGCTGGCCAAATGCCTTTCTAATTCGGGTTCAATTTGGGGGAAAATTTAAGGGGCAAAGCTTTACTCTCTTTTTGCGATAATTTCACTCCTTTCGGTTTCCATAATTCGCATAACTGCTCCCAAAAATAGAGCACCACCCAACGGTGCGTAGGTCAAAGTAAACAGAGTGAACGTTTAGAAACACACAAATGAAAGGTAACATTGGTGCAGTTGTACACGGTTGCCCAGCGGTTGGAGGGTTCCTCTCTTTTTATCTCTCCATTCCCAGGAAAATCTGTGTACAATACACCCAAAAAAAAAAACACGATGCGAACTCCAAATGTTTTTCCTTCGTAGAATTTTGGAAGCAACATTTTTTCTTTTCTCTTCACCCCCTTTCCGTTTGACATTTAGAAAGGGTGGGTAGCAGTCAGCGCATGAATGGATGACAAAAGCGTGGTCAAATTAGAGGAACGAGGCATGATCTTCGCTAGCCCTGGGAACGTAACATTGAACCATACGCGAACCATATGATGAGATTGATCAATTGATGAAAATTAGTGCCACTTTCACCCGGTGCAGCAGCAGCAGCAGGTCTTGCTGCGAGAGTGTAACTTCCTGGGTTTGTTATTTTCCGGTCACAAAAGGGCACACTTAAGGTTAGGCTAGTGGCGATGGATGGAATCTCCTCTTCTCGGCCACGATACTACTGCTTCCCTGTGCGACCAGTATCGATCAATGACCGGCAGACAAATGTAATCCTTTCGCTGCCAATTGTTCCACACTCGCTTTCGCTACTCCTCGGGGCGGATTGTAGTAACTTGATCAAAATCAAATTATTCAACCCTATGGGCTCTCTCTCTCTCACTCTACTCTTGGTGGTGATGGATGGATGAATCATAATTATTGGTCTCCCATACGCAGTTCAGAGGGGTGGTGTGTTGGTCTTGTTTTCCTCCTTTCCACCCCACCATCGTGTTTACCACATTTTAATCCATTTCCCCTTTATAGCCTTCGATGACACATGCGGCGCGCGTTTACTGGTTCCAACATAATCCGATCGTTGCAAGGTTTCCAGGGCGTAGACGGATTTTGTGGTGGCGGTTTGCGGGACGTCCCTTTACCTTCAACTTTCTCCTACTACTACTTCCGTGCAGTTTCAGTGCAGTGCACATTGCACGATCGCACATCCCATACATGCGGGGGGTGGTCAAATCAATGTTGATCGAGACAATGTTACGCTTCTTCTTCTTCTGCCGTGTGGTGTTGTTGTTTCGATCATTCCGTCTTGGTGCGGTCACACACAAGTAGACAGCAACGATACACTGCTACTCCAAGCGAAATTGAGAAAAAGTTCAATGGAAACAAAATTACACTTTTCCTGCTATCGTTTCGTTTGATTCCTTCCGCACCCCTGGGTGGGGAGAGGGAGGGCCCCAATGCTGACTCAACCAAGCACCGACGTCATCGATCGAAATACACACACGCATCGCACTTGGCATAGAGGATCCGAAAAAAAACACATACACACATTCCGTACCTAATCCACACAAACACACACATACGAATGCACGTATTTTGACGTCTGTTCGACTGATCACGGGGGTGTCAGCCCTTGGTGCTTTTCTTCACTGCTCTTCTTGGCACACTAGATTTGGAAGAAAATTCCATACATGCATAGACACAGACACAAACGCACAAACGCACTCGGTTGTGATTTTCCGACCAACATCAACATCAACCCGCATCGTGCAAGGGTAGGGTTTTTTTTGTCAGATGGCCGTATTGGATCTGCCGTCATTCGGGGCCATTCATCTGTGGGCGATGGGAACCAGAATGGATGGACGGGTATTGCAGGTGACACCGCTGCACCTCTTCCCGTACGACACCATCCCTCAACGCGTTAAATCATCATTCTCGTTCCAACCACAGCAACCGAGATCATTCCATCCGAGAGTTGGTGTTCGCTAAAAAAATAACGCACACTGACAGTTGCTGCCGCCGCCGATGGCCACCATCACCACCGCCAGCAGCACCGTCAGCGAATAAGGGCGTGTGGGAAAGGAAGAGCTACAATGAGACCTTGACGGACCGGAACTTGATGCGTGGGATAGAGCAGGAAGGCCCCTAGAAGGGACACGGAACCGATTGGAGGACGCGCTAATCGCACCGATCGAGATCATTTACGATCGGAAGGAAAAGATTTAGCGCGTTGAAAAATTGTTCGCAAATTGCTTTGACAAATCAATTCTGTGTGAGTGTTTTCTTGCACTTCTTCCTCTTCATATGTCACTTTTTTTCTAGGTGGGCCAGCAACTGAGATTCAAAGTAAACCGCGTACATAGCATTTAGGATGGAGGATTACGCTGCGCTTCACTTTTGTCCTGCACCGACCGCTATCCACAAACAGGCACTCCGTTGGTACCGTTTGCTTCTTCTTCTCGTTTCACCCTTTCGATGGAAGGAAAACTCACTTTTCTTTTGCCCACCGTCCTGTGTGCGTGTGTGTGTGGGGGGTCGGGGGATCTCAGAACCGTAACCACACTTCTTGCGTGTACGCGTTTATTACTTTAAACACCACTCTAGCAGCTAATCATTACGATTATGCAGAATATGGATGAACCTTCCGTTTTTCCCCACCAACGTTAGCATATGACACGGGGCAAAGAAATGTGCACATACGGGTGGTTTGTCGCGGCGCGTTATCTATTCGCATGCACACATACACCAAATATACGCACACGTATACGCAAATACACTCGCTTATGCACGCACCTCGTTGATAAATATGGGGCTACCGTGTTTGTGCTGCTACGGGCAGAAATGTAATCTGGTCGCTACTGAATATCTCTCGCTAACACCCGCTTTCTGCCTATTGCGGCCAGTAATTCCACAGAGCCACACAAATGATGGAAGTTTGATAGCTTTTTTTTTCTTCTTCATCAATCACCCACTCACGGTGGTCGGCGTATTGGTCATCGGCACGGACATCCGGGTGATATTTCTACGCAGGAATGTGATTAAGTTTTTTTTAAATAACTGTATCTAATTTACAAATTTCATTGTTTTAAAATTGTTAAAGTACATTTGTTCAACAATCTTGAGCAGCATCGAAGCCTTTCATTTCGTTCAGAATATTACATTACATCAGCATTACAGCATTACAACATTACAAAGACAGTTGTTTCATCTGTGAACTGGTGCAATGTTTTGTTTTGCAATGTTTTCTTTACTTTTCTATAACAAATGTACAATATTTTGGAAATAAATTCAAATCGTTAAAATATTTTCAAAGTAATGAAATTTTTGATCGTGTAGCATTTCTATTCCACTGTTTACCCAAGTGACGATTTCAGACTGAAGGCTATTGACAGTTGCAGTACTATTTATGCTTGCTTGAAGAAAATTCCTACAGTAGGATTATTTTGCTTGAAATTCAAATGCACCAGCCAAAAATGCAATGTTTTGTTTACAAATTCCATTTCTGTTTGCGAAATGGATTTAAATAGAATCGCAACAATTTGTTAGAAAGGATCCAGTAAGATAAACTTAAATAAAACTGCATTCCACATATTGTTTTCCGGTCATGTCGAGAATGTTGATGAATGTTTTATGATATCCCTAGCCACCCCTTCTGTAGCGTTTCCAAAAGCACCACCTTCCGTCAACAACAAACAATGACAACATAAACGAACGAAACAAGTTTGGCCGGCGGGAAATATAGTTGTGCTGAAAAGAACCGGTTCTGGGGTCGTTTTACAGCCCGGTTGGCATTGGTTGGGGCCGGAAAATAAAATGAGCAAACTACGCTCTTGCTGTGTGCCTTGCTGTAAGGACGAAAAGTTTCCCCTCGTACACAAGTTTCCATCGGACAACGAACGGGCCGAACAGTGGCGCCGTGTGCTTGGCATCGACAGCTTCATCGGCCTACCGATTGAGGTCATTCGGAAGCGGTACTACATCTGTTCGCGTCATTTCCGCGACTCGGATTACAAAAATAAAGCTTCCCGCAGTATTAATGTAACGGCGGTACCGTCCATTAATCTCGTCACGTTAAACGATCCGGAAGGGTTGAATCGTGATCTACCGCCACCAAACCGACCGGGAATGATTCCCATAGAACCCTCGCAGGAAGTTGCAAAACAAGATCATACGGTGGAGCAAGAATTAACCGGTGAAACACGAATACCAGAGGACAAGGCGGAGGAAAGCCCAGAGAAATCTTCAACCGACAACCTAGACTTGAACGATTTAATCAACGATCCCTTTACGGAGGACACGGTCACAATGTCGAGGAACGAGAGCCCGGCATTAAACGTAACCAAAACTGGGACGCCTCGAATGCCAACACTGGCCTTGAAGCGATTTTTCCCGAAACAATCAGTTGCAATGAAATCGCCAATCAACGACCTAGAACCGAGGGCGAAAGTAACCCCAACCGAGGCGAACAACGTGCTCCGACGTTCGTCGATTGCGAAACCACCGATGGGCTTAATCCCAGTGACTGGACTATTGCCCACCGATAAAGGGTCACTGGTATTGAAACGGGTCAAGATGCCATCGCTGATGGCGGAGCGTAAAAATAGTTTGCTCACAAACACGATGACGCAAACGGAAGATTTGCGTGATGGAGAGCAGGCAGAGAATGATGCACCAACCAGCACCAAGGTACTGGCCCTGCTCGAATGTACACCGGGCAATTTGCAGCGACTGCAGCGCAAACTGCAGGATGAGGGTGGTGCACTATGTCTTGACGAGCGCCTGTTACGATTAGACGAGGAGGACGAACGTGATAAAGGTTAGTGTGTCGGACTTTAACCCTGGCAGCCAAGTTTGCGTGCGCTTATCACGGTCATGTATAGGAAAAAAGGCACGCTCCATGTGCTAATTGTGTAATTTTTTAAAATGATTATTTCAATGTCGTAATAATCGTGTGCCTCTCATCTTCATTTACAGCGATGAACTCGGACAAGCAAGACGTACCATTGGACAAGAACCGATTCCTGACCGTTCGGAACGTTAACACAGACGAATCCGTATCGGTTAGCTATGTTTGGCTGCGGGATCACTGTCGTTGCAAGGATTGTTACAATGTGACCACGTGTCAACGTTCTAACTCCATCCTCGATTTACAATTAAACATACAGCTTGCGTCGTGTGAAATTTGCGACCAAAAGATCAATATCATCTGTAAGTAGTGGTGCTGGGATTTTCATCGAGCGTTGAGCAAATTCATTCTTATCATATTTTCTCTCTTAAATCCCAGGGCAAGATGGACATCGATCGACGTATGATCTGCATGTGGTGTTTGATAATCACGCCGACAGCTATCGGAAACGGTTGGAAGAACATCGAGCCCAGCTTGTCTTGTGGGATCGTCAGCTGATCACTGCCAGCTCACCCGGATATGCGCGTGTCACGCTAAACGATCTTCTCTGTGAAGATGCCGTCATGCGGCAGGTCGTTAGTAGCCTGATAACGTACGGGTTTGCTTTTATTACCAAAGTCCCACCGAATCAGCAGAGTACCGAGATGGCCGTTAAGCGTATCTTCCCCGTGCAACGGACACTGTTCGGTGACATGTGGACGTTCAGCGAAAGCAAGATGGATCACAGCGATACGGCTTACACGAACGGGTTTTTAGGACCACACACGGACAATACGTACTTTTGCGATGCGGCCGGTTTGCAGGTTCTGCACTGCATTCAGTTCAATGGGCAGGGCGGCGAGACTGTACTGGTCGATGGATTCCGCGCAGCGGAACAGCTTCGTGAGAACGACCCGGAGGCGTACAATCGGTTGTGTGAGTATCCGCTCGAGGCCGAATACATCGAGGAGGATAAGCATCATCGATATGTGGCACCGGTCTTACGTAGACATCCACTACTGGACGGTGCAGTCGAGCAGATTCGCTTCAATCCTTACGATCGCGCGCCAATGCGCACGCTAGCGCCTGTAAAGGTGCCACAGTTCTATGCCGACTATCAGCAGCTGGCAGCGGATCTGCACCGAGAGGAGGTACAGTGGAAGTTTAAACTAACACCGGGCACAGTGCTGATCTTTGATAACTGGCGTGTACTACATGGACGGATGGCTTACACCGGCAAGCGTGTCATGACCGGGTGTTATGTAGCACGAAGCGAATACCAGAGCGTTGCACGCACGATGGAATTGATCGAGTGAGTCGCGAGCTGTATCATCGCGTAAGCCAACATTTAATACATGACAAAAGAACTGCCTCAATGAGAGAGAGCCAGCAATTTGGCTAGGAAGACAAAAAATAACCGTTAGTTGGTTAATTTCAACACGCTCTTTAATATGAGGAGCATATTATTTTAAAAGTTTTTATTTTATAGATCCTTTCCTTTATCCTAAGCGAATTGGTGTAATAATAAAATATACATTTTACATTTAAATATGTAATGGGAATTGCTTCTTTGCGTTTTTCCGGTGAAAGAAACCCACATGGGGAATCACACAGGCGGACACAAGTGGTAGATGTTCTGGCCTGGATACTATCACATTCTCTTGAGGCTTTATTGGTTCTATGGTATCTCTTCCCTAATTGCCTGGAGGCCAAGAAGCATTTGGTGAGCTTCGTAGAAAGAAGATTCACTTTCTCGTGGACAGATGCATAACGAATGAGGAGCCTACGCTAGAAGATCACTTACTTAGTAAGTTGGCGCTTCAATCACTTACCTGTCGTATTCGGAAATAAGCAATTTGTAATCTGAAAACAGTTTTTTTTTAAATCAAATAATACTTCACTCTATTCACGCTTTATTTATCTTACATAGCAATCTTTTAAATCTTAGCATTATGTTAGCGGCTTGCTCACAAACATCCCTTGGAAGTACTCCTTTGTACTGAGAGCACGTAAAACAACGCACCAAAACGTATCAAATGCTCGCTAAATCCTGCCACCGCTGCTACCGAGGATGATGTCAGATCGAAAAATTGAACCTGTATGAAGATCGGCACGCGAATTTCTTCATCCATCCGGAAGCGCAGATTTACACGCGGTCCAAACACAATCTCGGCATCATGTACGATCGCCTGATGCCGAACGTCACGAACACGTGTACGGGCGTAATAGTATCGGTACTCCACGTTGATGAGCATATTGCTGCAGGTGAAGTAACCGTCGGTGGTATCGGTATTGGGCTCGGATGAATCGGAACCGGGTTCAGCTTCGAGGATGAAGTTGGTGGAACGGACACGCACCCACTCGGTGGTACGATTGATCGGGTTACCATACTTTGAAACGTATAGGTTAAGTTTATCGTATCCTTCTGCTCGCGACAAGGAAATGTCCGGATTAATCCCATGTAGCAAGTGTGTGTACAATCCCGCCTGAAGATCCTGACAAAATTTGGTATAATTTTGAACACCTCCGGTAGTTTGATTGGTTACATTCGGCGGAATGTAGTTACACCGGTGAAACACATCCGTTCCGAAATCGATCGTTTGGTGATATTCTTCAGTCAACACACAATGATTTCTTCGACTAATTGGGATGCGCAGCCGAAAGGAAGCGTCCGGTAAGCGAGTTCCGTTAGTAAAGTAAGCTAACATACGCTTTGGAGGATTTTCTGAAGCCGATTCTTCAGGCGGAATGGTTCCGTTTGCAACAAGCTCCAGATGGGACACAATCAAAGGTTTCCCCACGAGATAGCCTATGTTACCACTGACAGTGCGGGCTAAATCCGTTTTCTTATTAGCTGATAGAACGATAAACTTAACAATAATACGTTGCCACACGTTTTCCATCCAAAACTCTCTGTCCGGAATAGCGGGTCTACAGAGAAGCTTCATTTGAACCCGCTGAAGGTTTGTGTAGTTGTGGTAAAACAACATTTCAAGCTCTCGGCAAACGGTGCCAGGATCTTCTTCGAACGCTTCATCCATGGAAGCCGTTGCATCGGTTATGTTAGCATTCGCCAGTGAACAGTTCCAACCATCTCCGGCAGTATAATAGCAAACGGATATGGTAGCATTCAGACAATCTCCTTCCTCCACACAGTAGTGCTCCATAACGGTGGACTTTTTGGGTGTACGGAAGAACCGTACCGATGGGGACGTGGTGCGAAAAAAGGCTCGATTAAACTCGCTCAACTCATCCACCGTTCGTCGACAAAGGTTAGTGTGGTCCTGCAGGAAGCGTACAGGTTGCTCGATGTGACATACACCCCCAGCGAGTGAGACAGGAAGCGCTAAAAGTAGATAAACAATCTTCATGAGGAAAAGTGAATGCTAGCGAATTAGAAGGCCGCGCTACCAAACAATTGCACCAATTCGCTTGTCTCGTTGTAGACGTAAATGACATCATCTACACGGTAGTGATCGAAACGGATATCTTCCGATGATGCGAGATTCTCCAACGGAAACACTTCCTTCCATTTGTGCCGGGTGGCAGTGGAAAGCCGGCCCGGGTTGTAGTACTATAATGGAACGAATAAGGTGTTAAAAAATGCATATATTCCACGCATGGGTAACATCGTTGTCAGGTAACACACATTATCATCTCCTTCTTCGTAGATGGGCTCAACAAGACAGAACAATCCACCCTGCACGCGGCACGACTGCAATCCTTCGCCGTGATGATACTCGTCCGCGTGTAATTGCTCCTGGTCGCAATTGTACGTACGCAAGATGGGCGCATTGCAATCGATATCACAACAACAGTTTATGTCACACACGTTAATCTGGGTAGTAAATTAATTAGTGAATTTAGTACTATCCCTTTAACTCTGTAGGGAAGAGGCATGGGTGTATACTCACCGTTAAATCACATCGGCAGTAGTATCCTTTCGGCACCAACTTTGCAGCACGACCTGCTGTGAACGATGGGTATGAAACTTCCGTTGGATTCGAAGTAGGCATTGCTGTAGAAGCACTAGTCGCCGATGTACTTTCCGTGGTGACAGTTGTTTCCGCCGTTGCAGTTGTCTTGCTGGTTGTTGGAGAAGAAGCACTTGTTGTAGCACCTTCGGTCGTGGACGGCTTCGTAGACGACTCCGTGACTAGCTCACTGGTAAGTGTTGTTGAGCTTACATTCCCAACCGCATCAGTCGTGTTCTTGATGTTAATTTTTGCCACGTCTATTTTCACGAAGTGCTGTATATTTCGCTCGCCTCCTTCAATGCACGGAGCGAGCAGTATTAACCATAACCACAAGAGCGTAGTAACCATTCTCAAATCAATGCAGTTCGACACCATATTCCGCAAAGTTCTTGAATATCAGCATCAAATCCAACTCGACCGAACCGGCTGTTTTGGTTAAAAGTTTGTATCGTTCTATACCGGTGAAGGCGATATCACTCTTTGCAAGTGAAAAACCACCCGTGTGGAACTTCTCCCGTACCGTATCGGTTACGCGAGCAGATGAGACCTTCCACGTGGCGATGCGCACCCGATGTTGTCCGGGTTGAACCGGTACAAAGGCAAACCCGTACCCGACGGGCCAATAGTGTTGCAGCGCGTTCACCGCGTACACTTCCACGTGTAGCTTGGGCCAACCTTGCAGACCACGTGTCACCAGGTGCAGATCGATCGGGGTACAGAAATCGGACCGCTGTTCGATGCGCGATGTACTGCAGCAGGACTGTCCCTCGGTGTGACCCTCGATGGCTTTCCAGTTCGTACCGTGCTGGACGCTCCAACGACAGAATAGGTTAGGTTCCTCGAAGTCCACTGCCGTCTTAAGTTCACCGATTATGTGCAGTTCCGCCATTGGGCGTACATTGCTCGGAGTGAAGTGTGCACGATTTAGTAAAGGATTTAAGGTGATATGAGAGCAGAATCTTTATGTGAATAGCACGCACGGGGGCCGCTTACCGTATGGTTTGCTTTGCCGTTGCTAGGCACTGGAGCAAACAATCGGATTGCTATGGCAACCGCATGGGTTAATGTCAGTGAAGCTGACATTGCAACATTATTTGTTGTGTTTTCTACAATTTTAACCAAAATTGTCGAAAGTTTGTTACTGGCGTTCAAAAGGAAAATGCTCAAAAGGGGTTTTGGCCTCAAATGTGTGCGAAAATGGAGGAGCTGCTATAATAAGGAGGAGCTGTGCGATGAAATCAGTATCGTACAACAAATTAGACTCGCCAGACTCCGGTGGGCTAGTCGTGTCATTCGAATGGCACTGGACGACGCAGCTCATAAATTCCTTTTAGCTCGTCTACATGTACAAAGTAAGGTGATAGGCCCAAACTGTGTTGGAGCGATGGCGTTAGGTTCTCAATATATTTCCTCACATTCTCACATTCTTTATTATACATTCGGTTTATCTAATCTGTACCAGCCAAATTTTCTATTTTGTCAAAATTGCTGGCGCATTTCTTAATCAGATAGACTCATTTCTGATAATCATTGGTTCGGATTTTTTGGGTGGAGATTATTAACATTACTTAAGTCAGCTGCGGTAAAAGTAAACTACTAGCATTTGTTTAAAAATTCTACATATCAATCCCAACCACTGCTCATAATATTTCCCCTTTAATAAAAAAACACAACATTTTCTAAACGTTTCTCGCATCTTTATTTATATAATTCTGGCACCTGACAAAATACATATTCGAAAGCTGATTTCCTACGCTTTCCTGTTCCCTAAATTCTCTTTAGTTACAAACCGTCCTTTTTCTGTTGGATGTACATTAAAAGTTCTCGCATTAAAAAACCTGAATGTTTTCCTCGCGTACCTCACATATCAATTCAGCTGTATGCAGCACAATAAAACTTGCGACATTTTCTTCATAAAACCATTTATGGCATAACTTTGTCTTGTCTTCGTATTCAAATTTAAGTAAACCTCAGCTTTAAATTGGCAATATTAACTCAACAGTATTTGTCATTTGTACTTCGTAAACCGGCGCATCGTTTATCAACTATTGAAACCGTAGACTTGAACCGTTTTAACATCATCTGCCATGACAGATTGATAGAAATTGTTGCTTTTTTGCTGTTGCTGTTGCTTGCGATGATGGATAACAGGTAAATTCATTTGTACTCGAGTTGATCTATGTGGGATGAAAAGAGGATCAATATTAGTACTGTTTCATCGCTCATGTGAAAGGTATGAAAATTCGACTACTTTACCTGATAGTTAATAACTCCAATGTATATAAAATTCTCGTTAGCTGTTTTCCAACACAGAGTAGAATAAATCAACCTAGGAGCAGAAAAATAACACTTCATTCGTATGATGTTGGAGCCGATCTCCAAATATATTGATGTACCTACCGGTGCTTATTTCGGTTTCCTACTTCGGAGCAGACCATCGTTCTCCATGCCATTGCTGCCATGCTTCGGGGGGAATACGCTTCCCCCACAGGTGCATCAGTTGTATAGTGCAGTATTCTGGAAGCTTACATACGTTTACGTCGTAGGATATGTACCGTAAGGAAATTTCATGTTCACTTCTGAATAGTTTCCCGCGAATTTCCTACGAACTTTCAATGCTGGATAGTTTTGTGGTAAATACTGAATCCTTATCGGAAGGTGGTGTACCAGTTATAGAGAGCTCTACACTGTTGCGGAATATCGTGATTCTTTCCTGGGCGCTTGTGTCGATTAAGACTTCCACAGGAACATTGTGTGCTGTCTCGATCAGTGATACATTGATGTCCGTAAGTATTTCCCACAATGGGTTTCACATCAAACTGAAGTATCTGTGTGAGATCATTTGTGTCACACTATTTCTTAACGTTACCGCACACCTTCACACGATTACACGATTCCATCAATCCGTCCAGCAAAAAACGTTTACATCTCCATGGTACCAATGAACAACTTTCCACACGTGCATTTTACCGCAACTGATTTCAATTAATTGTACCCCGTGTTGATGCACGACTGCAGTGCACAGTTTTGACCTTTCGATGTACTTAAAGACTACTATTTAATGTCTCAATTATAAAACATGAACCGAATCTTTAGGTTTACCTGTAACGAACAGAAAAAAAATGATGTTGAATAGGTGTGTCTCAAGTAGAACTGACTAGCCACATAAAACGAATGTTGGCAATATCTTACCGTTAGGAATTCCTTCTCGCGGTCGTGAAGACAGACGGTTTTTTTTCTCCTCGAAGCGTGTACTTTTCTTTGAAATGGAGGTAGCTTTGCCTATTTGGCTGATGATCTTATTAATGTACTTATGTTACCTTTCCTATCCTCATAACCCTAGTTCTACTGTATTTTCTGGAAGATTCCTTGATACTTTCAAATTGCTACATGTTCTGGAGTTGCATTTTACATTCCTCAGTTCCTGTCGCCATTACTTGGCGTGTGTAATCTTGTAGGATCAGGTTTGTTACGAAACAGTTTTGAAATGTGCTAGTCCGTATCCGTGTAATAATCGGATCTAATAAATGATTACTTCATCCTGTAATTGCCTGCTACTAATATAAGTCTTATGTCTTGTTTGTTATGTTATCACTTAGGACATTATTTCTGTCTCTTTTTGGGTTATTTTAATAAAAAATATTAGTACACAATAACAAGAAAAACACAAGCAAATGTATGATTATGAATCAAGGATAGAAAATACATAGGTACTTCGATTTGTAGTACAAAATGTTGGCATTTTTAACTCCATTTTTACGGTGGTTAGTATCGAATCATTTAGAGATATTATGGGACGCAATTATTCGTAACGAAAAATATCTCGTTTTGTGAGAATTATTTATAAATGCAAGCATGTTCTATAATCAATTGCGGTATTTAAATTCGTTATTTTACTTTATTATGCTTCATGAAAAATTAGATCAATGAGTTATGAGATGATACAAAAACGCAATTTTAAATGATTGAACTATCCCGAAGTACATAATTTTACAAATCTTTGAAGATAGGCACACGCCGTGAAACTAAATTGAATTAGAGCATGAACTTTGCAGACCACCATTACAAAACAAACAATGCGTAAGGAATGCGTGAAGATTTTAAAATTTTCATTTTTCTTGTTATAGTTCATTGAAATAGACATTTCCAAGGGTGTTGTTTTAAAAATCATATTTCAAATGCATCAACTTTCAATCATTTTTGCAATACTACTCCCTGCAGTACTGCTGGGCTCTTGGGTAACCGCTTCTCCTATGTTAAGATCTTACACTCGAGGTCTGTAGCGTTGGTCCCAAGAAGCCAATACCGATACCTCTTGTAACAATCTTCTGGACAGAAGTGTTATGAAACCTTCTCTCGTCCATTGGAACATAGGTTATCCACTCCCTTACCACTTCTTAATTTTCACCCACTCCTTCTTTTTTTTATGTTTTATTTTTTTTATGTTTTATTTTCAGAATATTTTCTTCATTTTCAGAATATTTCATTTTCATTTTCAGAATATTTCTTCTTTTTTCTCGCTCTTTTGGGATGTTAGATTGCCCATTTTACTTCGTTGTACTGTCACTTAAGGCACGTAGCATTGGTTCCAACAGTCCAATACTAGTGCCCGAGGTAAAACCACTTTCGGGACGCTTGGACGTCCGAACATACAATACTTGGCGAATAGTAGTGGATCCAAGCTTCCACTACCGATACCGATTCACAAGATTCTTATGGGCTGTTGGATAACCCAATCATATATTTCCATATATTTCCAGGCTCATTGCATTGGTTCTAACAATCCAACGCATGAGCCCGGTGTATAACCTCTTAGACCAGACCTTCCTACAAAGATCTTGTTTGCTTAATGGATTGGTTCCTCCTGGAAAGCTAACCCACCATTAAGTCTGTGGAAAACTGCGTGCTAGCCAAAATCACTGGTACTACTTCCAGTGTCACTTGGACAGTTCCCCTCTTGGATGCTTGGACATCCACAACCAGCCTGCGTTCGGGCCAATAGCAATGGCTCCAAGATTCCACTACCGATGCCCGATGCACAACGTTTCCCTGGGCTCTTGGGTAGCCCGTATTTTCACCTTGAGATCTTACGCTCCAGCCCCACAACACTGGTCCCAAGAAGCCAATGCCGACGCCCGGTGTAACAATCTTCTGGACCATTGTGATAACATCATCTGAAACAGGAGTCAGGAGGTTCCCAATCTCCCTCCCGTATTATGATCGTTCC
>CM028106.1:19621680-19632945 GCA_016170015.1 Anopheles longipalpis
TTTCCCCTTGTGGTCTCTCGCTTGATGAACTGACCTGTAGAAAGCCAGCCATTGGAAATCTATGATCAAGCCAAAAGCACTGGCGCACTATTTCCAGTGCCGAAACAAGATGCACAGTTTCCCTCTTAGACGCTTGGACATCCACGCCTGCTTTGGGAAGCCTGCGGTCGGGCCAATAGCAATGGCTCCAAGATTCCACTGCCGATGCCCGATGCACAACATTTCCCTGGGCTCTTGGGTAGCCCGTATTTCCACTTTGAGATCTTACGATCCAGGTCTATAGAATTGGTCCCAAGAAGCCAAAGCCGACACCCGGTGTAATAATCTGATAGACCTTTGTACTAAGTTCATCTGATACAGAAGCAAAGAGGCGGCTAATCTCCCTTCCGTATTATGATCGTTCCATGGTCCCTTCCTCAGTGATCCTCGTGCAAGGATCTTTCTCGTGCGGACCTTTGGGGTCATGCATGATACTGGTCCAGGAAGTGGCAGCAGGCTTCCTCCAGATCCATGACTGTCCCCACAGTCCTTTCTCGCTTCTTCTGAACCTATCTTCTTAGATCATCGTAAATAGGAGTCAGGAGGTGCCCAATCTCCCTCCCGGATAATGATCGTTCATAGGCCCTTTCCACTGTCTCTTTGTGATATACACAAAGGGATCAGTACCGTCCCTTTGGTTAGGTCTTGACTGAGGTGACAAGGCTCATCAAGACCGACATCCAGCAGCGCCACGTGGAGGCAGGGATCGGATTTTGCCAGTGGGTCTCCTGTTAGAGATGCGGCATTTCTCTAGTTGTGGTGAGTCCACTGCGAGGCGGGGATTCCTATATCCGACTCGTGCCGTTAACTGAAATTCAAATAAAACTGTTTTCTTGTTCCAAGACTATAATGAGAAATGAGTACATGAAAAGGCCAGATTGTTTTTGACATAAGAATTATTTGTAATTATTTCCAGCGTTTAAAATTTATAATAATTAAGTTATGAGTAAGCTTTTTTAAAATAACAAGTAAAGACATTTCGGCTTAAATTGTCCTATCGAGAAAACGCGAGTAGGGCTTTCCAGTATTACACAACGAATTTTAACAAATGAATTATTTCTTTAATGCTTAAGTTTTACTTGTTCATACATTGACGAATTCCATTGGTTTAACAAAATCATTGTTGATAGGATTTAAAAAGAAAAGCGCGATTGAAGCAAGTACTACAACAATTGTGCATAGATCAAACTAATTAGACGTATTTATAGGAATTCAAGTGTTCACTGCAACACTTCACATTCTCAATTTAAATTGGAACGTTTCAATGTTGATTACCAATGCCCTTGCTTTGGGCCCTAAAGGGTTATCCAGTGTAAAGCATACACACACACACACACACACCACTAGGCAATCTCAAGAGACACGCGAGATGGTGTGGTGCGATTCTTGAAGAAGAATATACATAACTGCGTAGTTTTTCGCACTGTTGAGAGCGAACCGTAAAGCACATTTGCCGGCTGCCATTATAGTTATGTATTTATGTGTTTGTGATATTGGGGTTTTTTATATGCACACACACCCCCTTCAGTCCGCTTTCGCCACTGCTGAACAAGGTAAAGTTTGGTTTTAGATGATCCAAAGATCATTATGGAAAGTTCCGAGGCAAATATAACATAAAAAATATTTAACATTTACCATATCGCTCTTCAAGCCAATCGCGTACTCCGCAGTATAGGTCGAAATTTATAAGATTAGCTAAACAACTGCGATTCTTGAACACCTTCCTACATATTTCGATGTAATGTCATTTTAAAACAAACCTGGCTCAGAATAAATGGTTGCAACTGGACACTATGCACACGGGAGGATCGTCACGAAACGTTTTACTGGCACTTGTAATCGTACATACTTTTTTACTTTGCTTACACAAAACAACATTTCGGTCAAACATGTCCGTTCCTGTTTTCTGCAATCGTTGACAATATGAGAGCAAACATACACACTCACACCACAGAACACTTCCACTGCTGGACTAGCGCGCCACCCAACCGATGCGCACAAGAGATGAAGTCGAACTGAGCGTGAGCATTCCATCGCAGCGAATATACATCCAGGCAGGGGTAGCGAAATATTCAGCTATGTTTGTGGTCGTGCAGTATAGCATAGATCCTTCTCGAGACGCTTGATGTTGCTAAAGCAAAGGTACTGATATGTTCCCCCGGTTAATTTAGGTAGAGCCAGCTGCAGAATGGTCCCAACGGCCATTGTGTTGTAGCCTAAGCAATAAAAAAAGCCGGACAAATTTTGCTTACCCATCCTGCCTTGCCAAAATGGGTCTATTTAGATAGCCGCGCTCTGGACGCGAAGGGTAATGCGATCCGTTGAATTTAAAACTGGTAACTCACACATGCAGCAAAGGAACCAAGATGAAAACGAAACACGCCTCGCAATTGCTGGAATGGTTACGAATGGAAGAATTTAACCGAATAGCATCTACGAAAATGTCCAACAAATACTGCTACCGTGAATTAGGTTATAGTGGAATACAAGTTGGAATGTTTTGTGCGAAACGGTTACCTAAACAAAATGTTGCTTAATTTCTACATTACTCCAGCAGAATAGTTCGTAGAATAGTTCGTGATGGATTGATTTTATGTTTTCTTTCTATACTAATAATTTTGTGGCTTTTATGTTTTGAATGTTGAATGTTTTACGTTCTAACGGCACACCAATACAAAACCCTTTCGCTTAGCGATCTATAAGATGGAAGAAAGCAATCAAGAAGAGGAATTTTATTTTGCCAAGGCCAACGCGCATAATACAGCGAAGAAGAGTTTGTGTGATTAAGAAACAGCTGAAGCTTACCGTTTCCATTGAACGAAATAGAGTAATGATTAACTAAATTATATTAGTTCGTTAAAAAAGCGCTATAGATAAGAATTTGATTGTTTCATCAGCTTGTGCGACGCATGTTATCATTTAATTCGGAGTATAGAAGGTTCTCCGGTCTGTTATTTCACGATAATGTGTAGTTCGCCGTTGAATTCAGTTCTGTACGATATTGTTGTTTAACATAACAATATTAAACATGTTACAGAAAACAATAATGGGATTCACTTTCAGATAACTAAAGGAATGACACGGAATGGTTAACGAACAGAAAACTCAAAATTGTAATTGTTTAGCTTGGGTGTTTACCTCGAAACTATACCAGTAGGTATGTTACAAATAGTCATAAGACTTGACAAACAGTACAGGTAACATATTAAACGTGAAACCCGAGCTTCTAGGTTAGAAATTGATCTTCCTAAAACATCAGAAACACAAAACCACGTGTTTTGTTGCTAGGAGAAGAAGAGCGAACAGAAAAATGTGAAAAGGTACAGCTGTGCAGGGCAAGAAGAAGCGAACAAAGGAAGGGAATGGTAAGAAACAAGTTCGCCCTGGAAGAATAGCGTACGGAAGAAACAGAAGAGAAGTGAGAGAGAGTTGGCCTGAAATGACGCTGTACAATTTGCCGCCAAAAATATGTTGATGCGTAAATATGATGGATAGTGTCTTCAACGGATCAGCCAATGGACAAATTATAGCAGAATGCCTTGTTTCTGCTGTTAAATTTGCGCGAACAGTGCGTAAATATGATGGATAGTGTCTTCAACGGATCAGCCAATGGACAAATTATAGCAGAATGTCTTGTTTCTGCTGTTAAATTTGCGCGAACAGTGCTGATTATGATAATTTAATTATGAATTTCATATTTATTAATTTATAGTCAATGTTACATTGTTACAGGTAATAAACCAATTGTATTTGTATAAATAACATAATTTGTTTTTGCGCTCACCACCACCGTAACCCATTACGTACATTTTTGGAATTTATTTTCGTGTTAATACTAACAACGAAGCATTTGAATTTTACATTTTTCGTTATGAAAGAACCAAATACACAGTGCGTTCAAAAAATAGTGTCTTTGACAACCCTGGATTATACAATTTACCGCAAGCAGTGCTTACGCTACTCTCCGCTGCAAGCGCTTGTGTAGCTGTCTTTACAGCTGTACAGGATTTACAAGAACGGGCTTGAACAGGCTTATACCTTAGCTTGGCATGTACATAATTTTATTTTATTTGTTTATCTGCATGTTTTGTAATCAAATTATCCGTTAATTTTTCTTAAAAGTATTAAAATACACAATAAAGCTTGTGGTTAATTAAGATTAATTAAGTCGAATGAATATATTTTGTTTTGCTGCCAATGAACAATGTCCGTAATCACTGCAATTTCTGTGGCTGTATTACTTATACAAAATTTGTTTTCTCAATGTGCTTAATGTATTGAGCTAATATAATTCACTGTTTTAACTTTCGACATGATTGTATCGATAATTTTAAAAGCATTTATTATGAACTCGCACAAGAACACATGCAGGGATGAGTTGCTAGGATTACAATAGACAGTACAATAACCGCAGCTTGTAACAAAATTCAAGAATTTTCTAATACTTTTCCTTATATTTATATAGTTGGTTGAGCTTGATATTACATTGCAGTATGATGACTCTCACGGGGCGGTACAAAAACAAAATGATTGATTAACAAAATGGTACAAATCTTTAGAAATGGAAGGAGTTAAAATAAAATGGAAAACACATTTTCTGTTGTAATAAAAAATAATTTGGTAAAACCAGTACGGTTAAACCTTGAGAGCTGTTAGCTGGGAAATTTGGTGTCTACTCGTACGTTTGTTCTACCCGGCAATTACCTACCTCAGTTTTCCATGTGTCGCTTATGTACGAAGTCAAAATGGTCAGCTTGAAATTGTACCTCTTATGTACAAGTATTTTTTACCACGGTTACTACCCATGTACAAAACCTTAGGAAGACGAAAGAAATCGTAACAAGCAAAAGCTATGGAAACAAACCACCTCCCCAGTGCCAATCACGAAGAAAATACGCACTCCTTTACAGCTAGGGCAGTTGGTCGATGTTGAACGATCTTCTGCAAACAGTTGGTTGCGATCGGTCGAACAGTTCGGACAGGCTAAATGAGGATCGTTAAGCTGGGGTGTATTAAACTAGACTTTATTTGATTTTTTATAGTGTTTTTTAGTTTAAAGAGCAATATTAATATGGAAAAGTGTGCGTTATAATCCGGTTTAAAACGTGTGTATCAGTGAAACATTTCCTGTGAACTTCTATTGCAAACAATTCAATATTATTAAAGTTTTATCGTTACAGAGTTGAAACGTATTGCATTGTCAGTGTAAGTGCAAGTGCGTTAAGTGTAAGTGCGAATGCGCCTAGTTTAAGTAAGTCGGCGTTTTCCATTACATATCATGTACCTTAGCGTGGAACAGTATGCACTGTAAGCAGCTTTGTAGTTTAAAAACAATTTTTTTGCGAACCTCAGTGAGGAACAGTAAGCCGGTTTAAAGGTTGTCGTACGATTTTGTGCATATATCAACAGTTTGAATCGAGCGACAAATGAAATATGTGAAGGTAAGCTGTTTATTGCAACAAATAGAAAAAAGCAAAGCAAATAAATATGCTTTTGTCCATAATGGGGTTTGTATAGCCGTCTGAGCTAAAAGGGTTGTTTTTCATTTTGGTTGAGCTTGGGTTAGAAGTGGCCGGTAAAATCCTCTCCCAACCTCCACGCGGTACCGGCTGGAATATGCGGACAAATTGCGCATATACCGATAGGGAAGGTGTTTTGACAATGTAGATTGTTTAGTAATTTGATTTTTTTGCCACAAAATAACCAGAAACTCTCGTTGTTTGAAAAAGTAAAACACACTTGTTTTGGTTTCATTTTTTGGATATGTGCAAAAATTGAATGAAATAGAGAAAACTATTTTAATAATAAAAAAAACGTTGGCAAAACGCGGGAGACACATCAGTGTAGTTGCATGAGAAGATATCGATTGTGTTTACTCGAGATCCGCCGCTGGTGAATTGGCCACGCGAAGATGTGTGGTAAACAACGTATTTGGTTCGGATTGACGCTACGGCGCGCGTTCGATTACAACGGTTTACTTCGCGGAACTATCGGTGCGCGGCACTTACTGAAAAGTGCTGACTCGTACTTTACACAGTGACTCATTCGAACGAAGGTGGACTTAAACGATTGGTGCCGGATCGAGCCTTACCTCCAGTAAGGGAACACTGATCGGTGGAAATAAAACTCTAGACATGAATTATTTCACTGACGTCAGAATCTCGAGTTGCATCAGCAACATGCTTCGTCCACGATCTGTAACTCGGCACTGTCTACCTTTGCTTCTCGAGCGGCTTTTATTTAACGCTTTCTCTCGATGGTCAGCCAACATTTGTTCATCATGTTTTTGGCAAATGTGTGGCTGCTGGGTTTTGCGGGTTTGAGATATTTTGTGTTTACAAATGTGATTTCCTTATTTACCGAGTGCAGCCCTTCCGTATCTTTTCTGTGTGTGGCCTTGATGTCAACAAATGTTGCGTTGTGTTTAATTGTTTTCCTATCGTGGTGCTGCGTTATTGCATCCATCAAGGTTGCGTGAGTTTTTTGGGTAACTCTTGTTTATGACCTATTTAATGCATGTGTATTGTCGCATCGGCATGCGGTAGTTTATGTTACTTTCTATTTCCTTAAATGGTTCTAGCCCTTTTCCTGATTCGCACAGCAGGTATGGAATGATGTAACATGCTGTTAGCAGATGTGCGCTAGCAGATATGCTACACCTCCCCCCTTTGGAAGAATAATGTAGTATAGCGAAATTATTCTCCTAACTTGATGGCTCTGTTTTTACGAATGACTTGTTTTTCATGTTGTGTATTCTCGATTTCGATATTTGTACCTAATATTTTCGTTACTGTGTAAGGACCTTTGAAGAGTGGGTCCAGTTTTCTTCTATTTTCGTTGGTTATGGCTACTTTGTCATTTAATCGTATTTGGATGGGATTGATTTTTGTTTGCTGTTGTAATGTTTTGTCTTTCTCTCTCTCTATGTATTGTTTCGTTCTATCATGTGCTATTTTCAGTCTGTATCTAAGCTCTTGCGCATAGTCTTCATGATTGTATATTGTTGCGCTGCTTTGTACTATTTCTTTTTGTAATTTCTCGTTTCTTCCGAAAATTAATTCAAATGGTGTATAACCATGCTCTAAGTTTGGTGTTGTGTTGTATGCGAATGTGTAGTAATTGAGCCAATTATCCCAATCATCTTTATGTTCATTAGTGAAAATTCTAAGGTATTCATTTAAGCATTTGTGGTTTCTCTCTAATGCTCCTATNTTTGGTACAAACTTCCTATAATAATTGCAAAATGCAACGTATCTTCTTACGTCATCTACGTTTGTAGGAATCGGATAGTTTTTGATACAGTCGAATTTTGAATCGTCTGGTAAAATGCCCTTGTCAGTTATCTTGTGTCCTAGGTAAGTGACTTCTTTTTTGAAAAAGAAACTTTTTTCTGGATTTAATTTTAAATTATATTTCCTAAGTCTCTCAAAGACTTTCCTTAAGTTCGTCAGGTGATGGTTTTCTGAGCATCCTATTACCACAATGTCGTCTACATATACAAATGCACATTCTGGAGATAAGCCTGTCATAGCCATTGTCATCATCCTTTGGAAACTGTTCGGTGAAATATTTAATCCAAATGGAAGTCGTTTAAATTGATAATGCCCGTCGGGGCTGGAAAATGCTGTATACTTCCTAGAACTTTCTGATAATGGGATCTGGTGGAATCCTGACATAAGGTCTAGTGTGCTGAAAAATTTTGCACGACCTAGTTGATCAAGGATTGCATCGATCCTAGGCAATGGAAATTTGTCTGGTAGCAACTTTTTATTTAGTTGTCTGAAATCAACTACCAATCTCCATTTTTGTTCTTTCGATGTCTTTTTCGGAACCAGCAGTATCGGTGAATTGTAATGCGATACTGAATGTTCTATGACATCATCCTCTAGCATTTTGCTTATTTGTTTCCTAATTTCTGGCCCTTGAGCGTGTATTTGCTTATAATTTGGTATGTACACAGGAGACTTGTCCTCTAATCTAATTTTCTGCTCATAAAAATTGTTAGTAGTTAATTTGTCTGTATTTAGATGGAATATATCGTTGTATTCCATTAACAACTGTTGGAAGGATTTGTCCGTTTCTTCGGAGATGTTTTCCTTTTGTATTAGTTGTTTTAGTGCGTCATACCTAGCTTTATGAGGGTTAGTATTATTTTGAACTATATTGAATGATCTTAGTGGTATAGTTTCTATGTGATTAATTCTAACTAGTGTATGGTTGTTAGTAGTGTTAATAAGCTTAATGTATGGATTATGTTTGTTTATGATAGTGTTGCCTATCAGAATGCCATTTTGCAATTCCTGTGCGCACACTACCTCGTCCTCTTTACATTTTTCTAAGAATGCGATTCTTTTTATAATTTCGCATCTGGGAGGTATCAGTGTTTGTCCTCTTAAATTGTCTTCTATTGGTATCTCTAGGTATTCCCCATTATGGCGGACTCCTATTATCCATAGGTCGTAATCTATGTTACACCTGTATTTTGTAAGGAAGTCTTTTCCAAGGATACCGTCCAAAGGAAGTGGAAAATTTTCCGGGACTATGTGGAAGTCCTGGCTGACCTTGGTTCCTTCTATCTGAATATATGATGCTGCGGTTCCCAGTGATGTCACTGTTCCCTCGCTTATACCTGTAAGGGTACATGTCCTATTGGGGTTTATAGTCTGCGATGGTTTCAGCGCTTGTCTTTTTATTAAACTAAGATCTGCACCGCTGTCAACCAAAAGCGTGCAAGGGGTATTTGCAAGCCCTAATGTCACATAGACAAAGTTCGTTTCCTTAATGTTTATTGAAAACGTTGTCCGTTGTATCTCCTGTGTGGATACGTGGTCCCCGCGTCTGTGTAGTGGTTTCTGGAGGGACCACTCTGACCTAAAAAATTATTCCTGCGCGGAGATTTTGCTCTGTTTCTCCAGTCATCGCGGAATCTATTGTTATTCCTTCTTTCGAATTGCGGTTGGTTTCTGTTATAATTTCTCTGACGATCCCTTGACCATCCTCTTTCTCTGTTCTGGTTCTGTGAGAACTGTACAGTTCTTTCTACCTTGTTAATAGAATGTACCACGTTCTCATTCTGTTTTCTTTCGATTTCTACCAAAGCTTCTATAGCGTCTGGTAGAGTGTCGAACCTACCGGACATTACTATTGTCTGGTATTGTTCTTTCTTTAATCCGTTAGCAAATGCGGTTATTCCTGCCTTGTTTGCTTTTTGTAGTGCTTTCGATGGAGCAGTTTGTTCGGCAATGTATGCTTTTTCTAATTGTTTTGCTAAACATTGGATTTCGTTAGCAAAATCTTCTGCGCTTCCCTGCTGTTTGCTTGCATTCATTGTTGCAGTAAGCGATTCTGGGGTTACTTTTCTCTTGCATTTCTCTTTTATGGTTTTTATGATCTCTTCGATTGACGAAGGTTCATTTCCTACAACCGTTTTTGCTTTTCCCGTCAATTTTGAGACGATTATCGATATCGCGGTTTGCGCGTTTTGCTCGTTAACGGTGGTTTTTAAAGCCGTTAACGCAGCGATAATGTTATCTGCTTCTTCTTCGTTTCCGTCATAGCGAGGTACAACTGCCGAAGCTAGTTTCAACATTTCTGCTGGAGACGTCATGGCTGTGTCTATGGTCTGTCTACTGTTGTGAATTTGTAATAAGGTAAGGATTTCCGTGTGGAGTTGTCTGCCCTCTTTTATGAATTTCGTTAGTGTAGTGTCGTCAAGCTTGTCTTCTGCCTTCAAAAGCTCCTGCTGTAGCCCTGCGTAATTCTCTTCTGCTTGGTACGTTAGTTGGACCAACTGGCATGTGCGAAAATTTTTAGTTATATCTTGTAGTTTTGCTTTTATGTCTCCTAAGATTTGCAACTTTTCCCTAATTTTTGCCATCTAATATGGACTTTTCGGAGTTTCGCTTAACGTTAAGAAAAAAAAAATCATTTTTTTTCTATTCTCTTCTCTTTTTATATTTGCCTTGCTATAATTTTAACAAGTGTCGCTCTCATTTCTCTTAATTCTCTTTGCGTATAACTCATTACCTCGTCTGTCGGCGATAGCTTGTCCGGGTATGCGACGTGCCGGTACACCTTCAACCACCAGGTTGCGTAGAGCTTGTATGGGCAGATCTTGGTCCAGCTCAGGTACAGCCTCGCTCGTTCGTAGCTGCGTCGAAGTTCTTCCCGTCGGTGCTGGTTTATCTTCCTGCTTGCCATTTGGGTTGTCCTCTGGTTGGTTCACGTTCTGCTGCGGTGCTGAGGTGGTAGCTATTCGTTTCCGTATCGCGTTTCGCACCGTTTAAATATCGATTTACACTCATTGTTTTTTGTTACGATTTTTATACACTTCACCTTTTTACGCGATTTGGGTTAGTTGAATTGTTTGTGACACACTTTCTACCCAACAATAAATTGTTTTTTTTTTTTTGACGTTGAACTTGCTATTTCGGTAACGAAAGCACTTTTATTGCGTGTTTTTGCGCATGGTTGCGGAGCACTTTGTACAGGGTTTTCACTATTTTGATCACACACATTATGACTAACACCGTAAGAATTATGTTAAGTTTGAGATCGTGTGTTAAATGATGCTCTGTGTGAATATTTTGGGTTTGAATCACTGTGAGATCATGGTCTCCTTTCACAGTTGTTTTGGGTTTAGAGTCGGAACTTCCCATTTCGCTTTCACTTATTGTTTCTTTTGTTTTAATCACTTTCTACACCACTATCATAGTCACTGTCGTACCTGTGTGCATTTCTTAATGCTTCCGTAATTTCTCTCTTAAAATGTTGCACGTGGTGGTGGCTTTCTATTACGAGGTTCTCAAGGGTTCTAGTGTTGTTATGATCTTTAATATGGACCGTATGATCAACTTTTCTCAAGAATGACCTGATTCTTAACACTCCCTGTTCCGTGGTATATTCTTCAAACGTTGCCAACCTTTTCATTTGCTCGAAAAGTGCTTCGTGAAGATTGTTCACTTCTTGTTTCATTATTTGCACCACTTTTTAAAATGCACCACTTTTACTTTTTATTTTAATGCCGTTTTTCGCGTCACAAGGTCGCTTTACCTTGCTTGTTATGCAAAAACATAACCACTGTCACGGTCGCCATGTGGTAAACAACGTATTTGGTTCGGATTGACGCTACGGCGCGCGTTCGCTTACGACGGTTTACTTCGCGGAACGATCGGTGCGCGGCACTTACTGAAAAGTGCTGACTCGTACTTTACACGGTGACTCATT
>CM028106.1:19634835-19653185 GCA_016170015.1 Anopheles longipalpis
TACTAATATCTTTATTTTTGACGCCATTTTCCATTTCACAGATTTAGCAGTTATGCAGGGACCTGATGCAGTATGTCTATTCAAACCCTTGGGTGTATGTTAAATCAACAAAAATGGGAAAGAATTAGTGCTTTTACTTGATTCGATTTTCTACAGCTTTAGCTCTCGTTAAAGAACAACAAAATTATTTTATAAATGTAAGCTAGGTTTAGTGGGTTTGGGATTGTTGTTAGTAATAGACGTATAGTAAATTAAAATAAGAATCACTAACTAATGTTAGGCTTATAAATAAAAATGAAACTATAATAAATTCATAAATGTATATGTATAAAAAAACTATAATTAATATTTTTTTAATAGTTGGTTGATTTTGTTTTCTATACGAGTTCTCATCCTTTAAGTTAAGCTTTTTTCTTATCAATGGTATTCAGCGTTCTCGAAAATAAAAATATATCATAATAATCTTGAATAATTTCAAAAAGAAACAAAATATGAGGAATCTCAGATGAGTGGAGGGTCGGTGTATGTGTTAGACGACGGTTCGTACCACAGAACAGGGCCGGGTATCAAATCCCATCTGGACCGTTCCCCCGGAACAAGGATTGACTATCCGGCCACGTGGTAAAAGCAGTCTAATAAGCCAGAAATGGCCGGCATGATCCTAAGGGTCGTTAAGCCAACAAGAGAGAGAGAGAGAGAGAGATAGAGAGAAAGATGAGGGGTCCCTCCTTCATAGAAATGGCATTATTTACTTCGATTATATAACTGAGAGAATAGTTTAAATCACGTGTAAGCAAATGTTTGCTCCTAGGCATGCGTTCAAACAAACGGAACTGATCAGCGTTACTCAAGCGAATTGGCATTTTTCTCATGAATGGACGAATCATCACTTTTTGGGATTCTATTTTAGTATCCCCTTGAAACATACTTGGCCTTTGTGGATTCGGATAGTGTAAACAATTCCATCCAGTCTCACTACGGATAAACAAAACGCGAGACCATCGAGTCTATCGGCGGCACTTAGCGATTTGGCGTACAGCAAACGCAAAGCTAACGTTCGACGAACTAGTCACTGCTCTTCATTTCATTTCGTGTGTAATTTCGGAAAAAAAACATGAAGATGCTATTGGTACAAATTCTTCTTACCATCATAGTGCTAAGGTACACCAGGGCGGCACAATGCGTCTCATCGGACAACAAGCTCACAAGTGAAGAATTAGACACAACAGTAGATGAAGGTTGGAATTGTGAAAAGGTGCCCAATCATTGTTTAATCTTTACAAGCGTTAACTATCGTGTACCGGATAAGGAGTTTTCCATCATTTTCCAATGTAACGTGCCACCGATCAGGAACGCACATTCGGATAAAGTATTCCGTACGGTTACTAGCTACCGTATGGGTGGAAGGGCGGTATGCAGTGAAATGGGATTTGGTCTTGAATATTTAAGTTTTCGCGAACAGATAAACCTACTCGCGTTGGAAGGATACTGTTTGCAAACGATTAGCAACAATACGTTTAAAAGTTTCGATAATTTAAAACAGTTGGAGTTAAGGGCGTGCAAAATACAACACGTTACAAGTGACGGCTTTCGTAATTTACCAGCGTTACAGAAGCTTGTGATAGAAAATAGTGCATTTATGAAAATGAATCGTGATGTATTGTTTTATTTGATACAGCTAAAGGAGCTCATAGTTGCAAACGGCACGGGAATAGATTTTAATGCGAGTGTGCTGGCAAACGTCGATCTGATCGATATGCAGAACAGTACGGTACGAAACATATCATCGATATTTGATCCACTTCCAGTGACGTTAAGGGTAATTAATTTCCTAAATGTATCATCACAAGAGAACTCCAAACTTACACTGCAATCACCCGCTGAAGGAGAAAGTGCTGCACAACATATCGCTATGGTGGAGTGTTTGCTTAATTCGATTGCTGTGAAAAATATGCCAACGTTGGTGTCGTTGAATCTTTCCAAGAACTCACTCTCCGCTAGCTCTGTAGAATTGGTCGATTTGCCCGCACTAGTGACATTAGTTTTGAGCCACAATTCGTTCGATACAGTATCGCAAACATTGCTTCAATTTGAATCCTCTTTAGATACGATCGATCTCAGTCACAATCAAATATCATTCCTACATCCCAAAGCATTCGACGCAGTGCATTCATTACGGATGGTAAACTTATCGTACAATTTACTTTTAAACATGGAAAGCTTCCAACCACAGCCACGTCTTGATCGTATTGAAATAGACGCTAATCCGTGGAATTGTTCGTGGCTAAACCAGTGTCTATTACTGAACCCGACACTCTTCAACATTTTCCGATACAACAAACGGTTCGATGTACTTTCCGTGTGGGGATTACCTTGTGTTTTGCATATTACCGTAACGGATAGTAATGATTCTCCTTCGGTTCGTCCAACAAAATCAGAACAATTCTTATCGTACCCACGGGGGAAAATTTTCCCACTAGGCAATAAAACGACATTCGCTCAACCACGATTTACCCTAACGAACCCGCTAATGGCGATCATCTCGATATCGGTAGGAGTTTTAGTTTCAAACGTGATCATACTGCTTTACAATCGTTATCGGAACATTTTACACGAACCATTCTATCGGTATCTAGCGAAATCGCTGGGTGATGCTCTAACAGAAAAAAGCACCTCCTTTTGGTATGAAGTTCCCGTTAGTGATGAAGCAGATGCAATTCCGCTGAATAACATTTACGAGGAAATTAGTGAGGCGGTACCACGCCGTGATATATACGACGCATTAAACTTTCGAGATGTGCCGGATGAGCAACTGAAGCTGGATGATAGCACTTCTGGTTAAAAGTTGCATGCGGTAATAATTTTTGTAACAAAATAGAAACATAAATGACTGTGAATAATTGTTTGTTATTCTTGAAGAATGATTAGGCCATATTACTTTTATACTAGAGTTGAAAATCCTTGTGTTTTTTAACACCTTAAGTTAACGAATAATAAAACGTTTTATGTACAACCAATGTAAGAAGTTGCAAAAGCAAATGATCAAGCATATAATTATCACAGATGCAAACGAAATGTTGACGTTTAATGTCTCAAAAGGGGTAAGTAGAACGATTGATTAATTCCGAAATGATTGACAAAATCTATAATTATTTGATAATGTTTTCTGACAAAGATTTTAGCGTACATATCACCAGAGAATTCGTACAGTTCCGAATATCTATGTTGATCATTCTAAACAGTTTCCATAGGCAATGCGTCCACTGCTAATCGAGATAATCGTATGTTTCTGGCTGAACGCCACCAGCTGGAAAAGGGAAACAAAATGGAACAGGTTGTTTTCTAAATTTAAATTCTTCTCGTAAGACTAGCAACATACCGATACCAAGGTAATAGATGATCTCTTGCAATTATGACGACATTAGCAGAGTAAGCAACCATCTGGAAAAAGTTCATATTTTTTTGTTTCCAATAAAACATCATATAAAAATATAAATGTTGAAAACAACGAAAAAATATACCGACCACAAGCGATAGGAAACAAATGACAGCAACTTTAGCGAGTTCTTCACCAAATGGATCGTGTAGCGATTGTTGAAAACGTAACACCAGCATGCAAACCATTGTTAGCATGAAACATACGAATGACAGTATGGAGTAGATTAGAAGATCAGACTAAAAAATGAGAAAATTAACCGTTTGATAACTTTAAAAACAAAAACAAAAAAAATATTTTTTTTTTGCTCGGTTGGAACCGTATCAAGACTTATTTTACCACGTAGCAGGATAGTCAGTCCATACTACGGGGAGACGGTCCGGATGGGATTTGAACCCGGTCCGGCCGTGTGGACAGGCGCCGTTTTTCACATGCACCACCGAGCCGCCCCCAAAAAAAAAAATATTAAAAGGAATAAAAGAAGGTAATTACCATTAAAAGATTACGATTGTCCGGATTGCGGTACCATACTAACACCGATTCGCAACATCCATATCTGTCAAAAACAAAAGAAGTGTGAAATTTCCATCATAGTAAGCGTTCTTAGTCTTCTTCGAACTGGTGAGAATATACGCTACATACCGAAGCGTTTCATGCGTTTGAAACGTATGCAAACACAATTCACAACGCGTAAGTCCGGAACGATTTAACCAAAGTTCCAAACATTCCAGATGCACGTACTTCATCGAACCCTTGCACAAACACGGAGATATCATACTTCCAAATACAGCAAAGTTGTTAGCATTAGGCAATAAATGATGCACCATCTAAATAAATCTTACCTAACTTCATCGCTTGAACTTTGGCAAATACGACACACTACCCAATCGCTGCTGCTATCGGGTGGTTGAGTAATGCAAATATCCGAAAAGGAATGATCTCTACCGATGTCGCTAGAATTGGACGATTTTCGTACATCATCTTCCGTTTGCTTTTCATTCATGGCGTTTTTAAGTACAAGAAATTTGACTAACTTTGAAATTATGGCTCGAAGATGGAAACTAAAATTAAATTTCGATAAATGGTGAAAATAAATATATGCATGTGTTAACTAGATCGCTTCAATTTGACAAAGTGATGTGTAAAAAACAAACAAAGGTTACTAAGGTGGTGGCATTCTGCGAACCGTGAAAAGTCACCTTAACACGTGTAAAACCGGACTTATGTGGTAAATGAAAGAAAAATTAATTGAAAATAAAAAAAAATCAAGAAACAGAGATATACATAAATGAAACAATATTTATTTGTTTAAACAAAAAAAAACCACAAAAGAATTGTACAAATTAAGATGAGTAAAAATCATAGAATAAAATGAATGAAACAAAACTATATAAAAACATAATGTGTGAACTGCACAGTTCAGGGAGTAGCATAACCTGTAAAGAAATAAGCTAATGTAACCGCAGATCGATAACAAAGTGAAACGGAGGGAGAGATAGACACTAAATAAAGTTCAGTGTATAAAGGAACTAAGTGGTCATCTACTAGCAGTTCCGTGTAAAGAATATTTCTTCCTTTGGATAATTGAATATTTTGTCAACAATGTATTTACCATTCTTTCCAGTGCTTCTTCATTCTTTCTAGTGAATTATTCAGAATATAAAATTAATTAATTTAATCCTTTGAATTGGTTTTGATTTCCATATTTGAAATGGTTTTTTCTTTAATTCAGTTTACAGAATAATCTATTGCCGTCTAACAACTGCACGTTGTTCGCAAAAAGAAGGTGTTTGATAAGGAACTGGAGGGGTTATTTAGATGGCAAAAATATGTCCTTTTCTTGGAGGTATTTTGGTTTCAAGAATTGTATTCGCTCGCATACTGATTGATAAAGTCCACGTAGTACGAAACCTTGGTAAGCACTCCCGGATATGGAGCGATGGCGCACGGTTTAATACTCCACGACACGATGCCTACCTGGAACTCTTTGTACATCAAAGGTCCACCAGAGTCTCCCTGTAAAGGATGAAGTCAAGTTACGGCTAATCGTAAGCGATCGCACGCAGGAATTTTACCCTAAGATTACTTACACTGCACTGACCCTTGCCACCTCCCGGTTCCGCTGCACAGATCTGCGTAGGATAGATGTGATTGCCGTGGATGACATTGCATTCGTCGTTCGGCACTGCATAGTAATCGATCTGCTGCAACGTTGTTTGCACTGGTCCATCGGAGGCATTCCGACCCCAGCCAACGAGCGTCACCACATTGGACTCTTCCGTATCAATCTCAAAGAATCGTTTCGGCATTCGTACCGGTCGCACCTGCTCACTAAACACCAGCGGTTTGCGTAACTTCAACAGTGCTATATCNACGTTGTTTGCACTGGTCCATCGGAGGCATTCCGACCCCAGCCAACGAGCGTCACCACATTGGACTCTTCCGTATCAATCTCAAAGAATCGTTTCGGCATTCGTACCGGTCGCACCTGCTCACTAAACACCAGCGGTTTGCGTAACTTCAACAGTGCTATATCATCAATATAGCTGTCGGCCGGATTATAACCGGGATGGATCACCACGTCCTCAATCGCGTATATCGATTCATCCTCCGTGCGCGAAATGTTCGTACGTCCAACCTGAACCGTTTGATACAGTGGCGTAGTATAGTCGACACAGTGTGCCGCTGTTAGAATCCATCGGCTATTCAGGATACTGCCACCGCACGAATGACCACCCGAAGCACCACGCAGTGACACAACGAATGGATAGTTTTCGATCGCTGCATCCGTCCCATTCACGATCTTACCCTGATCGATCGGACCAGCTGCAGTGGGATAAAGTAAAATTTGGCAATCAATACATACTTTCAGTGCAACAAAAAAAAACCTCTTGCCAATTCGACATACCGTGCGCTAATCCGACACATGCGAAAGACACTACCAGTAGCAAAATCATTGTGGTCACCACTTCACTGCACAGACGCCAATAGACAATCGTTGGAAATGTTCTTTAGCTTAAGTACGCACAATCATCCAGTTACGTCTCTGATAACATAGCAATCGGTTAAATGTGACAGATAAGCGCGATCTAGTTTAAAAAAAAACCAATTCTATTATATATACTTTGGCTTTTCTAAATCTCAATTGTTGATAATCCACCAATTGAGTGTTGTTACGCTCGCAGGGAATTTGTTATCTGATTGTGGAAGAAGTGGTACTGTATTGTTTGAAAAGAAACAAAAAAAAGGTACACATTTTGCCATCTTATCAAAGGGTCACCATTTCGTATCGTCATGCTTAATGCTACGATACTAAATAATTATAATAAATAAGATAAATAAATAAGTACTATACAGAACCATCCACGTCAGACTTATGCAAACATTTTATTGAAATGTTTTATCAAAATTCAAAATTTGTTAATCATTCTTTTCATATCACATATTTTCAAACATTTTTTTATATTCAGTTTAAATTAAATATCATACTTCAGTATTAAGTTTATCTATTTCTAATATTGGCTTAAGCAATATGGCGGTATATTCATGTTCCAGATGTAGATTTACTGTTGAATTTTCAATGTAAANCAGAACCATCCACGTCAGACTTATGCAAACATTTTATTGAAATGTTTTATCAAAATTCAAAATTTGTTAATCATTCTTTTCATATCACATATTTTCAAACATTTTTTTATATTCAGTTTAAATTAAATATCATACTTCAGTATTAAGTTTATCTATTTCTAATATTGGCTAAAACAATATGGCGGTATATTCATGTTCCAGATGTAGATTTACTGCTGAATTTTCAATGTAAAGATATGAAATATATATATAGACTATTCATAGCGGATTGCTATCAGTCCACCCGCGAAACATAGAAGAGAATGCAGCTGTGTAAGGGCAATAAACTATTATATAAAATATTTTAAACTAGAACACCCAGCCGATATCTTAACGACGAACATTATAGAATAAATGAATAAATACTAATAAAAAAATATTATTATTCTCAATTATTCACACGGATAGCATTTTACCGATATTTAGTACAAAGCTGTTTTGTTTCGTACTAAAGCATTTGTATACAAATTTGTATGCAGGAAAAGCTTTCTATCGGTTAGCGTTGGCGGAATCGGTCGACGCTTTAGCTTAGAAATTTATTTCTTTTTAACGTTCTATTTGGTTGTGGATTTAAATGCAATAAAAAAGTACCTGGAAATAAATAAATATTTTAATTTTAAATATTTTTTTATAATTATTGAAATATTTTTTTTCGATATGAAAAAGCTGCAAAATATTTTATTTAAAAGTAATTAATTTTTTAAGTAATCAAAAAATAGTACTGAAATCATTTTAAGGGAAATAAAAAACTAAATTCTAGAATTATATCTACTAACAAATGAACATCTTGCTTTGGCTTAATTGAATAATTGAAGAAATCATTTTATTGAAAAAAAAAACATCATACTTCAACTACATTTTTACTTTTTATTTCTTACGTTTGTTAGATACTAATGCCCGTAAAGAGATAAGTTTGCCGCATGCATTACACCAGGCTTTACCACGGCAAGCTGTACAAACAATTCACACCGTAATGTTGTACAAACTCTGTGTAATCGTTCTCGATTAACAATCATGAACGAAACGTCAGTACAATCCCAGACCTATAGAAATAACAACCGTAAGAACAGTGTTCAAGCATGGCCACAAATCGCGTTCAAATCTTACTTATTGCTCTTTGTATGACAACCGCCTGTACATGGGCAAAGAAATCTAAACAGAAAACTTACGAAAGCTCAATAGAAGATGAATTGGTAAGTTTTTGTTCAGTTGCATACATTGCAAGGAACGGAAACAAACTCTCTTTATTTCTTTACAGTTTCCCATCTACGAATGTGACGAACGAAGCCGGGACTGGACATTGCGCTGTCTTGTCCCCCTGACCAATGCGCAAATGTCCGTAGATCTGTGCCAAACCGGTGAGGTATGTTTGTCGTCGCGCAACTCAATCCACAGTCATTGAAATCTTTTATATGTTAGAGCCCCGATCAGCATGTGCTTCAACGTTGTGCTAAGGAATTGCAAATTCTTGGACAGTCCTGCCCTCAACCGGTTGCCGTGGCAGATATTGCAAAAAACATGCAAATTCATAAGCCACCGCCAATGTCGTACGTATCGCCCAACATGCCGAATGCTCCAAAGCAACCATCTGCTAGTAATATGAAAGATAAATTCTCATTGTAAGCTTTAGGAAAAAAACATATAAATAAAATAAAGCAAAGCATGGCCTCAATATCTTCAATTGTCCATTGAAAAATATTAAATTATAATGTTCTAAATTGGGACTCCTTCGTGGAAGTTTGTCGTGTCTACGTGTCTATCCAATACGATGCAATGCGTCATCGCCATGTTGCCATATCGAACAGAAAAGGTCAATTAGCTATAAACCGATCTATCCAATCGCTAGAAACCATTACAAGTGATAAATGAGATGAAAGCAACATTAAATGAAAAGGTTAAACCGCATTCATCACCTGCAGCACAACTTCACAAAATAGTGTTTCCAATGAAATTTTGCTCCACTTTTAAGTAGCTTACCATTCCGTTGCCCAGCAGTCTAAACGTGGGAGATGCCTCAAAAATGCCTCAAACTCGTTTAAAACTTCACCACGCAACGGTTTGTTGCGTGTACGCATTCGTATGCCCGTATGCCCGCTGTTCGGTTGCAAACGTGAGAATGCACGCAAAGAGTTCCGCTGAACCGTGCTGTAGAGTGCAACTCTTCAGAAAGCGTCACGCTGCCAAAAACGCATCCTGCATTACCAGTGCACTGCAGCAAATGGGGCGTACGCATTTTCGGTGGATTAGTTCACATTCAAGGAACGTTTACCCGCGTGTGTGTGTGTGTGTGTGTGGCAGCGATGTTTACGATGTACACGCACGCATGTTGCTGTCATTGCGAAGTGTATCGGTTTGTGCTGGCAGGACCCAAAATTGCATTTCCTGTATCCTGTTTTACGGTACGTTATATGCTGCGCGGTCCCGTAGCTTTATCGATGTCGTTAAAAACTAATTATCAGAACAGTTTTATGCGTAAACGGAAGCAAGTGGCTTATATATAGCTAATTTAAATGTATGCTTGTTCCGGGCGTGTAATAGAATATGTAAAACTAGTTATGATATATTCCCATGTAGAGAGCTGATGTACAAATGCGAGAATATTCTTCAGTTTCAGTTAAATGATCGTTGAATTGTATTTTATTTTAAACCAATTAAATACCAATTAAATAATCGAAAAAGTTAAAAAAGCATTAAGAAAAAAGATGTTTTAAATTAATAAACTGCGAGCCGAGTTTTTTGAAATTTTCTAATTAACGACAAAATGGCGGATTGTTAAAGTCAAAAATTGCGATTTTTGAATCCAATTCTATTTGTATTTTGTGTAGAAAACAAATAGAAATCAATTTCAAAATGAAGCTCGTCAATTGTTTTACTATGTTTTTTTTTCATTCGTCTCTCGTTATTTCTATCCAAGTCCATTGCTATGCTCTAGTTAATAAATTACACTTATTTATAAAGATTTGTTTCCTTTTAAAAAGTTCGGTAATTTTTTAATTTATTTTTCGTTGTTTGAGAGAATAGTACCTATTTGTTCTTCAAATCCACGTTTCCTTCTATCAAGCTCGTCAAGTGAAAAGAAATTGATTAAAAAGATAATCGGATTAAAATAGCAAGCCAATAGGTTAAAAGGTTTAGTTTTTCGATTTTCTACACAGTTGATCATACGATCCGTACGTGAAGTACTTGAGTACGAGTAGTTTCTAATTTCACATAATCAATAAAATTTGAAAACAAACAAACTATGTCTAGGGAACAAACGATTTGTACTGTATTTCAAGATATGTTAATTGAGGCCGGTTTAAAAAGCCAAGTAATAAATAAGACAAGAAAATATAATAAACATGAACATGTAATAAACATGAAGATATCATAAATAGACATGAAGATGTAATGAAATCTCGTCAAACTGAAAATCTCGAAGTAATCAAAGAGATATGATGAAAGTATCGATCGAAGATTAGGAGTTTTTATGGACTGAAGAACCGTCTGAAAACACAATTATTGCGTTGCGTTGAATGATGCCTAAATAAAATTCGATTTTCGACTCGAATTTGATTTGAATTCGACTTTAAATAAAATTTGACTTAAGACGAATAGAAATAATTTTTATATTTGCACTTTCCACACTGACATCGAACCAAGACCAGAATGAATTAATTATGACACTTTCCTCAAATAGTTAGATCTCCAAAGTGTACAAGAGAAATCCTTACCCCGTCACTACCTGCTTAGCAATTGTCTCGCGTTTGCGAACGCGATTCGGAACAATTATGCCAAACTCCGTATAATAAAAAATTGCGAAAAGCGTTTAGTGACACATGGTTACATGAAGAATGCATTGATTCATTTTCCTCTTGCAATGGATATAAATTTGAAATGTATGTTGGAAAAATTTCAATGGCCAATACTTAAAATATTAGCAAGGAAAAAAAAAGATGGGAAAATAAATCTTCTAATAAGCAAAACATAAAATTCAATAGGCGAAACTCCATTTTCCAAAAGTAAGCGATCGAGATGGGGACTTAAATTGTTATGGTTTTCCCTTCAGAAAAGCCCAATGGTTTGGATTTCAATAAGCACCACACATAAATCCTAATTAGGCGAATGAAGAGGTTTCACCCATCTTGTGCAACAAATGTTTTTTATCGCCCCCCCCCCCCCCAACCCCCATTTACTCCATTATCACATCCATCGAGAAACAATGGGATTCTTCACGTGTTTCAAAGTAAGTTGTACGTGCACCCGAACCATGAGTAGGGTTGTCCGTCCTTCGAACGATTTTAGAGAATCCTGAATGTGTCGGTTTAGTGTGTCGGGGAAATTGGACACCCAGCATTACCGATGCTACTACGTAGGAGAACGTGCTAAAGGGCAGTGATTTAGTCAACATTCAGCGAAAGGCGAGAGAAGCAAAAAAAACCGATTGAAGAGTGAAGGATCCGAATCGTACCGATAAATGATTGAAAATAAAGGAAGGAAACTGCCCAACGGTCGAAGTTACCAGATTTTGCTGACAAGAAAGAAACGTTCGAAGTCTTCGGAACGTCCTTTCTCGCCAGTTTCGCTTGTGTCTTCCGGCGGGTGTCACATTTTATGGTCAACCGGAAACCACCAAAACATGGCGTGGGTGAGCAAGTGCGTGAGTACACCGGACCGGAAAAAGGTAGTAAAAAAGGAAGAAGAAAAGAACAGGAAAGTAAATTGGGACAGTAAACACTTGCTGAGGCAGAAGACACGTAAAGCACAGTGAGAAACTAAAGTGTAATATGTTTGATAAATTTCTGACAGAAAAAAGAGTCTAAAATACTTCAACATTTGGAAAGTCCTAACTAAAAAAGTCAATCTTCATACATAAGCAAATACGTAAAGAAATCGTAATTTAGCTTTAACATTTTGGAAACTGCTTTAGAAACATAATAGCTTTCCTCCCTTATCTCCCAGAGTGATCCAGTGACTGACGAAAAAATCGATAACAATCAGAAATGCATTCGCGAGCAGCTTGGCAGCTTTCTTATTCACCATTTTGATTCACCTCCATCACTGGGTGACATGGTGGTCCGTAACGCAATGGATGGAATGGTGAGGATCCCAAAAAGCAACAAAAAAAATACCGCCCTCCCCATGAAACCTTACACGGAAAGAGGCGAAAACGTGACTTTTCACGAAGCTGGAAGCTGTCCATTTCCGAACCGATATCCGTCTGTACAAGAACTGCTCGTTAACAACGGCACACACTTTCATCTTTCGGCGAATGTGCGTGATGCTGGAAGTGGCCCATAAATTTGTGCTTTGTCGAACCTTGGCGATCCATTTGTTTTTGTCGCAAACCACCGCAAACCGTGACACAAGCGTGATGCAATGGTGGTGCTATGGTCCGTGTATGAGGATGTTGTGATTCAACTTTTGGGGTGGTGTTACTTCTTCTACTTCCAACCGCCCGTCCTCACTACCAGCAGTGATTGATGGTTCGGGTTGGGTTTCTAGAGCTGGCATTAGTTCGTGTGGCAAGGAAAAGCCCCCCCGCCCGGATGTCGTAGTACTCGGGTGTACTCATCGAGCGGCTGGAGCGGAAATGTTAAGCAGGAAGTTCCTGTCTTACTGCTGGCTTCGCCTTTTGTAGACAAGCCGTGTCTGGCTAGGTAGGTTTTTTTTGCCAACGTTACCGGGCAATGGCCCCGAATGGAATTAGGCTGTACTGTAGATGATTTCTCATCCAATCAACCGGTGAGTAGTTTACGGTGGTGTTATGCAGGTTTTTGTGCAACATGTGGATAAAATGCTTAGTAGTGTAAGTCATAAAATATTTTCTCGTATATAAAACATTTTACATTAAACAGGTTGTACTAGTAAATACCATCCCAAGAGCAGTCTGTAAACGATATACGATCTGGTCCATTTTCGTGAAGAAATTTAACACCGTTAACACACCTCCATAACTTCCCCAAAAAACTGGTCACCACCCCGGGGGCAGGTAAGTTCATTTCGCTTGAACCTGCACCCCTGATTATCGACCTGATGGTTTCAACGTACGGACATATAGCATTGAACAACATTTCGAACGGAAATCGTTCAAATGGTAATTTTACACAGTATTGACTTTTGATCCTTTGCCAACATTCTATGGAACCGAATATAGGGACCTGTTTTGTTACCCCTTTTAGGGAACCCCCTTGTTCAGAAGTGGCCATATGATGGACGACCAGATGGATTAGTCACGTTGAGGGATTCGATTACATTGGATCGATTTTTATATTTTTGGCAATAACCGACCAGCCAGGGCTGGAAGTGATATGTAGCCACTGAGTAACTATTTCAGGGAGGGTTTATTTTTTCGTTTTGCCGCAATTTAAACGAACTGTAATGCTTATGACCATTAGCAGAAAATTGTTAAAACAATATTTGTTAGGGCAAATGTTTCCCTTCCCAGTATGTTTGTTTATTCTTTGTTAAATTTTTGTTTTTCAATTGTTCTCTTTTCTTTCTTCTTTGTTTAAGGACCATAGAAGGGTTATGCCGGGCAATTATGGCTTATTAGACTTATTTTACCACGTAGCCAGAATCTTTGCTAACGGGAGACGGTCCTGATGGGTTTTTTAATAGTCGGTCCTATGGTGTAGAACTGGGCCATTTATCATATACACCACTGGGCCGCCTCTTTATTAATTGTTTATTAATTAATTGTTTTTTTTGGGGCTCTCAAAATAATGCATTAATGCGAGATGTACAGATAGTTTTTATATGTGTTTTGAAAATGTTTATCAATTTTTTTTCATATTCAGTTCAGAGTTTTCATTAATTTTAATCATTTCCTGATCTCTTTGTATTATACTTGTTTGCTTCTAAATTTTTTTTAAATGATCGTTAAGCTTTCTTTAGTGAAAAACCCCCTCAAGGGTCCTGTAGTATTGAAAAGACCTTATTATAGGGTTTTGCTAATATTGCGCCAATGATTTATAATTTAAATTTCTATAGTTCCATGTTTTTCTATTATTTTACTTCTTTATTTTGTTCGATAGATACGTTGATTCTTTTTTTTTCCAGAAACATGTTGTTTGTATGGGTGAAATGCATCACTTTTTCTCGAAACAATATAGTTTGAACAATTGATTTTCTTTCCCCGTAGTTCGTTAGTAGAGACTTGTGGAAAACTTACAGATGTTGGCAACCGTTATACCACACAGGTAGCTCGACAAGCATTAAAAGCATTGAAATGTTTACTGTTCAAAGTATAACATCATAATATTTTTGTTTTCAACCCAACAAATAAATAAAATCGTAATACTTTCACATAAACTTTTTCGTTTTGTAGAGCTATATGAAGTCAAAATTGAGATTAAATTGAGCACAAAAGAATGATTCGGTCGCTCGGAATAGAATGTGGGAAAACAAAAAGCGAACGAACAAACGGGCATGAATTATCGAGCAAAAAGGTAGAAACGACAAGATCAATTCAATATGTCAGAAATGGAAATTCTGCAACACACAACACACAAACCTCCCATTGTCGGGGAACCGGAAAAAGCCAACCGAAGGTGCAAGATGCTGCCTGGTCAGATATTTCATGTTGAACCATACCTAAGAGCTGGTAAGGTTTCTGTTTGCTTTTCTATGAATTGACCGAAACCAGCACACCGGGCAATTCTAATCTTGTGAATCCGGTAGGAGGTAGTGCAGGTATTGTTCTGCTTTTGCCATTCATAAAACCCGACCCAGTATGCAGGTTGAGTGCTTCAGGTCAGTAGCGGTGCAGTGTGTGTGTGTGTGTGTGTGCAATGCAATTCAATCGATACTGAAGACGCAGTCGTACGCAGCCCGTGTGAACCAGATGGAGACGCATCGACCTAATAATAATGTCCCGGAATCGGTCAAACGAGCCCGTTCTGCTCACCGTTTCAGGCCGCTTTATATTCACCACATGAACTAATTGCACGGACGTGGCGAAGCGGTGTACGACGTTGGTGGTTGGATGGTCAACGTTTGATCGGGTTTTTGGGGCCACTTCAAACTGCATGAATACAGCGGGATGCATCTCCATGCGGAAAACCCGGAAAGTGTTTCGTGAGCCGCATTCTGCTGCCACCGTCCAATGTCATCTACATCGGTCATTCTATCAAGCACCGGAACAATGGTGCTGGCATGCAGGTGCAACCGGCTTTCCGTGTACTTTGTGTTGTGTGTTCCCGGGATCAAAAAAAAAAAAAAAGAAGTGATCCCTGTTCCTGTCAGTTCAAATCCCCACTGGACTGGCCGTTAGCCATCGAGACATGTAGCTTACCACGGTGTACTGGGTCGCGTACTGGGGTGTTGATTTTTGCGGTTTACGCAACCATCAGTAAAATGGAGGACCGAGTGAGAGAGAGAGAGAGAAGAAAAAAGAAGCAACGTTTTGAACGAAATTATTGATTAAAATTTTGCACCCGGTGTTCGCATGCATTCGGCGATGCATCCGCATTGCCCGGTCACGGGATCTGCGGGAAATGCATGCAAATATGAGAATTGGTTTGCCGCAGCAAAAGCAAACCATATTTGACGAGCCTGGGCTTAAGTCTAACCGCGAATGGAACACCCGGCACGTATTGAGGCACATTTCCCACGTACTCGCCACTTACTCCCATTCGGTGCAGTTATTTGTAGGTATTGATTTTATGACCCAAAGAAAAAGGTTACTATAAAGCGTTAGTTTCGTTAGTTTTGTTAAATACTAAAAAAACAAAAGTAGGAAAACAAAGTTACAAATTGCATTACAACAACTTCAAAGGCTTTTTACAGATGATACACAGTGTGCATCAAAAAGAAATATAGGCTTTTTGTAGTTAAAACGATTTAGTTTATGAAAAATCGCCACAAATAGTTCAAGTAAACATTGTTGTGTACTAACAATGCAACTCAGTTCGCGTTTATATTCGCATGATCGTACTTCAATGATGCCGTCATGCTGGTGTTATGGTAAACTGTGCTCAAATTTTGATATCATGTGCTTCCATTTTGTTATGCCCGATGGCATTTCATTGTCATCTAAGACCGTTTCCACCGCGATTATTGTAATAGTCGCTTGCGTTACTCCATCATCTAAACAACCCTGCAATTGTTGAAAATGATTTTTTATAAATAAGATAATATCAAAAAAATATAAGTTAAAATAGAAAGAATTAAACTTCCAATAAAACAGATTTTTTTTAAAGAAAACACAACTCAAAAGGAAAAGAAAAGAGTTGCATGTAAAAAATGTAACTAAAATTGCATAGTGAATGATTACAAATTGATCGTGCTCAGCACAGAAGATCAACAAGGAAAAGCTACTAGAAAAAGGATAGGAAATTGTACATAATCAACAGTACAATTCTCAAACGTATTGAAATCCATCACCTTACGTGGGTGTGTGTGTGTATGGTTGAAATTGGATTCATGCACCCTCCTCTCCCCACCATCCTTCAGGGACACCCGTTTCCGTTGTCACTTTGTCAGTACGTGAAAATGTTGATTAACGGCATTCTTCTCTCAAATGGGGCACCGAGCGACCCTCATCTCGTTATCTCATAAATTTACATTACACGTATCGCGACCGTAATAATGCAATCGTACCTAGTGTAGTGCTTTACGCTGGGGAAGACACCGGTACCGACAGCTTCGTGACGTGAGGATTGCTGCTGCTGTTGTTGTTGTAGTTGCGGTTGTTCTTTGCCGTTGCTTCCGTCCGGACACGTCGGAAGTCGCACGTCTTCAGGTACGTTACAGCCGGTATGCCGGTTTCGACGTGCGTTCCATTCCTGGCTCTCGGGATGGATTGGTTGGGTTCAGGTGGGAGGAGTTGTAAGTGGCTGTATAGCATGGTTCCCCTGTTGCCTTTCGAAAGAATTTCCACTAGCGTAAAGCTGATGGTGCAATCAGTACAAACAGCTAGCAACACAATCAAATGTATGTACGAACGGTTTGCTGAAGACTGTTGCATACTTTCGTAATTTTATTTTCAAAATTTATCAAAAAAAAAATAAATATGATGAAACGATTTCCGTTTTCTTGAATAGAGCGTAATCAAACTAGAAGAACGGAGAAGGGTAAAACAGTTTTCTTTTATCAGAGAAAAGGCAAAGAGTAAGAAAGTAGATACGATCAATCAGGACCAAATAGTTTATTACATTGTCGAAAAAGTCTGTAATAATAGAAATATGAATCCTTAACAATAATCAACGTTGTATTAACGAACGAACGATTAAGCCAATTAGTCAGAGTGTCTCACATGGAGGAATTAAATAGATGTGTTTATCAAGACTTTTTCCTTTAAATATAAAATTTTAATAGACATGTAAAAAGACGCAATTAATCGCGAAATTAGTGAGGAGTTGTAATTGATAGTGCGAGGAAAGGTAGATTGCTGTTGAGTCTTTCAGAATTTCTCAAAATTCTTAACTCTAGCATCGTTAGCATCTAGGTTGAGTATCTTGCTGAAGGCTAGGTAGAGAGAGACTTCATTTCATCAGCATCTAGATATGCCAAAACAATGTGAGGTTAGAAGTACCTAAGTGAACAACAATAATCTAACAATTTGCCTTTTAAATATGTTTCGCTTTGCTGCTGAAAAGGTTTCGAGGCATGATAGAAATTGTTTAGTAAATTAGAGACAAAAACCTAAAACTTGATACTAGGACGGGATGATCTGTAGCAAGCGGAGTACCGAAAGATCATGATCACATATGACCAAAGTTGTACTGAAGTTGACGCAGAAAAGCACTAACACTAAATGATAAAACGAATTAAATGAAATACGCAAATATAATTAAAGAGTGAGTAGTATAGTATATTTCTTTAAGTATGTATCATACAATAATTTCAAAGATTACATTATTGGTTTCGGGCTACTGTAGTCCTTTACGCAATATTCTTGAATTCAATGAGTTCCTATTTCATGACGAATGTCATGTTCTGATATTCTTTTATCATTTTAAATTTGATACGGCAGGGAAAACTTTACAAGAAAAAAAAAACCCTGGTCACAGTGGCTAACAATAAAGGGAGAAGGCTATAAAAATTGGTCTAATGCTATTTTATCAACTAATCAAACTAATGCTAAGACTATCTAACTAAGTCAACATATTTTTTAATGCTTTAACCTATTAACTAGTCTTAATTGGCTGACTGCACACTTTGCCTTATATATTTCTAACAAATGTTCTGCATATGGTATAATTCTTTTCATATCGGTTTTTATGTGTATGTCATTAGTGCTATGCCATAGGGGTAAATTTAAAATTTGTTTTATAAATTTGTTTTGAAATATTTGAATTTTTTT
>CM028106.1:19660301-19670804 GCA_016170015.1 Anopheles longipalpis
TCATGGCCATGAAGGATAGAAATGTTTTTCTTTGCTCACCAGAAAATCGTACGACACGGTGGCCCCGGGTATGTGAGACAATGCACTCACTCTGCACTTACCCTGTATGATCCTGTTTGTCAGCATCGCCGATAAGCTCCGATCGTGTAGCTGCATGCTGCCAGAGCGCCATGATTCATTCACGGTTGGTGGTACCAGTTTGCCGTAGGTAAATAATTGGCAAAAGATAGTGAAATGACTGAGTGGCGCATCGATGTACAAAGTGCCGCGCTGCAGTGATCTTTACGTCCCTAAACTACAGCTCAACACATTTGAGGCGGTGAGTGCTATCATCGATCAAATACAATCAAGAGCAAACCGTAACCGATAAGCGTACCGATAATCGAAATTCCTTGCGGGTTTTTCTTCCCTTTTCCTTTCAATCGCAAACGATGCGATTGGGAATTTCTCAACATATAAAACCATTCCATCCGGGAACAAGGCAGACACATCAGCTGCGGTTGCGGAAGCGTGCAACAGTGTCAGAGGGTGGACAGACATTCCCGGTGGATGTTAAGTAGGCACTTGCAGGCAAAGTGACATTCCGATCGTTGACTGCTTTTTCCTACTTTACATTGAGTCCTGGATTATTCAACACAGTCCCCTGCCTCGGCCGAAGAGTTCTTCCACAACTTATGTCCTTCGTGTGAGTGTGTGTTTGTGTATCTGCGTATGTGTTAATGTTACGGATGGGTTAAAACAAAAAGCTACCCATTCCGAGACGGGTGTGTAAAGCTTCTCATTTAGATTGAAAAAGGTGAATATTAATTTCAGCTAAAGGTAAACATTGAACGTTGCCGATCCGGTTCGTACCAAACGTCAACACGGTTGCTCAGTTTGAGGCACGCAGCTAGGACACGTTCGTGCAGAAACTTCCACCGTCCAAAAGCATCCACATTTACGGGGCGGGGGAAGTTGGATATTTAACGGAAAGTAATATGTTCCCAGCACCAGATGAAGCATCTGGTCGGGGATAGGAGCTACTGCTCGCTTTCCCGGAACGCAAACCCAGCAAGAGTTCCGAAGTATGCTAAGCATAAGTATTTTTAATAGCAACAGATGTTGCACGTACCAACACTAGACGCCCAATCGAGCGCGAACCTGAAATGTGATGCGGCAAAGTGAAAGTTAGGTGCGAAATGCTCCAGAACATCACCATTTTACCGCTCATGGGTGCTCCCGGTCCATGTACATACACCTTACACTGTCTGCATTCGGGCCTCAGAACTTTGCTGCTGGAACTGGTACAGGTAGGAAAAGGGACGCATCAACCTATCGTCCCCAAAAAGGCTGTGTGGCTCTGTTATGGCATTTTTGGAAAAAGAGAAAGTTTTAATTGCTTCAAGATCAGCATCCGGTCTTAACGGGGACGCCCGACCCCGGATGTACTGCACACAGCTACTTCTGGGAGATGATTTTATGTCGGGGCGATCACATACGTTGCTAAACCGTGTGCCGAGAGTGGTTGCTGTTTGCATCAAAGGTAAATTATTTGCATCTCCTGCGCTTTTGCGGGAAGGTGTGTCTACCGTTGTGGTAAGGTGTTTTTAGTGTTCCTGGTCACGGCCATTGGTTGTGCTTCCAAACGATTGAACTTTGGTTAACATTTTAATCCTTACGAAATGTTTATCCCATGGAAGTTGCCTGGAGGAAACACTATACAAAATATGGCTTTTCCCAAGTTTCGGNGGTGTTTTTAGTGTTCCTGGTCACGGCCATTGGTTGTGCTTCCAAACGATTGAACTTTGGTTAACATTTTAATCCTTACGAAATGTTTATCCCATGGAAGTTGCCTGGAGGAAACACTATACAAAATATGGCTTTTCCCAAGTTTCGGTTTTTGGGTTAGTATTCGATTTAGTTTTCTTTGTGTTTATTGTTTACATATTTATGCTCGGTATGGTTGGTTTCTCTAATTCCAGGAAACATACCGCTCAGTATGTATATCTTGGTTTTCGTATATCATACCTCTTTCTAGGTATATATAGTTATTTCTGATCAAACAAGTTTCATTCACTTACCTCCAACTGCTTTAACTTAAAAGGAAACGTTTAAATATTTTCTCCAGCAAAATTAGTTCCCACTTCCCGGAGTAACGTTTGCACCAAATTCCAACCCAGGGCGAAGCAATTTGTAAAAGTAATTAGTGCCCACCGCAAATCGTGCACTCAGAGCGTTTAAATGTTTGATCTCCTTTTCTTATCGTAATTAAGCAATATCGATGATACGGATTACACAGCACCAGCTAGAACGTTCAAGAGAGTTGGTGCGGTAAAGGTAAAAGGCACGGTAATCGATTGATTGTGCGTTTTGATAATATTTAATGCATCTGTTTAGCGTGAAACACTTGGGAAATTAGTTTATAAATGTTTTACAGTTCATATCATTTTAATTTGATTTGATACAGCAGTTAGAGGCAAAACGGCTATTCTGTGATAGTTGTGGATTGAAATATTTAAATCAGTTTAAGCTGATGCGTTAGGGTGCTAGGTTTACGATGATAGGCAAAATACTTTTGGTGGTAAAATAAAGATGTGCAAATATTCCCAATAGTGTGTTGAATTGTAAGAACTGAATTCGGGTAGCATAACTATATATATTTATAAGCCAAACGAGAAATTATCGTTCTACAGGAAGTGTAGACTGTTCCAGCGCTCCATTGAGTTCAAGGGTTTCTCGGTACAAGATATGCGTTGAGCTCTGACCCTCAGATATTCCTGTTCGGCATACTAGCGATTTATCAGCAATGCCACTCTATAAATACAACTAAATGCCAACATTTGCCATACTTTCACCAGATAAAGCACCATAACGAACTTGTATACTAGCATTGGACTATGTAGTCGTGGTATATGAATAATAATAATCAAAGAGTGAACATTTCTCACTTTGTCCATGGTCAATAAAAGATAAGTTTGACATTCTCTTTGAACGGCTTACATATATAAAAAGGTCAACATTTAACCAAAAACTTCATTGTTACAGTTACATCAGAGATATCAACATGTTCAAGATCGACCTTCTATTTGCATTTAGTCTGTGTTTTACCATAATTGGTATGAAATGTGATTTAACTCCAGATACAACGAGTGTAGTTCATGTTGGTTATGCTTTCGAAATGATCATGACGAAACTGGAATTTCTAGAAGATCGTTTTACTGAGGTAGAAGAACATGTGATGAAAAAGATAAGTGATTTAAGCAGTAGAATGGAAAACATCATGCTACAGAAGAACGATTCAAACAAAGTGCGTGATTATGTGTACACATCCTGCAGCGTGGTTCCCTCTTCGGGAATATACACCATTAAACCGGATAACACCTTCAAGGAACCGATGAGCGTGCTGTGCGATCAGGAGTACGATAGAGGAGGATGGATTGTGATTCAACATCGCTTCGATGGATCGATGAACTTTTTTCGCAACTGGAAAGAGTACAAGAATGGTTTTGGAAATCTGGAAGGGGAATTCTGGTTGGGTTTGGATCGTATTCATAAGTTGACAGCTTCACGTCCACATGAGCTGGTAGTGCTGCTGGAGAATTTGAGGGGCGACAAGATGCACGCCAAGTACGATCAGTTTGCGATCGGAGACGAAAACGAANTGGAAGGGGAATTCTGGTTGGGTTTGGATCGTATTCATAAGTTGACAGCTTCACGTCCACATGAGCTGGTAGTGCTGCTGGAGAATTTGAGGGGCGACAAGATGCACGCCAAGTACGATCAGTTTGCGATCGGAGACGAAAACGAAAAATATGTATTGAAGAAGCTACGTTATTATTCTGGATCGGATGACAATTTTTTTTACCACGATCGGGGCATGAAATTTTCTACATTCGATGCGGATAATGACGCAAGCTCGGGAAATTGTGCATACACATTGAATGGAGCATGGTGGTTCAATAATTGTGGTGTAAGGTATGTTAGTAATCAATTCCATGTATATATATAGAGATAAACTTACCATTTGCATCGTATTTATAGCAATCTCAATGGACGATACGGAACTTATGATGGCACGTCCACATTTTATTGGCTGCGTGGTATACTCAAAATTTCAAAAATGATGATAAGACCAAAGACGGCTTAGTACTTTAGTGATGCAATATTTTCTAAAGCACATGTAAATCGTTATCGGACAATCCAATTGATATAAAGAATAAAAATGTATTAAACTACACAAAATAAATGTTTTTACTGCTGAAGATTGTCGTTTGTTTGAAAACAGTTTAATGCAGGCATAGGCAACCTGGGCCCCGCGGGCCGCATGCGGCCCTCGAAGTGGTTTTATGTGGCCCGCGAATAGCCAATAGCAAATTTTATATCAAATGTAATTAAGAATTAAAAGCGATTTAAATTAAATTAAATTAATACAACACTCAAAACTAAAAACGAAAGATTTTTAATCCTAATTCACTTTTCAAAAATATAGCAATGCATCTAGTCCGAAAAAGTCCGGATAAAAGCAGCTTTACTACATTCATTATTATATCAATGCATGCTGCAATGTGGCCCGCCAATCAGTTTTTGATTTTTAATGTGGCCCGAAGCTTTAAAAGGTTGCTCATCCCTGGTTGAATGGATATATGTAGTTTGAAGGGAATTACTTTTTTTGGTTTTGTGCACTGAAGAACGGCCTTGCAATGTTGTATTTGTTGGTTGCATTTTCACTTAAATAAATCAACGTCGATCTTGAGATACGCGTTGGATGCTGAATGCCATCCGGTCTTTCTACAGTCTGGAGAAACGTTTCCACACAAAATACCTGTCGCGACGATCAAAGCTGAGATTATATAGAAGCTATATAGTACGCTCACATACGCCTCTGAGACATGATGATTTGCCTAAAACTAATGAAACCCTCTAATTATTCGAGAGGAAGATGCTCGGAAGGATCTTTGATCCCGTATTCGACTCGCCGAAAATAATGTTTTTATTAGGTTTTATTTCTATGACCAGCAATGAATCATTGCTCTCTAGCAAGTAGAGGTTGCTCCAGCGCTCCACTGAGTTCATGGGTTTCCCAGTACAAGATAAACGTAGAGCTCTGACCTCAGATATTTCTGGTCGGCGAACTAGCGATTTATCAGCAGTACAACTCTTGTAACACGGTTAATAGTTGACATAATTTCACCAGATAACGCAGTATAATGAACTTGTATACTCAATGTCATCGCACACTGAGGGCGTTTAATATGAAAAAATAATAATCACAGAGTGAACATTTCTCACTTTGTCCGTGGTCAATCAAAAGATAAGTTTGACATTCTCTTTAAACGGCTTACATATATAAAAAGGTTTACATTTAGCTGACAGCTTCATTGTTACAGTTACACCGGTGATATCAACATGTTCAAGATCAACCTTCTATTTGCGCTTAGTCTGTGTTGTACCATCGGAGTCGGTTATACTATGCGTATGCAATGTGATTTAATTGACGATACGTCTAGTGCAGTTCAAGGTGGTTTTGTTTTCGAAATGATCATGACGAAGCTGCAAGTTTTAGAAGATCGTTCGACTGAGAAAGAAGAACAAATGTTCACAAAGTTAAGTGATTTGATCAGTAGAATAGAAAACATCATGCAACAGAAGAACGATTCAAACAAAGTGCGTGATAATGTGTACACATCGGGCAGCGAGGTTCCTTTTTCCGGAATATACACCATTAAACCGGATAACACCTTCAAGGTACCGATGAGGGTGCTTTGTGATCAAGACTACGAATCTGGAGGCTGGATTGTATTTCAACATCGCTTTAACGGATCGACGGATTTCTATCGGAATTGGCAAGAGTACAAGAATGGTTTTGGAAATCTGGATGGGGAATTCTGGTTGGGTTTGGATCGTATTCATCAGTTGACAGTGTCGAGTCCATATGAGCTGGTAGTGCTGCTTGAGAATTTAGCGGACGATGAAGTGTACGCCAAGTACGATCAGTTTGAGATCGGAGACGAAAACGAAAAGTATGTATTGAAGAAGCTGGGTAAATTTTCGGGCACTGCTATTGATGCTTTCAGTTACTATATGGGCATGAAATTTTCTACATTCGATGCGGATAATGACGGAAGCACGAGAAATTGTGCAAAATCATCGCATGGAGCATGGTGGTACACTAATTGTAGTCCAAGGTATGTTAGTAATCAATTCCTTGTATATATAGTAATAAACTTACAAATTGCATCGTATTTACAGCAATCTCAATGGACAATATTATTCCTACTTGAGAAGACCAGATAATACTGCAATGTATTGGGCCATATTTAATGATTATTCAGATATGGTCCAAACTTCAAAAATGATGATAAGACCAAAGACGGCTTAGTTATTTAGTGATGCAATATTTTTTAAAGCACATGTAAATCATTATCGAACGATCCAATTGATACACAGAATAAAAATGTATTAAACTACGCAAAAGAAATGTTTTGACTATTTAAGATTGTCGTTTGTTTTAAAGCACTGTAATGGATATAGTTTGAAGGGAAGTTATAATGCGCAATTACTTTTTTGGTTTTGTCCACTGAAGAAAGGCCTTACAATGTTGGATTTGTTGGTTGTACTTTTATTTAAATAAAACAACGTTGATGTTGAGATACGCGCTGGATGCTGAATGCCATCCGGTCTTTCTACAGTCTGGAGAAACGTTTCGACACAAAATACCTGTTACGATGATCAAAGCTGAGATTATATAGAAGCTATACATATACATAGCTATATACATAGATTATATGTATAGTACGCTCACATACGCCTCTGAGACAAGTACTTTTACAACGAATTACACGCACTAGGCATGGGTGGGATCGAACGACCCAATCCGCCCTTTTAGGTTTTCTGCCAGAAAAACCTCGATAACTAATTATCAGACAACGGCACTCGACCGTGTGCGATTTTAGCTAGTCTGATAAGTAAGTAAATAATGGAAAAAAATCTCCAACATTAAATCATATTGATATAAAATCAAACAAATGATCTCTAGATAGCTTTTCTACGGCGGTGATCTTTCTTAGCTTACGCTGCAACTGAGCAGATCTCTTTACCAAAAGGAATACATCTTAAGAAAGTAAGCGAAAGCTTCCATGTAAGAAAATGAAAATTCATGAAGAGAAACGTGGCGCGAGAAGATCAGTGCGCATGCCCTCTCTATTTCCCCTCCAGGATTTGACAGCTGACGGAGATGCTTCCAACCACCGGAAGCATGTCCGACCGTAGAACTGCTCGATGCTGAAAGTAAAATTTTTAAGTTTTATTTTTTAATCTGCCCATGTAAATCGCCATGATCGTCCCTGTATCGCTTTCTAACGCCTAACATGTTAATTAAGAACTGTGGGAGAATCAACGAAGAATTGGACATTTTTAGGAAGTAACTTTTGGAAAGGAAATTACATGAGTTTTTTCTTTCTAATCAACCCCCAACTTTCTATTGATACCGTAACGGCTATAAAAACGGTAGACCAAAGCTTTCAAGGATGCTGCAGAGAGTGAAAAAGCTGTTTGTGAGATAAGCGGACGGTTTCGGCTCCTGTATCGTTCTGCTCTCCCGTATTGCATAGTACAAATATTGCAAAATGCTTTCTCTCCCACCGTTTTGCTCTGCTCTTTCATTGCGCTACATGCTCTCGACAGCGTAACTACATAGATCTTTGTGCAAATGTTTTGCGCGTGTCTGCGTGAATCATTTCTCCGGCGGAAGTGAATCGGTTCGTGGGGAGCCAAAAGCTTGCCCGAAGCGGGCTAGCCCACTCAGTCGTGGAGCAAACGTTGTGTCGTTCGGATTGGTCGAAAGGAAAGAAATGCACACACGGCTTGAGTGACTCCTGTTGCCAAGCCAACGGACGCGGGAAACGGGCTCGAGGGTTGTGCCGAACCGTACCGCAAGTGGCAATGCTCGGTACGCACCGAACCGGGTGATCAGCAACCCTCTTGCAGGACAGCAGCTTGCGGCAGGTCGACCACTTAACACGGGCGTGAAGGGAAAACACGCATCGCTAGGCTACGGTGGTGGTTAGCTGTTTTTAGCAGGACACCGAAAATCGCGCACCCCGAAGTGGGTACAAAGTGTGATGATGGTGAACGTTTTTCCAAGTTTGTGTTTTCTCTGTTTGATTGTTATAGTAAAGTTTCAGCGTAGTGCGTTGAAAGAGATTGCATTCTTGTGAAGTGTTGCAGCCCGTTAAGCTGTAGTGGTGAGTTTTTGTTCATTTTGGGGGGTAGTTCACAAGTGAAAAATACGACAAAAACACACCACCATGTGGTCGGGTTCGTTTCTCTCCGCCGGTATTGCACACTGCAAAACGAGAGNAGATTGCACCCTTGTGAAGTGTTGCAGCCCGTTAAGCTGTAGTGGTGAGTTTTTGTTCATTTTGGGGGGTAGTTCACAAGTGAAAAATACGACAAAAACACACCACCATGTGGTCGGGTTCGTTTCTCTCCGCCGGTATTGCACACTGCAAAACGAGAGTTTTTTTTTAAATTATGTTGGCATTTGCCAAAGTGCAGGAGCATTGTAACGTTGCAGTTACTACCCCAGGTACATATGCCTTGTTAGTGCAGCAGGATAAAAAGTGTGTTCTTCAGCAGTGAGTGAAATCTTGTTTAGGCGGGAACGTTTCATACGGTGCAGTGTGCAATGGTGTGATGGTTAATGGAGTAAGATGCATTATGCAGCCAAGAACTAATGATGTTTTAATATTCTATACCCGCAATTAGGCAATTGTTGAAGGGAAGAGGATTTTCACAAAAAAAAAAAAATTAAATACATTTTTTGCTTTAAGTTCAAATAACAAATGAAGCATTACAATCAAACAGACAACTTTTGTAAGAAAAAGTGTTGCACGATTAAAATACATTCCTCCAAAGTTAGTAGCTAACATCACTCAATCATTTTTATTTTTATTATACACATTAGTGGAAAGTGACATCAATAGAAAGAATGTGCATCAAAGCTAGTTTTTAACTCCCGTAACAGTGTCCACATGGATATATGGACCACTTTCATCAAAAGCCCACGGTTTGCTGTCTGCCCCCAAACAGAAGCGTTGTGTCAGCTGAAATGAAGCTCTAACGTATGTGTGCGTCGGTGTGTGTGTGTATGTATGTGTGCTAAAGTATATAGTGTATGTGTGCTGCTAGTTGTGTACGTTTTCTGTGCACGTGAATGTGCAAATGTGAATATGTTGCACAACGGTGCATCCTGTGTAAGGGAGTATGTACTATGGTCACACAATGTTGCCCAGTGCCAGCGGTCGTCAGGCTGATAGAGGGAAACGATTGGCATGTGTGCAGTTTGTAAAGGTGGCCGGTTAAAGCGAAACCCATTTTGATGTACGTATGATCGACCGATGTGCACGATTGTGTAGCGATTTGTGATCATAATTCGAATCGTGCACTTTGTGAGTTAAAGTGTGTGTGAGAAGAAAGAAAGAAAAAAAGATTGAAGAAGGAAAAAAAGCTTAACGAAAAAATATTACACTGAAGTGAAACGGCAACTATCATCATGGCATATGCGAACAGGATGTGGAATAGCAGAATAACGTTATTGTTGGGTTTCTTCATTTTGTGGATAAGTTGCGGTAAGTAGTTTTTTTTTATTATTATCCACAGGGCAGTTTATTAATAAAACTCAACTGTTTTAGAATTTTTTTTTCCGGGAAGATTTTTTGATCAACAAATTTTCAGGATGAAAAATATAAAAGCTTCTTCTTCTTCTTGGCTTAAGGACCTTAGTGGTCACGAAGGCCATTTCTTGCTTACTAGCCGGATAGTCAGTCTTTGCTGGGTGAGATCCGGATGGGATTTCATCCCCGGTCCTGTCGTGTGGAACTGGCACCGTTTAACACATACACCACCGGGCCGCTTCCTAAAATATAAAAATATAAAAGCTCAAAGCTGCAATAAAGCGAGCAACAAGAAGAAGAAGAAGAGAAGAAAAATATGATAAAATATAAAAGTTAAAAACCACATTAACATTTCAACTATATTTTTCGTATTGTGGCTAATTTTTGTTAAACTTAAACAACTTTTTAAATAACACTTCTACCCCGGAAATGTTTTTTTTCACATAAAACACACAAACATATAAGAAAAAATATAAGAAAATGAAAACATACATCATCGCAACCACATTGCACAGATATTTCCATTTTGATTAGCCATTGAATATGCAAAACAGTGGGTAAGAAAAGTGCGAAACAAAAGAACACTACGTTAGACTTTACGTAACGTAACCGGCGGGAAAAAAAGTTTATGAAGCACACTGTATACAAAATTCAACAATCGCAACCAATACGCAACATACTGGTGAGGAGAGGGATATGAAAAATTAATGCAAAACCAGCAGAAAACACCAACAATGTGTAAAAACTAAAAATAATCTTAATCCCGTGCACGGTCACAGATGAAATGGAAGGCGAAAACAAAATCTCATTCCGATGCTTGCCGGTATTGAAAATCGAAATGGAAAAAAAA
>CM028106.1:19671987-19744766 GCA_016170015.1 Anopheles longipalpis
GGAAAAGGATTGGAAAGGTGTCCATTAACAAGTATTCGGGATGAAGACCTGTTGCCTATTGATCTTAGAAGCTCAACCATCCCTGGATTAAAGCCCAAGGATATCATTGTCTTCCACAGAAATCCTCTATCAACTCGGTCAAAAGCCTGGGCGAGGTCAAATGAAACGAGCTTTCCGCCAACTCTCTTTCTCTTCAGATTAACAATGTTTTCTTTTACGGAAAGAACCGCTTCATATATGTTGTGTGGTTTATTGCTACACTTTTGAGCAGGAGAAATAATTTTCCATGCCTCAATAACCCCTTGCACACGTATTTTTAGCATTCTGGAAAACAATTTGTAATCCATATTAAGAAGTGAAATCGGGCGAAAGCGACACAGACCATTTGCATTCCCTTTTTTGGGTACTAGCACAATGACCCCATCAACAAAGGTGCTAGGAATGTTTCCTTGCAGGGCGTCATTGAGGACGTATGTCAGTTCCCGTTTTATTATGTCAAACGTTCGTGCGTAGAATTCCTTGGGAATCCCGTCAGGACCAGCGGACTTTCGAGATGCTGAGTATTTAATTGAATTTAATATTTCACTTGTAGTAAAATATTCCATACTATTTTTGTTGATATTACAATCCTCAGGTATTTTTCTATTGCAAGAGAAAGTGTTATGTAAATTGTTAATCTTCGATGCATCGTCAGAATATAGCTCAGCGTATTTTGTTTGTAAGTATTTAGTGATTTCATCCTCAGACATGAGGTTTACTCCTTCATCTGTTTGGAGGCTCGTTATTATTGTTTTCTTCCTTCTGCGTTCATCCAGCTGGAAAGTGGAAACACTCTCCCCATCTATATAAGTTTCGTTTATTCGCATAAAATGCTGTGAAAAAAGTCTTTGTAGTGTTAGGCTTTTTGCTTTTAAAAGGTTTATGTTAGTGCGCTCTTCTGGATGATGTAGGTAGCGTTCATATGCTTTTTTGAGTAAAGTGTGAAGGATGCCCTGATGGAAACGAAAGTTTTTGTATTTTTCACTTGTTTTCCAGCGAAAGAAGGACTTAATTTTTGGCTTGGCGAAAAAGATCCACCATTTCATCCAGGAGTCATAATTTCTTCGTTGGCTAGTCCACTGTCCCCATTTGTTCCTGAACTCTTCTATGACTTCATCCGATAGTATGTGCGGACGAAGTTGCCAGTATCCGTTTCCTCGAGGAGCCGGAAGAATGGGTAGCGTTAAACGAACCGTCAGTGCCTTATGGTCTGAGAATGAGATCACGTGCATGTTTGTCATTCTTAATTTTGTCCTTAGTGAGGTGGATATATAACATCGATCAATACGCGAGCCTGATCCACGTGCGATATGCGAAAATTCCACCGAGTTCCCTCGGAGGATCTCCCAACTATCGCACAGTCCCAAGCTGTTCACGAGGTTTTGCAGGGCATGACTAACATCCCCACCACCCGTTGCGTCCTTTTTGTTCAAGATGCAATTGAAATCTCCTGCTAGAATAATAGGTTCGCGAGCATTGCGCAGATAGAAAGGTACTGTTTGGCGGAAAAAAACTTCTCGATCTGCTCTCCCCTGACTGCCTGAAGGAGCATACACGTTGCATAGCGTAGCAGCATTTTCAAGCCGAACGCAGATGAGACGAGAATCCAAACTACACTCAAGGTGCGAATATTTTAGATTCTCGCGTAAAGCGATCGCTGTGCCCCTCCTAGCATCGTTTACATTTGTAATGATGTTGTAGCCAGGGATTGTCAATTCGGTAGAGTAAACTTCTTGTAGAAAGACAATATCTAGATCGGTTACGCGTGTAAATGTAGTTAATGCATCCGTTTTTGTTTTGTTTGATATTGTGTTCAAATTAATTGAACCAATATTAAAACTAAATTCATTAGCCATTTTTACAAAATATATGGACAAAAGTGATGGGACAGGAAATGAGGAAAGAAGGAAAGGTTAAAAGAAAGAAATTTACTTACAAAAGCTTAGTGTGTTTGGGTGGACGCCCGGGTTTGCGTTTGACTTGCGAACCCTGCGATGAAGTGGAGGTATCACTCTCCACTTCATCTCCGGTTCGGCGCTTAATCCCAGCAATGCTCTCTTCAGAAGGATTAGGGAGAGGATTTGATGGGATGTAGAGCGGTGATTTGAAGGCAATCTCGTCATCGATCCCTGCTGGACGGCTTGCCGTATCCTCGCTAGTATTTTGCTTCGGTATAGTGTCTGCTGCAGGTGTCGCCTGCTCATCTTTGTCAGAAACTAGCGGCACTGGCAGAACATCTGCTTTTGAAGTGGAAGCTGTATCAAGCTTCGTTGGTGTGTGTTGGTGTGAAGCTGCAGCATCCGCTAATCTCTGTTGCAAGTCCACCTTCGACACTATTAGCGGCTGCTTCTTGGTGCGTTTTTGCGAATTTTTTNATCGCTGTGCCCCTCCTAGCATCGTTTACATTTGTAATGATGTTGTAGCCAGGGATTGTCAATTCGGTAGAGTAAACTTCTTGTAGAAAGACAATATCTAGATCAGTTAGGCGTGTAAATGTAGTTAATGCATCAGTTTTTGTTTTGTTTGATATTGTGTTCAAATTAATTGAACCAATATTAAAACTAAATTCATTAGCCATTTTTACAAAACACATGGACAAAAATGATGGGACAGGAAATGATGAAAGAAGGAAGGGTTAAAAGAAAGAAATTTACTTACAAAAGCTTAGTGTGTTTGGGTGGACGACCGGGTTTGCGTTTGACTTGCGAACCCTGCGATGAAGTGGAGGTATCACTCTCCACTTCATCTCCGGTTCGGCGCTTAATCCCAGCAATGCTCTCTTCAGATGGATTAGGGAGAGGATTTGATGGGATGTAGAGCGGTGATTTGAAAGCAATCTCGTCATCGATCCCTGCTGGACGGCTTGCCGTATCCTCGCTAGTATTTTGATTTGGTATAGTGTCTGCTGCAGGTGTCGCCTGCTCATCTTTGTCAGAAACTAGCGGCACTGGCAGAACATCTGCTTTTGAAGTGGAAGCTGTATCAAGCTTCGTTGGTGTGTGTTGGTGTGAAGCTGCAGCATCCGCTAATCTCTGTTGCAAGTCCACCTTCGACACTATTAGCGGCTGCTTCTTGGTGCGTTTTTGCGAATTTTTTGCGGTAGTCGGAAAGTTCGATTGTTTGAGTGCGCCTGCGTAAGAGCTGTTCCCACTCCTCTCCTGCCTGTTCACCGCGCAGCCAACACCATGATGTGCAGGAAGTTGACAGTGTGCGCAGGTGCGCACTTGTCCCGGATACGTTACCCCCGTCACCACATCCTCGATTGTAACGTACGACGGGATAGGCTCCTTGCGAACCATTCGAACTGCCCGTATCCCCTTGAAGACCCCGGCCAGCGGGTGACCCTCTGGATGACGTAGTTCGCGCACGCTTACGATGTCCCCATATTTGGACATTGCCTTACTAATCTCTTCGTCGGTGATGAAGTACGGGATGTCCTGGAGGAAGACATCCGTAGCACCATCCTCCATGTCGATGTCGAATGGTTGGAACACGTTTCCTACCTTCCTCCCGTGTTTCCCCTTGTTGCGCTGCACCACTACTTGCGCTTGCTCCATAGATGCAAATTGCAAATAAACGGTGCCGCGCAGGAAGTTTAGGTGCGTACGCACCAGATCATCCGTCGGTAGCAGCATTTTTACGATCAGATCGTAAACCTCCTCCGTTGATGGTTTTACCGCTAGTTCCGAAAAATTGATGCGGAGCGTATTCTCCCATCTTCTCTCTCCTTTACTCATTCTTTCAAAACCGTATGATGACTTTATAACTTGTTTGTTTGTTCGTGTTATCTCGCGCAAACACGTCTACTTGCTTCAAATGTCACGAGACGACTGCCATTTACATCTCTAAACTGTGTTATTTCATAAAAAAACCTCGTTCAACTTTTTTTCATGAATTTAACTCTTTTATTGTATAAAAAAGCTCAAGGCCGTGTAGCTGTGCTACGCATTGCATAATACGTATTTAAAATTTTAATCTCTCTCTCTCTCTCTTTCTTCTTGGATTAACGGATTTGATCACTGGTCCTGTCGTTTGGAACCGGCGCCGTTTCCAAACTCCAAATTGCTCCAAAAATTTTGATATGTTTAAATGAAAAATACTTATTTGTCTTGTGTAAGTTATTATTTAACACCTTCAAAAATATAAAATTCAAACCCTGAGCAAAAAACCAAAATCTATCCAAGATGTATTTCTTATTACATTCATTCTCGTAATAATCTTTCCCTTGTTCGCTATGGCTTAAAATCGCTTACCGCCTTCATTGGCCGTTCACTCGCCGTGGCAAAAAGCTGCACGATGAGCGTGTAAAACGTTTTCATTATAGCACTGTCGGAAGAAAGCATAACTCCATACACTACTGCCGCACGCTTCGCGGATTACCGGGTGGCCTTAATTTTCTGCTTCCGCCTTTCAGCAAACTCAACATCCGGCCCACCGTAGGCACTCGTTGGCGCTCTGTTGGCTAGAACGAAATTTATGGTCACACTTCCTTATTAGCGCAGCCAGATCGTAGCAAAATCGTCTGACAGCGCCCCCACGGCACCTAACCCCGCCTAAACCCTCCTAACCCCAACCCAACCCACCCCACCAACTTCGTCGGCCGGGTGCAGCTAATTTCGGATGTTACCCTTTTCCGACACGTGGTGTGCAGGATGTGGAAGTTGAGCTGCGAAAAAAAAGGAGCAAACTTTCACCAGCTGCAGTTACTCCCTGGGTGGATGTGCTTCATGATGTGCTCCTGGTCCGGGCTAAAGGCGTCTTAATCGTTCACTTTTTCCTGTAATTATTAAAACACCAGTGCAGAGCCGGAGTGAGATGGTACGGCTTAAGGAAAAAGTGCTTCAACAGCAAGATCGGTGCAGAGCGATAGCGAACGATTCACTTTTTTTATGGCGCTGTCCGGTGGGATGCCGTGCGGTGTGAACCATCCGCTTGTCACCAGGCCAGGATGAGCTGAAGCGGAGAAAAATAACTTTCAAAGCGTGGTTAGAGTTTCTGTAGCTTAAAATAACTCTTGTAAAACTCTCATTACCAGAGTTCGGAGATGGATAATTATTTTATCTTAATATTAGCGAGTGTGTTTGAAGAATTTAATGCTCCACCAATGATTTATACAATGTTTTCATGTTTGATTACTTCGAGCTGAGCACCAACACAAAGGGATTAGTTTAAAAAAATTTTTTTTCACTTGCCACTCAATGCTGACGGACATTCTGTACAGCATCACGGTTTATAGTGCAGTGCAATCCTTCCGGGATGCATTATGGCTGCTGCTGCACTACGCTGGTAGTAATGGTGCGTCTCATGATATCCTCGTTGGAAGGGTGGCTCGTTTAATCCCGCTGTACACAGCGATCTGTAACTTTCTTGTACATCCGCTTTTTATCCACATCGCTTCCGTTTGATGGTTCATCCGGTTTTACAGCAGCATCACAAACTGCAACACGGTGGCACGTAGCAGCAGCTCGCCGTGTTAGCGCCCGGTGCGTCTACCCGATCTAGACGATCTAAGATATCAACTGGGAAATTAACTTTCCTTAATTAACACATCGGGTTAGAATTGCACCAAACCCAAGCACGCAGCTATGGATAAATGATGCGGCTGCTCTTGAGCGTGTGACCCTTGATGAAGATTGGCAATTAATTCGCGCACATTCCGGCACCCGACGCTCTTTGCCGGTTCGGGTTCGTCCTGTTCTGCTGTTCTGTACGTGATATTGTTGTGAGCGGTGGGGAGCTGTTTTTTTCTGTTTCTCGCACGCTTAGCAGCTACTTTGGCCAAGGCGGATATGCAACCCGTACGGGCAGCCGGAACCGGATATCCTAACCAGCGCATCATCCGTGAACGGTGCGCTTGTTTGTTTTACGAACCTGGCAGCGTGAGAATGTGGTTAGGGATGTTTTGTAAACAGAAGGATTTGTTTCAAAATTGTACGAAAAGAGATAAGTACCATTGAATGGGTGTGCAGTATGTTTGATATATTAAACCCCATTATACACGAGCACTATTAACAATTTTTCTTTGGCACTTTAAAAATGGTTTGGAATGATTTGTGATGTAATAAATGTTATGATCACTTGCTTTAGATTAAAATAAATCACTTAATAAGATCAGATTCAAATATGTTCACATTTTTAGAAAGTCAACAAAGAACATTGTTTAAAAATTAGTTAAAAATATCATAGTTATCTGGAATATGAGAAAAATAATTAAGAATTTTTAGGAAGAATAATCGGTTTTGGAACTAAGTTAAATTTAAAATGTTATAAGGGTAAAATTTCATGTCATACAGCCTGGTCGTCCAAATTAAAATAAAAAAAGAATTTTGAATAACGCAAACTATTAACATGAATTTATATAAATAAAAATAAAAATACTTTATATGAGCAAATGAACTCAAAATAAAGATGGATCAAGGTCTTCGGAGGCCCTGAACGGAATGATTATTGGAGTTCCGTGATGTAAAGAGGGTTACACTTTAATCGTGGATGAAAAGCTCCTGGGAGAATTTCCAGTCACAATGCATTCTGAGAGTGAAGAATGGGGAGGGGTAAGTGGGGGAAGGGGGGGGGGGGGCGGATGGGTGAGAGGAGAGAATTGACAAAGGGTTTTGAACTGATTTGAAAACTGCTGACCTGGGGGAGGGAGAAGCGGGTATATTTTTTGATCCTCCAGCGTACGAAAAGACCTCTTATTTATCTCTTCTTGGTATGAATCTCCGCTACAAACATCTCCACTGATCGGAGCCCTTACACAATATAAACTACAATCAACATTAATAACTAAATAAACAAAAATTGACGAAATGAATCAAACAGAAAGTTAAGTTAGAAGCATTAATTTCCTTTAAGTTTTATGGTATAATATTCGACGTTTTATTAGATTTACCGAGTAGCAGTGGTAAGGTATTGCGTTCCCTGTTCTAGTGATTGTTTATGTACTTATTGTATTGTAATAATTATCTTAATAATAAAATTCTTTGTTTTACTTATTTATCAAAATATGTAAGTTCTAAAAAGTGATTTAATACATACTTTTAAATTTAAATTTATCTCTATTAATTCAATGTTTATTTAAAACGGGTGGTTTAATATCAACAGACTACCGTTCAAGAAATGTTTAAATTTTTAACTAAAAAATATATCTCTTTTTTGGCTTAACTACTATTAGACTTATTTTTAACCACTTAGAAGGATAATCATTCCCTGCAACGAGGGGACGGTTTGGACGGGATTTGATACCAGGTTCTGTCGTATGGAACGCCTTTTATCACATATACCACTGTGCCACCTATATTTAAATTACTAAAATATTATTCAAACAACAAAAAAAATCTCGACTAAGTTCTAACCAAACTAATTTGTAATTTAATATTCTAAACATCTATTGCCCTGTGCTGTTTTTGCGGACATCTGATTGAAAGCTATAGCATTGTTTTGATTGATAAGCGTTTTCCTAATTTATGACACGGTGCATTATCTATCTGTTTCCACCGTTCCATTGTTCGGGAATCCTCGGGGGAAAACTCGAACCGCACAGTTGATTGGTCGGATCCGAATGCTATTAAAACTAGATCAAACTGCACCATTGCAGCGAAGGGAGGCATTACTTACCGGTTGGCGATATGCAACTAACGACCGTGCCGACCGTGTATTGCTGCAACACTGCTGATACACAATCGTCAAGGATCATAAAACAAATCGCGCTTAGCGAACGCTTTGTCATTGGGATTGGCTTCATTTTCAGTGCTTGATGTGCGAGATTCACTTGTTTGTTGTCGGTCCCGTCTGCACATTTGTTCCAATGCTACATCATTCGGGCCTTTCTTCCGTTGGCGAGTTTTGGGGAACGTCATACCAATTTTTGAATTATTAATTGCTTGCAAAAGCACATCCAAACTCAAATCACACACCAGAACGCGACTCATTTAATGTGCGTTTGGTATGGGAGCGTTTCGGGGCGTAAGAGTCCGGCGCGATAGACTATTGTTTGGTGCTCTCGGTTTAAAACTGTCGTTTGTCCGTGATCTAACGTGAAATGATTTATTTTTCATCCCTTTTGACAGCGGAACTGTTCCGGGTGTGAACTTGGATCCGGAAGGATGGGAGCGAAAATAGAAAAAAAAAACACTCACACACTGTAAAAAATTGCTTTTTCATCTGGAATCATCATGACTCTGGCGGTGGTGAAATTTGAGCACAGTGCAAAAGCTTAGAGATAGCAGATGGACGAGTCCGAAAACGGGGATTGACTATTGTACACGAACAGTAGTTGTAGTAGTAGTACCATTGGCTGGTGATGGTCATCCTGCTGATAGAACACATTTAACTGCACTCGTTTTCCACATGGAGCTACCGGGCTGTCCGGAAGCACAGATACACACTACATGGCCGTAAGAAGCGCACGAGTTGGGCAGAACGGGACCTGCTGCTGGTGCTGCTGCTGTGGAGTGTGTGACACCCAACCGTGGCTTTCCATCATTAGCTGACAGACTGGATATCCATAAATAAATTAAAATGAAATATGAATCACACCCGAGCTAGTTTGCAGAGTGGTGTGACCAGAGAGTATCATCACTGACCAACGACTCGGACCCAGATTTCCCGGAGTTTATACGAACGGTCTATGTCGGGTTAGACACCGAGGTCAGGATGACGAATGTTTGTGTGTCCCCGGGCGAGTTGATCCGATTCTTTGCTGCGATGCCTTCCCTGACTGCTGATCCTTAGCTTAGCGGAGTGCTCATCCAATTTACCACTCTGTTCACATGACAGCTTGCATAAAGAGTTGGACACATTCGTGAGATTGATGCTGTAGTGGTAGTTTTGAGTTGTAGCGTACATCTAGAAGAAAAAAACACGTACGAATGGATTGTAACAATTGGTGATTAAATTGCTTGTGTGTTAATCGGTTTCAATAGTAAAATGTTGAATCTAACTGAAATAGTAGAATATTTGCTAAAAGGACAATCGCCACAACAAGAATTTCTGTTAACATTGAATTGAAACTGACTTCTAATAATGTGTTTAATATTCTTATACTTCAACATAAAAAATAATATATTGATGTCAAATTGATGAAACTGTAATTTCAATATTTTAAATTGAACAGTTTGAAAGAGTCTACTGGTACCTGAATTACTTATAGGCCAGTTAAATACCAGTATTGTCCGTAGAATTTGGTAATGCAAAGTCATCGAAATAGTTTTATTTTAAGGTTCTTTTCAACAGTGTTTATTCTCAACCAATTACTCATTTTATTAACGTCTGTTGCAGTGCGGCCATTCTTGATGAATACAACAATATTTCTCTAGTTCCTCCTACTGAACGCACTGTTTCCTACTTAAGAGCCTCAGGAAAAACATTAAGATAGCTGTTTGAATGATATTATTATCTTTGTACCATGTGTGATGAATGTGTCGCCGGTTTTGTTTTTAGGAACTGAAGAGGAAACTTATGAGCTTTAACAAATTATGGTTTTACAGTATTGGGTGTATAAGCAAGTTGTCAGTGATATTTAGCAAAAATTCTAAGCCGTAGTACAAAAAAACACTCAAAAATTGTTACTATTTAAATGAAACTACATTAGCAAATATTCGACAGTAGCAAATAATCGAAAAATTATTAATACCAAGTCATGAGAAAGCTTCGTCCTTTGAGCTCAACAACTAAATGAGCCAATTGAGTTATTAATTAGACTAAAGCTAAGTGTTTTTCTGTAATAATGTTCTGCATCGATCGAAACAAACGGTAGTTGGATGGTATCTAACCTCGACTAATAGACGAACTACAAATGTAGTTTTTCCTTTTATTCTCGAAACAGTTTTTCATCGGAGCAGTAACATGCGGCCAAACATTTTCGTAATGGTCATATTTTTCCTGCAATGCACGATTCAATCGATTTAGCTGGGTTCGATAGCGTTCCACAGTGATGATTCTTAGTACACGACGTCTCTCCGATTCCACCATATGCAGATCATGACTACACCAGTGGCACAAATTCAAATTTTCGACTCAACTCTGTGGTGAATTGATGTATCAAACGAAGTTTTTCACCACACCTGTGACAGTACTTCATCTGGCCGCTGGAAGAGCCGAGCCGTCTAGAAATTTCGAATTGTTTGTTCTGTTACATTACCGTGCAGATCTCAAACAACAAGCGACTACACCGCTGTTGGTACTTTCCAGCCCAATCACTACGACCACCACCAAGAAACAATAGTACAAATATGGACTTATAGTACCTAAAACTCAACAATAATCCTGGACGCATTGATGCACACAGAGCAATAGAATATAGGACAAAGCAACCCACAACAACAAAGCACCATTAACCACAAAACGAACTATCACAACCGAGTATTCCCGGGATGAAAAAGTACAAGGTGGAAATGCCTTGTGAAAATTGTAAAGTTCAGCATTTTGAGGCTTACAATACGGGTAAATAATTAAATATAAATAGATACATAAAAATGCTTTAGAATAAATAAGAATGCTTTATTGTTTTTTTTAAGAAATTGAAGAATATTTTGTACTTAGATTTTAGATAAAAACTTTACCAATTGATGAATATGATTATTTCATTTAAACGGTTAGCTATTACAATCAATTGCTTTAAAATTTATATTTCACAAATAAAACTAATCAACAAAGCGCAGTACAGTGAAAAATATCGTTTGCTATTTCAATAATAAAACCGAAAAACTTTTCTTTCCGTATACAATCAATTTCCTCAACAGCTTTTCATTTTCTTTCCCTAGTTCATTGCATGTATTTGCGTTTTGGTTTAGTTTTCCGTAAATGTACGAGGTGTGGGAAGCTTGATAGTCTTGCCCGGAGTTTAATCCACACGACTAGCAGCATTCTGTAAGCGGCTACTTCCCTGTTAGTATGCATTAACACACACAAACACACCAGCGCGCGGTCCTTTGTAGCTTCGAAAACTAACCGCCGGGTCGTAAAACACTCGGTTCATCCGTAAATCCTTTGTTTTTTTTTTGCTCTCCAACCGGCAAACCGAAACCGAACCGAAGTCTTCGGATGCGCTGGTATTTATATTAAAAACGATGATTTATTAAGTTTAACATTTATCCTTTCGCTTACGGCAGCCCAGCGTGTGTCTCGGCACTATGACCGGAAGTCAACTGCCGGGGGACATGCTGATAAGGGATGGTGTTTTTTTGTCCACTGGAGTGGAGGACGTTCATGACGAGATGGTGGAGGAAATCGGTGTATTGAATTGGTAGAAAATATTTGAATCTTTCTCTTCGGTGTGGAGCAATGGTAGCCGTGTCTGTAGGGAATTTTAGCTGCACCAAGCTTAATTGCATGCTGTTTGTTTTAATTTTTTTGTTCAGATTTTTGCTTTTCAATCGCTCTGTTCCGGTATTGCTTGTTCAGTGCATTGCACTGAAGTGAAGGGATTTTTCGGGAAACAATTCACAGCCAGAATGGGAAAATCTGCACGGAGGAAAAAAAAGAAGCCATCCACGGACACAGGGGAATAACTAATCTCTTGGCGCGGTTCAAAAGTGTACAAAACAAGCATGGCAAATATTTACGGTTGTCGCTACAATCTTTTGCTGTCCATCGTTCGGACTACTTGCACGGATGTCTTGGTTTGTGGATCTTTGAAACACGTGGATGTGTCCACTTGGTTCTTTTTTCCCTATACGCTTTCCATCTTTGCTCGCTCTTGTTCGTCTCGTAAACCCAGTATTGTGCTTTTCCCGTGGGACATACTGATCTTGTTGGCGTTCCAGTTGCCAGTTCGTTGGTTGGAATCGAAGCGCACCTATGGTCAAATCGGAAGGAAAATTGTAGAGAGTAGGAGACTTTCCCACAAACCACGGACAAACAGCCAGACACCAGTGCGCCTATACACGGCTGGTTGCGTGGGAATTGTGGATTTTCTCGGAAAATAAAGTGCGCTCGGAGTCAAGTAAACGAGTCAGATTTGTCACATTGCAATACGGCCACCGTCGGCAAAAGGATATACTTACGGGACGTGCGGAATGTGGGCAGGAGGAAGAGATGGAAGGCGGGTGTAGGCGGGTGGAATGTGGTTTGGTTTATTCTCTTTCGCCTGGCACCAAATCGGTTGGTCATTGGCCGGTAACCGCAATCGAGGCTGCGGAACGAAGGATTTATGGAAGCATATGGGTGAAATATTTTCCAATTAGCTCCTTGGCCGGTGCACGCCATAATGGTACACGAAATGGGATGAAAGTGAATGAGTGCTTAAGTAGATCGATGCATTCTGCAAAGCCGGATGGTTAATTTAACGTGTCATGAACAATTCCGAATGGCAATCGAGCTTTAAAGTGCGTTTAATTTAATGTACCACGAGCAATGGAAGATTTAATATTCCAAGTAATAAAAAAAGAATTTAAGATTGTTTAATTATACAAGGTTTTACTCAAAACAAACATAAGGGTAAGAACGCATCAAAGGGAAAATAGACTTAATTAAAAATAAGAAATAATTTCGAACTTTTATTCGTAACAATTAACCAATCGTTAAACTTCCCACAAATGTAATCAAAAACAAAAGTTAAAAGTGTTGTTATTTTCAATAAATTTTAGAAGAATACTGTAGGGATGTAATTTTAATTTAAAAAAAAACGAAGCAAGGATGTGCGAACAATGTTGATGAAATTTGTAATTAAATGATTTTTTTTTGTTGAAAATGTGATTACTCTCTCTCTCTTCTTGGCTTTAACGACCTTACAGGTCACGCCGGCCATTTCTGGCTTACTAGACTTATTTTTTACCACGTAGCCGGATAGTCAGTCCATGCTACGGGGGGACGGTCCGGATGGGATTTGAACTCGGTCCGGCCGTGTGGACTGACGCCGTTTATCATATGCACCACCGGGCCGCCCCTACATGAAAATGTGATTACAAAGATATTAAATAAAAAAAGTGATTTCAACATCTTTGGAAGGTTTTACTGACGGTTCAATGATACAACCATTAGCAATAATTTTACGAAAATTTAGACGATTCGCCCTATCCATTTGACGAATAAGCAAATATTTTGCACAAAAATGTAATTTCATCATGCATTGCTTACAAACTAGCTCGTTCGTTTTTAGCAATACGTTTGCTATATTCACCTGGTTCAATTTTAATTATTTATCAACAAATCGGCTTAATGTTATCCTTGTGCCGTGCTGTAAATATCTTACGCATCCCAAAATGGCTCATTAGTAGCCCACGTATTGCTGGGGTTTTCCTNACAGGATGTGGAATAGCAGAATAACGTTATTGTTGGGTTTCTTCATTTTGTGGATAAGTTGCGGTAAGTAGTTTTTTTTATTATTATCCACAGGGCAGTTTATTAATAAAACTCAACTGTTTTAGAATTTTTTTCCCGGGAAGATTTTTTGATCAACAAATTTTCAGGATGGAAAATATAAAAGCTTCTTCTTCTTTATGGCTTAAGGACCTTAGTGGTCACGAAGGCCATTTCTTGCTTACTAGCCGGATAGTCAGTCTTTGCTGGGTGAGATCCGGATGGGATTTCATCCCCGGTCCTGTCGTGTGGAACTGGCACCGTTTAACACATACACCACCGGGCCGCTTCCTAAAATATAAAAATATAAAAGCTCAAAGCTGCAATAAAGAAGTTTTATATGACTCTTTTTTATTTATGATTCAATTTTTTTTGGCTGAAAAATTAAAACAATAAACTTAAGCTCTTTGATTATTTTCAAATTAACTTTTAAACTGAACTTAACTCAAATTTAAATTATATATTAGGGAATAAAAATTACGGAATAAAAATATGGGTGATTGATACGGCCAGGCTGTTCAAACCGAGCAAGAAGAAGAAGAAGAAGAAGAAGAAGAGAAGAAAAATATGATAAAATATTAAAATTAAAAACCACATTAACATTTCAACTATATTTTTCGAATTGTGGCTAATTTTTGTTAAACTTAAACAACTTTTTAAATAACATTCCTACCCCGGAAATGCTTTTTTTTTCTCACATAAAACACACAAACATATAAGAAAAAATATAAGAAAATGAAAACATACATCATCGCAACCACATTGCACAGATATTTCCATTTTGATTAGCCATTGAATATGCAAAACAGTGGGTAAGAAAAGTGCGAAACAAAAGAACACTACGTTAGACTTTACGTAACGTAAGCGGCGGGAAAAAAAGTTTATGAAGCACACTGTATACAAAATTCAACAATCGCAACCAATACGCATCATACTGGTGAGGAGAGGGATATGAAAAATTAATGCAAAACCAGCAGAAAACACCAACAATGTGTAAAAACTAAAAATAATCTTAATCCCGTGCACGGTCACAGATGAAATGGAAGGCGAAAACAAAATCTCATTCCGATGCTTGCCGGTATTGAAAATCGAAATGGAAAAAAACCCCAACAAAACCGTTTCATAGCTGAATTATTCAACCGAGCAAAAAAAAAAGAAGAAAATACACACACAAAACTGAACTGCTTCGATGGCTATCGAAAACTATTGTACAAGGGTATCAAACATACAGCGCTCGTTCCGTAGTCAGCAAAAATGATGAAATCGGGACTGGCGGTTATTGGATTCCTTTGGTGGGTTTTCCGAGAAAAATCGAACCTGAAACTCGAATGTCACAAACCGGGCATTTGACATTTTGTGGTGGAAGGGTTGCCGGTTTGCATGTGAAATAGTGCACCGGGTAGGGTTCGGATCGCAAGTCGCAATGTTCACGCAGCATGCTTTTGCAGAAGACAAAACACACCATCCTCGGTGCTTACACCGGTATCCTGTGGCGCACACAAACCGACCACATCCTCAAGGAAGGACATTTATTGGCAAGATGTACCCGCAAGACTTGTATACCGCATGCTGAACGTTTGCCGGTTTTGCGGAAGAACTGCACCAAAACGGGATGGTTTTGGGTAAGGAACAAATATCGCTTCGTACATTCGTACATTGGGTGATGGAGAGTTTAAACGAGACACTGGAATACGGGGTTTCCCCTCCTTAACATTTTGTTCAGTTGCCTCACGTTCCTTGGCACCGCAACCATGCGCCTTATTGCGTAACGCACACGGCTGGCAGCGGGGTAGTGCTTCCTGCTGTTTAATATCGTTTCTGTGATTTGTTGATAAATCATATCACTCCATTGGGGGCAACGTGTCCTTTTCATATTTGACTATTGTCTGAGAGTGAAGGAAATAGTGCTTACAATTGAAAAAAAAAATACACAACGTTATCATAATCTATTATTGTAAATGGTAGTGAAATTTTACCTCAAAAAAAGGAACACTCAGCGTAAAGCTTTTCATCGTGTTTAAGTGTATTTTGAGTGATTGTGCAGTGAGAACACAAAAAGCTGGAAAAGAAAACTCTGTTCAATTAGCCAATTTTTCATATGTTTTATGTTGCAACATAAGTTTAAAATAAATAAAAAAAAAATTCTTCAATTTGCAAACAATAAATTATTTAAGAAAATTTCTATCCTTGAAATGAATGGTTTTTCATTGCCTGAAAAATTAAGTTCAATAAGTATATTCTATTGGTTTTGAATTGTTCAATACGTCGATACATAAAATGATGATCTGTATTATTAAGTTTAAATCATGATTTATCTGCATTACCACTTTACAATCTCTACCATGGGTGATATACAGTCAACATGTTCGAAGAAAATTATGTTTATTTTTTTGTCATTTTCTTGAAGCTCGAAATTTCAAGAACATTTGGTTAAAATGTCAATTCATCGCCATGTTAAAACGCGTATAATATTCAATTGTATTTTTCTCAAAAACGCATTTTGCAAATCGGTTCCCAGAGTTTTTCTCGGAAATTTGTGAATGAATTGATTTGAAATTTTCTCCAGATTTTTTGTAACCAATTTTTCTAGTAAATTTGTCATTTGATTTGATTTTTAAATTTTATATTGTAGCTCTTTGTTTTAAGAGCAATATGTTGACAATAGTTTTGTACTGTTTTAGAGATTTCTAAACATCTCCCCATTATTTTTGTGACTCGAAAATGTATCATCCATTTTATACTAGTACGCTCCAACAATAAGGAAATCCGTGGTCGAACCAGCTGTACAAACACTCGGCTCGAAAGCGGAGGTCGGTTCCAAGAAAGGAACCGCTCGACTGCCGGAAAAAACGGAAGATGAGTACAGCATCCCCAAAGGAGATCCCTTCCTTCCGCAGTTCCGTTTTCAACAATTGGCTGATATTTGATTCCATTCGCTTCGGCCTGCTGAAATCTGCTTCCCTAAACTGCCTGCTAATATGTTTATACGCCTGCGGAGCACTAAGCCGGCCCACTAGAGACGCTTCGGCATCGACAGTATTGGCTCCACAATAATGGAAAACCATCCTTTGTGAAAGGAAAAGGAGCCTTTCCTCCCCACCTGCCACCTCCTAACACCAGTTTCCTTTTTGCCTATTGGGTGCAGTCGGAAAAACAAAAACATTATAAAATCCAGTTTGAGAAATTCACTTTCTCGCTATCACATTGCGAAATGTCTTGTGCTTTTGTAACCGCATTTTGTCGCTTACGCGCTGCTAAAACGTTGAACGAATGGTGTACGTATGTGTGGGTGTATGTGGGGGCGGTTTCGAGTGGGACGTGGAGTTCGAAGTTGAATCTGTAACTCTTGCCTTCATGCTAGAGCATCGTAGCACCGTACAGTGAATTCTTAAGCGTGCCAAGACAAATATTTGTTGAAAAAACAAACGTCTATCGCAAGTCTATCTCACTCACGATGCTCGAAAACGGATTTAACCGTTTTTTCATGAGATTAATTTTGTATCACTTTTCTTTTGTTGTTTTGTTGTGGTTGTTTTTTTTTCGCTTCCCAATTACTTAGCTGTTGGAAAATTGTTAGGATTGAAAATTAAATTTACGAACCGAATGGCTTTGCATATATTTAGGCGTATTAATTTTGGTTTTCCAAACTCGTGTTGGAATTGCATTTTTTTTGGTGACGATAATTTCACTTTGTTATTTTTTATTTTACAATTTTACATTTTTTTGTAGTTTAGCGATAAAAATTTTCATGCTGGTATTTAAACCAATCTTTAACAGTAATTAAAATATTTTTAGGACTAAAGAAATCATCAAAAAATTTATCACCTTTTATGAAAGTTAAAAATGTTACCATATATACACAAAACACACAAACAAACGAGCTTTGCCAATAACTTCACGACAAAAGCAGACAGATCATAAAAATTTGACTGTGCAGTCAAACTCAACCCGCAACCGCCGGGAGGAAACAAGCCGTCGCATTCATCTTGCCGCTTAAAATCGAAATAAGCACCGACCGGAAAGGGGTGGAACAAAAAAAAAACAGCAAACACACAAAACGAAACGCGATTCAATTCCACAGTGACTTTACGTAGAAAAAAAGGGGTTTTGATGTTATTCGAGGGATGGCAATTTTATTTATGATTTGCACTGCGCTTTGACGCGTCCATCCGCAACCCCATGCCCAAGGTTTTTGGCTGGTGAAAAGCTCATAAAACCGTCAACAACCGACCGCAGCCGGGCACGAAGCATCTTGCGCCTAACCCGCTCCAAAACACGCGGGGACAAGGGGAGACAAAACGCACCATAAGACGTAGGCTGGCGTCGTCGAAACAAAGTGCTATGGGGACTTACTATCTCTCTCTGTGTGTGTGTGGGTATATCACGTTGTCAAGGAACGGGAAAACAATTTTCTTATCCACCACTCTCGCATGCAGGATGCCGCACATTGTGTGAGATGGTTGGTGCAAGTAAATTTCCCATCGGACCAACTTGGTTTTGCCATGCTGCCGGGCCGATCGTTTGCTTTTGTTCGGCCTCTTTTGCAAAAGCAAAAAAACAAAAAAAAAAAAATACAAGAACGAAGGATGCCTCAGCTTTATTGTGTTGGGAGAGGTTTTGCTTACTGTTCGTGTTGTGGAGTATTTTTCGCATTTTTTGATTCATCTTTTCTTTTCCTTTTCATCTCACTGTTTTCTGATAACGTCTGTCCTACGGTTTCGTATCCCAAAATCAAACCGACCAGGCTAACGCCGTCAACGGGGAGACGAACGTTGAGCGAAACTTTTTAAATTAAGCGATACCAGCAAGAGATTGTCGGTGAAATTTATGTATATTAAACACCCCAAAAATGTTTCGTTGTTGCCGGGAGGCTCAACCATCATCGGCTGAAGTAAATGAAGGGCAGAAAGTGAAAAGAAATTAAAAGACGCTCGGTCGGTGTGTGTGTGTGTTACGGCGCTTGGAATGCCGCATCGGTTAAAGTGTTTGCCGATTTGCCAGTTCCACGAAAACGATTAACAATTGTATATAATAATTGGAAAATCGGATGGATTGATTTTTCCGTTTAAATTTGTTTTTGATACCAAAATTGCCATCATGATGTTGTGCTCACCTAAGAAGACCAATTATTTTTTAATGAAGGCAAACGTGGACATTCTACCCCAAAATTATCTCAAATATATTTTAATTTTAAATGTTATTTAAACACTTAGTTTTATTCCTTCATTAGACTATTACCAGGATCATTGATGCATCGTCTGGGGTGGCCAGATGGTGAATGTGATAAATGGCGCCGGTTCCACACGACAGAACTGGGGTTCAAATCCCATCCGGACCGTCCCACTTTAAACTAAGTCTAGTATGCCAAAAATGGTCGGCGTGATCTTAGAGGGCGTTAAGCCAACAAGAGAGAAAGAGAGAAGCATCGTCTATTTGAAGGCCTATTCTCACATATTAGTTCCAGATAGAACTTTGACAACTAGGCAACTGTTTAGTGTTGGGAACTCCGGAGTGAATTCTTAAATCTACTCCGACTCCGACGCATAAAAACTGGATTCAATTCCGGGAAAAATCTGGAGTTTAATCCGGAGTAATCTGGAGTCGACTCCGAATTACTCCACAATTGATACCGGACTACTCCGGAGCTAACTTCAGTGCTGCATCCAGAGTTAACTCCAGTGCTGCGTCCAGAGTTAACTCCTGAGTAATTCCCGCAATTACAACCTCTTATCTTGCTTTTCCAACCCCCTCCTACGGTCGTTAATAATACCGGAGTTTTTCCGGAGTACACCCTGGAATGTCTCGCAGTCGGATTACTCCAACTCCGGAAAAATTGAAGATTTGCCCACCGCTACTAGTTGAATTACTATGATCAGACTTTAAAACTTGAAGTTGATTTTAATATGAGGATTATTAAACTTAGAAATAGTTTAAGATACATTTTTTGACAATTCTTCCATTTTCTTAATTATTTTAACGTTCAATTTTCGTTTCTCTTTATTTTTTCAATGTTTTAGCCTTAAAGAAATTTAAAAGTTTTTGTATGTTATGTAGCCAATACTTGTTGGGAAACTTTAATGAAAGAAATAAATTAAAAATTTCAAAAAAAGCCTAAGATCAATAATTTATACAAACAAGCAGTTAGAAACATCTACAAACATGATTGAAAAAAAAAATACAAAATAAAAAAAAAGGATGATCTTTTGATTTTGAAGAATAGACGCACTTATCCTTCTCTTTCCAGATGCACACAAAAGGCGTACATTAAACCTTTGAAAGCATCCGTTTCTAGCAAACATCGATGAAAGGAAACGGATCCAATTATTCGATGGCAATGAGATATATGTATATTCTTCGAATCTTCGATACCCTTCATGATCGTCTGTGCACAATTCTTCAAACTCATGCGCCGGGTGTATAAATGGAGTTTGTTGTGAAAAGCATATTCAAGACTATTTTTAACACCTTCGTAGAAACGCGATACATAGTCGAGGGGAAAATGGATTCTAAGCAATGCAGATCAAAAGGGCAAAGGCTGGGAAAGATGTGCTTTGGATGATGATGTTGTTAAGGAACGTGAAAATTAATAATTTAAGTATCGATTTGATTATGATAATAAAAACTTTTTACGAAGTATACTTTCTTTTTAAAATGGTTAAAACATTTTTGCGAAGAATTTCTAATATTTTCTTTTAAAAATTTAACTTACCAACAGTTCTTATAAAAAAATCCACTTCATTTGTGCAGTCAACCCTCCCCAAGAGTGGGGTTAGCCATCGAGTGGATCGTTACACCGAGAGCACTGAATATTCATCCGTTGCAAATGCAGACCCCCGTTTCTATCGACGGCAGCAATAGCAGAATGCAATTTATTCATTTGATGTCACGTGCAGCATGAATGATATATTATTCAGCAAATATTTACCCATGCTCAGTTATTTGCAGCTATTTTGCGCCCAGACCGTTCCATCTGACCATTTTTGACCGATTCCGGCGAGCTGTAGATTGTGTATTGTGTCACCAACACATGCCCTCTTTTCACCTGGTTTTTAGTTGGCCTGATGGCCAAGATGTGTGTGTGTGTGTGTTCGGATGAAGGAAGGAATTCTCCTAAGGTGTTTTGTGCTATTATTTCACTTTTCTATTTCCATCGTCCAATATCCTTCGGTATTTGCGCCCGGTGCTGGGTGCCCTTTACTCCCCCAAAAACGGTGGCCATTACATAGACACACACACATACATAGAAGTACAGCCTCATATATGCCACTCAAGTGCTTCTCGTGTCAGCGCCTGGGATACTTGTGATTTTTACCGAGATTTTCTCAGTACCATCTCTGGAAAGGATAAATACTAAGCACAGCCTTGGTTCGGTTTTCCTTCCCTTTGCTTGCCCCCTCCCCCGGTTTTGGGATGTGGGGAAACATGAGTTAGCCAATCACAACAACCGTGGTGCAGTATCGGGAAAGAAAACTGAAAGTCCTTTCGAAGCATCCGGGACACACACACACCGCCATGAGCGGTTCCTGCTGTGCCGGAACGGAATGACATCACGTAAACGAAATGATGTTGCTTAACGGGTGATTGGATTGTGGAGAAATGCTTTGTTGATTCTTCACGTCCTTTTTGCGTTTTTTTTTGTTTTTCTTTTTCGATGAACATCTCCAAACGAAAGTGGAAAAGCACAAGACATCCCTATCTCACTCTCTTCCTCCCCGAGAGTGTATTATTGTTTTCCACTTTTAGCTTGATTCTTGTACTCTACTTCATGGATACGGATTTCTTGGTAGCATTATTGGGGCACGTGCGGGTGTGTGATTGTAACTAATTCCATTACCGAATATTGTCACCATGAAGCCAACGTTATGTTATCGGTGTTTTTGTTTTGCTTTTATTTATTTTCTGATTATGATAAACCGCTTAAATCCATCAAGTCAATCAATGCCTGTGTTGTGTCAATGATCTTCCCCAATAGTTAATAGGGTATCTGTCATTCGTGGTGATTTACTACAAACTCGTTACAAATCTTGTACGGAAAATGTGTTTTTTTTTTATTTGGCACAAAATCTGTTCCACAACTCCACAACCACATGGTATTTGTTTCCATGGATTATACACCAGCATCCGGACACGTATCCTTCTGGCAGATTCAGGGAAGCTAAAGCGGGCAAAGAGTCCTCCAAAAACTTACTTCATGTTACACATGGGCAATGAAAATTTATGAACAGCGAATGCCCGCCCACAGCGGGAAAGGTTACGCTCAATGGCACGGAACTGTCAAACGAGCAGCAACACGACCATGACCCCCACACTCCTGTCCCTTGGTTCCCGTTCCCCGTCGACATCCTTCGCACCAGCAAAAGGTTGCAAAACCAAACCGCGAGACTTTTCCCAACTTTTGCCGCGACACGCCGGTTCTCATGGTCTGTGCTGCTCGGGTGTCGCCTGGGGCTTCTTTATCATTCGTCTTATCGTAATCTGGAATCGTGCTCCACTGTCTTACATGCTCCAGTGAAAGTTGGCTGTTACTGCTGCCAAGGGTAGGGAACGCACGCTTCCAGCCCAAGCACATTAGAACGAAATACGCAATTATAACTGGACAAAACTGAAGCTTTGTAAGAAATAATTTTAATGACTTAAAAACAAATTAGCCGCTTTTTTATAAATGCAATCTGCAATAAATATTCATTAAAATGTTTTTTTTTTCTTTTTTAATTAATCTTTTTAAAATTAATAGTCAACTATCATTTACTTCCTTTTTCCAGGCAAAAGTAAAATTAAAAGAATTCAAAAAAGTTTCTGTCGCCTCTAAGTTTCCCAAGAAATATTCATTTAAATTAGTATATCTCTTTTTATAAATGAAAAATTATTGCACACCGATTTTCGTCTTCCTAATTTACGCTTAATTTTTCTGTTCTTTCATTGACTCATTTCACCCCAAAAACATTATGGCGGAATTTTTAATATTTTCAACAATTGTTCTTATGATTCTATTTTATTTACCAACGAACGCTTCAATGTTTTTTACCAGTTCTTCCCCCCCAAAAGCCCAAGCTCTACTAATCCCACCGTCGTGCGACACCTAGCGTCGTGCGACACCTAGCGTCGTGCAACACGCCATCCACGGGAGACCCGTTGTTTGTGCTATGTTCTTTGTCAAAGTTGTTTGATTTTTGGACATTTATTATTCCCACAGCACCAACCGTCGACGTTGTGGCCAATTCTCGCGTTTGTTCATTTTGGTTGTTGTTCATTTTTCTGCTCTTTCTGGTACTTTCTTATTATTCCCCCATTCCTCTCCTTGATGACTTCAACGATCCACGCGTTCCGGTGTACCGAATGTTCGTGTGCCTTTTTGGGGTTTCCTTCTTCTTTTTTTCTGTTGATATTCTCGTGGAATGAGCGTCACAGTCACTAGATCTGGTGTATTTTGTCATGCCCGTTTACCGTTCGTTGCGATCAAGCCCCTGCAAGGCACCAGCCCCTGGCTTGTACAAATAAGATCAACCAAAGTGACACAGTCTTCGACAAGAAACAATAAAACCGAAAGCAATAAAGCCGACCTCCGCGAGAATACTAGCAAAGGAGACACCCCGTACGAATGGTACGGGACGAATCACGGCAGAAATTAAGTTTGTTTTCTTGTAGCGACTGGGGCAAACGGGAACGACCAGTGTCCTAGGAATTCTGTGGTGTTTATTTTTGTTTTGCACCATTTTTGTTTTTGACCCCCGTCCAAACGACAAACCGTTTTACCCGAATATGTGCCTCCGAGGGGCAATCAATTAGGTGGCTTCTATCTTTTTATGCTGTTTACCGTTTTTCGTGTTAGCTTTGTCCCTCCCGAAGGGAGCATCACCACGAAATCCACCGAGCGGACATTTTTTTTTGCCTTCGGACATTTGTTTGCCACCGTGCTTTTACCCATGCTCCTCAGGTGATGATTGCAATAACGTTGCAACGTTGGGCAATAAACGAAGGCGCACCTCACGGGAAAGATGTGTGCTTCACAGCTAAATGTTGATTGCTTATAAGGGATTGGTCAATTCTGGGGAGTGACACAGAACAAAGCAGCAATACCTGACCATAGCAATTGCTCTCGGTACATGTATTATTCATGCATGCAGGAGGGAGGAAGCCAACAAAAAAAAAAACACTTGTCATAATATTTTCCATCCACCAAGGAAGTACAAAACCGATATTCTTGGTTGCTTTCATCTTACCTGGGTTTGCGTAATGTTGGAGGAAAAACTTTGTGTAAGAAAATTGTGTACGGTTGTGTTTTCTTTCCTCCTCCCCATGCTGGTACAACGTTTGTACCGGTCGTTTAATTTTCATCTGCCTAATTGCGCGTTAAAATGAATACCACGTGGCTCCAACAAAAGGGAACCGTCGCCATACGTCGCCCGCGTACCGCTTCCACAGGTGGTTTTTTTTTGTTGCCTCGGCGAAACAAACAATGGATTCGGCACAAACATCGGTGGGTGAGCGATTTTCTTCACCAAACAAAAGCCCCGACCGTATACTGCCATGGCGCAACGGTAGTAGGTTTCTTATTTTTTTCCACAACCGAGCACCGAGGGAAATCATCGCTTGCGAACGAGCGAAACACTGTCGGCCGGTTTTGTGTTTTTGTGTTGTGCAATGTGATTTACCATCCAGTGACGGTCTATTAAGCTAATACACGGGTACACAGGTATGTGGCCCCCCGAAGGGAGCACACAAAAAGTACAAACACGAAAGGAAAAATCGGTTGTATTTCTTTACCAAATTGTCCAATCGTAGCGTCCGACCGAATGAGGATGTCCTGCCCGTCTGGTGGGTCTTATTGTTGCATTTACTTTGATGATTTTAGATGTTTTTCTTCTCTTATTTAGTAGTAAGAGGTAGTGGCGATCAGTGTTGTATTTTTTTCTAATCCCCGGATGATAATGTACGGGTATGCGGGTTAAGTATTGGTAAAACCTTTCAAGGCAAGTGTGTCTGACAAAGGAACTAGTATCTTCGGGGCCCACGGAGCTCGGAGTTTCGAACGATTTCTTTGCTGAAGAGTTCATTGTTCATTTGCTGAATGTAATGAGATGCAGGACGCGGCAAAAAAGCGGCTTTTAATTATGTTTCTTTGTGTTTTGTTTTTTTTTTTATTTTGTCCATTGTTGAAAGTTTGTAAATTAATACAAAAGAAACCTTGTTTTTATTTTCGCTAAATAATCTTGTTAGATAATTATTTAAACTTCTTGTAACTTGTTTTTTTTTTCTTTAACAACGTTTGATACTTGGTTTTGTGCAGACACGTACGTACGAGCAATTTGCAAAACGGAACAAAAGCCCTGCGTCGACTTGTTTTCGACTAATCCGTTTCTTAACCGTGCATAGCGGCTCAAACCAGCGTGGCAGGAAGCTTTCGCTACTGTGTATGAAGGAAAATGGAAACTGCCGTAAGGCAATCTTGCCGACCCTAATGCTAACGACCTGCAAAAGCGAAAAGGCACATCAATCAATCATCTTAACAGACTCGCAAAGCACCCCGAACACCCCCCAAGGGGGCCACCCCCGTGTGTGTGTGGTGTGGGATCACCCTTCTCTCCCTCCCCGAACAAAAAAAACATCTTAAGCAAAGTTGTCCAAACTTATCCCAACGCTAAAGCCCCCCCTGTCTTATTCCGAGGCGAAAAGAGTTTCCGACGATGAGCCGACAATTTGGTGCCTGCTGACTGCTGTATTGCCAGTGCCTTCAGCTTGGACCCGACGTTCATCAATCACGGCCACAAAAAAATACCCCAAAAACCCAGAGCATTAGTTCGTAGCCTAGTTGGAAACACAGCTTTTCCGAGGGAAGGGAGAGAGAGAGAGAGAAGGAGCGCGCGGAAAAGATCCTTCTGCCAGACTAATGGCTGTCACTCATAGTTGACAAGTATCACATGTGTGTGCGGTTTTTGTTGGCGGCAAGGTGCTTTGACCTGTGGTATTTGATCCGAAACAGGAGACGGCGAAGCGTATCGGATGTGTTTTCGTAATGGCAGGATAAGAGCACCAGCCAGGGTGTCCAATTATTGTAAACGAAGGATGCTAATGCATCTGAACCCTTTTGCCTCAGCCGATCAGCTTATTCGTGGAAATTCCGAAAGGATTGCAATGCTGAGGATTTCGATTCTGTGCAGATAAAATTGGAGATAAAATTGGAGAATTCGTAAAAAAAATTCTTGTGTGAATTGTCTTTTTTGGACAAGTATCAGAGGTGATTCGAAGAAAAGATAGAGGAATATGAAGATACACAAGTGTAAGAAATAAGCTAGACGTACTTCAAGATATCCACAAACTGTTGTGTCTTATACATTTTCCGCCCTATTGTAGTATGGATTAGAGTAGTTGACAAAAAAATTTAAAACATTTCATGCATACATTATAAACAATACCACTAAGCTCTCTGAGCAATTTTAGCCTTTTTGGAATGCTTTAAAAAATTGACAAGCCTACACTCCTTGGGGAAAAAAACAATATTCCGTACCATCTTAGAAAAGCTCAGCTCCAGCAAAGAAAGTGAAAGCGAAAGAAAAACACATTATTAAGGATAATGCGATTTTTATGATGAGGAACAATTCCGGCAACAAGCGATCACTTCCCATGCGACCGGCATCGGTGTGTCTGTCCCCAGAGCTCTTTTGCTTCACGATGTGGGTCGCAAGCAATCCGGAAGAAAGGACCCACAAACAACGCTAACAAAAAAAAACAAAAAAAACCTAGTCCATCGTGTAACGAGCCGAGTGATCCGAGTGCCACTCCAACCGTTGTGGATGGAAGAGATAAAATAAATGGCACAACAAGTACTCCCATTTTCCCATCACGGGGAAAGATTTACGAAATTCAATTTTGTTCAAAACCCCACCACGAAGGCTTGCAGTATTGGTCACAGTGTGTCGCTTGCTGGGCACCGTAAATGGGGGAAAAGTAAATACTTTCCAGGCACGGTATGCTATTACCGGGGCCAGCTGCAGTTTGCATAAATACACAACGGCTGTGGAACGGCTGTACAAAAGGGATAAACGCAATAGTGTGATAATCTTTGTTATGAGAAAGCTTTTTTTTCCTCACGCGAAAACATTTTCGTACAAAGGAATGAAATGTGAAATGTGTGCGGTTGTTATTGCTTATTGGGGAACGTCACGATTCAATGGGAAACTTATCGTGTGTGTCTCTGGGGTGTTTTTTTTCTCACTCGAATGAGCTTAGAGGACTCATTTGGGAGAATTAGGTGAGAAGTAGTTACAATACCCGATAGCGGAAAGAAGCGAGCTTTACTCACGCAAGAAAATAATCTTTTTAAATATGGTAGTAAAATTTATTTTTATTTTTACTGCCAATGGTGTGAAATTTAAACTATTTGCTTTAATTGTGTTTTTTATGCTTCCATAAATTTCCAGTGTGGTACAAAAATTGACACCACGCGTTGTTATTTCTCTTTAAACTGTGGTATAATTTACACAGAAAAACATCATCACCATTACTTTTGTTAAGTAAGTTATGGAGCGGAATGTATAATAAGACTAAGACGTAAAACCCATTTAACAAATTTAATAATTTTGAAAGTCAAATATTCGATCTGATCAATGGAGAAAGGCATCGAACACAACATATTCGTTTGAAAGGATTATTGAATGAAAAATTAGTCAGAATATAAGATCTTGAAAATGTTCCGTCTTAAGAATGAAAAAAGTTGTTGCTCTCGTCAAAAATTATTTGGAGTAAGGTGGATGGAAAAAGGGAAGAATCAATTGTTTCACTCGATGAAGAACGTCGGTACTGGAATACGATTCTTTTTCCTCGAGAGCGTTACACATTAGCTGGGTTCGTTCTCGTGATCTAAAGGGAAGAATGTTATATGACCAGGAATTAGAAATTTGCCAGCAAAGTTAATTAAAAGACATTATTTCTAATGGGCTTTGAATAGAAATTCTTCGCTGGAAAAAAAATCGCTGGAAACTTACTTTTACACCCAATAGATGAAATTGTAAATAAATTATTTGTGTTTAGTTACAATCATTGTTAAGTGATGTCGAGATTTGACTCTAAAACGTGGGTGCATGTCGTTAAGTTGTACAACATAGTCAGCCGGTAATTGAAGGATTCTTTTCCAATAAGGAAAATATTTGAAGTTTTTTTTGACTAACTTCCTTTCTGTCCTAACATCTCTAACATCAAAATTGTTTTTAATAGTTTTAGAAATTTTGATACTTTTGTTGCTTTTACTGATATTAATGCAGACTTCAGAAATTTACCCATAATATTTCCCAAATTCTAGGATGCTGTTGGAGTTTAATAAACATTCAATTGAGTTGATTGCTGCTCATTCCATTCACCGAAAGTAATAGCTCCTGCGGCGTTTCCCTACATGTCGGTGCTTTGGCGAAACTGACAAAAGGATGCCTATAATTGAGCCTGCACCGAATGGCTAAACAACAAACGTGTCAAATGTAAGTGATGGCGAAGCCCCTTTTTCAAAACCATTCCATCAGACGATGGAACGTCTCGAATCAGTTTCCTCATAGGTGGCACGAATAGAACACTCCAAAGTACTTCAAGATCGAACCACCGAGGCAAGAAGTGGCTTCTCGAGTGAAACACAATAGCGATGCGATGCTTGCCGAACCACCTCTAGGGTTGGTGTATGAATATTTTCCGATTGAAAATCTCAAGTTGTGTATTTTTTCTGCTCTTTCGTCTGCTTTCAATGTTCACCCTCTTCTCGTCTGCGCATGCATAAGCAGTACTAGGCAGTGGGCAACGAAACCATGGCTGTCCGTTCGAGTGTTTTCTACCCCGATGCCGAGATGTTTCTCGTACACTCTTGTACGCCATTTTTATTTTACGGTTTTCATTTCTTGCGACCCGTTTTTGTGGCAAGCTGATCAATCTTGCGACATCCACTCATACGGCGCCTTGTTTGGTTCCCAGTCCGTACAACATTGCACCTTCGCGCAAAGCAAGGCGGGTTTAAAAATAAAAAACCAAGAGCTTGCGGGTTGTGTATGGCTTCTTTATGTTAAAAGTGTTTGGTGGCCATCCGACAGCGACACTGCACTGCACAACACTTGACGTACATTTTTAAATCATACTACAAGCCACAAAGATGATATCGCTTTCGATGATATGTATGGCGAGGTATTGAGGCATGCATACAATTTTTCCTTCAAAGGCTGGCCAAGTGTTTCGCACATTCTTTGGCGTTCATTGTAGCGAGAAGTAATACTTCACAGGAGCAAAAGAATGACAAAAATTGAGGTAAAACCTTCTATAATTGTTTTTCTTTTATCGTTTAATCAAGTTTGAGTTCATTTATTTAGCTTATCGTAAAAATATATATGCCCATATGTGTCTTATGTACTCGTATTCGTTATGTATTCGAACCGGATAAGTGTTAGAATTGTTAAATTGAGCCAAAGTGCTCGTTTTAAGAAATAGAAATAAATTGTAAATGTGATTGAAACATATTTTGAATATTATTCAATGTCCAAAGTTCTGAGAGAAATATTGGTAGGACACATAAATTTATAGAAGAAGAAGCTTTTAATCCAATTGATTATTGTTTTAGATTTACTCTATTTATTAAAATAGTAACAATTTTTCTAATTATTTTGATGATCTTTTCCTTGAAGAGTATTTGTCTAAGAAATTTTTATTATAAATGTATAACACAAAAACAATAATTTTCATTAAGATTCCTTACGTAATCAAACATAAGATAAGAACTATAGCAAATACTGAAAGATGAGTACAAAATATGTTAAATAAGTTAATTACATCTGGTAGTAATTTAGTGATTTATACACTTGCTAGACATTTATTTTACTTCTCAAGAACGGCTAGGTCGTATCAAGACTTATATTGTTATCCACTCCTTGTTCCGGGGGACGGTCCGGATGGGATTTGATAGCCGTTCCTGTCTTGTGGAACCGGCGCCACTTATCACATACACCACCAGGCCGCCGAACTTGCCACACAAACAGTCTGAATGTTTATTCTAACAATGAAGCTCATCAATTGTGGTTCCAAATCAAAATTGCAAACTTCAATTTTATTGAATCAATTGAGTGAATTTATGAATTGAGTTGATGAATTTATCAATTGAGTTGATAAGTGTTTGAAAGAGTATTTGTTATTTAATTTATAATCAAATCTCTTCAATTCCAACTGAAGCATGCAACACATAAGATTATCAAAATTGAATTTAATTTTATATGTAATTTATACTATATACTCTTTACTACAATACTTATTGCATGAAATATTCAACGAAGAAACAACTGACTCCCTTTTCTGTTTCTGAGATAATTATTGTAAAGATAACGTGTCTTCTCAGGTCATAGTTTTCACATTTAGCGACTCAACACCCACTCAATCAACAAATTAGCGACATATCCATTTCCCACAGCAAACTTTTTTTCTCTACACCCTCTTCGCCCATCACCATCATCATCCGGGACCTTTATTCGATATCTGATTTTTTTTGCTTTGCAACTCGGAAATTCCTAGCACGATTTCGATGGGAATCGCTTTCATCGGTACCCGTAAACTCGCCCTGTCTAAGCGTCACAGCACAGAGAAAGAAACTTACCTCCAAAGTCCGACGATGGTTCGACGGGAACGATTCGCAACAGATGCACTGCTTGCCAAAAGTCCCCCCCCCCCGAGTCCTTTTCAACACAACCATCGGAAGTGTCACCCGTTTGTGTTTTTTTTTTTTTGGTTTTTTGTGCGGCTCAGTGCACAAGCACCAACTGCACACGGACACCTAGCACATGCATTTCTTTAAGATCTGTTCGTTGGGGGTTCGATCCGCTTAGGGGTTGGGGATGGAAACGACTTTTAGTTCCTGACCCTGGGCACACCGTGTCAAGCGTGGCAGCCGGGACGGGACGCGCACGTACCTAATAAAGTCACCGAGATAAAACTTCTTCGACTCGTCTCAGCGGAAGCAGCATCCGGATGTGGTGTGAGAAGCCAAAAGATGTTACTTGTTGCACACCGTACCTTCGTTCGGATGGTGGTGGAGGGCGGGGGACTACCGGGAGAGTCAGCTCAGCGAGGGTTTTGTCTCATTCCGGTTTCGGCTACGGTTACGGAGACCGCATCGCTTTATCACAATCTAGCAAATGCTGAAATTTCAGATCACGCAGACCGAGTAAAGCAAAGCGGATGTGAATCCTAGCGCATCCGCAACCGGGCAAAACCGTAGCGGTTGTAGAAAGTGCACTTTTTGCGAGCGCGTGTGTGTGTGTGTCCAGATTAGTGAGCAAAAGATCGGTGAGTGGATCCGCAGATACGAACGCGACCGATCCACAGTCACGGATAGCGAAACCCCTGCTGCCAGTGACAAAGTGCTACGGGAAAAAGGATATCCACCCGGAAGCGAGTTTGCAAAGCACTTCGTAAAGCTTTGGTAGCGCAGAACAAATGGTGTCGCTTAATCACTCTNAACGCGACCGATCCACAGTCACGGATAGCGAAACCCCTGCTGCCAGTGACAAAGTGCTACGGGAAAAAGGATATCCACCCGGAAGCGAGTTTGCAAAGCACTTCGTAAAGCTTTGGTAGCGCAGAACAAATGGTGTCGCTTAATCACTCCCCTCTACGGACGGACGGTGCACGCTGTAATGCGGATATTATTTTTGGCTCTGGATTGTCTGGAAAGATAAGCTCGATTCAGCAAATTTTCCATCTCCGCCACTGATTGGGTGATGTGATGTTGAGCATTTTTAATTGAAATTCAAGAAGGAAAGGAAGGATGAATTTATTGGACGTCTTTGCACAAAGTGCACGTTTGTCTTAAATCATGTTTTGCTATTTGTAAATCTTCTTTAAAAAATGGATACTTAACTACATGAAATGTGCAAACTATGTTTAAAATTGAAATTTTATATTTTGAGGGACATTCTGTCAAGCCTAGACATCTTCACAATAAGTTACAAGTTAAGCATCAGTTTCGAAACATTTAGAGACAAGAAATTTTCAAGTTTAAAATAACAATATTTTCTCTCGCAGATGCATTTTTTGGACATTTTATGTGTCTTAAAACTACTAAAAATGAAATAATTAGCTAGGAACTAAAGCTGTTTATATTATGTTGAAAAAAATGTTGAATTTAACCGTAAGCTTCTACAAATAAGGCCTTTATAAATGCTATGATATACGTCATTTACTGATGTTTATGGATGTTATAGATATAGTTTATCTAACTTACTTAAAGCTTTAGGAATTTCATAAGGACTATTTTAAAATTAAAACGTACTTGAGTGCTGACGTAGTGGAACTATATTAAAACATGAATTTAATCAATATCATCAGTGTTTTCATGATTTCCTGTGAACAACTATGTCTGATATTGTCATCGGGAGTCAGATGATAAATGATAAAAAATTAAAATTAAGCAGAATTAATCTGAAAAATCCACTTTTGAATACTAATAACAAACAATTGGTGATATGTATTCAAACCTTAGCAGCTGTCAAAAATATAAACGTCATTGTCAAACACAAAATTTGACACGGAAAAACAAATTTCCTTAACGTTCATCGTTCAGAGCAAGCAACAGTTTGTCCACATCATGCATGCAGGGAAGCACACGCCGGATAGTCTTATGATAGCGGCATTATTAGTACATAAAGTTAATCAAATATAAGAATCTTCCAACAGTGCCTCTTCAGAGACCCGCGGTGGTCATATTAAATGGTCCCTTGTTTGGCAAGACAAACCACCTCAACAACGACCGATTCATAGCCCCAAAAAAATCAGCGACAGATTCAACTGTTTCGCGTTTGTTTTCTCTCTCATTCTCTCGCTCCCTCTGTAGTTGTTGCTTTCTGTGATGTCATACGCGCTTTGCTCTTTCCATTTATGCACACGGCTTTGGAAACGTTTGGCCTTTGTGTACGTGACAGGCATTGAAAGCGAAACATTGAGTTTTCTATTCTGCAAGCATCTCAAAGTGGTTCTCGTCGTTGGTTAGCAGTAGAAGAAGTGTCTCTGGAATACGTCCATCTGTAGTTGCGGTGGTTTGGAACACGATCTACTAATGTGCGAACCGGCCAGACGAGGGGCATCCAAGGAGATAATCCTTCGCAGAACAACTCACAACAAATATTTGTTTCATTTGTTCCAAAGATAAGAATTTCACGGTCATTTACTCCTTTTGGTGATGAATCTCTCTACCACTCCGGGTAGATCAAAGTCAGGACCTTCAGTATTGAAGTTGCAACAGATGTCGTTACCAAATCAACGCAGTTCAAACCCTTTTCTAGCGTTGCCACTTTTGGAGCAAAGCACTCGGAGAAAGGAAAAGAAACATCACCGGAAACGGGATACAAAATAAATCTTAACCATGCATAAACTAGCCAGAAACCGCACCCAAAACACGCTGGTCTAAACCACCGCATGTGGTCAAAAACCCCCAAGCAAGAAGGCGAAACAGATAAGAACCTAGGGCTAATTCTTCCTTTCCCTAAAATGGGGAAACTTCTTGCCTTGAGATGGTGGGCATCCTTTTTCTTTTTTTTTTTCGGGATCCAAGGAACGATGAGGGCGAAACCGTTGTCTCGCATCGTGCCGCCTTTCAACGGCTTTTACGAAATCCATCCATTTCCGGAGCACCACTGCCAATCGGGGTTGATAGTCCCCTTGTACGGGGTGTTTCATATTTTATGCACAGTTTGGTCCACTTTCTTTCTTTTTATATTTATTGCCGGAAACCGGAGGTAAAAGGCGATTTTATGGCGGAATGAACATCGAACTGGGGTAGCAGGAAACCGGGTGGTGGATGAACGAGTACGCAACAGTCTCATTTTCGCTTGCCATTTTTGGGGGCCATTCCTTACCGGCGGCGATCTACGTACTGGAGAGCGCATTTGGAGCTTTTGACTTCAATACGTTTCGAGGTTTCCCCATTTTCGCTAGCGTCGAGACGTATTGCGCCTTGGGTATTTATTTTTTAGTATTTTTGTTTGGTTTTTGCTTCCTTTCGTTTTTTATTTGCTGCTTTGCCCATTACTCAACGGGGTGGAATTGAAAGCAAAAAAAAAATGCGACCAACTAGCGGAACTCTGGGTGGATAAGAACATCTTTCTTTCAACAGGCAATATTTCTTTCTCCTGAAAGTACTTCTTGGCTTTACCTCAGTTTGTGTGGGAATGGATGTGAGGAAGAGAGAGAGAAAGAGAGAGAGAGAGATAGAGAGAGAGGGTAGAAAAAATAAAAGGCTAGTAGATCGACTAAAGCATCCCAACCACAACCATTTGAACCGGACCTGGTTGAGGCACTTTGACCGTCGGTAGAAAATCGCTCAGCATCGATCTGGAACAAAGTGAAAAATGGAAAAGCCACGTATAAAGAAAGCCGCCACACACTCTTTCTCTCTCTCACACACACACTCTAGACACACAGAACCCGGGGGGGGAAACAGATTTTTGCACACCCTTAATGGCCTGGAGAATGCCGACAGTGCTTCCCAAAGAAGCCTTCCGAACTCCTGGAAGGCAGCGGAAGAAATTTGTCGACCGAATCGAGCGTCATTCCTTGGCACCATTAAGCGTAAAACACGCCAAACCCACCGCCAGGACGTTACAAGGGTTTGGTTGATAGAAAGTATTTTTCCAGTTGTTGCACCGCGACGAAAGCAACAGTTGCGCTACGGGATGTGGGCGCCATTTGTGCAATGCGTCGCGTGTTGCAATCATTTCGCACCCGACCTCAACTCCCCCACCGAACCGTGAGGCGTAAATGCGTGACGACTGAAGGGACTTGCCGGGCCGCTCGGTCTGAAGCTGTTGCGTGTGACTGTACAAAGGGGGAGTGCACCGAAATGGTGGAAGATTTATGTTACACGGTACAATAAAACTAACATTTTTACAAGTTACGTTTTGCGGCACACGAAATGTGTACAAGAGGCACAGTTTTTTTTTGAGTTTGAAGGTGTTGGGAAAAAAGGCACCCGGAAAACGGGGAAACATTTTTCACGCCTTCTGCTAGCCGAATTTAGTCGAAAAACAACTCCAAAAATACTAACCCATTCATGTAAGGTTGGTAGCTACATACAGGCAAATAAAGAACTGCCTTTTCTTTGGCCTCCGTTTCTTAGCTTTTCCGGCCACTCGGTTGCAGTGTCGGTTTCTTGTTACGCTGTTTACGTTCTTGGGACGTGCGAAAAATATAAACACGTGAAAACATGTGAATGTTGGTGTACATATTTTTCATTTCACAGTTTTTTCTTCCCCCAAAAGCCGCTCGAGCAGTACGTGACGAAGGATTTCGATAAACAAACAGATGAAGCTTGAATAATTTAAGCTTGCTCAAAATCATGGTTTAGTTTGGCTTTTCGGTGCGACATATTGTTTAATTAAGGTTAAATTTGTTCAACAAAAAGTATGATTGTCTACAAACTTTTTAAAGCGTCTGAACCAAAAGTTCCATTCTGACGTGAATTCCAAGTCCTAAAGAAGAGTAACGGGGATGAATATAAAAATAATCTCCAATATCTTCTTCTTCTTGGCTTAACGACCTTACACAGGTCACGCCGGCCATTTCTGGCTTACTAGACTTATTTTACCACGTAGCCGGATAGTCAGTCCTTGCTACGGGGGAACGATCCGGATGGGATTTGAACCCGGTCCTGCCGTGTGGACCGGCGCCGTTTATCACATGCACCACCGGACCGCCCCNAGTGAAAAATGGAAAAGCCACGTGTAAAGAAAGCCGCCACACACTCTTTCTCTCTCTCTCTCACACTCACTCTAGACACACAGACCCCGGGGGGGGAAACAGATTTTTGCACACCCTTAATGGCCTGGAGAATGCCGACAGTGCTTCCCAAAGAAGCCTTCCGAACTCCTGGAAGGCAGCGGAAGAAATTTGTCGACCGAATCGAGCGTCATTCCTTGGCACCATTAAGCGTAAAACACGCCAAACCCACCGGCAGGACGTTACAAGGGTTTGGTTGGTAGAAAGTATTTTTCCAGTTGTTGCACCGCGACGAAAGCAACAGTTGCGCTACGGGATGTGGGCGCCATTTGTGCAATGCGTCGCGTGTTGCAATCATTTCGTACCCGACCTCAACTCCCCCACCGAACCGTGAGGCGTAAATGCGTGACGACTGAGGGACTTGCCGGGCCGCTCGGTCTGAAGCTGTTGCGTGTGACTGTACAAAGGGGAGTGCACCGAAATGGTGGAAGATTTATGTTACACGGTACAATAAAACTAACATTTTTACAAGTTACGTTTTGCGGCACACGAAATGTGTACAAGAGGCACAGTTTTTTTTTGAGTTTGAAGGTGTTGGGAAAAAAGACACCCGGAAACCGGGGAAGCATTTTTCACGCCTTCTGCTAGCCGAATTTAGTCGAAAAACAACTCCAAAAATACTAACCCATTCATGTAAGATTGGTACCTACATACAGGCAAATAAAGAACTGCCTTTTCTTTGGCCTCCGTTTCTTAGCTTTTCCGGCCACTCGGTTGCAGTGTCGGTTTCTTGTTACGCTGTTTACGTTCTTGGGACGTGCGAAAAATATAAACACGTGAAAACATGTGAATGTTGGTGTACATATTTTTCATTTCACAGTTTTTTCTTCCCCCCAAAGCCGCTCGAGCAGTACGTGACGAAGGATTTCGATAAACAAACAGATGAAGCTTGAATAATTTAAGCTTGCTCAAAATCATGATTTAGTTTGGCTTTTCGGTGCGATATATTGTTTAATTAAGGTTAAATTTGTTTAACAAAAAGTATGATGGGCTACAAACTTTTTAAAGCGTCTGAACCAAAAGTTCCATTCTGACGTGAATTCCAAGTCCTGAAGTAGAATAACGGGGATGAATTTAAAAATAATCTCCAATATAATAAACGTATTAGACATGTGTTAAACTTGTCCTCAAAAAGCCCATAGTTCTTCATGAAATCCAAGTTTATTTTTCATACATTGCATTTCCCAGTAATGTTTTATTACTTTGTAAACAGCGAACTTTGTTACAGCGAAACAAAGTTTTAATTCATTGCGAAATTTCTTATCATATGATGACCAATTAAAACTACATCAAAATAAATTCCTAAGTAAAATTAGGTGTCAAAAGTAGCACCAGAAGATGATGCCATTGCACGTACAGCGTGCCCTCTCTCTACTAACCACAATTAACGAAATTAGGCATGTTTGGTATAAACTGTAAAAAAAAATTAGATGCGGCCAAAAGGAAATTCCACATGGATCGTCTGAACCCACATACATAAGAAGTCGAATGTTACCACCAGCTCAAACCATTCTTCAACTACTTCGTTTGACTATTTATCCACCCGGTTTCACATGGACATGGACTTTTTATCGGCACGATTTTACAACACGTTCACAACCCACGATGTCACCCCATGTCGTCGTAAAAGCCACCCGAGAACCATAAACATATTCAATAATATTCTACCCACACCATAACGACTATCTCACCACGTCCCTTTGTGCCGTGAGATTCGTGGATTCGTGAAGGAAGATGAGAAAAAAAGACACGAAAACAATAAAAGCATTTCGTTCGTTTGCCTCATCTAACCTCATTGTGCAAGTGATTAAGTAAAAGCACCGACCCTGTCTTCGAGCATCGAGAGGGGACGGTTTTTTTTATTCTCAAACATTCATATATGATGTTTGGGAGTGTTATGCTGTGGGTAACGCATCGCTTGGTTTCTTATTTCATTTGTTTTATGATGACATTTTTATTGGTACAACTGGTGTGGTCGTTCGATGTGTGTTGCATATTTAGAACGTTTACATAAAATCATAATTAACTCTCCTAGCGTTGTTTCACTTTATAATTTATGTTAAGCATATTATAAGTGGAAAATACTTTTAAATAATACTTTTAAACAACCTATTTTTTTTTGGGAATAATTTAATAAATATATTGCAAACGATAAATTCTTGGATTATTCGCTCACCTGTCACCATCTTGGTGAACTGTTAATTTGCCCATAAATGGCGTCCAGTAACAGCTGTGCACATGCGACCGCACATTCAATTAATTAAAGCATCTGCACCCAAAATCCGTACCATTTTTAGTCCGACTTCCGATCACTTTCAGGGTTTCAGGGCAAAGGGAAAGACAGCAAAACATTGAGAGATTTATGAGTTTCAATATCGATGCAGATTGTCATCATACATCACCTGGGGATTTTATGACGACGCATGGCGCAACACTTTTCTATCCACCGCCCAACGCCTGTGACACAGCAGGGCAGCGTAAGGATGCTTAAGCGTTCCTACGGTGGTCCCTGACACCGATGTTAAAGTATCGTAAAAAATCATATTCATTCCATTACCCTGGCCTGGCGATGGTTCTTTTGGCTGGTGCAAAGGTAGATATTTGAAGCGCGCTAAAATCTTATTTACGGCAATAACTTGTACCCTAAACGCTTACAAAACACATCTACCAACCCCAACAGCAAAAAAAATTTACCCACCGCCTCGCTTAACACCAGGATCACAGCCCCCGGGAACGGTTTTTGGTTGGTGCTGGGAAGAACTTCAAAAAATGTGCGCCAATCGGTGTAGTCCTCCCTTCTTTGCGCACGAAACCAAAAGAAACACGATCCGGGAATTCCTGAAGCTTCCGCGGGTATATCGGGTGGTACCGCGGCGGCAGGAAGGAAATTGAGTTTACGAGCTCAATTTCAGCTGTGAAATTACTTAGATAGCGTCAGTGTCAGCCATGCGACGAAACCCCCGGCTGAAGGCCAACAACCATCGTCGACGAGCTGTAAAAATGTAATTCCCCAACAATTTTCCACCATATCGCTTCACCGACCGGCACCATGCTCGGCCACAACGTGCGTCTGCGATACTGGCCACATTTCTTCACTGCACTGCTGGGTGGCTTGATAGCCGAATCGACTTCTGCTGAAGGATTCCCATCGTTCCCCACCCGGGGAAATAGGGCCCAAGCGTTGAACGGACCCACCACCGCAGGCCGTGTTTATAATTCGTAATTTTATTTTTATTTAGATTTATGCACTCCAACTCATCCACGGTTGGAGGTTTCCACGAACTCTGGCCAACACGGTACATTTCCACGAATTGCTTGAATTGTTCAGCCGTCTCGCGATGGAACAGCACGCGTAATAAAACGGCGGTCATGCCCAAACAACGGTCGGTCCCTACCCCTTAAATACACGCTCTTTCTCATCACCCGCGGCATGACATCTTTTCTCGTTAAAAAAGCTGTTTTTCCCTCCTCTCCTTTTTTTTGCACTTATCTTTCTCTTCTGCTCGGTTGTTTTAGCTAGTTAAAAAGCAGAAAATGTTTCATACTTCAATCGATTTTATTTATTTATTTCATCATTCTTTGCTGACCGACCGACGAAGGGAGCTTCAAGCAGGACACGCTCCCTTTCCCGGCAGAAAACTGATCGAAGCTCCCGTTTTTGGAGGTGTGCGTGAAATGTAAGATGGTGCGAAAGATAATATTTCTTATGGGTAGCCGCCGCACGCTGCTCGCGGTCGGCTAAATTACCAACATACCATAAAATGAGAAACCATGAGCGTAATATTTATGTCAGCGATTAATCTCCCACAGTGGTGGGGGCAGGATGAAAGATAGCCACGCGTAAACGGTAATTGATATACCATGTGCAGGAGTCGTTAGACAAAGTGCGCTTTTGCTAAATCTAACATTAAAACACAAACTTTCCTCAAAGCAGACAATTTTAAACGTATCGTTTGTAATTTTTTTTCCGAATGAAATGGCTTAAAAATCATATCATGATCGTGAAATAAAATGTCAAATAAAAGAGTCTTGTTTCAAATGAAGTGGAGCAATTGCGTCCTTTCTATATTTTTTAATGTGATATACGGTCAATGCTGGCAATACGGTCGAAGTCGTAATCATTAGTTATAAATAAAGAAATGAATAAAAAAAATTTTCACATATTTCATTTATTGAAAAGGAAAATAGTTGGGATAAAATAAATAAAACATTTTCTAATTTAACAGTTAATCTCACTGCTTCACCACTCTTTCATTGGGTGAAAAATCTCTCTTAAAAAGTTATATTTTATTTATATTTTAGTTTCATAAGTAACAGTCCGACATGCAAAATAACTTTCTTAACTTTTATGCTACGACAATAAAATTAGCGAAAAAATTTTAAATTTAAACCACTATCCATCCTCTAGCCAAAATCGTAAAAATATTATTTAACACAAGACATTACCAAATATTGCAAAGTTTTTCGAAACATTGTTGTTAACTTTCACTTATTCGTGTTGAACATAAAGCTGTGTTAGTTTGCTCTCTTATTAAAAGTTTCTACCAATTTGATAATCAAATTCACGAGAAGGAATCTATTTTGAGCATGAATAGCATGGGTCACTGACTAGTTAATGAGCGTGAAATTGTACGCCATGCACCGTAGCAGGTTAGGAAAATTTTAATCCAGAAGATTTCGTAACAAAATTCCCCCGTGGCAAAGCTTTGCCATATGATCAACAGACTAGTTCGTCTGTTTTGAGCAAATCGTTTCATCCTCTAGGTAGAAGTGTCATTGATACTAACCTACCATAAGCTTGTCGAAGGGACATTAAGAAGAAAATTGGTGTTTAAATACGTATCGTGAACCGTATACNGCAAAATTCCCCCCGTGGTAAAGCTTGGCCATATGATCAACAGACTAGTTCGTCTGTTTTGAGCAAATCGTTTCATCCTCTAGGTAGAAGTGTCATTGATACTAACCTACCATAAGCTTGTCGAAGGGACATTAAGAAGAAAATTGGTGTTTAAATACGTATCGTGAACCGTATACACCGAATACAATCTCGTAAAAGAAAAACTGTTGTGATTAATGGATTAAAATTTAATGCCCCAATTTACGACTTGCTGGCCGTAAAATGGGGAAGCAGCAGTAAGGTTTTCATCCATCCAGCGTCAGCAGGATTTTTTTGTGTGTGTGTTTGCCACCTAATACAAAACCCGGATAAGCAACGTGGGCAGCGTGTGAAAATTTTATTAAGATCCTTGTCTCATATCGCCCGGGTAATGGAGGCGCCTGGTTGTCTTCACGATTAAAACCATTGTCGGGTGGGAAGGTGAAACAAAAAGGCAACCCATGAGGCAAGATTAATTAATCATTTGTTTTTATTAGCCAAGCCACCGGTAAACTATATCCATGTGCGATCCAGTGGCAAAACACGCGTAACCGTAACCGGCCAAACGGAAGAAATTTTGCACCGCGCCGGTTCTTGGTATTGGGTTAGTGTCGACCCGATACGAGCATACCAGCCGTAAGGCGGACATAAAAACCCGGTGTCCCCGGGTTCGGGTAAGATTAAGAAGCACAGCAACGATGCGTAGCATCGGAATGGATGGCAGGGGTTTGGTTTTGCGTCGCGCTATTGCGTCGAGCTGAACGCAATCGCAGTTGACGAGTTGACACCCGTGGGCTATTAAGATAAATGCTTACCGTGGTGGGTTGGCGGGCCGGTTCGGTACAATTTCGAAAATCTCTTCCCATTGCGTAGAGGGAATGACCCGCGCCGGAGTTTGGTGCGCTAGGCAGCATACAAAACGAAGGCGTCATCCGTGTTAATTAGTGCTGTTTGCGTGATAAATGAGCTCTTTTGTGACGGGTGAAAAATGAATTCTGTGCAATTGCTCAAGCAGTGGAACCATCACAGCGTTGGGTCACACAAATTGGAAGAAACCAGCAGTTAGAGACGAAATCTAATCTTATCGTTATCTACATTTCTATGTTCAGAATATTTAAGGAATTGAACAGAATATTTTTCGAGTTATTTGATAAAATTTTGTTGTAGTTTATTGGTTAATAATATAATAAGAATTTTTAAACATTTCCACTTGGGTTGCGAATTGCCTAAAATTAGGCGTACAAATGGAGGCGCCTGGTGATTTATGAGCTTTTGTGAGTCTGTAGAACTTCTGAGGCTATAAAGATAAGGATCCAATATCAGTATAACATATAACAGTTATATAACAGTTATATAACAGTTAAGCATTGTTTTGTTTTAAAAAATCTTTTTTTTTGTTAATCAACTTTATTCTCTTGTTACAATTTAAAATTGTTCTCAATGTCTTGTTTTTTCTCCCCTTCTCCAATCTGAGCACAACAACCAGACAAAATCTGTGTTGCGATGGTACAGTAGCACGCAAAACGGAGTTTAATGTTTCGCACGAACCAAATCAATCGATATTCATTCTCATCTCGTCTCGAGCATCCTCTACGAGTGGGGTGGTTTTTTTTTCTTCGCTACGCGGAAGAAAGATGGGGCTGCCATTTTTCGCGATCCCGAAGCCAACTCGGCATTTATTTTACTATCGCAATTTTCCGAACCAAAGAGACACACTTCGTCATACTGTCATGGTGCAAAGTGTTGGTTTTGTGGAGAGCTTTGAATATCGTTCGTACCGAGTACGCTAGACCCCGGTAGATAGGCGGAAACACACGTTGCCCTTTAGACACTGGTGGCTGTATATAGCTGTCCCATGTAGAAAACTGTGGGAACCGGATACCGGAAACGGCAAGTCAGCCGTTTCGTGTGCCTACCGGGCAAGACAATGAACTGTAGCCGTAGTCTTGTGATACCGGTACGATACCCAGTGTACAATGAACGAAAGGAAAAAATAAAGGTACTAACGGCACAAGTCCAAAAGAAAATTGCAGTGGTTGTGAGGGGAAAATAAAATCGTAAGCATAATATATTTTTTATGTTTCGAGATGATTGCTTCATTTGAAAAAAAAAAAGAAATAGTATGACAAAAATTAGTACATTTTTATTTTTCTATTAAAACATTATCAAACATTTATCGTATCACTGTATTTCATGGTACAGCTTGCATTCACGCATATTTATAAATATTGCTTTTCATCTTAACTGTTTATCTTTCGTTTTTCCTCAAACAAAAAAAATAAAGAGAATCATATTCAAATGTCCTGCTTTCGACTTATCGCATCCTGTTTCTTTCTAACCGTCAGCCCATTTACCAACTAACATACAAAACCATCACACCAACACATTTACATAAACGTAGTCTCCCTTGTACGTGTGTATCACTGATACTGCTGCATGGAGTGAAGTGGATCGCGTAGGGTATTGTGACGCCTCTTTCTCCACGACTGACATCCATTTGCACCTGGCACATGGTCCTCACTGCGTGCGTCAGGTACTACTATCACGCGAACAAAAAAAACAAGGGAAAAGCGAAAGGAGAGCAATTAAAAAAATATATACACATATCTATGTACATGCAACACAGATGCAATACAACACAGATGCCGGGCAGCAGCCCCGGAGGCTTTTGTGGTGCATCCTGTTCGTCTAGATTCGATAGGAATGGAAGGGAGGAGTCGTTTTTTATTCTCTTCTTCTCTACCCGTTGGGATGTTTTTTTTTGCTTGTTTGTTGTTGCTGCTGCTGTTTGCATGCTTACTTTCCCGATCTGCTTTTCATGATAAGCAAGCCTACCATCGGGTTCACCATCGTCGTCCGGTTTTGGCGTTGGTGGTGATGGTGGATTCCAACACGATGTTTAACTTTCGTTGCGCTCGCTCAACGATGCGAACCCGCTGACTATGGCGCATGTAAACCCTTCAATGATCAGGATTTTAGGTCATTTAATAAAAGGTTTAAAAAAATTGCAGGACATCGAATATTCGGGGCTCAGTTAACTGGATTGCTAATTATTCGTGTGTCTATAAACGACTTGTAACGAATGTCGTGTTTCGGGAAAAAGGGATGGAATATTGAGTAAAATTCCTTTTTTTTATTCATATTTATTTAAACTGAAAGGTGTTTTACGTGTCAGAAAATATTAATTAATAACAGTAAACAGTACATTACAAAAATATTTATTTAGATTTCAATAGCAAAGCTGTTGGTTTCGTTATCCGTGGAAATCGATTAACCGGTATAAGTAACGTTCAGCTACAATTTCTAATAAGAAAAATTGACAGAAAATGTTCCATAATTTTTTTAAACATCATTTTCTCTTTTCCCTACAGCTTGATCACACAAGACCCTAGCTAAGATACACTATCCAACCAGTTCTTTTTTTGTAGTTGTGCAACCCTTATGCTTACGATAGCCACTTCAACTGGCAACGACGGTGGATGATGTGATCGTGGTCGCGCCGTACATCGACAAGCCGTAACCGGTCCTCCGCCATTTTTTTTCTCCTGTTCCATGAGACAAATGTGGCCTCCGGTAGTCTGGGGATATGCTGGGAAGGATGTACAAAGCGGCTAGTAGTCCCATCAGTATAGCAAATGCAAATTGCAGACACAGACCGAAACCGGCAGCTACGAAACGGGTTGAACCAATGAAGAGAGCCCCAACCGTAAGGGGGAAAGGCAGAATGTGAATAGACATTATTCTTGCCACTATCTGTTCGTTTCTCTCTCTCTCTCTCTCTTCGGGTTTCAGTCCTTTACTTCCGTCTACTATCAACCCTGTCAGGATGATGATGGAACGATGTGTAACGGATGTGAAATGACGTTGGATGAAAAAAAAAATCGCAAAGAAAATGAAGAAGACTCTCCCTGTCATTTTCCGTGGCATAAGGATCCACGGGTCCAGGCTCTATCGAATGAAACGAAGATTGACGAAGCGTGAAGCGACCGAACCATACATGCATACCAAATTTACCTCGCTCGCTACATACACTTTCCACGTGGCGTCGCCTTGCTTTTACGGGGGGGAGGGAGTTTTGATGCGCCGTCTCGACTGCCACTTGTCATCATCCGTCGGTATTTTTCTGCCACCGTCTTCTTCATCGCTCTTGAACGTTTATTGACGCTGCTGCATCCCATCATGCAGGCTTCAGTTTGAGTTTTACTCCCGTCTTACCATCGCTGGTTTCACGATGTAGTTTCTAGGATACATTGCCTTGGTTGGTGCCCGTTTGTATGCACCGGGACAGGTAGGTTGATGCAAGCAAATGAACAAACAGGAAGGCTCGAAATTGAATGTNATAGGAATGGAAGGGAGGAGTCGTTTTTTATTCTCTTCTTCTCTACCCGGTGGAATGTTTTTTTTGTGCTTGTTTGTTGTTGCTGCTGCTGTTTGCATGCTTACTTTCCCGATCTGCTTTTCATGATAAGCAAGCCTACCATCGGGTTCACCATCGTCGTCCGGTTTTGGCGTTGGTGGTGATGGTGGATTCCAACACGATGTTTAACTTTCGTTGCGCTCGCTCAACGATGCGAACCCGCTGACTATGGCGCATGTAAACCCTTAAATGATCAGGATTCAATGTTGTTTAATAAAAGGTTTAAAAAAATTGCAGGACATCGAATATTCGGGGCTCAGTTAACTGGATTGCTAATTATTCGTGTGTCTATAAACGACTTGTAACGAATGTCGTGTTTCGGGAAAAAGGGATGGAATATTGAGTAAAACTCCTTTTTTTTTATTCATATTTATTTAAACTGAAAGGTGTTTTACGTGTCGTGAAAATACGTGAAAATATTAATTAATAACAGTAAACAGTACATTACAAAAATATTTATTTAGATTTCAATAGCAAAGCTGTTGGTTTGGTTATCCGTGGAAATCGATTAACCGGTATAAGTGACGTTCAGCTACAATTTCTAATAAGAAAAATTGACAGAAAATTTTCCATAATTTTTTTAAACATCATTTTCTCTTTTCCCTACAGCTTGATCACACAAGACCCTAGCTAAGATACACTATCCGACCAGTTCTTTTTTTGTTGTTGTGCAACCCTTATGCTTACGATAGCCACTTCAACTGGCAACGACGGTGGATGATGTGATCGTGGTCGCGCCGTACATCGACAAGCCGTAACCGGTCCTCCACCATTTTTTTTATCCTGTTCCATGAGACAAATGTGGCCTCCGGTAGTCTGGGGATATGCTGGGGAGGATGTACAAAGCGGCTAGTAGTCCCATCAGTATAGCAAATGCAAATTGCAGACACAGACCGAAACCGGCAGCTACGAAACGAGTTGAACCAATGAAGAGAGCCTCAACCGTAAGGGGGAAAGGCAGAATGTGAATAGACATTATTCTTGCCACTATCTGTTCGTTTCTCTCTCTCTCTCTCTCTCTCTTCGGGTTTCAGTCCTTTACTTCCGTCTACTATCAACCCTGTCAGGATGATGATGGAACGATGTGTAACGGATGTGAAATGACGTTGGATGAAAAAAAAAAATCGAAAAGAAAATGAAGAAGACTCTCCCTGTCATTTTCCGTGGCATAAGGATCCACGGGTCCAGGCTCTATCGAATGAAACGAAGATTGACGAAGCGTGAAGCGACCGAACCATACATGCATACCAAATTTACCTCGCTCGCTACATACACTTTCCACGTGGCGTCGCCTTGCTTTTACGGGGGGAGGGAGTTTTGATGCGCCGTCTCGACTGCCACTTGTCATCATCCGTCGGTATTTTTCTGCCACCGTCTTCTTCATCGCTCTTGAACGTTTATTGACGCTGCTGCATCCCATCATGCAGGCTTCAGTTTGAGTTTTACTCCCGTCTTACCATCGCTGGTTTCACGGTGTAGTTTCTAGGATACATTGCCTTGGTTGGTGCCCGTTTGTATGCACCGGGACAGGTAGGTTGATGCAAGCAAATGAACAAACAGGAAGGCTCGAAATTGAATGTGGTACAAAAGTTGTACCTGCAACAAATGTTATAACATGGATTCACATAGTTTAAAAAAAACTAAAAAAAAATGTTTGAATGAAGATGATCAAAATTTGAATGAAATTTTGTAAAGCAATCAGAACAATTCTGTCGACTTCAAACTCCAAACGACTGTATACAGTACTGTATAAATTATTTGAAGAAACGATTAATCAATGTGTATCAAGAGAGCAATTTGTTTAGTTAAGTTCCAAGTTCTTCTGTGGGAGTGATTTAAATTTCTCGTTTGTTTTGTTTTCTACTTTTAAATCTTTGAGTTTGTATTATTCTTGCTGGATTTAGCTGAATCTCAAAACCTGGTTGTTTGTGCTGACCAAATGAAAGCCAATTAAAAATGCAGCATCGAATCAAAATTTCGTTTAATTGCCCCTACAAGGCGTTCGATAGAAAAGGTGGAAGAATTCAATTTTATCGTCCAAAAACCCCAATCCCACTTGTTAAACCAATATGGTGGAACGATATCGCAGTTTAAATCTTTCACACCAAAAAAACCCCTTTTATCCCTGTTGCAGGGAAACCATTAATTTAAGGATTTAGAAATTTGAATTTCAATTATTAGATTTATGGTGGCAGCACGGTGGAACTTTCTTAGCATATGGTTTTCTAGCAAAACTCCATTTTGCACAATGAAAAAGTGCTTACGCAAAAGCACAACCATCACACCGATGCCACCACCGGTTGTAGTTTCGAGCAGAGGAAAACAAATCGGTCAAATCGATGCGAGAAACCGTCCTGGAAGCCCCCGTGGCGGGGTTTCGGTGCAGCAGTGCAATTAAAACAAGGTGCCTATAAATCTTGGCCCATGCCCATGTTAGGCACCGAAGGACTGCTGCTGACCGCACCATGCAACACGGACCATAAAGCAGGAAGCGAAATAATGCTACCGAACGCTCCTCCCGGGGCACGTTTGCCACGGGTCGCCATATTTTATTAGCTTCCCGGGGTGGAAGACGCAATAAAAGTGGGACTACGGGACTGGTCGCAAAACTTAAGTAATAGGAAGATTTAGAGGCGTCTCCAACGGGGTTTTTATGGGTTTTTTGCGGTTTGCAACGGTTTTCCCTTTTTTGTGTTTGTGTACGTGGCGCTTAGTCCGAGACATGTCAGTTTGCTCGCACGTTCGCTAGCGGCATGCAGCTTGTGACAACACGATAACAGATTTCACAGTTGAATGGTATTTTTCTGTATGTTTAGATGTGTGTTTGTTGTATTGCAGTTTTTTTTCTTTTGCTTTGAATTGTTTTTGTACTAAAAATAATGTAAATGGAATTTAAGGATGGATATTTGCACTCCGGTGCTCGAAAATGAAAATATTTCATAGATTATTTAACTACCCCATAATGCGGATAGTTTTCCAATATTTTTTGTTTTATTTGAATATTATCGAAATTAGATAACTTTTAAAATTTTGAAATGAATGACACAATGGTGGACATTTAATGTTTTGCTAGAGCGATTTTTGTTTGAAAATTTCTTGGAATTTTGCCCATAAAACAAAAAAGAATCAAATCAAATCAAATTTATTAAAATTAGTAATCTCCAAAACTTATAAATTCGCCAAAATGAGAAACTATGTATAACTGCTTTGCGTTTATTTTAGATAATTTTAAGCTTCTGAATTTTCGGTTCGTTGCATTTTATATTCATTTAGAAACAGAAAAATAACTATTAACTCAATCATCATACTCGTACAACAACGTCACTTTGTGTGACTTTGCATTTAAACGAAATGACATGGAAAGCTAAAAATGATTGAAAGCTTTTTACAGGAATGTCTGGCACACGAATCAAGCTCTCCGTCCATCACGATTGTTGGAACCAATCGAGTTCCCAAAATCATAGTTAGATTGATCGCAACGTGTATTCAATCATACCCGGACGAGCATTTAATCGATAGCAGGCTGATATTGATTTTTACCCCGATATTATGAACAATTCATTACCTTCATGGATGGAAGGAAATGATGCTCAAAGTGTTTCCATAATTTGAAATGTAAATTAATTCTAAAACTAAATAATAGGCACCAACACAGAAAACTAATTTAAAACTTTCGATTGTTTTAAGATAATGTAGGTGTAATTAAAATTTATTTTTTTTATACGCCCGCTCTAGCTGCATGCTTGTTAGAAAATTCTCCGAAACATTTTCTAAACAACTTACAAGCGTATGCTGGCGATACAATGTAAAAGTAAAGTAAATTAGATTTTCTCACTATTTCCCTTCAATGTTGCAAACCAGTACAATTCTCTAGAGTAACAAGGGTTGGAGGGAATATAAAAAAACCAAGCTTCCACGAAACAGTGGGACGCTTTTCCAGCCTCTTCCGGTGTAATCAAATCTGCCAGGATTAAAATGAAAAATTGATTACATGCAAACGCACCACGGCCCACCAGCGTAACGGTGGTTGCACTTCACGGTCAAGCCGAACAGGTAGGACCGGCATCCCCAGGCCAGGGAAGCAATAATAATTCATCATGGCACCAAAAACCACGGCCCACAATTTGCCTTCTTACCTTTTTCGGTCGGTGGCTACCAACAGGCCACCTTTCGACCTGGAGACGCGCAACATTTTCAAATCAAATCACCTTCATAAACAATTTAATATTAATGTCACAATTATGGTGCGGTCAGCAAACCTTACTCACACACACACACACACGAGTGAAAAAGCTCCATCAACCTGGATTCGTATGGTTCAGGTTGTGCGGGCGTAACCTAACCAACGAAAGCTTCCGTTTATTTTTCCTCGTTTTTGCTGGGATCACGTGCGTACGTATGTAGATGGGGCCGCCCTGTCGCGGCATTGTATGCGTGATCGTACGATGCGTATGTTGTGTTGCCTTTTTTTTGTTTCTTCCCTCACAAGCGCATTTTTGCACTTGGGAATCATCAGTCATAAGGGGCGAGCTTTTCGGGCGATGCCTATTCTTCCCGATTGCATCACGAGCGGTTTGCATTCGGGGAAAATCCAGCTACTGCCCGTAATGTGCGTCACTACAGAATGAAAGCTACACTTGCGTACGCAGCCGTACGCACTATCGTTCGTGCGTAGGTGGGTAACTCACACAGACACGCGCGTGTGTGTAGGAAGGGCGCATCGTACGCATACGTACGTACACGAACAAACTGCAGATGCAGATTCGACTGCAGCGTCATCGACGGTAGGCCGGTGGATGGTTTTCCGATGCGTTCGGGTGCATTCAATACATAGGCCATGCGCTTGTGAGTATATAACAGCCGTTTGCACGCAACTAATAAAAGACCCTCATGGCTGTATGAAGGAGACGGCAAGTGTGCTACATACGAATATGGTGGTCACATTCGGTGCATCGAAAAATGGCCAATATTGAACTGACCTACATGCGTGGGAATTTTGCACAAATTATGCCTCCACTCTTTCTTTTCGTCTACGTCTACACTGTCCATCATTTGTATATGGGTGGGTGACCATGCTGTTGCAAAATAAAAAAACGGCAGGCGCATTTCAATTTTTTTTTTCAAATCTCTTTCACTCCAACACTCGCAAGATTTTTTTTAATGAAAAAAAAACACTACCTATCTCGACACGAAATACTCGTACGTTGTGGTGTGCGTGTGTGTGTGAGAATGAGATTTTAAAAAAACAGAGAAAAACAAAATTTCGACCCCCGGGAAACGGACGAAGGCGTAAAAGGTTATACGCACATCTGCAAGCGTTAAATGCATTGAATATCATGCTTTAAAAAACCCATGCTTTTCGTTGCATTTTATCCCATCTTGCTCGACTTTTCCAGCATTTTGTATGTGTTTGTGTAATAGTGAATTTGAAATAAAAAAAAAACATAATTAAAATCTCCACCTGTACGAAGCCGTTTGGATGTGGGAGTGAGCGTTTTTGAATCCGTAAAAAAAGGGGGAAATTATAGCTTTTTTTCTACTCCCACCAAGGCCACCAAGGTGTTGCGATTTGCATGCATGTGGTGAAAAAAATGTCACCACCGTACATTGATGAATGAGCCCTGCTGAGTAGAGAATATTGCAGGGTGGGAAAAAAAGAAGAAAACTGTGACCTCAACAAATGTACGCACACACACAAAGACACACATACAAATGTGCGCACGGTCAGGAATCAACGAGCTACCACGCCCTAGCTACCTCTAGGGAGCGAAAAATAAAGGGTCCGACCTGTCGCGAAGAGTTCCTCATTTTGCTCCCTCAGTGACCACACATGTTCGGTTTGACCTTTGCATGTCAATTGCTGGCTGCCCGTCCGTTTTCCAACCCCCCCCCCAAAATGGTGCTTATCCCGCCCTTTATCAAGGCTAACTGTCACTGCCGACTATTGGCAGGGAACATGGTACAACCATGGTGGATGTTACGATAAATCGTAAAATCGTTCCCTGTCTCTCTCTCTCTCTTCCATTAAGTCCCATTTTCTTTCCCTCCCAAAAAAATAACCCCGGGAATAACATCAAAAGGGATGCTGCGGTTGCGCTCCAACTCCCCTATAAGCATTATTAGTACGTTTGTGCGAACCATATTTACGCACGATACGTGAAATGTTACCTTATCCGTGTGCACTAACACACATACTTAGAGAGCTGCATACAGGCTTTCAAAAAAGCTTTCCATTCGTGCCTGGCGGAAGCTTGCAAAACTGCATCTCACCTGCAGCAACTGCAAGCAAACGCAAGTGCATCAAAACGAGCGGACGCTGTTTGATGGTCCTGCTCCAACACACCCATACGCAAGGTCCTTCAGCAGCCAGGCAACCAGGACACTGGACAACAATACAGGCAGAGCAGCAGTGCTTGATGAGAGATTGTGACTTTGTGCTGGTACTGCATGCAAACATTGTCAAACAGGCCCTACCTTCACACACACGCGTTATCAGCAAAAACGCACACGAACATACGCACACACTTACAGGCGCTGAAACGCATCGCATGAAAGGCTTACACACAGATAGTACGCATCCGTACGCAATGGTCGCGTTCGTGGCGCAGTTTTTCCGGCNGGCCCTACCTTCACACACACGCGTTATCAGCAAAAACGCACACGAACATACGCACACACTTACAGGCGCTGAAACGCATCGCATGAAAGGCTTACACACAGATAGTACGCATCCGTACGCAATGGTCGCGTTCGTGGCGCAGTTTTTCTGCCTCCCTGCAACCATTTCCTTCACACCCTTGGGGAGTCATCCTTGTGTGATTGCCAGCTTTTTACTGATCCTGCGGCGTGATTTGCGTATTTTCTCATCGACCGAACACTACCAGGGGTGGAGAGAGGCTAAGAAGGGAGCGAAGCAATTCTTTATGACCCGAGCATCCGAGAGAGCAAAAGCACACATGTGCCCCGTGCGGTTGGTTTTTTGGGTAGTCAGGAATTCATAAATTTTGGGTGCCGTTTTTTTTTGTTTAGCAGTTTTTGCTTACGGTGGCAATAAATAGCGTGTACGCACACCGGCACACGTGGGCTGTATTGTGGTGCACGTGTGATGAGGATGAGAAGGATTGTTTTTTTGTGTGTTACGTTTGGCTTGGGTTCGACTTTCTGCCATGTTGAATATTCGTTCCACGCTACAGCTTCAGCAGTGTAAAGTGCTAACGCACTACGAGAGATGGCTGAAACAAATGGAATGCTTTGGCCGCACACACACACACACAAGCGCCCGTAGTCACTAACTACATTGTGCAACAAAATGCAAAACTAACTCGCTACAGCGTATATACGCATCCAATCGATAGTTTCGCTCGCAAGCTGTAAACTCATTTTCCACCCCAGAAGGGTCGGGAAGAAATGAAGGAAACTTTCGGTTTGTGGTTTTTCCTTTTTCTCACCATACAAATTCACCACCCACATTGATGTTTGTTTTTTTTCTTCTTCTTGATGCTGTTACGCTTCTTTTTTGGTGAAGTTCAATTTTATTATTTTATCGTGCGTATGAGTGAGCATTTTTACAATGTTTCGACTTTCGTACCCATTAGTCCAGGCGACACCGGGTATTATGAAAACAAAGCAATGATGTGCATGATTGTTATGGGGAAAACAAAACCAACATAAACGCTTTCTGTTCCAATCCAGAGATAATAGAAATGTTAGAGCAAATGAAGCGATCTGTCAATTATAACAACTTAAAAGCGTTTATATGTTTTTTTAAACATTCGTGTCACAGAACAAATTAGCTATTGTTGGAAAGCATCAAAGGTTGACGAATATTACAATTGCTCTGTTGATGAAATTACATTATATTTCTGATGAATGTATACCGTTATCGAGAATTTTGAAATTAAAAAAAATATTAAACATTGATCGTGAAAGCATATTAGTTGTAGGGAATGTGCCGGAGCTATTTGTTAATTTATCTTTATTCTTCGTTCAATTATAGTACTTGTACGTTGCTTTGAATTTGCATCAAATTCATATTAAGGTGCATAGTCTCCGCAATACACATTTTTGGATCCTGGTCACTACACCAATGTTTGATGTCACGATCGTGAAATAGCAGTAATATTGCTAGAATTCTGGGTAAAAAATTATTTTACGATACGCTCAGCATGTTTGTACAAGAATAAATAATTTTTATATTAAACTATTTGAATGTAAAACAACCCTCGTGTGTTTGTGTTTTTTAAGAATGAATTTAATTAAATGAAAGTGAATATTGAAAGAGATTCAAATGTTACTAAGACAAAACTAGGCTAGAAGTAACGTTTTATTTTGTTATTAGTTATTTAAATTTTAGACAAAAATATAAGTTAAAAAACCAATTGTTAGATATCGAAAACGGATAAAAGCTAATATAAAATAAGAAAAGAAAAAAAGCATACTTCATCCCAGTTCATTACCCATTGGCTAAGGAACGAGATTGATGAAATCCTTGCACCGTAGCACGAATCACATACTACACAACAATTTATGTAAACATTTTCACCACCACCTCAAACACCCTGTTAGTTATGCGAAATTTACTCACCACCCGGGGAAAGAATTCCAACCCCCCACCCCTCCCCCTCCTTAAAACCTCACGGCAAAAGGCGTTCGCGTTAGCATCGTCGGATGATCGTTCTCAATCTTCTTCGCCACAACCTTACCGTGACAGGCGGGGCACTGACGTAGCATAAAGGTAACGACATACCTGATGCAAAGTAATTCGGTTCCTGTCTTGCTACTGCTTCGCGACGCTGTTCCTTTTTAGGACGACCAAACACACCAAGCGTCATACTGGTGGCGCCGAGGGTGTTGAGCTGCCGACGAGAGCATTTACCGTTTCACACGGTTGAAGTGAATTACGTGATGCTACCATCCGGGGAATGCGCGTGTCTCACCGACCGGCCGAGTGCTGATTCAACAACGTGTCAGCCGAACGGTACCTTAATGCTGGACGGGATTGAAGAGTGACGTGGGCATCCACATCAACAAAATGCGGAACGGAAGGGGGGCAAAAGGATTTGTTGTTTCTAGTCGACGGAAAGATTAATTCCCAAGCTAAATGCTTTCGGTAAACAAGCGCCAGCGCTCGGGTATTGGTTTTAAGCACGGAACGGCGGGAGTCCGCTCGGGCTAAATTTCTCCCAAAAGGCAAAACCCGCAACACTGCCAGCGGTACAGCAAAACAGATTCCAGAGCACCAGGAAAAACCGATGGCAATATGTTCATTTTCACTATCTCCGAACGTGGAAAAGACGAACGGGCTCATCCGCTGTTGCGCCGCCGTTTTGCCACAAAAAAAACCCCTGGCAACGTCTATAGTATGTCTAGCCCGTAATGAGTTTTTAAGAAGTTTGGGTTTTGGTGGAAAACTTTCGCACCGTAATTATGTTTGGCTATGACTCCAAGCGTCACGCTACCACCCCGGTGTTTTTGTTTGCCTTCCTGGTTTGGCAGTCACGAGGCAGAGGGCCTTTTCCCGGGGATCCGGGTTCAGAGCAAAACCGCAAATGGTGTTGATGTGTCGAGAGGACGGCTCATTTACACTTGGCTCGGTTTCGAATGGGGTTTTTGGTGGTGGGGTTGAATTTTGCTTCCTACTTTCCATCCTATTGCTTTTTCTTGTTTCCTCATTTTCTCCCATTTTCTCTTTCTCTGGTTTCGCTCAGGTTTTGTGTTCGCTCCACAACTTCAAAAGCATGAAGCGCAACAGCATTGAAGGGATGTTTTGGCGGGGGGCGGTGGAACCGAAACAGTCTTGTTCTACGTTTAAGCAGGAGGGTTTAAAAATATATTGCAACATGGGCCACGCAGGCCCCGGTGTCTACCATTTCGCTGCCGGTTGGATTTAGCATCGTTTTTCCCGTTCAGGGTTTTGCTTCCTCGTGGGATCAAACGGGGCACCACCAAAAAGGGGTGTTGTGCTCGATTTTAATTTTCGAAATGGATCCTTAATGATTCATACCGCAGACAAATGTTGCCGCTTGCCAGTGCTTCATCTCCACTGTTATCAATGTGATGAGCGGACGGTTTCTTTGAAGCTGGCTGGTTGGTGAGTTAAGCGGTCACGTACCACAGCCAAATGGCTTCTGTCAGGATCGAACCCGTTTCGCCAGGTTGTACGTATTATGGTGAAGATGTGGAGAAATGTTTTCTCCTGACCAAGAAATGGTTACATTTTATAATACCATTTATCTACCGTTGCAAGCAATGGTTGCCTTTACAAGCGAGGTCCAAGTGCATATAATACGCCAAAGTAATTAATTCTCCTGAAGTGAAATGCAAGTGAAGTTGCAGAGCAAAAATGCAGTAAAGTAATTAACGGATGTGATTAATGTTGCGCTGAATGCATTGTATTCGGAATACTACTGCAACAGAATGTGTTGGAAAAAAAAACTACATTACATTTATAATATGCTGTGCAACATAATTATTCTTCTGCTTCGTTGGCCAAATGAACAGGTTTGTGTACTTGATTTTTTTTTAAACCGGGTGTCCGGGATTATACGTATCACTAAGAAATGACAGTTTCAAAGTCGATTAGTCATATTAACTGCAAAATGAATGTCCAAAAACACGAAAGACTTCAATAGTGGTTGTTACAAAATTCCCAAGTAACGAAAGCAAAAATGTAAAAATTTTAAATAATTTTTTTTTCAAGTAATTTACAAAATAGATCGATATTTATTAGTGAAATAGTAGAAGTATCAATTATTCGTATTGTCCGATTATCCGGGAGGACTAGGGGTATGGCTATTTCTTTTATCTTAAATTGTAAATTTATTCAAAAATAATCAAACCGATAAATCCGTAAAAGAATATTATTGTACTTACTGCAACAAACTACATACAAAACTATTTGGGAAATAAATTTGTCAATAAATTTTGATAAAACATAATTTGAAGAATACTTATAACCCATTGGAATCCCGAATATTTTCAATTTTTTTTCTTTGTTTCAAAATTCAAACCCAATTGAGTAACACAAATCGATGTGTATGCCTTTGAATGTCTTCCAACATTTTTTCGGTTTTGGTTTCTTACCGCTTGAAGCTATACCAAGATTTTGCAGGATTGTATTTGGTGATGTATTTTGAATGAAGTACCTTTTTTTCCCGGAGACCAATTTAGCAGCGTTTCTCTCAACTTGCTTCTATTTATTGTTTTTCAAATGTCCCAGATTCGACGATGTAGCTTAGAAAACCGGTCAGCAACCGGTGCGTTAAAGGTGGTGGAGCAGTAGAGGAGAAACTGAAGCTCCTGTGTGTGTGTGTGTGTGTGTTTTTTTTTCTCACTCAAAAAAAAGGTTTCTTCCCCTAAAGGCAAAGATTCATTTCACTCCAAAAAGGACACAGAGTTTTCACTCTAACGCTTACGGTTTTTCACAAGCCGCAGGAATCGGGTTGCTGCCGTTTTTTTATCTTCCTTCTATTTTTTGTGTCATTCTTTTCCCCCTGTTTCGAATCCATTGAGCCGCACATCGTCCAACCACATTTCAACTTCCAAACATGTCCTGGCACGAACGGCTCTAGGGTGTTGCCGCTTTTTTTCGGGGCAATGTTAGCAAAATAGAATGTACCCTCCAAGTGGGTAGGGAGGTGACTGGTGGGGGGCTGCGGGCTGAGTAGCAAATGTTGAATGAAAATCCTTTCCTACCGAGAATGACATTATTCTGCACTGGACGGCGATAGGCTGACGGAAGGCATGAAACCGAGCGAGCGTGTACACGGCTCCAGAGATAAAGGATACCCGGTGGGAGTTTCACCAGGTACTACTACCAGTGAACGAGCATGCCCATCCATCCGTTTCGCAAATGGGAGGATTCTACATGAACCGTAAAATATTAATGAGCAACTTTATCCGCCCGCAGGCCTGCACAAAGCTACGCGACCCGGTCGGGACGGAGTTGTGGAAGAACCCGTGGGTCTATCGAAAAGTTATTCGACTCTAATGAGAGTGGCGTGTCACTCTGTCTCCCTCTCTCTCTCTTGCCCGGCGTTCGAACAAGAAGTTAAAAGAAATGTTCTATACCGAAAAGCTTTCCGACCCAGAAAGCATTGGAGAGGATAAAAGGTGCAATCAAACTTAACACCTTGGGCAGCATTTTTTGTAATTTCCCGAAGTGATGTTTAGCCGCGGTCTTGTGAGGAATCGTTGTTTCCCCGTCAGGTCATGCCGGCGGGGAGGGGAGCGTATGAAATGGTATCGACCAGCTAGAATATGCTGTCCTATCAAACACAACTCGACACGCTGATGCTTTTTTCGTCGATGGTACATTTAACCTCATTTCCACCGTTTCATGTTGCGGGGGGAAAGATTCAAAAGTGTTCCTGAAAATTTACAATCTAAAGCAAACGTCCGGAGGGGTTTGACAGAAGGAAAAAAAAACATGGAACGGATAATGCAGCTTGAGTGTCCTTTATGATTGCAATCAAACCGATGCAAAAATTGGGTTAAAATTTCAGTGCTACTCCATAGAGAATAGAAAATAGGAGATGTTTTACCATAGTATTTGCTTGAGTGGTTGGCTGCGCTATGCTTTTCTGTGCAAGAACTTAGTGTTAGTGATAGTACAATCAGCGTTAAAATCCTTGTAGCGAAAGACTATAAATTAAAGTATATTTTCAAAATATTGTAATGACTTAAATGTTTCTTACTATAATGTAAAGGAAGTATAATAAAAAGTAAGTTATTAGACCAAAAAGAAATCATAAATGATTTCTTATTTTAAGGTCTCTTTGAGATCTATTAAGGTCTCCTATATTTAGAGATTTTAATACGAATTGATGCGATACACGAAGATGATATCTGGGGACGGTATATGTGGGTAGTACCTGTAAATAATGAGAAAAAAAATTTTGGTCTGAACTCTAAATTCCTCTTTATGACAGTTTTTCGGATCGTTTCTTTCAATTTCCGAAGTTCATAAAGTGTATAATTGTACATTTTGTGGGTAATATACACCATTGCCATAACAGTATTGTTTGGAAATTTATTACCAAAAACAAATATTGACAAAATATAATAAACCATAATTTTTATTAAAAAAAAACCCCAAAATACTCGAATTTGAGGATTGGAATCCCTTTTTTCGTTTATTATAACTTTGCAGAACACCTTTTTCTTAACCTTTAATTACACTTTGTCTTTAATTAGCAAATAATAAATAACATTTAAGTTAAGTTATTGTCTTAATTAGCATATGAACATACATAAATATAGATCTTCAGAATGAAGAAAAAAATTAGAGATAAAACAATGTTTCGAGTGAATTTGTTTATATCAATTTCGTATATTTATGGAAAACAAGACATTTCTTTATTAGCTGCGAAAAAAAATAATGGAATGCAAATATATAAAAGTTAGATTTCCTATTCATAACACTTAAACCATAATTTCTTTTATTTTCATTAGAATATTTTGAATAATTAATAGAAAAAATTCCAGAAAACACACAATAACTTCCGCGAAGCGCACGTAAATAATCGCTTAATAACACAAAAGTAAAATTTTTCCCTCACTCCCAACAATAATTCCATAGAAAATGTTAGAGAAGAACATGTAGGAAGTTTGGCAAATGGAAAAACAATATTCCGTTGATCGTATACTGTTCTACGATGGAAAACAATTCACCCATAACCATGTTTAGCCGTTAGCTTCATTTCAACAAAATCGACCAAGTGGTGCAGAAATATTTACTGTGCAAAAGTGGACACGGGATACATACACCATAAAGAAAAAAACAATTCCACTGCCCATCGTGCAAATCGCCGAATGTGACACGAAAAAAAACCAGAAACGAACCCATCAACCTCCCATGAATGTTGGTCGACTCTTGTGTATTTTTTGTTGTTGTTTGGCCTCTGCTTCACTCCAATCCTTCAATCGTTGTGTACGTGAAAATGAAAGAGAAAATATTAATTAAAAAAGTTTTACTTCATTCGCGTACCATACCACGGGGTTTTGGCATTCGGGTTCGCATACTGACGCGGCCGTAAAAGCGGTAATGTTGCACAGCTGTGGGTTCTGGCATGGTGGCGGTGTTTTCCGATGCCTTTGCGAACCTTTTGTTCTTGGAGCAGGAACTAGGACGGTACCGGAAAATTGTACTGCTTGTTGAGCGTGTGAATGAACGCTAGGATCAAGCGTTTGCTCAACCAGGCGGGCAGTTCGTTACTTTACCACCCCCGGAACAACATTCAAGTGGTTCCGACGAGCTGTTGTCGGGTGGAATATGCATAAATGGATACACACAGCATAAAGGCAAGAAAAAAACCAGTCTGCCGAGGTTCTGTTTCGATAGAGCAAAAGATTCCTCGAGGGTAAAATCTGTACTCAATAAAAAGGTGCATTAGCACGGGTACAGTTGAGTTCTAAAGTGAATATAAAAACATTGCAAAATTAAAGTTGGAAAATTGCATTTGAAACATCGTATAACTTACTTTGTGTAAATATTAAATTTAGAAATACCTATTACAAACAAGAATATTACAGAAAAGTGCAAAATGTGCTAACGAAAATACTCGAGCTAACAAGAGAAACGGACGATGAAACCTAATTACATTACAATTACTCACAATCAAAGATCCTTATTTCTCTCCACAAAGCCCATCAACGGCGAACCCACAAACGACGTGTGGCTGCGAGCACAGTCACACACACACACACACATCGAATCGAGCAGTCCAAGACCGCACCGCGAAACTTTGCCATTTCAATTTCAATTTTCAACTCCATTCGTAAGTGGCTTATTCGAGGCTGAAACCATCCCCGGGTACAATACTCCCTTATGCCGATCGTACTACAGAGTGTTCTGCTGCAACTCTATCGAAGCAGAGAGAGAGAGAGAGAGTGAAGAAAAAAAATGCGAATAGTTGTTCTAGTTCATTTTACGTTTTGCTTCTTTACTTTTTCATGACTTCCTTTTATTTTCGTCCTCCTATTTGCCACACTTGAATATGATTGCATTTGGCATGTTGCACCATCATCATTGCAGCAAAAATGGAACTAGCGAGCGTACGGGGATGGATCTCATCCGTATCTTGGTGCCAGTCGTTACAGCTCACTTCGCTCGTACGAAACACTCTATGAAACGGATATTGGGCGGACGAGGAATCGAATGCAAGATGCGGTCCATGTACTATAAGCGAACAGGCAGCTCAGTTCTACACTACGGTACTTTTGTAGACACCCGGCACTGCGTTTCTTGGGTCTTAAAGGGTCTACATAATGTTTCCTTCCACTAGCGCTCACTGTACCGGGTGGTTCCCCAGTTATTTGTCTCTGTACGGAACCTTGGCAAGATTTATAAATTGGTGTGATTTCATGTGATCGACTTCCTTGGAAGGATGCAGTTGGAAATTTTATTTCAAATTAATGATTGTTAATGTTGGATGTGTATGCTATTTGTGTGCGTGTTTTTTAATTTACTTGAATATAAACGCTTTGAGTAACTTCATAAATATTGTTCCATGTTTGACAATTAAATTTATTATTTTCTTTAACCTATCACTTCATTTTGTCTTATTTCGTCTTTTTTTTCTTCATTTTAGTTATCTTGCTTTTTTCTTTTCTTTTTTCTGATTTGTTTTGTTTTCTTGTTTAGTTATTTAGTTTACTTGTAGTTATGTTTTAGCTATTTTGCTTTTTATTATTTTTTCATTAATATTTGTAGCTTAATTAACGCTTTTCTTGAATATTTTTTATGATGTAAGCATTTTATAATCTTTTTGCGATTATAGCTGTGTTGCGGTTGTTACAAAGTTTCTTTTACTTATACCTTTACAAATACTTATGTGTATAAAACATTAACGTGACCCAAGAAGTCAGGTTTAGTAAAATTACGCAAACATATTTTTATGCAAATTATTCTGAACTGTAAATCGAACATGTAGACATTATACAGTCAACTCAACATTTCACTGTTTCTAAAACATTTTACTAAAAAATTATAATTTCAAAAGAATAATGTGTAAAATGCTTCACCGTTTGATTTTAGACAAACAGTCTTAAAGTTGCACCGAATCGATGGCTTTTTTGACAATTGTGAGCAATAGGGCATGAAGAAAGAAAAAAAATACAAACACCCACTGATACCAATAAAAGAGCATTCGACCGTAAACCTGCGTCCCATTTATAACGAAATGCAAATAAACTGTGCGCAGAAAATCCTTCTCCTAATTATTTATTTACCTTCACTTACCGGTTTCACAACTGCACCACCGGAAACGATTCGATTCGAGGCCGGGTTCGAGTTTATTTGCTGACTGCGTGTATCCGTTTGGTGTTGGAAGTATTTTTCGCAAACTAATTACCCGCAGTAAAGCATACTAAATGGTTGTGGGAGGGGCGATTTTTTTTCTTCTGAGAGTACTATCATAAAACCCAGATATAAATATTGTTAATTTATGTGATTAAAATTTGCATAAACTACAGCACTCGGTATGTGTCTTGTGCTGTGAACGGAAGAAAATTGTCATTTTGCTTCTTTTTGGGGGAAAAGGTTTGGCTTGCCACTTTATAGAAACGAGCTTGGTGTTCTCCTTTTTTGCATCTTCTGCATACGATTGGCAATCATGGAATATCGATACAGAAATAGGCCGCTTATGATGTTCCAATTTCCCAACCCTTTGCTTCCCACCGGCAGATCAAAACGGTTTTTGCAAAATATGGGTGAAATATTGTGTATTCCATAGCCGTGTTCCGGCAAAAACCCGGTTTTGCACATTACCGTACCGAGTTGGAGAACGGGAGAAACTAGACCATTTCGACCAGCATACGGATCAGACGCGGTGTGTAGAACGGGGAAAGCTGGCGGTAATTTTTATTATTAGAACTAACGGAACGGGCAAAGTGGAACGATTCTGTCGGGCAGAACGGAAGAAGTGGCGCTAAAACGCTGCACTAGAGAAGGAAATCGAGCTATCGAATCCATCTGCAAACCAGTGCCGTTCATTCATATCCTGAAACGACATATTCCCTTGTACCATCGCCATCACCATCATCATCAGCATGATGGTCGTTGGGAAAGTCCCGTTTTTTGTGTTTGTTTTGTCTGCTTCAATTCTTTCAGCCTGAGCAAATGGGTTAGCAAAAATGGCATTCTCAGAAACCGAGGCAAAAGCGGGTGGTCTGGGCTATTACGGTGGCCAGTTTGCTCTATTGACCAGCTGGCTCTAAGCTTTTACCCACACCGCCCGTTTATGTCTTCCACTTGCCGTGTGCCATGTTGCAACTATATTCCAGCCATCGCGGGCATAACTGAGATTAACGTTTATGCTTGCTTGCCGAGAGTTTAGACACAGCCAACACGGGCTGTAAGTGTTGGGGATGGTGGATGAGAAGCAAGAGGAGGATTGTTTTATCCTGTATCAGCATATGTTGTTCGAAATGGCTTGCATCGAATGTGGTCGTTGGGTGATTAGAGTGGGTTAGCTTGCAAGAAAAAAAACATAAAGAAACGTGTTCTATGAGAAGTATGATAAGACAGAATAAAAAATAGGCAATATTTGTATGCTGGTAAGATTTAATTTTCATCAAGGGGTTTTGCTAATAATATGCCGAGAATGTACTTGGAAAAAGGGGGAGAAAAAAGGTCGACCTAATTTACTCAATATTGCAGTAGAGATAACAATATTTTAAAGGATATTCACTCGATACGTATAATTAAATAACTAAGTTTACGACGTTTTTTATGTAAAATTTTATCTAACAAATTTTTAAGATTGTTCATGAGGAGTTCCAAACATTCTGCTCAAGATATTGAATTATATTTGTGATTACCTCAATTCAAAAGGTCGAATAGAATAGATAGTCGAATAGGGAAAAACCTGGACTATAAGGTAGTCCAGTTAGAATTTATTCTTCAAACAGTTTTAATTTATCTTAGCTGATATTCTAGATATTTTTTCTTCATTTTGTTCGATACCATTCTTACCGTTGATCATTTGAACGCTGAGAAGTAGCTCGTAATATACGACCCACTTTTGATCCCACCATATACGGAGCACAAACTGTAAATTGTTTTTACACTTGTTTTAACTGAAAACTTGCCAAGATTTTGTTCAAAAGGCTATAAAAATGCCCAAATATAACGATAGAATATGTGATGTCTTAATGAATTCTAGAATTCCTGATGTTAATGTACCGGGAAGCGTCATCTTTCCTATAATGCTGGAAACTTTTGTGTAGACCAAATAGTTGTTCGAATGTATTAACTCTCTGTAAATAGCTATTACACATTCCTTGGTAGTTGTTCATATGACAAAATTGTCATCTCACTTAAAGTTACTTCACTCAGCAAATGTTTGTCACCCAACCGCATTCATCGATTATACATAGAATTAATTCTAGCGGTTAGCGTTCATCAATTTGCAGCACCGTACCTCATGCGAAAGGGGGTGAGCGTCGGAAACGTCGGCATTGAAACATGCCTACCCGGTACCCGGGTTTTTGTGTACCATTCCATCCCTTACCATTTTCACTATTATTGCTAAGTTCTGCTAGCTTCAAGAGAATTGTTACGCTAGGGCGGGCCTATGTTTCACAATCCCGAAATGCATAGAATTTCCGTTTCCGACTCGGGCAGGAAATGACAACGGTACCGACGTCAATGAGATCCCCCCTTTCTCTTCCCTTTTCCTCGTTTTGTCACCCTTCCACCGTTCAAATCCTTTCAAATATACACACACACACACACAAGCAGGACTTAATTATCGTACCCGGGAGCGAAACTTCGGAGAACCGTGATTGTTGACTTTTAATTAGTTTTACCGATTAGACTTATTTACACGGGGAATCATCGACAGCATGATGTGGCCGGTGTCTTTAAGTTGCCTTGATCGACTTCCATCCGCGGATGTGAATTCGTCTTCAAATCGAGTTTAGAAATATAAAACTTATTTAGTCACCAAAAAGCAAAAGAATCTAAGAATAATGAAATTAATAGGACAAATAAGCCATTCGCTAGGCTAATTTTGATATTCAATCCCTGTGGCGTGCCACTGTTTTTTTNTATTTTACCACGTAGCCGGATAGTCAGTCCTTGCTACGGGGGAACGGTCCGGATGGGATTTGAACCCGGTCCGGCCGTGTGGACTGGCGCCGTTTATCACATGCACCACCGGACCGCGGAGTGAAATAGTAGAAGTATCAATTATTCGTATTGTCCGATTATCCGGGAGGACCCGGGGGGATGGGTATTTCTTTTATCTTAAATTGTAAATTTATTCAAAAATAATCAACCCGGTAAATCCGTAAAAGAATATTATTGTACATACTGAAACAAACTACATACAAAACTATTTGGGAAATAAATTTGTCAATAAATTTTGATAAAACATAATTTGAAGAATACTTATAACCTATTCGAATCTCAAATATTTTCAAACTAATACACCTACAACTTTGATTCACTCTTTGTTTGAAAATTCAAACCCAATTGAGTAACACAAATCGATGTTCCAACAATATTTCGTTCTGCTTTCTTACCGCTTGAAGCTATACCAAGATTTTGCAGGATTGTATTTGGTGATGTATTTTGAATGAAGTACCTTTTTTCCCGGAGACCAATTTAGCAGCGTTTCTCTCAACTTGCTTCTATTTATTGTTTTTCAAATGTCCCAGATTCGACGATGTAGCTTAGAAAAACCGGTCAGCAACCGGTGCGTTAAAGGTGGAGGAGCAGTAGAGGAGAATCTGAAGCTCCTGTGTGTGTGTGTTTTTTTTCTCACTCAAAAAAAAGGTTTCTTCCCCTAAAGGCAAAGATTCATTTCACTCCAAAAAGGACACAGAGTTTTCACTCTAACGCTTACGGTTTTTCACAAGCCACAGGAATCGGGTTGCTGCCGTTTTTTTATCTTCCTTCTATTTTTGTGTCATTCTTTTTCCCCTGTTTCGAATCCATTGAGCCGCACATCGTCCAACCACATTTCAACTTCCAAACATGTCCTGGCACGAACGGCTCTAGGGTGTTGCCGCTTTTTTTCGGGGCAATGTTAGCAAAATAGAATGTACCCCCTCCAAGTGGGTAGGGAGGTGACTGGTGGGGGGCTGCGGGCTGAGTAGCAAATGTTGAATGAAAATCCTTTCCTACCGAGAATGACATTATTCTGCACTGGACGGCGATAGGCTGACGGAAGGCATGAAACCGAGCGAGCGTGTACACGGCTCCAGAGATAAAGGATACCCGGTGGGAGTTTCACCAGGTACTACTACCAGTGAACGAGCATGCCCATCCATCCGTTTCGCAAATGGGAGGATTCTACATGAACCGTAAAATATTAATGAGCAACTTTATCCGCCCGCAGGGCTGCCCAAAGCTACGCGACCCGGTCGGGACGGAGTTGTGGAAGAACCCGTGGGTCTATCGAAAAGTTATTCGACTCTAATGAGAGTGGCGTGTCACTCTGTCTCCCTCTATCTCTCTCTTGCCCGGCGTTCGAACAAGAAGTTAAAAGAAATGTTCTATACCGAAAAGCTTTCCGACCCAGAAAGCATTGGTGAGGATAAAAGGTGCAATCAAACTTAACACCTTGGGCAGCATTTTTTGTAATTTCCCGAAGTGATGTTTAGCGGCGGTCTTGTGAGGAATCGTTGTTTCCCCGTCACGTCATGCCGGCGGGGAGGGGAGCGTATGAAATGGTATCGACCAGCTAAAATATGCTGTCCTATCAAAACACAACTCGACACGCTGATGCTTTTTTCGTCGATGGTACATTTAACCTCATTTCCACCGTTTCATGTTGCGGGGGGAAAGATTCAAAAGTGTTCCTGAAAATTTACAATCTAAAGCAAACGTCCGGAGGGGTTTGACAGAAGGGAAAAAAAAACATGGAACGGATAATGCAGCTTGAGTGTCCTTTATGATTGCAATCAAACCGATGCAAAAATTGGGTTAAAATTTCAGTGCTACTCCATAGAGAATAGAAAATAGGAGATGTTTTACCATACTATTTGCTTGAGTGGTTGGCTGCACTATGCTTTTCTGAGCAAGAACTTAGTGTTAGTGATAGTACAATCAGCGTTAAAAACCATGTAGCAAAAGACTATAAATTAAACTATTTTTTCAAAATATTGTAATGACTTAAAAATTTTTTTTTATATAATATAAAGGAAATATAATAAAAAGTAAGTTATTAGACCAAAAAGAAATCATAAATGATCTCTTATTTTAAGGTCTGTTTGAGGTCTATTAAGATTTCCTATTTTTAGAGAATTTAATACGAATTGAAGCGATACACGTAGATGATATCTGGGGACGGTATATGTGGGTAGTACCTGTGAATAATGAGAAAAAAATTTTTGGTCTGAACTCTAAATTACTCTTTATGACAGTTTTTCGGATAGTTTCTTTCAATTTCCGAAGTTCATAAAGTGTATAATTATACATTTTGTGGGTAATATACACCATTGCCATAACAGTATTGTTTGGAAATTTATTACCAAAAACAAATAGTGACAAAATATAATAAACCATAAATTTTATTAAAAAAAACCCCCAAAATGCTCGAATTTGAGGATTGGAATCCCTTTTTTCGTTTATTATAACTTTGCAGAACACCTTTTTCTTAACCTTTAATTACACTTTGTCTTTAATTAGCAAATAATAAATAACATTTTAGTTAAGTTATTGTCTTAATTAGCAAATGAACATACATAAATAAAGATCTTCAGAATGAAGAAAAAAATTAGAGATAAAACAATGTTTCGAGTGAATTTGTTTATATCAATTTCGTATATTTATGGAAAAAAGACATTTCTTTATTAGCTGCGAAAAAAAAATAATGGAATGAAAATATATAAAAGTTAGATTCCCTATTCATAACACTTAAACCATAATTTCTTTTATTTTCATTAGAATATTTTGAATAGTTAATAGAAAAAATTCCAGAAAACACACAATAACTTCCGCGAAGCGCACGTAAATAATCGCTTAATAACACAAAAATAACATTTTTCCCCCACTCCCAACAATAATTCCATAGAAAATGTTAGAGAAGAACATGTAGGAAGTTTGGCAAATGGAAAAACAATATTCCGTTGATCGTATACTGTTCTACGATGGAAAACAATTCACCCATAACCATGTTTAGCCGTTAGCTTCATTTCAACAAAATCGACCAAGTGGTGCAGAAATATTTACTGTGCAAAAATGGACACGGGATACATACACCATAAAGAAAAAAAAACAATTCCACTGCCCATCGTGCGAATCGCCGAATGTGACACGAAAAAAAACCAGAAACGAACCCATCAACCTCCCATGAATGTTGGTCGACTCTTGTGTATTTTTTGTTGTTGTTGTTTGGCCTCTGCTTCACTCCAATCCTTCAATCGTGGTGTACGTGAAAATGAAAGAGAAAATATTAATTAAAAAAGTTTTACTTCATTCGCGTACCATACCACGGGGTTTTGGCGTTCGGGTTCGCATACTGACGCGGCCGTAAAAGCGGTAATGTTGCACAGCTGTGGGTTCTGGCATGGTGGCGGTGTTTTCCGATGCCTTTGCGAACCTTTTGTTCTTGGAGCAGGAACTAGGACGGTACCGGAAAATTGTACTGCTTGTTGAGCGTGTGAATGAACGCTAGGATCAAGCTTTTGCTTAACCAGGCGGGCAGTTCGTTACTTTACCACCCCCGGAACAACATTCAAGTGGTTCCGACGAGCTGTTGTCGGGTGGAATATGCATAAATGGATACACACAGCATAAAGGCAAGAAAAAAACCAGTCTGCCGAGGTTCTGTTTCGATAGAGCAAAAGATTCCTCGAGGGTAAAATCTGTACTCAATAAAAAGGTGCATTAGCACGGGTACAGTTGAGTTCTAAAGTGAATATAAAAACATTGCAAAATTAAAGCTGTAAAATTGCATTTGAAACATCGTATAACTTACTTTGTGTAAATATTAAATTTAGAAATATTACAAACAAAAGGTACTCCAAAAAATTTACTAGTGCAAAATGTGCTAACGAAAATACTCGAACTAACAAGAGAAACGGACGATGAAACCTAATCACATTACAATTACTCACAATCAAAGATCCTTATTTCTCTCCACAAAGCCCATCAACAGCGAACCCACAAACGACGTGTGGCTGCGAGCACAGTCACACACACACACATCGAATCGAGCAGTCCAAGACCGCACCGCGAAACTTTGCCATTTCAATTTCAATTTTCAACTCCATTCGTAAGTGGCTTATTCGAGGCTGAAACCATCCCCGGGTACAATACTCCCTTATGCCGATCGTACTACCGAGTGTTCTGCTGCAACTCTATCGAAGCAGAGAGAGAGAGAGAGGGAAGAAAAAAAATGCGAATAGTTGTTCTAGTTCATTTTACGTTTTGCTTTTTTACTTTTTCCTGACTTCCTTTTATTTTCGTCCTCCTATTTGCCACACTTGAATATGATTGCATTTGGCATGTTGCACCATCATCATTGCAGCAAAAATGGAACTAGCGAGCGTACGGGGATGGATCTCATCCGTATCTTGGTGCCAGTCGTTACAGCTCACTTCGCTCGTACGAAACACTCTATGAAACGGATATTGGGCGGACGAAGAATCGAATGCAAGATGCGGTCCATGTACTATAAGCGAACAGGCAGCTCAGTTCTACACTACGGTACTTTTGCAGACACCCCGCACTGAGCATCTTGGGTCTTAAAGGGTCTACATAATGTTTCCTTCCACTAGCGCTCACTGTACCGGGTGGTTCCCCAGTTATTTGTCTCTATACGGAACCTTGGAAATTGGTGTGATTTTATGTGATCGACTTCCTTGGAAGGATGCAGTTGGAAATTTTATTTAAAATTAATGATTGTTAATGTTGGATGTGTATGCTATTTGTGTCCGTGTTTTTTTAATTTACTTGAATATAAACGCTTTGAGCAACTTCATAAATATTGTTCTATGTTTGACAATTAAATTTATTATTTTCTTTAACCTAACTTAACTTCGTTTTGTCTTATTTCGTCTTTTTTTCTTCTTTTTAGATATCTTGCTTTTTTATTTTCTTTTTTCTGATTTGTTTTTTTTTCTTGTTTAGTTATTTAGTTTACTTGTAGTTATGTTTTAGCTATTTTGCGTTTTATTATTTTTTCTTTAATATTTGTAGCTTAATTAACGCTTTTCTTGAATATTTTTTTTTGATGTAAGCATTTTATAATTTTTTGCGATTAGAACTATGTTGCGGTTGTTACAAAGTTTCTTTTACTTATACCTTTACAAATACTTATGTGTATAAAACATTAACTTGACCCAAGAAGTCAGGTTTAGTAAAATTACGCAAACATATTTTTATGCAAATTATTCTGAACTGTAAATCGAACATGTAGACATTATACAGTCAACTCAACAATTCACTGTTTCTAAAACATTTTACTAAAAAATTATAATTTCAAAGGAATAATGTGTAAAATGCTTCACCGTTTGATTTTACACAAACAGTCTTAAAGTTGCACCGAATCGATGGCTTTTTTAACAATTGTGAGCAATAGGGCATGAAGAAAGAAAAAAATACAAACACCCACTGATACCAATATAAGAGCATTCGACCGTAAACCTGCGTCCCATTTATAACGAAATGCAAATAAACTGTGCGCAGAAAATCCTTCTCCTAATTATTTATTTACCTTCACTTACCGGTTTCACAACTGCACCACCGGAAACGATTCGATTCGAGGCCGGGTTCGAGTTTATTTGCTGACTGCGTGTATCCGTTTGGTGTTGGAAGTATTTTTCGCAAACTAATTACCCGCAGTAAAGCATACTAAATGGTTGTGGGAGGGGCGATTTTTTTTCTTCTGAGAGTACTATCATAAAACCCAGATATAAATATTGTTAATTTATGTGATTAAAATTTGCATAAACTACAGCACTCGGTACGTACCTTGTGCTGTGAACGGAAGAAAATTGTCATTTGGCTTCTTTTTGGGGGAAAAGGTTTGGCTTGCCACTTTATAGAAACGAGCTTGGTGTTCTCCTTTTTTGCATCTTCTGCATACGATTGGCAATCGTGGAATATCGATACAGAAATAGGCCGCTTATGATGCTCCAATTTCCCAACCCTTTGCTTCCCACCGGCAGATCAAAACGGTTTTTGCAAAATATGGGTGAAATATTGTGTATTCCATACCCGTGTTCTGGCAAAAACCCGGTTTTGCACATTACCGTACCGAGTTGGAGAACGGGAAAAACTAGACCATTTCGACCAGCATACGAATCAGACGCGGTGTGCAGAACGGGGAAAGCTGGCGGTAATTTTTATTATTAGAACTAACGGAACGGGCAAAGTGGAACGATTTCTGTCGGGCAGAACGGAAGAAGTGGCGCTAAAACGCTGCACTAGAGAAGGAAATCGAGCTATCGAATCCATCTGCAAACCAGTGCCGTTCATTCATATCCTGAAACGACATATTCCCTTGTACCATCGCCATCACCATCATCATCAGCATGATGGTCGTTGGGAAAGTCCCGTTTTTTGTGTTTGTTTTGTCTGCTTCAATTCTTTCAGCCTGAGCAAATGGGTTAGCAAAAATGGCATTCTCAGAACCCGAGGCAAAAGCGGGTGGTCTGGGCTATTACGGTGGCCAGTTTGCTCTATTGACCAGCTGGCTCTAAGCTTTTACCCACACCGCCCGTTTATGTCTTCCACTTGCCGTGTGCCATGTTGCAACTATATTCCAGCCATCGCGGGCATAACTGAGATTAACGTTTATGCTTGCTTGTCGAGAGTTTAGACACAGCCAACACGGGCTGTAAGTGTTGGGGATGGTGGATGAGAAGCAAGAGGAGGATTGTTTTATCCTGTATCAGCATATGTTGTTCGAAATGGCTTGCATCGAATGTGGTCGTTGGGTGATTAGAGTGGGTTAGCTTGCAAGAAAAAAAAAACATAAAGAAACGTGTTCTATGAGAAGTATGATAAGACAGAATAAAAAATAGGCAATATTTGTATGCTGGTAAGATTTAATTCTCATCAAGGGGTTTTGCTAATAATATGCCGAGAATGTATTTGGAAAAAGGGGGGAGAAAAAAGGTCGACCTAATTTACTCAATATTGCAGTAGAGATAACAATATTTTAAAGGATATTCACTCGATATGTATAATTAAATAACTAAATTTACGGTGTTTTTTTACGTAAAATTTGATCTAACAAATTTTTAAGATTGTTCATGAGGAGTTCCGAACATTCTGCTCATTCAAAAGGTCCTTCCTCGATTCAAAAGGTCGAATAGGGAAAAACCTGTTACAATTTACTCTTCAAACAGTTTTAATTGATCTTATCTGGTATGCTAGATATTTTTTCTTCATTTTGTTCGATACCATTCTTACCGTTGATCATTTGAACGCTGAGAAGTAGCTCGTAATATAGGACCCACTTTTGTTCCCACCATATACGGAGCACAAACTGTAAATTGTTTTTACACTTGTTTTAACTGAAAACATGCCAAGTTTTCCTCAAAAAACAAAGCAACGGCTATAAAAATGCCCAAATATAACGATAGAATATGTGATGTCTTAATGAATTCTAGAATTCCTGGTGTTAATGTACCGGGAAGCGTCATCTTTCCTAAAACGCTGAAAACTGTTGTGTAGACCAAATAGTTGTTCGAATGTATTAACTCTCTGTAAATAGCTATTACACATTCCTTGGTAGTTGTTCACATGACAAAATTGTCATCTCACTTAAAGTTACTTCACTCAGCAAATGTTTGTCACCCAACCGCATACATCGATTATACATAGAATTAATTCTAGCGGTTAGCGTTCATCAATTTGCAGCACCGTACCTCATGTGAAAGGGGGTGAGCGTCGGAAACGTCGGCATTGAAACATGCCTACCCGGTACCCGGGTTTTTGTGTACCATTCCATCCCTTACCATTTTCACTATTATTGCTAAGTTCTGCCAGCTTCAAGAGAATTGTTACGCTAGGGCGGGCCTATGTTTCACAATCCCGAAATGCATAGAATTTCCGTTTCCGACTCGGGCAGGAAATGACAACGGTACCGACGTCAATGAGATCCCCCCTTTCTCTTCCCTTTTCCTCGTTTTGTCACCCTTCCACCGTTCAAATTCTTTCAAATATACACACACACACAAGCAGGACTTAATTATCGTACCCGGGAGCGAAACTTCGGAGAACCGTGATTGTTGACTTTTAATTAGTTTTACCGATTAGACTTATTTACACGGGGAATCATCGACAGCATGATGTGGCCGGTGTCTTTAAGTTGCCTTGATCGACTTCCATCCGCAGATGTGAATTCGTCTTCAAATCAAGTTTAGAAATATAAAAAAATATTTAGTCACCAAAAAGCAAAAGAATCTAAGAATAATGAAATTAATAGGACAAATAAGCCATTCGCTAGGCTAATTTTGATATTCAATCCCTGTGGCGTGCCACTGTTTTTTTTATTGTTGCTTGCTTATCACATTGACTGATTGTGCGCTGTTTTCTCCTTTTCTTTCATTCCAGAACTGACAGCCGCTTTCGATTCGCATCTCCGGGGACCTTCGTTCGTGATGGAGCCACCGTCTCGGCTCGAGTTTTCCAACTCGTCCGGCGGTTGGCTGGACTGTTCTGCCTCCGGAAGTCCTCAACCCTCGATCGACTGGCTGTCGGTGGATGGGACGTCCGTCGGTGATGTCGGTGGTGTACGGCGGGTGCTGCGCAACGGGACGCTGGTGCTGTTGCCGTTCCCTGCCGCCGCCTACCGGCAAGACATCCACAGTACAATCTATCGATGCGTAGCGTCAAACACCGTCGGACGGGTCATCTCGCGGGATGTACAGGTCCGGGCAGGTAAGACTTCATCGACAGCCCGATTTGATTCAACCATACCTCGGGCCCGGGTTCAATTTCCGCCGTACGGCTACTAACCACGTGCACGCAGCAAAAGCACTGTAGGTACTGTAGGGAATCACGAATCGTATCGCAACGAACACAAAGACAAACGCCGACAATGGAATGGCGGGGTGGAAAAAAAGTACAGACGAAGGGACCCGGACCCGGACACGAGGGTAACTTTTCCGGTTCCGCTCGAACACGCTCTCAATCACATTATAAACGAGAAAATCTCGTGCTACGTGATTGGAATTAATTCCGGAATTTTTACTCTCTTAATCTTCGAATCTTTCCTCACACCCTCGGGCCTAATGCTTTCCGAAGATGGATCGAAGAGGTCCGGTACGGGGGCTGACGGGGTTTTGCACGGGGACAATTCCATGCCGATGCAATGTGCCGTTGTTTGTGTTGTTTCTTGCCCCATACTGCCCCCCCCCCTCATTGTCCTTTTTGCTACACGATGCTTCCAACCGTTCGTTATT
>CM028106.1:19749561-19779146 GCA_016170015.1 Anopheles longipalpis
ATGAGACCAGCCAAGCACCATTCCAAGCTGTGGCAAATTTGTTTTTCCAAAAACCTTCCCTAAGAGGCTTAGCTGCCTTCCTGAACTACATGTTCAGCTGCAAAAACCGCACTGCGGGTGTGTTGTGATAAGGTAATAAAATGTAAATATGTGTGGAGTTTATACACTTTTGCAGGCATTAGATAACAACCATTCACGTGTTAATGTCTTCATCTCGTTTTTAAGTGCCAATTGCGTTTAGCTAGCACTTTTTTTTCTTAGATTTGTCTACATTAAAGATTTTAGCAAAAGATTAACTACAAAATTCGTTAGAATAGATCACTTGTGTATAAAATTGTTTCGAACTTTGAATAGCAGGAGATAGCAGCATCAATGATATCAATATTTATTAGTTGAATCAGCCGAATCATCTTACACAAGTGGTAGCAAAAGGATTCCCTAACATTGGGCTCGTTACAGGAGGTTTCAGCAGAAAAGTGGATCTTACCAAAACCCAATCATATCACCCTTAAGGGTCAAACGGAATGAAAAAGATACACACCTCAACCTTGCACACCTTACCCCAAGGACTGTGATAAGTAGAACTAGTAGGACAAAAAAAATACTCCCGGGACGTATCAGGTGTTGCACATTGATTATGACGAATGTAACGAAATAATAAAGATCCGTTTTATTTTTCGTAATATGATTGGGTTTTTGCTTCCCACCAGTCCTTATAGTGAAAGGGGTTTCTAGCCTGAAGGTGGAACTATCCGGTTTCTAGCAAACTTCCCGTTTGACGAGAAGAGACCAAAATTTTACATACTTTTTATGGCACGGCACATCGAAAATTGTCCCAAAAAACGTGAGGGTTGTACCTTTATTTCGGAAGGCTTTTTTTTGTTTGGCGCGAGTCGAAAAGGTTGATTGGTTCCATGAAGGACCGTCGAGTGAAATGCCCCCGGTTTACGTGAAATAGAACCAATACCTTTTACTCTTGATGGACTCATCAACACGTTCCATTGTCGTTGACCGTTTTGAGGATCAAAACTCATCAAACACTTCGTGTTTTGTTATTAGGAATGTTGGAAGTATTTTTTTTTGCTTTTTGGAAAAGTATGAGAAAGGACATTTTCACTATGTCATGTATGTTGTGGATAACATTTGAACAGTAGATTCAAGCGATTGTTTGACATGTGGATAACATTGAACAGCCCAATATGCTTACGCTTAAACTCACCTTAATCATTTCTTTCTCTCTCTCTCTCACATATTCTCTCATTTCAGTCGTTGCTCAAGCGTACAAAGTTGACGTTGAAGTGTTGGCAGCTTCCCGCGGTTGTACCGCGATCCTGCGTTGTGTAGTGCCTAATTTTGTTAAGGAGTTAGTAAGGGTCGTTTCCTGGGTACAGGAACCGGCATTCTACATTTATCCATCCCTGCAAGGAGGTAAGCTTTCCAGTCTAGTAAAGTGTCTTTTTGTCGATGTTTTTTTTAAGTACCATTTCTACTGCTTTTGTGCTAGATGGCAAGTACCACCTGCTACCGACGGGGGAGCTGCTGATACACAATTTAGAGTATAACGATCGCTACCCATCCTACCGGTGTCGGACGATGCACAAACTTACGCGGCAGGTCGTCACAAGCAATTCGGCCAAGATACGCATGAATGGTAAGTATCGGTGTACTACTACGTGCACAAAAGTAGACGTATTTCTGTATCGATTTTAATCACGCTTTACTTGGGACGGCATTGGTAATAATATTCTCTTGAAATGTTGAGTCGGGAAAGGAAAATTCTTCCATCTCACAAAAGTTTGTTTTTCTCTCTTTTAAGTAAACCAAGGTGTAAATAGTGAATCTGAGATCTGGTTTAAGTAAAACATAATTCCCTTTGAAAGTAACGTGTGTCAATGCACACCACCATCGATGTCATGAAAATGGCATCCACTGGGGAGTTTTTATTTTTCTAGTCCACAGTCCACATTCCATCGCCCACAGTGTCCAAATCATCTCCCAAGAAACGAAGGATGAACATAATGTGTAACATCTCGCACCCAAAGCTGCAATGCGTTGTTGAAAAGAAAAGATAAAACCAATTCTTACATTACCCGAGAGTCCGGGACAACTCTTGGGCAAGCACTTGGGCAAAAAAAACTCCCAGTTACTCGGACGGCATGACAGTTTCGACGAGCAGGATACGTTTCCGTACAACTAACCCTCTTCGGCAGTGACCAACATCGCCAACACAAAACCGGCTTATGTCAGCTTGCGTAAGCGATGGTTGCGAACGATCATGGACACAGCATGGTCGGGTTGTGTTGGAGCCCGAATGTACGGGCGCTCTCCCTTCCCATTTAATGGGATGATAGTGAACTGAAAGCGAAAACAAATGGAAACAAAATAGGAACCACTTCATGCAATTGCATCAATGCTTTCTCGGGCTTCCGGGATCGGCCGCTCGTTCCTCCTCTTGCTCGACCCTGGCAACGGTTTTTAAGCAGCTTTTTCCTTTGAATCAACCCAGTGGAAACGGGCCCGCTAGCAGCATCGTTGCCGAAAAGCTTGCAGCACAACATTTATTTCACGCTTCATCATAACAATGGGATTAAATCTTCAAATGTAACAGCTACAGCTGGTTTGAAGAGTTCGGGAAGAACTTGGGAAGAGTATTTCAGAGCGAATGCTTGGTAGTAAATGTGCACAACCCCCAACAACAAAAGAAGGAACTTTACGTGCTTGTAACTGACTCACGTCAGGCAGAAGTGACCGTCAGAAACAGTTGCCGTTGACCTATTTTGTTGCGTTGTAGTTGCCGCAAAGAATAATGTTAAAATTTATTCACCTTACCGAAAAATATCCTTTGACATGAAGTACCAATAACTACATAAATGTCTAATTATCTTTAGAAAATTTTTTTAGGAAAGCTTATGTGATGTACTCTAATGTTTGTAAGGTACATGAATTTAACATAAATTTCATTTTAACTAACGACAAAAAAGGAAATTTGAAAATGTACATTTTATACAAAAGAAAACCGCAACATGAACTCAGACAAAATAGTTTCCATTCTTCAACACAATGAGAACTGACGCTGGAAGTGGCGCCGGAACTGGGCGAACCATAATTATCGGCACAATCAGACGCTTTTGAAACAATTGTCCAAAAACTAAGCTACCTACTTACGGATACAAAAGAAATTCCTTTGCGCTAATAGCTTGCCAGCTCCCCTGCTCAACAAAGGCTTAATGAATGCCGTCGGCGAACGGTGTTAAACGATCCCGTCAAGGGGTATCCTCATACAACACCTCACCCAAAAATGCTCCCAACTTTTGTTTGATCTTGCTCGGACGATGTTTTTTTTTTTTACTTAACCATTTTCTTTTGTTTTCCCCCCGGGACAGAACAACGAGGAATAGTTTCGCCAAGTGTCGTCGAGCATACGTCGCATGTTGCCGTTTCGCAGGACGAAGGTGCAGTGTTGCTGTGTGTCGCCCAAGGTTGTCCATCGCCCGAATACCGGTAAGCAGCCATTTTGTTTGAAAAGAAGAAAAAAAACTTCTTCTGTAACTCTTTCTTAACAATAGCAGTTGTTTCACAAAAGCAAGCGTCTGAAGTATGCATGAGAATAATAATACATTTACAATATGTTTCAGTGAATAATTGCACTAGACGTCGACGTTCCATTTTGAGGTTCATAAATAGAAAAAAAGCTTTATATTTATAACGTACTTAGTTACTCTGTTTTGACAACTTATTGTGGAGTTGTTAACTCACTCTCTATATGTCCATATAAGTCCCGACTGATCGCTGAAAAAGTAAAGCGGATACTATTTATTTATCAGTTTACTTTTATGCCAAGATCAACACAAACGACTCAAGAATTTCTGGAATAGCGGTGTCGGTAGTTGCAGTCACAGACATTTATATATTTCACATGGATGATCAAGATCAAAATAGTTTTTGAATTTCCTATCCATCAGTATAACTTCTTTCGTTTGATAGGTGCTTTAAACTAGTGTTGGATGAATCTGATTCAAACTTATGAATCTTCATCAATGACAGACTCTGAATTCTGAAGATTTTGAATTGATGTGAACCTCCACAGATTCAGATCAGCCCGATGTTGTATGTGGTAATGGCGCTGATCTAACAAAACAAGCAGCTTGTACGCCGAACTGGATATCTCGCTATAGATAAACAAAGCAAAGAAGCCTCTTGCGGTTATAGTACTACAAAGGAAAAAGTTGTACAAAAACAAAGTTCATCTCAATCAGTCTTCCCAATCGAATGTTTGCTGGATTATGTTTTCTTCTATTGTGGAACAAAAATAGCTCTTGGTTTCACAGGTAGTTTCCCCCTTATGCAACATAGTATATAGAAATACAAGATATTTATGAGAGTATCTCGTCTATTTATTGATTTCGACTTTCAGATTATTTGTAGAGCTTTTACTTATTGTCTCTAAAAGAATTAGTTAAATTATTTTAATTATAACGCTCTTCAACTCGACGGATACAGTCACTCCATGTAGCAAAATTTAATGTTTTGTTTCATTGTTTTTAAAATCTTCCTATAAAATCCCATTAAAACGTCCTCCCATGATGAGAGGGTAATATATTCATTCCATCAATCCACCGAATAATCACTCCCACGGCATCTTCCGTTCGGTGACGTGACAATGTGCGCTAGGAAAATATATTTTCTACGTGCACAACGAAACATTGACAAAAATAAGAAGNCCATGATGAGAGGGTAATATATTCATTCCATCAATCCACCGAATAATCACTCCCACGGCATCTTCCGTTCGGTGACGTGACAATGTGCGCTAGGAAAATATATTTTCTACGTGCACAACGAAACATTGACAAAAATAAGAAAAAAAAGCCCAAACCAACCAATAACGGCCAACAATCGATGTTTTCCATCAATTTCTCCAGATTATCACATTCCGCAGCGTAATTCGCATACATTTCCTTTCGATTCGATCGACCTTCCTACCGCCCAATGATTGCCTGTTCCCCGACGAAAAACCGTTTCCCGTACATGCCCGTCTCGATTGTCTTGTGGGTTGTGATGTTTCTTGTTTTATTTTTTGTTTTACTTTATTTTATGCCCTCCACACCCCCCACGCCAATCACATCTTGGTCGTGTTTTGCCTTTGCTAGGTTGACAACGTCGAGGGAAAATTAATTCAGTAGAGCGTCTGAGAAATCTCCGCACTGATTTCCATTGCAAATTATATCACGCTAGGGATTATTCTACTTGTACCAGGCTGTTTGGAAGGAAAATGGGCCATCGTTCCAGCTTTTACTACGTTTGTGCGGTGGTACAACGATTGCCATTTCTTCTTAGTAAAATTAACATACATTATTGGAACATTTTCCAATGTTTAATAGGTGCTGCCAAAGCTTTACGAGATTATGTAACTAATTCTCGCTAAAAATGAGTTTTATGTTTAGTAAAGCCTATGTAAAACATTTACTCTAATGATACCGATTTTATGTGTTTTTTTCTTTACGCCAGTAGAAGTCACCCTTTCTAGCTTGATGCTCTCCCGCACTGAGCGGCGCTGTCCTTGTCCTTGTTGTCCACTTGGGATAATTTAAAACGAATGACAAGCGTCTGTTTCCTAGCATCATCATGATTAATTGGATTTGGCAATTTTCATGTCTTTTTTTTCTTCTTATTTCTTTACTCCTCTGCCACCGAAGCAATACGCCATACATTCGTTACGTTTGAGCGGTTTCAGTTGGTCGGTTGAGTTGTTTTTCGTTGGGTTTAATTTTTCCAACATTTTAATTTTTTGGCTACCATTGGGCTAACCCCGAACGGGTCAAAATGGATGGCATCAGCAGCACGTCATCATCAAACGTCAATTTGGGTTTTCAGGGAGGGGGGATGGTGCAACTGATCGACCTAAACTGTGACACGGCACCTCAATACTTCAAGCTGATGCTTCGATCATAAGCCTTTTGGACGGGGTGATTTGATGTTTTTTTTGGGTTTCTTCTTCTTCTGTTCTGTTCCGTTGTACTCCATTGTACCAACTATTGGCGCCAGCTGGCTCTTACTGGCAATTCGAGATCGGTTTTGTGTGTGTGTCGGTAAGCGAGAAACCTTTTCTGGATGGGTTAACAAATTCAAACGCGTCCAAACCCTGCTCGTTAGCAGTTGAATTGAATTGTTATGCAACATTTTAATTTTCTATCACTAAAAAAGGAAACGGGACTTGTTTTTTTTTTGTTGAGTTGAGACCCGACATGAAAACGAATCGTTAATTTATAATCCTCTGTTCATCAAGATTCGACTGTTCATCCCCACCGGGACCGGGTACAACCGTGAGCACGGTGTTGAGCTGAATAAGTTGAACCATTTTGTTTTACCTCGATTAACACACACACAAGTCACAGCGGCAACGGTTGCCTGGCTCTAATCACCTCGGCTCAAGTTCATCAGCTTAGTGCTTAACCCTTGATTGCACAAAGCGCTCATCGCGGCGCCATTCTTCTCCGAAACCCCCCCCCCTTCATTCCGGCCTGAGAACATCAACTGCAATTATATTCATTTCCGCTCGTTCGTAAATGATTGCTAATTACGGTTGGCGGAACAAGGCATCGTTTCCATTGCCACGACACGGTTCCATCCGTTCGTGTTTCCACCCAAAAAAAGGATATCGTCGCTACCGGGGCCACGAGGCCTTTCGTTTCAAAGCACATCGTGTCGGAAATAGGAAAAGTTTGCACTCATTTTCCGTAAAATCGCAAATGGTGCTTTGTTGTTTTTTTTTTGCACGAAGGCCTTAAAGTTTATTGGCTTAAGCGTTTCGTTGCGCTAAAATGGTAAAACGAAGTATCAGGGACCGTCGGTGTGAAACTTGTTCCACGTCATTCCGTTCTTTACGACAATCGTAAAATATTGTTTTGTTTTTACTTTAAACAAAATAATGCCAACAAAACAATTGGTCTTGTGGAGAATTGAAATTATTCTCCCCACTGTAGTTAGTTTTTGGGAAGACGTTATTCTCAACCGAATGAAGCTCATTTGGAGATTAACAGTACGCACTTAGTCAATAGTTTATCATATCAAATCGACAAACAGATGAACATGGATTTTTTTTATACCCGCGTTTACCCGGTGTCGGACAATTTTTTCCTCCTTCCAACAAATGAATGCTAGTGGAGAAAACGTGGCCAAAACCACAGCCAGAAAGAAAGTCAGTAGTACCAAAAACCGATCAGAATCAATCGAAAAGTACTTATCGGAAATGAAATCGAGAACTTTTTTATTCGTGCCCGGGCGTCCACAATTGCCGCTTGCCGCACGTTCAGCATCTTATCAAATTTGAAAACGGAAAACAAACCGCACAAAACTTGCAGACACTCAAGTTTTAAGCCTTCAGCTTCCGTGTTATTCCTTGTGATGCGGGAGTTTTTCTGGTGCCTTGTACCCAGCCAAGGGATACCGAACGGTGTTCAATAAGGGAAGGACGAAAACCCCTTAAGCCGTTCGTCGTACTTTGAGACGCGAGAGTAATCTTTTTCAGCTTTTGTGGAACAAACTTTTCACTGTGCGAATTTCTGTGTAAGAAGAAAATGTACCCGAATAAAAAATACTCAATTTGTTTTTTTGCTTCGAACCGAGTCATGTTTTCAAGTACCATTTTTCCCCCCCTTTAAACCGTGGTCGAAAGTGGTGGAAGTTCGCCCTCCCTCAACTATTGCCATTGTTTGCCGCACTCAATCGGACGGAAATTAATTTCAACATTCGATTGACTGCGAGACGACAAGCTGTGAAATCGACTTCTTGATGGTTGTAATCGAACTCGGCAGACAAAGTTTTTTTTCTCTTTTTTTCGCTTTGTGGAAGTTACGAAAAAAAACTCGCTCTAAAATGTGGGTCGAGTTATTGAAAAGTTGTTGTTTTTTTTCTCAAACTGCACAGCTGAGTAAAGTACTTTGTCTCTTCTTTGCCATTACTTTCATTGCTAGAATAGTCTGTTTCAGGGATAAGAACGTCTTTTTCAGGGTAATTTTTATTGGTTTACTTATTTAAAATTTTGTAATTATTATGCAAGGGATTGGTGTCCCTTGATCTTGTGTCTTGACTCCGGAGTATAGTATGATTGAAGGTCGTTGATCGGTCCCATCTTGGAGTGTCAAAAAATTAAAAAAAAAGAAAGTATTATTGTAGTAAAAAAAATAAATGAAAGGGATTAAAGTAACTAAACGATGATTATTTCTGTGTTGCGTAAATGTCGATGAATCGTTTTTTTATGAAAAGCTTTATATATTAATTTACAAAAAAGGTCATACAGAGTGTAATCGCTTTTAGATCATATGTTACACTAGGTTTGCTGTTTCGATACGAAAATATGATATGAATTCGAAGGGTGCCTGAGGCCTTCAAAAGCCAGAATTACTCAGAACTTTCCATTCGAATGGGCTCACGATGCAGTTGAGGTTTATTTTCGCTTTTATATGACTCGAATAAATCTCGATTCGGCTCTTTATTGATCATTTTCCATTCATTTTTCAAGCGTAAAGTTAGTTGGTTTTACGTTAGTCGACATTTCCAGAAATTGTCTTTTTTAAACTACCGAAGAGCTCGAAACATGTGAAACCTTTTTCACGTGAAACCAACAACTGTAAAACAATACATTATGGATTGATGTGGGAAATTCTTAGTATTAATGCACGATAGAAAATTCTCATTAAAGTCAGATGTTTGCCTAACAAATGATTTTATTGGAAAGTTCAACCGAATCACCAAATTCACCCGTAAGCGCTTGGGTACTGTTGAGAATGAGAATGTGTCAGTATTTATCTCTTATACTGGAATCATTTCCGTTTCATTCACAAACTGAACAATAATATTGTAGTTATAATTGTTAGATTAACTTCTAACTAAAACATATATGCCATTGTAATAAATATGATCTCCTGAAAGATATCTAAATATCTGAATTAATTTCTTACTATATTAAAAATATAAAATTTCAATTAATATATTTCCGCCTGCATTCTTTTCCCAGATGGTACACGCACAACGGGCCCGAACCAATTCCCGTCTCGTCCGGCCCACGGATACGACTGCTCGGTCCAGTCCTGGCGATCGAAGCCGTCACCGCCGAGGACGGTGGTGTGTACAAATGTTCCGCATCGAATGCGGGTGGTGAAGCCAGTGCCGATCTGCGGCTTACCGTCTCGACACCGATCCACGTGGAAATTACACCGAACGTGCTCAGTGTGCATATGGGTGGGACGGCCGAATTTCGCTGTCTCGTCACTGCCAACGGAATGTCGGCGGGTCCGCAACATATCACCTGGTTCAAAGATGGCCGCCAACTGCCCAGTTCCGGACGGGTCGGTGATACGCTACAGGTGACCGGTGTAACGCGCGAAGACAAGGGCATGTATCAGTGTGTGGTACGTCGACAGGAAGGTGATTCTTTTCAAGCTTCCGCCGAACTGCAGCTAGGAGGTAGGTACACTTCGATAACGCGGTAACGACCGTTAGCCGTCACCGAAGAATGTAGATCAGTTTGATTAGGTTGCGTGCCCTGTCTTATGGTCCGTTACCCAAAATTAGCTCTGTAACCCATTAAACGCCATCGGTTATTAAGAAGGTAATCAGATTAAACGAGTATTCAAAACCCAGCGAGCAGCGAAATACCTTGGAGGGAAGGTTAAGAAAATGGAGTCCGGAAATGATCTTTTCGCGTTATGATTTTTTTTAATGTTTTCTAGTTCCCCTCTTTCGGTCAACTCATGCCGGAATTCATTTTCATATTTTACATTTTTACGTTCGTTTTAATAATCTCCCACTACCGGTTGGCAGATATTTAAGAGACCTCTCTAAAGCAGGGATTTTTAAATTCCTTTCCTTGCTTCACAAATTGAACGACGAAAGCGGAGTTTCGTATTATTTTTTTTTTACGCTCAACAATGGTAGGACATTTTTGTTCAAAGTTCACTCTTCAAATTCCGCTAAACATTCTCTGAGTAGCGTGAACCAAAACCGAATAACTACTACAACGTGTCGCCCGTTTCCATTCCGTGCCAATGGTAAACATTTGCCCGATTTGCCAAGGGTCAGACACCCGTAAATTTGCGTTTGTTGTCTCCATCGGCGGGACAAGCGTTTTTGGCTGTGTGTTTGCTTTGGTATAACAATTTTTTTTCGGTGTCGCTTCTTCACGTCTGTGTGTTTGTTTTTTAATGGGTATAATTTTTCTAACCAAACTGGTGGGGTGGATTTATTAACACCTTCCACAATGCTGGAAGGCAAAATGGAGCGCGCCGGTTTAGCGTTAGCAAAAGATTTAACACATTTCGACCGAAGAAGAAATGCAAAACGAATACTAAAACATACACACCTAAATAGATGAGGTTTCTCGTGTTTGTCGTATCCTTCGACCGGTAATTTCCTGCCCTGGTGCGGTTTTTGCAAACCGCAAATTATTTCCACACCGAAGCACATAGCACCGACCATTTCGTACGGCGTGTGTCCGCCCAAAATGAAACCAGGTTTTTTGGGCATCACATTTTTTGGCCCATCTCGCACCTTCAACAAAACCAACTTATTTATGATAATTATTACCCGTGGACCCGTTTGATGGTGTTGTGCTTTTCTCATTTTGTGTCATGCCTTTTTTTCTTTCTTTGCAGACGCACCACCTTCACTGGTGTACAGCTTCATCGAACAAACGCTTCAGCCCGGACCGGCCGTTTCGCTCAAATGTTCGGCCCAGGGAAACCCAACGCCACAAATCTCCTGGACGCTGGATGGATTTCCGCTACCGACAAACGGCAGGTAAGGGCACATACCGATTTCTGCCGTTCACACACAAAAAAAGCAATTATTTTCCTGAGAAGTATATTTAACTAATCTACGGACTATATTGGTGTTGGGAGGAATGGGTGATTTTGAATCCTGCCCGGGAGCCATGGTTTCCTTTTAAGTTATAATGTTGTATTTGAAGCTCATTTCATTGGGTGTACCAGCAGTGTTGGATGAATCTGATTCTGATTCGCGAAACTAAATGAATTTTTAAATCGAAGGAATTATTTTTGAATCTCTTTTGTGTAGATCCTTAAATCTCCAAAAATTCAAGGTTTTACGTATTTTATTGTAAGTCCAACAACGGTGACGAAAGTCATGAAAATTCTTGATGATTTGTGGAGATTAATGAATCTTTTTTATTGAATCGTCTGTACCTAACAGATAGATTTACGATAGATTTACTAATTTTTTATTAATGACTTTCCTCCTTTTAAATTGAGGATATGGTGATAAACATATCATTCTAATAGAACTAGAACTACGAAATTCTAATAGAATTTGCATAATAATAAGTTAAAGAAGATATTAATAAGGTTTGACAACACTGGTGAACCTGAAAAACCTTCGATATCGAGCTCGACCTTTTCTTCTCTCAACATTCGCGTGAGCAAAGTTCAATTAGTTTTGTGCATTTTTTTTCTTTACATAATATGTAAATTCTATCAAATTTTTGACTAACTTAATTTAAAGAAATTTATGTTTGAAAAATATTTAAACAGCACATCGATATATCTAAGTCTTTCTCATACCCTTTACACTTGGTTATAGGTTTAAAAAGCAAATAAAATAATCGATTAAAAAATAAAGAGAAGCTTTGCTAGCTCTTTATAAAGTACGATAAATAAACTGGCACGCTACGTTGCCAACCACATGGGCCGTCGGTATGTTTGATTTGGTCACCAAAAAATATTTCGTATTTCCATCAAACTCGAACGTAACGCCGAGGAAAAAGGTTATGGTTAAATAGAAAGGATTTTCACAACCCCTCCCTAACAACCCACGCCCTCCTCCAGCTGGTTTCCCCCTCCCCTATTTTCACCACAACCACGATTCATTTCTATTTCACATTTTCTCATTTTCCCGTGGCCGTATTTGAATAATCTCGTTTATCTTCATGTTTGCTGTAGCAGACATTGACGGGGCGTTTTGAGTGGTTGGGATGGGATTCAATTTTTTCCCTCTTAACTCGCGTTTCCCTCGCGCTCGCCGTTCACCATTTCTTCGGAACATCTCCATCCAAACCATGCCCACTGCCAACGTTCGTTTATACATTGGGTGCACCGATACCAGCGCCAGGACCTTTTGCCATCGTCGGCCCCAGCAAAGTCGTAACGGTGCCGAGAATGGGGACGGGTCTTTTTTTTTTACTACGGAATCATTTTTTCTAATTTCCTTCTTGCCTTTGCCAGCTTCCGGCAGGCATCATTTAACGGCATCTTGTGCGCCGGATGGTGCGCTCGATGCGTTACCGCGCTAGTTGATCCGTTTTTATCACGGTACGCGGTACGGACAGGTAACCGTAGGCAAAGGGAAGCACAAAGCACATTAACCTTCCGGTATGTGTATGTGTGTGCGATCACGATTTGCCATTGTGTGATGTAATATAATAAAATAAGCAGTATAAAATATATAATAATAAAACCTTGTTGGTTGAGGAATTCTTATCCAAGTTGGTATGTAAGGTACAATTGAGTTTGAAAAATATTTATAATACTTTCTTCTAACATAATCTTCCATATGACAACCAAAAACTTCGCTTCACATTACGAATGATTTGCCAACTTTCAACATTATTCTTGTTTTTTTTTGTAACTCTTCAAAATATAGCCTAACTTGAGAAAGGAAAACTAAAACACCTTAAACCCTCGCCGTAAACTTTTCCCAAGCGATACCATGCTATACCGGTGATCCCGGTTTTCCCAAATGGATTCTAAATCAAATAAAATTTATTAGTTCGTATGGAAATCAATCTTCGACCGGTGGTCCCCCATCTCGCCCCTTTAGCCCATCATGTACCGAAGTTTCGCCACGGGTTTGTCCGACATGCGCGAACGATTGGATGGATCAGGAAGATGGATTTGGTCCGTTCACTTCAATCGCTTCACCAATTCTTCGCTTCACGCTACACCCGATGGATTGGAATGCTTTTCGCATTGCCTTAAGCTTCCGGTTGCCGGATATCGAATCCGAAACCGAAGTACACGGAGTAAGTTCCACCCCCGAACGGAACCGCGAAGCGTGTGGATGGACTATTGTGATTAATTAGTTTCTGTTCAAACGTTCCTCGCAGCACACCACGAATGTGCTGTGTTTATTGAAGTTTCACTCCCTGTCCATACCAAACCATGGAGGTGGACGTCCGAGTAACGGACACGAAGAAGTATGCTTCCGCCTTGCTAGTAAGCTCCGGTGAAGCTTAACCTTCTCCAGTAACGGCAAACTTAGAAACTCATGTTGCTCATGGACAGCGAATCCTAAATTAATGACTTTTCCATGATGTGCCCCGTTCGGAACGTGACCACAGTAAACGTTCCGGCTGCTGAGTGAGTGGGTGGGAGTTCCAGCCTTTTTTTTTTTGCTTCTTGGATACTCCGAAACATCGTCACAGATTCGCCCCGAACGGCTTCATTTCATGAGTTTCATTTTGATCGATCGAGCGCACACAGTGTTTTGAGGTGGACGTTGAGGATGTTTTTCTTGTGTCCTGTCAGTTTGTAGCGTGCTGCTGCAGTTGTTCCAAACGTATAATGAACGTAAGGAAGGGACGGTAAAAATGAAGGCTCGTACCTAAAAAAAAAGTTTTAAAACATACATCCACACGAACGTTGGGAATAATGGCAGAAGAAAAAAAAATACAAAAACATACATTCAAAAGCTCGTCCTGAAAAATGAAGGCTTCACACCGGGTTCACACCAAGGTTTTTCCTTGCTTGCCGGAGCTATTTCTTCTAGTGCTGCCAGCACAACCCTGACGAGGGTCACACTTAAGTGCCATTTGATCTGTGGTTGATTGATTGATGGGCTTTTGGGTGCGCTCGATCTGAGTCATCACAGGCCTAATGAACCGGCAGCAGAGAAATTAAGCAGCACCCCCTTCATTTTAATAAAGCACAACCAAACATTGTATTGGGAACGAAATTAAAACCTTCCTATATCCTTCTCTTCTATTCTTCTTCTTCTCTCTCTCTCTCTCTTCTTCTGTATCTTAACGTTACGACAAACAGTTCTGCAAACCGTCTGCAATAAATCTAACCCGCAAACCCCATGGTGTTGGAGAATAAAAATCAAATTAACGATTAATAACACTTTGCACAATTAAAGACGTGTTTTAAACGAATTTTTGGGGCTGGTGGGGAGGTGATTCCACTAGACCATCTATTACTTAACTCGATAGCATCTCTGTCTCTAGTGGACGTCTCTAGTGTGTCCTTACGGAGGTGGCTGTGTTGCCTAATTTCCGCATCAATCTGTTTCACTCGATGAATGCCTATCAAGACCCAGGCACACTGGAAGGCGGTGGTCTCCGCGCATTTGGCGAGTGACAATTTACCGTGGCAAATTTTAATCGTATAATCGTTAAAATCTAGCCTCTGCTAAATTCAATTTGTTTTCTGACAACTCCCACTAAACCCTCACGGCGTCTATTTCCGCTACCTTCCGCCGTTGGGTGGTGTCCTTTTTTTGCTTTCTACTTCCCCTTCACAAACATCCTTTAAAAGAAGGAAGCAAAAAAAAAAGGTGTTTCAAATGCCTCGTCGAGCGGTTTCATGGCTCGCTTCAGTGTTTCGAAACCGAGCGAGTTTGCGATCCCGCTGGATGCGTAAAATGAAATGTAACGGAATATTTCAGCATGATAATTTAATTACACCTCCGACCGACCGTACCACCAAACCCGGCGATGGTACATAATCCGTGACCGAAGGAAAACACTCGTTCAACACTTTGCACCTTTCCGGTTGTGCTGTTTTATGTTTTCGGGGGTTTGGGTAGGTAAGACCGAACAGGCGCAGAACCGGATCTATCCTAGCCAAACTGTTGAGCTGTTAAGATATTTTCCAAAACGAGGGGAATCACCACATCGCGCCCTATATTTGCAGAAACAAACCTGCATATAGCAGGTACATGACTTTTTTGTTGCCTACCGTGCCTTTCGCACCGTTTTGTGCGCTTAATGCTAAACGGTGTTTGGGAAAATATTTTCATAAACACAACAACAACCGGTCCGGAATTGCTGGTGAAGGTAATGCGGGAGAGCAAAATTCTGTGTTACAATGTCTTGTAATCCGGTAATTTGGTATATCGAAATGTGCGCAACAAAAATGAAGTTTAATAAACTTCGCGAATGGCTGACTTTATCAGCAACGCAGCTTATCGAGGTTAATGCGATGGTTTAGACAGGAAGAATATTATTTAATTAAAGCTAGTGGGTGTGTTCCGGCTTTTTTCCTTTTTGTTTGTGGGTTTTGAGGATCGTCTCAAGAAGGAAATAAGACATATATCTGTGCGCTGTTCACTTGCTATTATCAGCATATTATTATTATACTATATACGTTAATATTAGAAGAGGTCATGTCGTCCATTTTTTGCATTAGTAGACTTATTTTTACCTCGTAGCCAGATAGCCAGTCCTTGATAGGGAGGACGGTCCGGATGGGATTTGAAACCTTGTTATGTTTTGTGGTGATTATGATTGATATCATTCATATTATTCTAATGTCTGGTAGCATAAGCCCTTACAGTTGATATCCTTATGTTTCATATAAAACAGTTTTGAAGAATTCTCCAAAAAAAATTCAATTTTTTTCTTCAATTCTGGACATCTTTTGAAATGAAGAATAAATGAAACAAAATTGCAATACATATCATATTTTAGTAATAACATTAGATTTACCGGTTAGTTTCCAACGTTTTCCTATATATGGCACTGATAAAATGTATTAGTAATATTTAGTTAATATTTAGTAATATTTTTATTATTTACAATTTATGTATCGGAAGAATCGAGAAAACATGAAGGATAATCAGGCTTTAATTAAATAAAAACATTAGGAATTCAAGCCATATATTTAATTTTTGCTGATATTCCTGATAGACAACATGGGCTAAACTTAATTTATTCGATGAATTTTTTGCCATTGCATACACATAGTACACGTAATTTTTTTACACTGTTGAAATGGGAAACTCGGCACATTGCACTGTTCGAGTACTACTTATTTTGGTCCTATTTCGGTTCTTGAACTTTCAGACTTCAGTCTTACGAAAAAAGGTAGATAGGTAGATCATTTAAATAAAATACTGTCGTACTTCAGTCTCCTGGAAAAATCAAATACTTCATCCATCATCATTGGATCGCTTCAAAAAATTTCCCCTAGTTATCAGAGAAATGGTAGCATGTTGTGACCAATACTGATAAATATAGAATTATCAACATTTTTATACACTACATTGATATGTGTTGCATAAAACCGGTTCGGATACCTCATGGTATTCGTTGCTTACTTTTTGTAAACTAAACTCCTATCAATGTGCGACATAAATTTCAATACGATTACGACACTGTTCCACATACAATATCCTTGACATAAGCCTCTTGGGAGCCTACACCCGAGCGGTGCCAAACATAAAACTACACACAACTGATAGTAGTTCGTTATGTTAGTAGCACCTTCCTTCCGTAAAAAGCTTCCTTCCTCTCAACAGTGTACAAGGATGTCTGACCAAAAAAAAAACAAAAAGAAGGAAAAACCCAAACCATTTTCACATCGATCAGCCCAATATGTGGTACCGTGCTACCCGTAAAGGCAGTACATGAAACTATTTTTTATTCCCTTCAAAATCCCCCCAAACCACACCCTTTTCCAGCCCTTCGACCATTTCTCCATCACGCGAAAGTGTTTCTCGCTGCGATAAACTTTTTATCTGCAGCCCATGCAAGAGACAAGAAACGATACATACCAGGCACTGAAGGACGTGCCTGTTTCCGTGTTTCCGTTCGAACGTACAAACCCTGGCGCAAACGAGCGCCTTAGAGCATGGTGTGCAGCTGATAAACTGGTACACATGCTTGCACAGCAACACAACTTGCTTCCCTCCCAAAAAGGGCGGGCGGAAAAGTGGAAAAGCGGAAGTGCAACGATAGGATGCTACTGCTTGTTAATATTCGACACTATTTTGGTACGACAACCCTAAGAGAGGTGCCATGTGCTTTCCGGGTTGCAAACACGTTCCTCGGCACGAAATGGACTGTAATGAATGGTGGTTTAAATTATTTTAAGTAACCTTCATTGCTTGCAAAATTGTTCCCCAAAAGCCATTTTTTATTGTGGCGTTAAATTTCTTCCAATTTACTGCTTATAGAATGTAAATCGAAAGATGGGTTTTCTGTGCTGCTCGAGCAACATGTGGCTGAGCGTAATTAGGCAATAAATAGTATAGAGCAGTGGAGGTTAATGTTGGACATTATTTTCAAAATTATCGTCTATCTATGTTTTCTACTGAAATTTTGCACTTTAGAATTGAAAAATCTGTTCTGCTTTCAACATATCGCCTTTCAAGTTACTTGATCATGCCTGATCCTTACTGAGGACCTCTGTAGAGGTAGAAAACATGTTCCGTTGTAAAGATTCCTTGAGAATTAATTTATACAGTAACTTTATTGTAACTTATCTGCATTGAATCCATCCTCGGGAGAAGTTATAAATGTAGCTTTAATTGCAAATATTAACCAGAAGAAAAAAATACAACACCAACAGTGCGAACAAAAAGTCAAACAAATCCGATGATCTTCTTGTTCAATTAACTCCATTCTTAATGACTCCATTTCACTTAGTTTCGAAGGCTTTTAATTGTTTCCCCGCACCAACAATTCCACTGGTTAAATTTTCATCTATGCTATGATCTGCATCCCGTCCCCTCATGCTGCTAATAGCTGTGTAATCATAATCAACATCATTATTATCATCACACCGTTGGCACCGTTCGGCGGAACCATTTATACTGGAAATTATGCACGGTGTCGCATATATTTTGTCACGTCACAAAGCTCAACGCTGTGTCCGCCGGAAGCGTGCCGACAATTTCAATCCAACAATGAAGCGATAGGGAATTCATGAGAAAAACTTAATCGAAGTCATTGTGCAAAACGTGGCACTTGCACAAGCACCATACACGGCGGCAATGGCAATGCAAGTTGGCCCGTCGTTTGTGAAACTTTTGCAACCGGCCGGGACGAGGAAACCGTCCGGCGGAACGAAAGGGTACAATGGCATACGGCGTATTTCTTGCACATTTCGCGCACTGCAAACTTTCACGATCAACGCAACCGGAAGACTGGTGCTTCGTGATGGCTGTTGCTGTTCCCGGCGACCNTTTCTTACATCTAATACTTAAAACTATTCTAGCAGAAGCGAACGCGCTTCTCGACTGTACTGCCTTGAATCTAACTTAAGACTGTCGCTATTGCTGCGCTACGCTGGCCTCGCAGTAATATGATCCGTACTGTTCCATAACTGCAAGTGCAGCATAACGGCTTGACCGTGGGAGCATAACGGCTTGATCGTGGGACGGTGATCGGAATGTGCTGATCTTTGCTGCTGCATGGTGTTAACTTCAGAATGTGTTGATCTTCGCTGTTTCATCAGAACAAGACCCGGATGGTGCTAACTTGTTTTCTACTGAAATTTTGCACTTTAGAATTGAAAAATCTTTTCTGCTTTCAACATATCGCCTTTCAAGTTACTTGATCATGCCTGATCCTTACTGAGGACCTCTGTAGGGGTAGAAAACATGATCCGTTGTATAGATTCCTTGAGAGTTAATTTATACAGTAACTTTAATGTAACTTATCTGCATTGAATCCATCCTCGGGAGAAGTTATAAATGTAGCTTTAATTGCAAATATTAACCAGAAGAAAAAAATGCAACACCAACAGTGTGAACAAAAAGTCAAACAAATCCGATGATCTTCTTGTTCAATTAACTCCATTCTTAATGACTCCATTTCACTTAGTTTCGAAGGCTTTTAATTGTTTCCCCGCACCAACAATTCCACTGGTTAAATTTTCATCTCTGTTATGATCTGCATCCCGTCCCCAAAACCAACGCTCATGCTGCTAATAGCTGTGTAATCATAATCAACATCATTATTATCATCACACCGTTGGCACCGTTCGGCGGAACCATTTATACTGGAAATTATGCACGGTGTCGCATATATTTTGTCACGTCACAAAGCTCAACGCTGTGTCCGCCGGAAGCGTGCCGACAATTTCAATCCAACAATGAAGCGATAGGGAATTCATGAGAAAAACTTAATCGAAGTCATTGTGCAAAACGTGGCACTTGCACAAGCACCATACACGGCGGCAATGGCAATGCAAGTTGGCCCGTCGTTTGTGAAACTTTTGCAACCGGCCACGAGGAAACCGTCCGGCGGAACGAAAGGGTACAATGGCATACGGCGTATTTCTTGCACATTTCGCGCACTGCAAACTTTCACGATCAACGCAACCGGAAGACTGGTGCTTCGTGATGGCTGTTGCTGTTCCCGGCGACCTAAACCAATCTGTGGATCAGTAAGAGGGATCTTTTTTTTTTGGCTTTTGTTTTGCTCTTCACTCATACAGTCAGTTAGATAGTCAGATTTCTTACGATTGCCAAGCGCGAAACGGTGCAATACAAATGGTGGCAGTAGACTAAGTTTTACGTTGCCAAAGAAAAAGACAATCTACAACAATGAACCACGGCTGACAAGGTTAGTCCCAGTCGTTGTCATTTTCGTGAAACATTCACAATGCTATCCCAGTAGGACCGTAGAATATTTTTCCCTTCAAGAAAGATTTCCTTCACGCCATCAGACTCTCGTCTCCTCAAGTCTCCTCAAGTCTTTGGTAAGAAGTGAGAGAATGAAAAAAAAACTTCAACGTTCACAAAGAAATGACTTTACCTCCCTGGCATACCACGGCAAAACTCCTCCGGCGTGTGAGTTCCGTGTGCAAAAAGGTAGCAAGTAAAGTCAAACATGAAATCGGTGTTGGCAAAAGTTGCAAACTAATTTAAATTCTCCCAGCAAGCGCCCAAAACGCTTGTCTGCGTGACGCCAAAACGGGGGGATAACTTTGGGCGAACACGACAGACAACCCTTGCCTCTTGGAGGAAGAGTTGACTTGCCGCTCAGCTCGGCTAATAATGGACAGCAACATTTTCATCCGTCTCCACATAACCTCGCATCTTATGACACCCAGGTTTTGCCATCTTTCGCAACCGCAAGCGCACTCTAGCGTCAATTTCGAGCTTGTGCATCTTAAGAACCTTCGCCCGGTTACAGCCTGGTAGCGTCGTCACAGCACACCCTCAGTAAATATCCTCCAGCGACAGCGCAACCGAAGATCCAATTATAATGGGATACTGGATTAAACTTAAATATTTCATCTTTACACGTTACCCCCCCCTTTTACAACCAGAACTCAAACCAGTCAAAGCTGTCTCAGGTGATGACGGCAGTCACCTCGCCCCCGATGGCCCATACCATACTAGACACTCGACCACAAAACATACGCTCACGTATGAAACGATTCGGTTCGGTGGGTTCTTCTTCATAACTTTATCCATACCGTTGATTTGCACTTTTAGCAGACACGTAAGCCAGGATATGAGGATCAGGATGTCCCGAAAACACACAAAACCATACCCGACCAAGCGACACCTTTTTTGGCATGAAAGACTTCCCATTATTGTGAGCTTAAAAGCTGGTAGGGTGCTGATGGTGCGGGATGTGACAATTTGTTGTCGGGGAGGTTTTGGGAAAGGGGAGGAACTGGGAAAGTTTTGTGACTGGGTGTGAATATTTTGCGCTTTTGCGGTACCCAAAAACACCCGACTTTAAATTAACTTCTACCAGCCCGAAATCGGTTTGCGGTACACCGTGGTTTTTTGGAGGAGGACCAGTCGGTTGTCTTAGCGGGTGTGGGCACTGGCACATTTGCCTATATATCGAGCGAGAGTCATCGTCGTCGTTGTCGTCTATTGGAACGCTTAATTAGTTACCGCACAAGTTAGCGTGGGGAAGGGATGGATCCCCTTACTCCCCCCAAAACAGGTCCTGCACACAAGACAGTAACATTCAATTTCAGTTAACGTTTCCGAATCTACTCCGCTTATTAAATGCAAAGTTTGACAAGTTTCGTCCGGTATTAGTTGATTACTACTACTCGCAAGAAGCAGGCGACACATTAATCAGCTTTTAAACAGCTTAAAAGTTCCTTGAGCTACACTCTACACGTTTCACTTTCGTTTGGGCACAGGTTCATGATCGGTCAGTACGTAACCGTGCACGGGGATGTCATCAGTCACGTCAACATTAGCCACGTGATGGTCGAGGACGGTGGCGAGTACTCATGTGCCGCGGAAAACCGTGCCGGTAAAACGTCACACTCCGCCCGGCTTAACATCTATGGTAAGTTCTAAGGGCAGGTACCGCGGGTTTGGGGACAACTCGTTTACTAAGCTTTAATACAATTGACAGGATTACCGTACATTCGCCTAATACCGAAGGTGACGGCCGTAGCCGGTCATACACTGTATCTGAAGTGTCCCGTAGCGGGGTATCCGATTGAAGAAATTCACTGGGAACGGGGCGGTCGTGAGCTGCCGGAAGATATGCGCCAAAAGGTACAGTCGGACGGTACGCTCGAGATTAAGGAGGTGCAGAAATCGCTCGACTCCGGTGTCTACACCTGCTGGGCACGGAACAAACAGGGTCACAGTGCGAGACGCAGCGGCGAAGTAGCGGTCATAGGTTAGTATTGCCCTGGAGGCAATTGTGTACTAATCGTTTTTAGTGTCTTTCCATCTAGCCGTTCCATCTAGCGCACTGTACACGAGGGACCAAGGAAGGGCTCCCCAAACAAGGAAGGGTCATGCCCTCGGGAAAGGATGTTCAACTAATGCCAACACATTGTAGTAATCGCACTTTCCTACCACATGAACCATTTGCAGTTCCGCCCAAGTTGAACCCGTTCCATTCGTCCATCCTTTCGCTGAACGTTGGCGATCGGGCATCGATTACCTGTTCCGTCATCAAGGGCGATATACCGCTGACCATCACCTGGCGCAAGGATGGCCGACCGATCGATCCTACCCAGCGCATGTCCGTGACGCAGGTCGACCAGTACAACTCGATCCTGCTGATCGAGAATCTGTCCGCCGATCATACCGGCAACTATTCGTGCGTGGTTCGCAACACGGCCGCCGAAACTGAAGGCCATCAGTCGCTGCTGGTTAATGGTAACTGTATCGTACCAAATGCTGACTCACGTGTTCTTTCTTCGTTTCTTTCTTTCTTTCTCGTTTCTTTTTCCTTCCTTTCCGACACTCACTCTTGTCGCTCTTCGGTTGTCACATGTTGAATTTTTGGGTTGTGCCTACTACTACTACTACTACTACTACTACTACTACAACTCTCATCAAAACACCATCATCAATACTATTACTTCTACTACTATCTACTACCGTTACTAAAACCAACCCCTGCCAATGTCGGTACCGGTGGAACACTAATATGAACAAAACACAACATCTCATCAATCTGGCGATCACTGTTACGATTTGTTTGTAACAATGCGAAACAAAAAACAAACATCTTGTGAACCCTGGCCCACTACCAGTTCCTCCAAACATTGAGCCATTCTCGTTCCAAGATGGGCTAGCCGAGGGCATGCGGACGCGCACCGTTTGCGGCGTGTCCAAGGGTGACCCACCGTTAACGCTCAAATGGCTGAAGGACGGTGATCCGCTGCTGTCCACACTGCTCGGTGCGAACGTGTCCACCCTCGATCAATACTCGTCCCTCCTTAACATTCCCTCCCTATCGGCGGCGCATTCCGGCGACTATACGTGCGTGGCCAGCAATCCGGCGGCCGAAGTGAAGTTCACGGCGTCGTTACAGGTAAAAGGTAAAGTAAAGTAAACTCGCCCACTTCGTTTTTGCCACTCACCTCACCAGCTATGAATCACACGCACACACGAAACGATTGAAAAGAAAAAAAAACAAAGTAAAAAAATGCTATTTATTACACACTCCTTTTTTTGCCATAAATAGTTGTTGCCTTTCTTGCACCACCAAAAAAAAACTGCCAATTGAAATCAGAGTATACAAAACGTAATATCGTATAACTGTACTAGCGCAAAATACTACTGTAATGTCATGATGTACCAATATAACCTATTCCGCTAGCGTAACGTACCGATCACTACTGCTGCTGTTATGTTTTGTTACCACGATCCTTATACTTTGCCCGTTGAAGTTTGTTTAGTGTTTTGCCTTTGTTTTCTACTGCAACACCCACACTGCAGTACTGTTTAGAGGATGCCAAAATAAAATTAAACAAAAAAACCCTTGAATGTCCTTGCTACAGCTTGAAATGCTGGGATGCATTTCCCAAACCGGGGTACATATATACAGAAGTAGTTTGTGATCTGTGCAAGCGTCTCTCATCTTTGCCCGTTTTACGTTTCCACCCTTCACTTATCGTTTCCGCAAGCCAAGCAATTAACCGTTTGATATATTAATATTCTAACACGAATGCGAGCATTTTAAAAGCCTACATATAATCACCAAAGTTGTGTGTCCCTTCCCCAGTTGCTTTAGCACGCAGTGGGTTTGCGGCCGATCACCAGGTAATTGTTTTGTGCACCGAACAAAAAAAAATACTATACTTACGCTTCAGTTTTGCCACCCAGTGGCAGGGGAGCAAAGTGTCACACTTTGTCTCTCCATTTTTTGTTTCGTTTTGTTTTTATTTTATTGCTTTGCTTTGTTATGAGCTTCCGATGTGATTGATCTTCTTTTTTTTTTTAAATATCGTAATGCTTCTCTTGATTTATATATAATTCTTGGTTTTCTAGATATTTGGAACGTTTTTCTTATGTTTGACTGATGTTTTATAATAAAATTATAGAACCACCAACATACGAACAGGATTAATTATAGTAAAAGATGAAACTAATAATACATGTATGCTCGGAAGATTTTTTTATATTTTTATGCGGATATAGTCAAGTAATATTTTTCCGTTTTCGTATGAGACAAATTTAATTAGTTAGAGTTTAATATTTGTTTTTTTTTTTAACTTTTTTTTCTCCACTCTATCTATATGCGTTTGTGCTGTTTTATTAGTTTTATTCTCTCGTTACGTTGTTTACGTTCACAGTAATAATGCGCAACAGTTCAGTTTATAGATGATTCATTTACGTTTCGTTAACACAACCAATCAACTACACTACACTACTGCAAAGCTGTGTTCTAACACAAAAAATATTTGTACGATCCGATACGCCTACCATTATGTGTCAAGTTTTGTCTTTTGAATGACAACAATCGATGGAGTAAAAAAAATTATTGAAATTTATTTTTTGTTTGTTTTTTGTTTGTAAAGAATCGAATTAATTTTCTTTTTGTTTTCTTACACCTTTGTTTGCCGTTTGTAACACATGCCGAAACTCAGCACTAGCAAGCACTTATGCACACGCGTGTTTTTGCGTTTTTTTTATTTTGTGTATATGAATTATTTCATACGCTGTTTTACTTTTTTGCAATTTGAAACAGAAGGCCTCCGCAAACCCAAACCCACGAGCGCTACACCTTCATTTTTTGTACTGCAAATATTAGCAAACCACCAGAGCACACTGTATAGCCGTATGTTAGCTAAACACCTGTTTGTATGCAACTTTTTTTTTGGAGCACCTCCTCCCCCCACCAAGCTAAGTTGTATTTGTTTGTCAACCCGCGAAATGTCTTCTTTTAATAATAAAATTACTATGTGTTTACTGGCTTCACACCCATTGCAAACGATTTCCAGGCACCTAATGTTATCACCCTCCGCCAACCCCCCGGAAGTAAGAACGCCAAATGACCCCACCTCCATTGCCACACTTTGCACCTCCCAAGAAAAAAAACGCTACTGTAATTTAAGCTTTAAGTTTGATTTTGACCGATCTGTACTCACAGCTTCGTAATGCAATATGTCTCTCTCTCTCTCTCTCTGTGTGTGTGTTTGTATGTATTTTTTTGCCTTACAGCACCGTATAAAAAACCCTTTCTCCCGAGCATAAATTTTGTGCACCTTTGCAACAGTATTTTATAGCTCAGTTCATTCCATCGCTAGCTGGCTGGAAATGGTGCTTGGATGGAATTTGTATCGTGGCCAACGTGTGTAGCAAAAATGGAAGCTCCCGTTCAGAACTTTTTAAGTTTACTTTTAAGTTCAACAAAGAGGCAGCGTTTTAAATGCGAAAACAGCTCTTTATGTTGGTGTTAGTATGCTTAACAAAAAACAAATGGACTTTAATGCAACTTAAATATTTTTTTTAATAAAAAATAACAACAAAAACATTAAAAAACCAAAAAAAACTAATGGGAAAATATTACCGTTTTTTAAGGCTTTATTTACTTTACGTTCATTAAAAAAAATCAAAAAAGCATCATAATAGGAAATTAATACTAACGCATACATTAATAAAAAAAAAACCCTTTCGGTAGTATTAGAACACAGCTTTTACATAAACACACATATGTTTTTGAGTTTGGTATGTTTCTGTACCATTTTTATTTTTATCTATCTTCTCTTGTTTGCTTTTTTGTTTGAAGTTTTTATATCTCGTATCTTAAACAGTTTTCTGTTTTTGCCCATTTCCGTATCTATGTTTCATGTTGTCTTTCTTCCCGGAGAACAAAATATTCGTGCCGAACGTTTTCTACCAGTGTTGTTAGTAAGTAAACTTACTTTAAACTTCCACTTCAGTGCAGCAGTAATATCTAGACGTTTGTAGCAGCAACAAAACCAGCAGATACTGCAGTAAAACTTTCAAGGCAAAAGACGGTAGCAAAAAAAAATTAATAAACAAAACAAAAACCTAACATGATGTTGGTCACATTTTTGGCCAGCTTAGCAAATTCCACTTGTTTCGCAAAAACCCACGATGCGACAAGTGCTGTAACGGTTGCGGTTTTTGTTGTCGTGCCTTGTTTTTGAGGCGAAAAAAAACAAAACAAAAAAGACAAGTTGGTTGCTAAATTCAACAGCCATCGTAAAAGATAGTGGAATTATAACAGTGACAAATCTCAAGAAAAGTGTGCTCCGTTAGAAGGAGAAAAAATAATATAACACAAAAAGTGTCCGATTTAGTGTTATTTATATAAAAAAAAGGAAAACATGCACAACATTTGCTGCTTTCTTTTATATGTTCGAACAAGTAAATGTGTGTGTGCGAATGCCTTGTTTTATGTTTATGTTATGTTGTCTTTTCAATTTTTTTTTGCGCGTTTTAGAAAAAAAGGGACTGTTTTCGCCAGAAATTGACGCCAGAAAAGTACGCATCCGCAAGCATCGCACAAAGTATTTGTTTTTTCTTTTATTAATGCAAGAGCATTTTATTCCGAATATATGTAATGTGTGTGTGTGTAATATTTAACTTTTATTTTCTTCTGAACTGCGAGCCAAAAAGAAAAAAGAAAAATAGCAAAGGTGAAAGCTCAACTCATAGCTCAGCAAAATACGAATTCCAACCAAATTCGGTTCGGTATCCGTTCCAGCCATCGCACGCCACCTCGCACTTCCACTCACATGCTTTCCCTCCGAATGCCTCTGTGTGTTGATGCACCTACGCCAGCCCTTTCCTCTCGTCCCCGCCGAGGGCCGCCCTCCCCTCCCCATTCCACCCTCTTCACGTAGTTGCTAAGATGGAAAAGCTTTACAGGAAGCTGCACAAGCCTAGCTGCAATGAACCGCGGTCCTTATGTTCGATGTGCCTAACCCCACTCACCCACCCACCCCCCACCGAGAGAACCGTTGTACGGTTGTCCCCCCCTGGTGGGGAGGTCGCTGCACGAAAGCTAGCCGATCCTTAAATTGCACCGCGTGTCGCTTACATTAAGTTCCACCGCTATGATTCGGTTACGGTTTTGCATCGGAATACAGTGAATGACTCGGTAATGTATGTATGTATGTGTAGAGATGGGCATTACAAACAAACAAAAAATATGGTGATACAGTTTGCTTCTTACTTACGCTCGTGCATTACTTAATTCCTTAAAAGGATGCATTACTATACCGTTTAGCGGTCACCGACCCGCAGAATTTCCTACCTGCCCGTCTGTCTGTGTGTGTGCTGATTAAGCAAAATGTGGAAAGGTATAAGAGAGAGAGAGATAGAGAGAGAGAGAGAGAGAGAGAGAGAGAGAGAAAAAAAAGTTACTCCATTATTTCCGTCCCCGCAAGCAAAGCTGACGATGTCATTATAATGACACAACCTCTAATGAATCTATCCGGCGTCCCAGCTGCAAATCGTCTGCCGTGATGCATATATTTGAAAAAAGGAGGAAAAAAAACCTGCACACTGCATGCTGCAAAACGTGGCTGCATGGAAAGCGAAGGAAGCAAAAACTAAAAAAATGATCGGTCTACCCAACCCTTCCCCATTTGCCCGGTTCGTTTGAAAGTAAAACTCTGCCAACACAGCAAATAGGCGGCTTTTAATCATCAACCGAGACTCGCGCTAAATTGGAAACCCACGTTTTGCTCGCTAGGCGGAAAGCCTAGTGGAAGCTTAACATTTGCAAAAAAGAAAAAAAATGCATGAGAGTTTTTTTTTCCTTTTTATTTAGCCTTCCACATTTGGGTTGATGCGGAGAGACGGTTTTTTTTTTTTGCAAATGTGCCACGGATTTTATTTTCCTTTTTGTCTCGCTTCTCATATTTTGCTGACTGACGAGAAGTGGGTATTTTTTTGGCTTTGCTCTCTTATATTTCGGTGGCAATCGTTTCCTGAAATTAATAGCGAAATAAAAATGCAAAAACCAAATTCGGTGACATAAATCTGTACCACCGCCACTGTACGATTTCGTCCTTCCCCATTTTCCGTGGTTTCGGGGGGAAAATTTGTGAACAAAAAAAACGAATTGTAAGCTCGAAACTGCTCTACATCCTGTTTCTTGTTTATTCACTATAATACCGATGCAACCGCTACTGGATCACAGACCTACATATATAAACGTAATAAAAATGAAAAGTACACCTCACTCACGTCCACATTATGTCTACTATTCATTTCTTTAATATTCTGAATCCTTTTCAATACTATCACTCACTCTCCCTCTTTCTGTCTCTCTTTCTCTGTCACTATCACAAGCTTCCTTGTTACACAAAAAAAACACACACGCCCTGTCTGTTTCTATCTCCCTGCTCTGTTTATGTACTTTATATTTACTACATTTATGTTTTTAATATCTTCACCGTTTTTTCCATCTATCTTTGCACATTCTTGTTGCTATATCTTTCCCATTTATAATGTACGATGTATATGCACCATCACCTGTCGTGCGTTTTTTGGGTGATTGTGTAGTTTTCTATTAACTTTTAAAACAATTTAATTACGAATATTTAATTTAGAACAAAAAATATGTTTTTCTTGTAATTATTTTTTTTTAAATTGACTTTTTCACCTCAAGTGATATTCGTCACAAGTTGAGATAATCATTTTTATATTTTAAAAAATCATATTTTACACAAAACACGTAATAGAAAACTACACTTTCACTTAAAACGCATCTAAGAACTGTGTATCTGTTTGCTGTGCGGCACTTGATCCTTTCTTGATATTTTCTCATTGCACCTATAGTACCGTATAACAGCGACATACAATATAAAGCTTTTGCTTTTCTCCACCCCTCCATGTCTAATAACTATCCCTGGCACTTAGTTTAATGAAAAATTCACATTGTTTCGATTGTATTTGTTCATGTTTTACATCCTACATTTGCAAAAGCTTATATTTTATCCTATTCGAAGTCGAATCGATCAACTCATTATCGGTTTGATGAGTTTTTGGTTGTTTATTCATTAAATATCAACAAATATTTTCCTACCTTGTCCAAGTTCTTTTCCATTTTCCATTTTCAAACAATCAACAAAATTATTATGTTTCAGGAAGATTTTTGCCGTGCGTGCTACTGCAGTAAATGGTGGATAGCAAACCAAAAATAAGAGTTCAAGACCTATTATTGATCGCGGGTGCCATTTTCAATACTTTTGATTCATATTTATTCTCGATTAAATTCAAGAAACATGAGTTTCATACAGCACATCATTATTCCATTCAACGTTCAAGTGTTGTCATCTCAACACTTCAATGAAATTGAGCCATCTGTGTTTGTGTGTGTGTGTTTGTGTATTATTTTTTCTTCCATTCACTCACTTCCAACTGGTTTAAATCCCACCACGTTTCACACCATGTGCCACCATCTGCTTAATGAGCATTTATTTATTTTGAAATTCAATCAGGCAAGTATTAATTACCCCGCTAATAGAACAAAAAGTCACACCAAACGATTGGTGCACAATCCGGACAGTAAAAGCAAGTAGAAAAAAAACACACAGACAAAATCGATTACTCCCTTCAACGCGCTTCAAACATTCAAACACGCTGGTGAACCACATTTGCAATAGCCTATTTATTAATGACGTTCGGATTACTATTTTAGTGGATGCATCTGGTTGGAAGCATTTCCTCGAATGGAGGTTTTGCATGCGTTTTTGTTGATTCTCTTTCAAACCAGCGTCATCAGCATCGTATTAAATCGTTAGCTGATAGGCTACTGACAAGCAAAACATTTCACAAGCTTATGCGCTGTGTTTACAAAGCTCCGATTCCGAGCACTCGGTAGATGTGTTACCCACGCGCTTGACACGCATAACCATCAA
>CM028106.1:19784070-19830355 GCA_016170015.1 Anopheles longipalpis
GGCCACCGTATCCAGCAGGGTAGTGAACCTCAAATGGCAACCGCGCGGTGGTGACGCAGCCGAAGTTTCCAAGTACATCGTCGAGTATCGCGAAATCGATCGACAGTGGCAGTACATCGAGATATCGGATCCGCCCGCCTATTCGACCATCATCGAGAACCTCAAACCAGCGACCAACTATGTGTTCAGAATAATCGCCGAAGGGCCAGCTGGTCGCAGCTCGCCGAGCCAGGAACTGTTCATCAAAACTGATCCACAGCGGCCAGCTGGACCGCCACTCAATCTCGGCGCTAGACCAATTTCCTCCACCGAAATACTCATCAGCTGGATGCCACCGTCGTACGAGTTGCGGCACGGTGAAATACAGGGCTACAACATCGGTTACCGTTCGATGCATGCGACCACCAACAGCTACAACTTTACCTCCATCTCGGGTGATGGGGAGGATGGTACGGGTGAGCTGCTGCTGGGCAATCTAGCCAAGTACACGCGCTACACCATCGTGGCGCAAGCATTCAATCAGGTGGGACCGGGCCCACTGTCCGAACCGGTCACCGCCCAAACGATGGAAGATGTGCCGAGCAAACCGCCCGAAGATATTCGCTGTATGGCACAGAGTTCGACCTCGATTCAGGTGTCGTGGCAACCGCCGCAAGCACACCATACGAACGGACTGTTGCAGGGTTACAAGGTGTTCTACGAGTGTGCGACTGAGGATGCGATCACTAGCGGCGAGATGGAAACGCGCAAGACCACTTCGTTGACGATACATCTGTCGAACTTGAGGAAGTTCTCCAACTACAGCATCCAGGTGCTGGCGTACACTCGCATGGGAGACGGTGTCATCTCTCCACCGTCCTTCTGCCACACCGACGAAGATGCACCCGAGGCACCGGCAGATATTAAGATCGCGATCAGCTCGCCATCATCGCTGTACGTGTCGTGGCTTCCGCCACGCGATCCGAACGGTATCATTACCAAGTACAACCTCTACATGCGAGCGGTCAATGGAAGAGAAGAGTTGAACAACGACAAACGGAACCTTCAAGCACATCAACACCATTTCGAAGCGAAACAACTGCAAAGCCACACCGAGTACCAATTCTGGGTGTCTGCATCGACGCGTGTGGGTGAAGGGAAGAGTTCACGCGTCGTGTCCCAGCTCACCTCAAACCGTGTCCCGGCTAAGATCGTTTCATTTGGCGGACTTACCATCCGACCCTGGAAGTCGTCCGCATCGCTCAACTGTATGGCTGTCGGGCAGCCAAGGCGCGAATGGTTCAAGGGTGATACTTTGCTACGTCCCGGCACTCAGCACAACATACAGCTGCTCGATTCTGGGGAAATTATCGTGACAATGTTGCAGACGAGCGATACCGGTAACTATACCTGCCAGGTGGACAATGGAATCGGTACGGATCGGCTCACGCACAATCTGCTGGTACAAGTTCCTCCCGGACCACCGGTACTGTACGTAACGAGTGCGACCTCCAGCAGTATTCTGCTGCACTGGAAGATCGGCACGACGGGTAATGCACCGATCACTGCATTTTCCCTCCACTATCGGCGAGTGCACGGGAATTTGGAGGAGATGCAACTATCCCGCCATGCCTCCAGTCACGATCTGAAGGGACTGTTCTGTGGCAGCACGTATCAGGTGTACTTGGTAGCGCACAACAAGATCGGTTCATCCTCTGCCAGCACGACGCTGAACGTGAAAACTCAAGGCCAACCGCCGGGCATTCCACCCGACTCGGTACTGATAGCACCGAACTCAACCTCCGTAGTGTTACGGCTAAACGGATGGCCCGACAATGGCTGTCCCATTATGTACTTTGTGCTGCAGTATCGTTCCGTTTCGACCGGGCTGGATGACGAATGGCATCTGGTATCGAATGCGCTTAAACCTCAGCGACGGTTCACACTGTCCGGACTGCTGCCGTCGACCATGTACCGGCTAAAGATGGAGGCACATAACGTAGCCGGTTCGACCAACGCCGAGTATACGTTCTGGACGCTCACCAAAGACGGAGGTATAGCAACTTATATATCCTCGAAAGGCTTGCGTAGAGTACTTTAATTGTTCTCCTATTCTTTTGACAGACCCACCACCACCAGAACTAGTACAAAGAGGACATCGTTCTCAAATTTTTTATAACAATATTCAACTCCTGATACCGATCATCATCACCATCACCGCCACCATCATTTGCATTGCGTTTACGGTAGTTTGTTACAAATATCGTAAGTATCGGTAGGAACGGTGGTTGATGAAATTCGCGTACTACAAATACATTTTCATATCATTGCCAAAGGTCAAAGAGGTCGGCAACGAAAAGACACGATGGAAAGTCAACAAACGACCGATGCACAACGGGATCGCTACTATGCTACAATTCATAAGGTAGCACTGCAAGCTGGTGACAAAATACCAGGTACGTAAAGTGACCTATTTCTTGATGGCACCGCAACCGCAATTCTTGGAGTTTAGATCACAAAAATTCCTTTAAGTTACTGGGGAGAGACAAGTCCTATTCTTGGACTTAAGCTTCTAGCAATTCCTTTAAGTTACTGAGATGAGTCAAGTCTAATTCTTGGACTTTAGCTTCGATCATCATACACAAATTGTAAAGACAAGTGGTCAAAAACGGAAGATTTGTATTATGACAGTCAAGTTTGTGATCTGTTGGAAAAATTAAATTTAACGAAAGGCAAGCTTACAAACAAGCAGGATAAATTTGCATCCTTGTACACAAACGGAAAGCCGTAACTGCCAAACAACTTTCCGTCAGCTTTTTCTCACGGAAAGGCGCTAATTTCAGAGCGTGTGTAATATTTTTGTTGCATTTTAGTCCATAAACTATTGGAATAAGCAAGTGTTTTTGTAAAAACATCAATTTATGATTAACGCCATGTATGTAAATGTGGCAAGCGCCACGGAGATAGAAAAAAAAACTCGGCATTGAACATGCTAAATATTTTTTGCACAATAATTTCGCACACTTTTTATAGAATTTTTTTATTCGTTTTTCATTTAAAGTATTATTTGAGTGAAAAGAAACTTATTTCAACCAATTCGCGTTAAAATAAATCCATTTATAAAATTTTGCTAAGTTTCCCAAAAAAAAAGCTAAGGCTACAATAGCCTTAGAAAATTTTCAAATTTTTAGATTTTTTTTTAATTTGTTTTTTATTTTTTTATACTTTTTTCATTTAAAGCATTATTTGAGTGAAAAGAAACTTGTTTCAACCAACACGCATTAAAATAAATCAATTTTAATTTTTTTTAATTTTCCCAAAGAAAAGTTAAGGCTATTAAAGCCTTGGGAGATTTTCAAATTTTTCGATTTTTTTATTTCTTTATAATTTTTGTTCTTATTTTTATTTAAAGCATTATTTGAGTGAAAAGAAACTTATTTCACCCAATTCGCATGAAAATAAATCAATTTATAAAATTTTGCTAAATTTCCCAAAAAAAACTAAACCTGTAGCGTTAGGAAATTTTCAAATTTTTATAATTTTTTAAAATTTTTTTTATTCTTTTTTCATTCAAAGCATTATTTGAGTGAAAAGAAACTTATTTCAACCAATTCGCATTAAAATAAATCAATTTATAAAATTTTACTAAATTTCCCAAAAAAACTAAACATATAGCGTTAGGAAATTTTCAATTTTTTATAATTTTTTAAATTTTTTTTTATTCTTTTTTCATTCAAAGCATTATTTGAGTGAAAAGAAACTTATTTCAACCAATTCGCATTAAAATAAATCAGTTTATAAAATTATACTAAATTTCCCAAAAAAAAGGTAAGGTTATAGTTTTAGGAGTTTGGCAAATTTATATTTTTTTTTTTTGGGAAATATCCACGAGATGAGAGGTTTATTCGAATTAACAGCCATTCTTCTACTTTAAATATAGTATTCATTTGCAATAACTATATACAATACGTACCTACTTGAAACAATAAAAAGGCACTCGATTTTTCCAAACTTTACAATATTTAATGGCACTCAACCAATCTAATTTTTGAATTTGTATTTGTTTCCCTTGTTATTGCCAGCAAAATCGAGCTATCCTGGCCGCCATTACAGAAAACTGTCATGGCGTCAAGTCGCGCTACAAATAGCGATTTTTCGCAGAATATACACGTATAGCGACTTTGCGCAATTTTTTATTATACGGAGTTTCGCAAAATTGTTCTGAATCGCGTTCGCAAATGCGACAACTGCTAAGTGTTTAGTGACGGGGTGACTTATGACATTTCGGTTTGTGTATGAAAGTTGTTGTTTTTTGCTCCTAGCAATTCGTTTAAGTTACTGGGGAGAGCCAAGTCCCATTTTTGGACTTTAGCTCGCAGCATTTCTGTTACTGAGGAGGGTCAAATCCTACAATTGAAAAGGATTTGATGCCGATCTTGTCATATAAAAGATCGAATTTACTATCATGAAAATTATTCAAAATATTCAGTAGCTTCTTCAATGTCCAATTGTCCAAATCCATTCGGACATCACTTGAAACTACTAAGGTTTCTTGGTGTTTTGTTGCTTTCTCGACTGCTTGCAGAAACATCCGAGGACATTTCGCCGTACGCCACGTTCCAGCTTTCCGAAGCTAGCACACTGGCCCAACCACATCACAGCGGGCCGGCCAACACACTGCTCCATTCCTTCATGTACCACGAACGCGCCATGACCGAGGGTTGCGCCTCGCCACCACCAGCAGCGGTACTGAGACTTCACAATCAATCACCATACTACAATATTGTGCGTTTTTTTACTTCTTCTACTATCCCAACATAAGCACACGTACAGACACACACACACACACTGATTGGCTATTGAACGGCTTCTTTCTGTTTTTGGTTAACTTCTGTGCTTTCTGTGTTTGATTTAATTTGATTGTAATGATTAATCAGTTCTGTTTTGTTCCATTTAATTCCGAAGTGATTTTTTAGTTGTTTTTCTTTCCCAACAAAAAAGAAAATAAATTCAAATTTCAAACACAACTACATTAGTGGCCGATAGTACACGCTGGTATACTATTGTGTCCACTACAAACGAAAAATGCCTATCCGCTTTCCATCATCCCCAAAAAGCTCCCTCTGGTCCCTCTCCCAATTCTATTTTAGTTCGTTTCAGCTTAAGTTTGTAGTGCCCAAGGTGGCCGGTTTTTTGTTTTTTATTGTGTTCTGCTTTTGCGTTAGAAATATAGCGTGGCCAGGTGTAGTGACGTACGCACAACACCGTACACTGTACTACCAGCACTGCGCGCAAGGTGCGGTCGCGCAACGCACTAAACGCATGCTAACGAAAACTTTCCTTCCCACCCCCTCCGTGTTCGCTTCGCTGCAGAATTCGTCCAAGGGCCGCCGGAGACACTCGCGCAAAACGGAACCCGAAAGCGAAGAGTCCGATTCGGACCCAGATCAGTTAACCTCCAGCAGAACCGAATCGTCCAACCAGCTGGACGCGAAGATGAAGCACAGTAAGGAACTGGACGTGGCGGCGGGCGGCCCAGGCGACCACGGCTATAACCCGAACCACTATATGCGTTCTATTCCAGGTCTCATATATCACGGCACGCAATCGAGCACATCGTCCGATTTGTCGCCGATGTCCGAACAAAAGTCCTTACCTCGGCGTGGCCGTTCAAGGTACCATCATCTTCACCTTCATAACACTAACACCACACCAAGACACAAGTCCTCCAAAGCTCAGTCACCATTAGCGTCACCCCGTAGTAGTTGCCAGAACGATAACGTCCCGATACAGCTTCCCCGCATGCCGTCCCAGTTTCGCCCCATACACAGTAGTAGAACAATCGGCTCCACCAACTCTCGTCTGTCTCCCAACTGTTGATGAAATGGGTGTGCGATGTGAGGTGCAGGGAGGAACAAAAAANCCAGAACGATAACGTCCCGATACAGCTTCCCCGCATGCCGTCCCAGTTTCGCCCCATACACAGTAGTAGAACAATCGGCTCCACCAACTCTCGTCTGTCTCCCAACTGTTGATGAAATGGGTGTGCGATGTGAGGTGCAGGGAGGAACAAAAAAAAAATAACACAAAATGGAGCAAATCGCGCGGCGCTGTACTTGTTGAAAGCGATACATATAGCTACATAAGAACCCGCTAAAATCGAAAACCAATCGAAGTTAGTCGACTGATTAGGCAAGGATAATTCTGTTTAAACAAAACAAAAACCAAAAAAAAAAACCCTTAAGTACAAGCAGCCGTAGAACGAAAGCTGTGTGAATAAAGCAAAAACTCAAACAAAAAAAATTATCCGCGTAAAGGGGTACACATTATTAATGAGACAAACAAACAAAAAAAGAAACCCCCAACTAATAGCAAAAAACGAGATAAAGACAAAAAATGCCTCCTCCAAAAGACCAAATCTATTGATCAGAGCACTAGCTAAGATGTAGTTTTGGATACGATCAACACAGTGCCACCTATCGTCACGAAACACACCTGTGTCACTTGTCCAGCAAACAAAAACCAAAAAAAAAATATGCAAAAACAACAAGTATACACATCCTTCACCATGAATCTCACCACATCCCTTCATCATCACAAACCCAAAAAACCCAAATATATGATCGTTCCGCATTAGCTAATTGATCACTAAAACGACTCTACCTTCTTCTCGGTTTCGATACCAACTACTACTACAACTACAACTTCTACCACTACTTCTACTACTACCACTACTACTACTACTACTACTACTACTGCCTACTCATCACCTGTTTGTTGTTGCGTCATCTCTCAAAAAAAAAACCAAAAAAAAATAACAAAACCAAACCAAAAAACTTCAAAAATAAATAATCAAAACCAAACGATTGTAAAATGCTTTCCGCTATGGCTAATGATAAATGAATTTTGACAAAACAAAAACGAAACCAAACCAAAATGAAACGCACTAACCCTTTGATGTACAATATTTCGGCAATCACTTACACCTTACGTCGTACCCTGCGCGTCAACTGATACACACTACCGATCCACAACAAAAAAAAAAAACAAAAATCAACCCAAAAAACTGTACGCTTGTTTTACGCGTTTCCCCACCAAAAAGTCAAAGTCAAACGCACCACATCTACATGCCCCGGGGTACGATGCGATCGTTGCTGACGCCGCTCCATCTGCCGGACGGTAGTGCACCGGGCGGTGGACCCCTGTTCCATCAGGTCCCGATCGAGGGTGGTACACCGGATCGGATCGAACTGTCCGAGGCAGAGTGTGACATTGATACGATCAAGAAGCTGAAGCTGGGCATGCGCTCGTCGCTCTGGTCGAGACCGAACCAGAGCAACAGCACTACCGGTGGCGCTACCGGTGCATCGAACGTTAACAGCAGCAACAACAACAACAACAATGGCAGCGGCAACAACAACGTTGGTAGCAACAACAATAACAACAACGGGAACAGTGGCATCGTGGGCAGCATCATGGGTGGAACGGGTGGAGGTAATGCGACGGGCCATCCTTCCGATTACTCGATCGCAGTATAAGCACACAACTCGATGCGCAAATCAAAAATGGCAGCCATTTTGCGAAACTCTTTTCCGTTTACTAAGTGCGTAAGTAGCGACGGGTTGTTGTAGCAGGAACCAGGAATAGTAGAAGCAAAGGAATACTAATGAGGACGTCATCATCAACGTCTCACCTTCGGTACGGGGTGTTTTTGCAAACGGTGACCGTATTTCCACACTATCCGGTTGCTACCACCGATATACAGCGTGCTGGGTGGAGCACAGCCAATCAAAACTAGATAATGTTTTATATACACTTAAACGAACAATTTGCACCTATACACTAGCAAAAACAACTCAACACAGGGGAAAAAAAGAGAACTGGTTGATGAAGATCGTGCAGCAAGATAATCGGGGATCGTTAAAAAAAAAGAACAGAAGCCAAAAGCATCCATTTCTTAGGCTAGCTAGCAGTAAACTAAATCACACCTAGAATCGCCCATTGGAGTACAGCAGTTCCAGGTTAGATTACTAGTGTCAATGGCAGTTAAGGCGAGCGAAAGGATTGTGCGATCTGTTGCGTTTGTCACCTGCAACACCTTCCATTATGCTCGCTCTAGTCTGTTTACAAAAAACCTGATAACATGCGTGTGCCAACAAGTTAACTTCCTTCGCTCTTATTGGTTGCCTTCATACCTACACTATAAGTCCCAGAAGCTTTAACTACGTTACTGACGTTTAGAGACAAAATGATTACTCTACATACTATCACAATTTAATTGGCCGTTAACTTTCGCGGGACTTGCCGATCGAAACAAGCGTCCCAGATCTCTCGGCTACGTTATGCATTCTTATTTAGGTTGGGGAGAAAGGAGGAACTTCATTAGTTTTGGCGTGAAATTAAAGAGTTTATTGAAGATGTTTCTGGGTCAAATATGAACCGTACTGTAGCATAATTTGTTATCATTTTCATAATGCCTTCTTATTGCCGATAATTTCTCAATATTCTCTTCTGTTGATCGAATTTCTGATCACTAAAGAAGTTTTGCAATGTTTGAAAATAGTGATAAAATGGTCTAGTTGTTGTGAGTAGAGATCTTAATTTAGTGTCCATTTGGAAGCAACTCATAATAAATGATTTCCTTCCACTCCCACCAACTACACAGTATTTGGTACCTTCATGACCGTTAGTGTCCTGGTTTGGTCACCATTTGAGCTGCTTTTTTTGGTTATTTGGTGACTGGTTCAACTGGTCGATCTTTAATCGACAACTTCAATTTTTCATGTTACTTGAATAGATTTTTCCTCAACCTAATACTTTCTTCGCCCTCATGCTTTCAATCATTGAGATATTGGTTACGCAAAGACATCTATCCAATCCTATAGACGAATCGTTATTCCAAGTGCACGATTGAACGAAGAAAAAATGAGAATATACTACCACTACTACCATTACTACGACTACTACTACTACTACTACTACTACAACAAGTGTACTATTACTGCAAGGATTTTGTAATCTGTGTATAAAGACTGAATTTTCATTACACTCTTAACTTTTTAAAAGCAGCAGTAAGTAGATACGGTTCCGAATGAGAGGGATCGGTTCCGAACACGAACAACACACCCCGTCTTACATCTTGCACACGTGCACCCAACAACTGGTATGTTCCTGGTCGCTGTTCGTGCCGCTAGCGAGCACGGGTGGCGATTACAAACTGAAGAAGTGAAGCGACTCCTTCTTGTCTCGTAGGTGGAATCTCCCGCAAGAAAGTGGAAATAAGCGGCCAACATTAACAGTACATTACACAGTTGCTCGCGGATCCGTTGTCCACGTAGCTGTCCCGGTTTGTGACACGGACACGGGAGCAAAGGATTTGTTCGATAGAGCGGGTATCAGAGCGGTGTATACCACAATCAAATTTACAAAATGGCCGACAACTATAGGCGCTGAGCGATTTGCTAGCAGGTGTATGTAGTAGCAACCGTACAGTACGTAGAATAGATACAGTGCAGAACCTTCATATGCATTACAGAACCTTCATTTCACAGTGTTTGGCTACCGGACTTTAGCTCTTAGTCCCGAAACGATCGAGCAATACGCTGCAAACGCTAGAAGTAGATCAGGAAATCACACGACACGTGTTTCGGTTTTGCTCTTTACTAAAACATAATAGAAATGGTAACTAGTTTAAAATATACATTTGCAAAAACCAAACCAAAAAAAAAAAGGAAAACCAACCACAGCGAGTACTGTTTTACCGTAAAAACAAAACAAAGAAAATTGTAGAAACACCCATAACCGGTTGTACTGATACCTGTTTGTAAATTTTTGATATATCATTGTGTTTCTTTTTTTTTGTACTAGCGAGGCTATTGTGCCAACGATTCCATTGGAACAGTAGGGAAAAATCAATGAACAGTATTATTTAGTGCTACATTTTGCTACTTGAATTTTTATAGAGTAATGTTTTTTGTATATGTGCACCGTGAAGTTGGTTGCTCGCTTTTCTTCTACTACGTAAATCAATCAGTTAGTGGCGTTAGTGGCTGAACGGTGATCGATTTACACCGGTCTTCCGGAAACGGTTGGTTTATTGTGTATAAATTTTTGAGTTGTTTTTTTTCTACTGTCACATACCTTCGAGAGTCAGGAATTTATATGTCGATTAGTCGTGGCATACAAACTGCTACAATAAAATAAAATAGAAAGCAAATATGCAAAATAACACTAACCGTCTGTCTCTTGGCGGTAGACATTACTCATCACGGAGCAAAACGGATGGTGGGCTCATGCACAAAACAAATACACCGTTACATAAGATACAGTTAGTTTAATCCCCAATTCGTAGCCAACAACCTCCCCCAGTGTGTGAACCCAGTGGTAGTTAAGCGTTTAGAAGGCCAAACATCGAACTGTACGAATTTATTGATTGAGCAAACAGTAAGCCTATTCACAGCAATTCAGTATGTAGAGGGAAATGAATGCAACACAACTGCAGACAACTCATATTACAAAAAAAATCGATACAACTTATATTCATAGCATTCGTCACAATGGACGGAAATTATACAATTCCATCAGTAAAATAGTGCATCAGACAGACATCACCATGAGAGAGATTTGCAAAAGTGATTACAAAATTTAACAAAACAAAATACTATCCTTTAAGTTGTTATTTATGTTTATTTACAAGTGCACTTTCATTGCAAGTTTTAGTAAAAATCTAGTAGATAAATTGTAAAAACTTTATATTGAAATTAACTAAACATTATCAAAGCTCTTGTGGATTGATTTTTAATAATTTTTGAAAGAGTTGTTGTTTATTTATTTAAAAATATTCATATTTATAAAAAATAAATAAACGCTATTGCAATGGACAATTGATTAACTGAACCAATTATAAAAATGGTAATATTTGAAAACAAATCAAACTTATTTTGTTTCTTTGTATTTTGTTGCAAGTACTATTGGAAATGTGTTTTATGTTTTAAAGGGCGTTAACTACCCGCAACGTGAACGCAACAACATGAACAAAAAAAAAATAGACACACTACCGTTAGAGTACATCGATCCCGCAATAATCACGCCATACAGCAAAAGTTTCGGCATATCTTTTTCGGCCAGTTTGTACAATTATGACTAGGATAGCACGTGAACCAAAAACGAAGCTCTGATAGGGAAGATGAACCAGAGAGAGAAAGAGAGATGAGAAAAAAAGACATGAAATACAACAACAAACAAACAAACAAAACAAACAAAAAAGGTGATCAAAATTAAAAGCAAATTTTTACACAAACACAATGCAAAAACAAACGGTTAAAAAAAGCAGGGCTCATAGTACTTCTAAGCAACAACAAAAAAAACACGATTAACTAAAAAAAAACGATAAACTAAATGCCAACATGGCATTGATACGTCTCGTAGGTAAAACACAAAACAAATCAACTGCCCTACACGAATTGTGCACGGTGAAAGGAAGGAAACAAAACAAAACTCAAATAGAAACAAAACTAATAGCAACAACTTTTAATTATAATTATTATGTGAACACGAATGAGCAACTCATTACGCAGCAATGGTGATGATACATACAAAATGAGCCACCAATCGAGACACTGATGCATGCAAATGTAAGGTATATTGTAGGTAAATAGTTATATATATATATATTTAAATTATAAATGTGTGACAGAAAAACGAAAGTCAAGGACGGTAAAAGGTTAAACCATCGTTGTGTCTGATAGAATGAATGTTTCTGTTGAAAATTGTAAAGAAACGCAGCTATGATTGATTGAAACGCAGAGCAAACAAATATAGATTTAAATAGATGGCGTGTGAAACGGGCATGACGAAGCACCGTTTGCACCGTTACTTGCCGTAAGAAGCAAGGTGCAAGCCGGAACACAAAACGATCAAATATTATTGAGATGTACGTTACACAATATAAAAGTAGCCAATAGTGGTGCCAGTGCTAAACAATTCCAAACAAAACCCTTGAATTTCTGTTCTCACTCAAATCAGTAAATAGCAAACGGGTGGAAAAGTGCATTGTCCCACAAAATAAAACCTCGAACAAAGCAAAACGGGATAACCGCGCGGAACTATTTCCACTAGATATGAACAGTCAGCTAACAGACATTTAGTGTCGTAGTATAACCATTGACTACACAATTCCAATCCAAAATTCAACTATTAACAACACTGTCTAAACGGTATAGGAAGAAAAAGGCCAACTGTTCCCATTCTGCATACCCTTCCACAAATGGTATCGAAATGAAGAGAACATTAACATGAATGTACGATCCACAACCCAAGACGATACAGCCAATTGGTCACAATAGGGTGCAAATGTGCGCCACATTAAAGAAAAGATAAGACAGGAAACAAGGAACTTAAAAATAACATGTTAATAAAAAACAAAAGACATTGTTTGTATTTAAACTGCCTGTCTTATCATTTTATACACCGAACTGTTACGATATGACAACAAGTAAAACGTTTCCCATTTTCTTTAAACAATTGTTCAGTAATCTTTGCTGTGTTTTACATGTTCAAATGAGCATTACTAGTAAGTTCAATATCTAAGTATATGTGCTATGGTTAAGCTAAATATGCTTCAAATTGGACTTGCTTTTGCTCTTGAGAAGTTTCTGCAAAAAAAAAAAATCGCGTAATAATTCTTTCTTTTCGGAAGACTAAATTATTTACTATCGGCCGCTAGTTTTCAAACTTCTGGACCAATATCACAACACTACTTGCAAATATTTAATAATTATTATCCGTTTCGTTTTATTAAACCTTATCGATCTTTCTTTATCTTTTGCTCACCGTTACTTGGTTCTCGGGCCTCTTCAAACTTAAAATCGATCGGTTTGTCGTATCCCATTATTTTGATGTAATGTGTAGGGTCTGGAAATAGCTGCGGATCGACAAAGAATGCTTTGTTTTTTACTAAAAATGTGGTGAACAATCCACCCACTTCCGGTACGGTTACATCTTCCACTTTAAATTGTGTCTAAAATGAAAAGAATAACATGTAGTATGTAAAAAATCGTTCTCATTTTCAATCCTTCGTGTATACGTTACCTTTTCCCGCTGAAGGAAAAACGTGATCGTTGTGGCCGTGTACTGTTGGGTGGCAGCATCGTAGTGCAGGTCTGTAATGTATCGTTTAGTGACCAAATGCAACAATATCGGTGTGACGAAGGTGAAGAATCCGGCAAACCCACAAACCGCTACTATCATTGGCATGCCGCCTACTTTGCTAGCTTGCTCGAGCAGAATCGGTTGCGCAACGATACCGCCTATGCTAGTGGCCAGCGAAAACACCTTCACCGCGCGTATTTGTGGTGTCAGACTACCGTAGTATATTCTGTTCGCCAAATTATCCTCCTTGGCGGGTTTGCCAGTATCCGGAACACTAGCGGCATGTGTTGGTTTCGAGCACAGTGTTCGAACGGGTGTCACTGTAACGAGTCGCTTTTGGAACCCGCAGGTACGATTCGTTATATTAACCAGCAATGGTGCCCGAACCAGGTCGCAGTTTGGTATTACGCGAACGATTCGCGGCAGTGCCAATCGTAGGGAATGCATATTGCACTCGTAGGCTACTAAATTACTTCAATGATGAAATCCTGATGTTTTTCTACCGGTAACCTGCTGCAAACAACGAAACGAACCAAAATTGTATAACCTTTGTTTTGGTATGAATTTGACAGCTGTTCTGAGGATGGACATTTGTTGACGATTTTTCGTTGGTTCCTCCGATGGTCGCGCGATAAATAATTGTCTTCCACTAGGATCATCAAATACGGTTTTTTTTGGGTATTTTTAAGAATGGTAACGATTAAACTAATTAATTGAATTAATTTTACCAATATTATCTAACCAATTATCGTCTATTGAAAAGTTAAAAGTTTTCTTTACAAATCAAGATTGATTTAGTAGAAAGTATTGGTTAAATTATCCCACCCAAAGTGAAAAATATTCCACCAGCACAAAGGTTTGAAAATTCGTTTATATACCATTCGAAACAGTCTCAAATAATATAGCAAAAATCTTAAAATTTAAAAAAGCGAATGTTTGCTAAATTGTTTCCACAGTCAACAAAGTCCCCGACCTACCCTGTTTCATGGAGCGGATAGTACTTTGCTCTTTCGGTACGAACTGTTCCGGAGCATTCAGCTTTCAACTCTCACTGTACATCACTAGTTGCCGATTCTCTATAAAAATAAGTCAACAATCCAGTTATTTACCATCTTTTGTTGTAGGCTCGGCTAGCGATTCAGTTGCGCCAAGTGCTGTGTGCTGTACTATTGTGCCTTTTTCTAGTGGGTCGTTCGCTTCCGTTGTTTCAACGACATTCGTCTCCAGTGTTGTGACAGTGAAAAACTAAAACCCATCCACGATGTCGCGCAATCCGGCCGAAAACCAGCTGAACGCTTACCGTGATGCCCAAAAGGTAAGCAGCGACACAGTACATTTCGGCCATTTCGTCATCGTCGTGTCACCACCATTCCAATTCCAAGCTTTGGAAGTAGTCTCCACTTTGTGGCTACGGACGCCTACGGAACCGGCCAAAGTGGTCATTATCATTTTCATTATTGTCCTGTTGTACGGGTTACGCTGGCACACTGTACGCCTCACAAGTAAACCGTAAGGTTAATCTTTATTCATCAACTGGCGATTCTTCATGGCAAGAATTTGTGGAATGAAAACCAACCACAACTCTTCACGCTCCATGTCGGCTGGGTAGCTTGATCGAACATGAAGACAGCATCGTAGCAAGCGCTGTCCGATCATAGGGCATCATAGATTGTGAGTAAAGTGTGGCGAATGGCGAAGAAAAAAAATAACTGCGCAGTGTAGTAAAGCAGAACCCCGATCATTGGAGGCTTCCATTCTTTCCCGTGCCGTTGTAAATTCATGAATCTTACGACCCTATGGCACTGATCGGTAAAAACCTTGACCACTTTGTGGTAAATCTGTTCATGTACGTGTGCGAGAAAAAAGGCTTCCAAACAACCTATCTGAAGCTTTTGAGTTGTACGTAATGGATGCAATTTGATTTTACTAATGTTGCATATTAATTGCATCATCTGTAAAAGACGAACGCTTGCCTATATCTTACATAAAACAAATACAAATAAATCTATCCTACACAAGTGGTGCATCTGCAACCGATAACGCCATTTTCAAATATTTGCAATTCCTCGCATTGAAATGCGACCCCCACAAGTCCAACCCGATGTCGGCCCTTTCCGTCTGTGTTTGGGTTGCCGGCTATCGAGAGCATGATTTGCAAAAAAAGCTAGCACTGTGAATCACTTAACGGCAGTCGCCGGCCTCCCTATAACACCCTACTCAGTAGCTGTACTGCTGTAGACATAAGTTCCGGTTCGATGATGAGCTTACTATTACCACCACAGAGGCAGNTTAATTGAATTAATTTTACCAATATTATCTAACCAATTATCGTCTATTGAAAAGTTAAAAGTTTTCTTTACAAATCAAGATTGATTTAGTAGAAAGTATTGGTTAAATTATCCCACCTAAAGTGAAAAATATTCCACCAGCACAAAGTTTTGTAAATTCGTTTATCTACCATTCGAAACAGTCTCAAATAATATAGCAAAAATCTTAAAATTTAGAAAAGTGAATGTTTGCTAAATTGTTTCCACAGTCAACAAACTCCCCAACCTACCCTGTTTCATGGAGCGGATAGTACTTTGGTCTTTCGGTACGAACTGTTCCGGAGCATTCAGCTTTCAACTCTCACTGTACATCACTAGTTGCCGATTCTCTATAAAAATAAGTCAACAATCCGGTTATTTACCATCTTTTGTTGCAGGCTCGGCTCGCGATTCAGTTGCGCCAAGTGTTGTGTGCCGTACGTGCTGTACTATTGTGCCTTTTCTAGTGGGTCGTCCGCTTCCGTTGTTTCAACGACATTCGTCTCCAGTGTTGTGACAGTGAGAAACTAAAACCCATCCACGATGTCGCGCAATCCGGCCGAAAACCAGCTGAACGCTTACCGTGATGCCCAAAAGGTAAGCAGCGACACAGTACATTTCGGCCATTTCGTCATCGTCGTGTCACCACCATTCCAATTCGAAGCTTTGGAAGTAGTCTCCACTTTGTGGCTACGGACGCCTACGGAACCGGCCAAAGTGGTCATTATCATTTTCATTATTGTCCTGTTGTACGAGTTACGCTGGCCCACTGCACGCCTCACATGTAAACCGTAAGGTTAATCTTTATTCATCAATTGGCGATTCTTCGTGGCAAGAATTTGTGGAATGAAAACCAACCACAACTCTTCACGCTCCATGTCGTCGGCTGGGTAGCTTGATCGAACATGAAAACAGCATCGTAGCAAGCGCTGTCCGATCATAGGGCATCATAGATTGTGAGTAAAGTGTGGCGAATGGCGAAGAAAAAAAATAACTGCGCAGTGTAGTAAAGCAGAACCCCGATCATTGGAGGCTTCCATTCTTTCCCGTGCCGTTGTAAATTCATGAATCTTACGACCCTATGGCATTGATCGGTGAAAACCTTGACCACTTTGTGGTAAATCTGTTCATGTACGTGTGCGAGAAAAAAGGCTTCCAAACAACCTATCTCAAGCTTTTGAGTTGTACGTAATGGATGCAATTTGATTTTACTAATGTTGCATATTAATTGCATCATCTGTAAAAGACGAACGCTTGCCTATATCTTACATAAAACAAATACAAATAAATCTATCCTACACAAGTGGTGCATCTGCAACCGATAACGCCATTTTCAAATATTTGCAATTCCTCGCATTGAATTGCGACCCCCACAAGTCCAACCCGATGTCGGCCCTTTCCGTCTGTGTTTGGGTTGCCGGCTATCGAGAGCATGATTTGCAAAAAAAGCTAGCACTGTGAATCACTTAACGGCAGTCGCCGGCCTCCCTATAACACCCTACTCAGTAGCTGTACTGCTGTAGACATAAGTTCCGGTTCGATGATGATCTTACTATTACCACCACAGAGGCAGCATTCTAAACAAATCTTGATCATAATTGTACAGAAAAAAATATCCCTTGCAACTAATTGCAGCACCAATGATTTTCAAAACCGTTTCACTTCGATAGAGCAGATCGGCGTGATATGAAAACGAAGTTAATTTGCTTATTTATTCCGATGATTGGTATTGGTTTGGTTAACCTTCAAGATGGTTAACTCGCGCCCCCTCCTGTAGCAAAAGGATCAAACTCAGAAGGGCGGAACCAATAAAATAACACGATTGCAAACCTGGTAAACCGAAGGTTTAGAACGTTATTCAAGCGGAATTATTTATTTATTCAATTGGGGGTGATTTGGTGCATTTTTCCCACACAAGAGAATGGATAATGATTCGGCAGCTGCACTTGATCACTTGATGCATTTGTGATTAATTATTGCTTCTTGTCAAGTAGATTCTAAACGCTTTTCTTTTATATCGATTAGCAAGTATATACACACAACCACAACCAATGATCCATCCGGTGGCAATCCGACAATAATAACCTTCAATCACGCGAGTACCTTCTATTACGTCTGTCCATTCTGGCTCTAGTACCCTGCATCTCGAAGTGTGTTTCCCCACAAGCGCAAAACTGCAACTCGTACGTAATCAATTAGCCACGTATTGCTGCAAAGCTTTTCACGCAAATGTGCTATAAAATGAAGCCTTCACCTGCTGCAGAACATCAGCAAAATAAATAATTTTTAAATGTTTCTTAAAAAATTCTAATAATTCTATATTTTTTTTTATTTCAATACATTCATCATTTCAATGCTATGGATCGCTTCCGCATGATCCGAAATGACTGATGAGTGATGAATGTGGACAACAGGCCCATTACAGTGTCATAATAAAAACACGCACGGAAGATAATTATGTACCAACTGATGGGTGAAATGTGATTAACGGAAGGTAATGTTTTATGCTTCCCCATAAAAGCCAATTGTTGGTAACGATCGATCGATGATCTGGTTTAATGAAATTACACCACCCAATGATCTCCCATCGCGATCGTCATCGCCTGTACGTGAGCATCGCAAGCTACGACGTCCACGGCAATCAGTTAAGACACCAGTAAAGTCCCCATTTTGTGTTTCAATGATACATTTAATCGTCTTCTGCTACATGCTCAACTTCCATGGCGTGATGGTTAGATATCAAAGTCCTTCCCACGTCGGTATCGGTACGTGTCACGACACCCCTTCAACCCCTCTGTATGTGTGTGTGTGTGTGCCTTTCGCACACAATGTACGCACACTGTGCGCATTATCGTACGCGTGATACAAGATAGTGCGCCATTTAATGGGCCCCGCTACGTTGAACCCCGCTTAAGATTGCCGATAGTCTGTAACGGCTTGTCACATAACACCGATGGACCAGTTCTTAAGTATGTACATACACCCGGCCTGGCTGTGCTAAGAAGCAGGAAAATAAAAATGTAAACTGATTTCACCAATCAGTCGCCAGCCACCCCTTAAAGAAGGGCGGTAAATAAATTTCTTTATCAAGCGGTTTGGGAACAGCTTCACTCACCGGTGGAAGACTACTCCTTGCATTATGTACGGGTGTTGTTTTTTTTTTTGTTCAATCTTTTCATCCCCGTGATAAATAGGGTTTGGCCGATTTCTTCCAAAGTACATAAACGCTTCAGCACAAATGGTAACGTTTGTGGTCCAAAAACCTGTGATAAGACCACTCTAATCGAGACGTTTTGTTTAGATTTACTTCGGGGGGTCTTAATTACTCGGAGTTGACTTTTATGATGACGCGCTGGTCAAATGGGTCAACTCCCATGGTCGTCACAACAGCTGTGTCCATTTGGTGGAATTGTCAAAAAAATAATAAAAATTAAATAAAACAACACGTGGATTAAATAAAACACACATTTTTGCCAATCATCTAAGGCAATGTTTTTGACCCTGGGTCGTGGGTAGAAATTAGAGATAACTTATCATTTTATGTACAAAAAAATAATAAAACAATTTGCCTACAATAGGAAGATGGTTCGTCCGGTGATGAATCCGGTTGTATTATCGGATGTTTTTTTTTCATGGATGAGTTATAAAATACTACCAAAAGGAGCCAATCGGGTTATCAAAACTGGCAACTGTTTGGCGAATTTTTTTTTATAGCAATAGTCTCATATTTTTTTAGCAAATACAGTTTGATGTTAACTACTTATCGATAGATTAGAATTATAGCATTCGTGCCACCCAGCACTGTTTGTCAAGAGTGTGTTGATTTTTTGCTTTCAAATTCAAATTCAAACATGCAAATGAATTAGCAAAACTCGTCAACGGTGTTGACACTGTTTATGCTTAACATTCTGCACCCGCCAAGGTCAGTAATTTTTTTTTTACAGTCAGTGCTACCTGTACCATGTCTATTTTGCATTTTACGTTTTATTTTTGGTTCGTTTTTATTTTCCTTCAGAATATTCTTTACCTTTTTTTGCACATTTTATAGACCATATATTAATGCGTCGTGTTGATTGCTTCTTTTACTTGCGTTCCCACTCGCTATCTATCGTGAGCCATTTGCTCTGTACACAGTCTCAGAATCAACAATGAAGGATGATAAGCTTTTGGTTGTTGGTATGTGTTTGGAATTATCAATTCCGCCATCCCTACGGACGCATAACTGACTTGTGGACCAGCATTGGCCTCCGTAGAATCTCAACATGAATTTAACACAAAACTGTTAAAATTAACCCACCTTTTCCGCCTTGACCGCCGCTTGGCATTGAACAAAGAATTGTTAAAATTCTTACTTCATTCCTGTTTGATTAGAACAAATAATTTGTTTCTTTATGTGATACAAAAAATTGCAATTCTAACCCGTGTGAACCCAAGAAGCGAAATCTTGTCAAGCCAATGCCACGTCGCAAACATCTCAACGAAAACAAATCCCACTTCAGGTTTAAAAGCACTAAAAACGAGTTTTGTGTCCCGATTATGATCTTGCGAATTCCTCACGAGTCAAGAACTGCAGAAAGCTTTTGCCACTTTTTAATTGCCATTTGCCCAGCAAAAAGAAAACCATTTTATATGGTTGTAATAAAACACACAGCCACATCCATTAAATGTCGTAAAATGCTTGCCAGCTTGATTAGCTGTTTTTGATGTTTCTTTATTTGTTTTGTTTTTTCATCCGTTTAGTTTTAAGAAAAACTGTTTAAAATTAAGCTGCTAAAAATAAATAAACACAACCATGTTTAAGCTAACTTGAGTAAAACAAATAAAAGCTTCCGTTGCCCTGTGTCGATTAAATACAACCGAATACGCGTGTTGTTGCACCGTCGATCAAGGTTTGCGCAAAAAGGCAGAATACTGTACGATTGCGTCACAGCATTACGATTGGCGAAAAAAATTGTTTACAAGCGGCAAACCCCAACGAACTGAAGTAATTGAACCCGGCATGCCTTTGGACTGGTGGCGATGTATGAAAGCTGCACCTGAGCAGGGTTTAAGCAGTTATCGATTTAAAAAAAATGTTTTCAAAATATGTTCATTCTCTCATTGCTAGCGCCAGCCAGCCACCCTTCCATAACTGTAACGGCTGGACCGGTTTCGGAGTTTAATTTAATTTTTCCTCCTCTGATCGAAATTCGATCGTGCAAATCTGTTTGTGGCGCTCCTCTTAGAATTATGTCTTATGGTGCATCGGAAGAAAAGAAGAAGCGTTTTCATCTTTCTTTCTTCACCCTTGGAAGAATAGCACGAGTGGCCAGAGATTAAATTTGTTGTTGCGCTTATTCGGGGAACGTAATGTACGCTCCCATCTGATAAAGGAACTAGTTAAAAAGGCACACATGTTCTAACATGAAAAGTAAGCAAACAATTTTATAACCAAGAGCTTTAGATGAACGAGGTTAAAGCTCACGGTTATAAAAAGTGTGCTAATTTTTTTTGGAACCGTCTGCAGAAATCGCCACCCCCCGAGTTACTAACCCAAACATCGCTTCCCCATCCCGATAAGATAATTCGTTTAGAAGACATTAAATCAGATCTTCTTCCAATCAGCTTACCGCGCACCCGTGCTTGCAAAATATAGTTATTGTCTTGTTAAACTCAGTTTGTGGTGAACCTTATTTTATTTCATCCTTTTCTTTAACTATACTACACGCCATCGGTTGTGATAAGATAAAGCTGCTCGATTCCAATGATGTTGCAAGTTTTCGTCGATCAGACAAACAATAACAATTTTATACACCTTTTTTTTTGTTTTGGGGGGGTCATGTCTTACGCACTACCCGGCTTTTTCGTTCAACCTTGGACACACGAGGAAGAAGCTTGTTTTTTTCTTTTAACTTACTTATGTAACTCCACTGTTTGCTGTTGCAGCCGATTTCTTTTACTTTATTACACGTCTATATTTTCAGAGATTACACTTGTGTAAGTGTATTATGCACGGTGACAAAGCTCACCTATCCCGATAAGATTTTGGACCGGTACGGGTAAACGCCGTGATATCTCTCGGTAACGAAAATAGCACGCCGGGGACAATCGGTTCCGAATCCAGAACCACTGCAACAAACAAATGGGGCTGATATTGCCGAGCAACAGTTTATGCCCTCGGCAACAGGAACCGTTCGAATTTCTATCAAACCCCCCCGGAGGCTTGGAAGGGATAATTTTAAGATAAAATAATTATATATTTTATTTCGTTAACTCACCGAACGAAGGTGTTCAATATCATGCAATGTTCAGCAACCCCTGGTGCTAATTGAAGCACCTACACCCCAGTTCGGTGCCGTTAACTTTGTTCAAATAATTGGCTAACCCCCCGGCTTTAGAAGGTTGAGCAGACAAACAAGAACCCCCCTGAAACATACGGATAGTGGAAAAGAAATCTAGCTGTTTTTTTTATTTAACTTTCCGGCTTGTATGTTCTGTCCTGCCAGGGTCAAATTTAAATATCCCTTAGTGTAACAATAACAACAAAAAAAACGCAACCAGAACGCAACAGAAATTATACTTTACGGTCTAACAGCACAACGATGGTGGTTCTAGTCTAAATGATGCATGACATGATGCATTCTACGTTTGGAGAAGAGAAAAACAAAACAGAATGGAGGGAAAAGTGCACTAGTGAAATGCAAATTAACACACCATGAAGGTTGTTTTTAATTGTGGTTAACTTTACTAGCTGCTGGTAAAAAGGAATTATATCAGAGCATGATGGATGGTGTCTGTTGAGCGGACTCCTTCTGCTGAACATCGTTTCATTCTCGAAGGTTAAGAGGAAACGACTTTTGATTTGTTACATTGTTATCGGTTGTGATTATGATTATATTAAATTTCATGCATCGGTTTTATCTATTTAATAATAATATATTAAAGTTACTAGTACAGTATCTGTAGTAAGTAATACCTCCTGCTTCAAGACTAAAGCCGTAACATTTACTTTACTGGATGATTTTTGTTTTGCTCAATATTTTCATTTGACCACACATCCACCATCCATGTCTCTCCCTAATAAACCACGGTGAATGGTTTAATACTTTTAAAAACATGACCATCGTCTATGTGTGCGCGGCGCAATGCATTCGAAAGTCACATGAGCGCCATTCGCGCGTGAGGAACCCACGGTCTCGTCTCGGCAACGCACCTGGAATCTATCTGGGTCAGTCGGGGTGGTTTTTTTTTCTCTCCTTTCAGGCACCATGCTAAAACGTTTCGCCGATCAACTGGGCAAGATCATTCATGACCGTTGTTTGTTGACCATTTTCACCCTTTCCTTTACTTGTCCGCTTGATTCGATAGACATGTTTGGTTGATTAGAATGATGCGTGCGATGAAGATTAGAATGGCGAAAAAAAAACCAAAAATTGGAACAATGATTTAGAGATGTTCAACACGAACGGAGAAACAGTAACTGAACTAGTTTTGGTAAAGATCTCGTCTAAAATCTGCCCTTTTTACTCCCACTTTTAATTGCAGGAGAAGACGACGGCTACCATGAGCCATGGTGCTCCAGTCGGTACGAAGACCGCCACGCAAACGGCCGGCCCCCGTGGTCCGGTACTGCTGCAGGACGTTCACCTTATCGACGAGCTGGCCCACTTCGAGCGCGAGCGTATTCCGGAGCGTGTTGTGCACGCTAAGGGTGCCGGTGCCTTCGGCTACTTCGAGGTCACGCACGACATCACCAAGTACTGTGCGGCGAAGCTGTTCGAGAAGGTTGGCAAGAAAACGCCAATGGCCATCCGCTTCTCGACCGTCGGTGGTGAGAGTGGTTCCGCCGATACGGCGCGCGATCCGCGCGGTTTCGCCGTCAAGTTCTACACGGACGATGGTGTGTGGGATATGGTGGGCAACAATACGCCCATCTTCTTCATCCGCGATCCGATCCTGTTCCCGAGCTTCATCCACACGCAGAAGCGCAACCCGGCCACACATCTGAAGGATCCGGACATGTTCTGGGATTTCATTTCGCTCCGGCCAGAGACGACGCACCAGACCATGTTCCTGTTTGCCGACCGTGGCCTTCCCGATGGTTACCGTTTCATGAACGGATACGGTTCGCACACGTACAAGCTGGTTAACGCTGACGGTAAGCCAGTGTACTGCAAGTTCCACTTCAAGACGGACCAGGGCATCAAGAACATGGATCCGGNTTCCTGTTTGCCGACCGTGGCCTTCCCGATGGTTACCGTTTCATGAACGGATACGGTTCGCACACGTACAAGCTGGTTAACGCTGACGGTAAGCCAGTGTACTGCAAGTTCCACTTCAAGACGGACCAGGGCATCAAGAACATGGATCCGGCCCGTGCCGATGAGCTGTCGGGTAGCGATCCGGACTACTCGATTCGCGATCTGTACAACGCGATCGCCAAGAAGGACTTCCCTAGCTGGACGCTCAAGATCCAGGTGATGACCTTCGAGCAGGCCGAAAAGGTACCGTACAATCCGTTCGATCTGACCAAGGTCTGGCCGCAGGCCGATTTCCCACTGATTCCGGTCGGTCGCATGGTGCTCGATCGCAACCCGAGCAACTACTTCGCGGAGGTGGAACAGGCAGCATTTGCTCCTTCCCATCTTGTGCCCGGTATCGAACCATCCCCGGACAAGATGCTGCAGGCGCGTCTCTTCGCGTATGCTGACACGCACCGTCATCGCGTCGGTGCCAACTATTTGATGCTGCCGGTCAACTGCCCTTACCGGGTGCCCGTCCGCAGCTATCATCGTGACGGACCGATGAACAGTACCGACAACCAGGGCGGTGCTCCGAACTATTTCCCGAACTCTTTCAGCGGTCCGCAGCCGTGCCCAGTTGCGCATAAGCTGCAGAACTCAGAGCTGAAGCTGTCGGGAGATGTGGACCGCTATGAGGTGACGGATGACGATGATTTCTCCCAGCCGGCTGCATTCTACCGTCGCGTGCTGGATGAGGCTGGCCGTAAGCGCATGACTAACAACATTGTGGCGCACTTGAAGAATGCTTCACCGTTCCTGCAAGAACGTGCGGTGAAGAATTTCGCCATGGTCGATGCTGATTTTGGACGTCAAATTGCTGAGGGCCTGAAGCTGCACCGTTCGGCCAGTTTGTAAAAAAAATGTTAGCTTGTTCAACGCGTGCGTAGCATTCGGAATCGGTTTTACATTACGGATCATGCACCAGTAAAATAACACAAACATTCGTTATAATATCGAAAAGGGGGCCGGCCTCTTACGGAAACTATCTGGCTTTATGTTTTTTTCCTGTATCTTGTTCATTGTAATCCACATGCACAATCTGCATATCCAGCGTGTAAATGTGACCGAGTGCAATATTCCTTTACGTGTGCCAGACACTCGTATATTTGTTATTTTTGTAAACAATTTTATTAAAAAAATAAAATCCTATGGTTTTATAAAAAAAAAAAGATTTTCACGGAACTTGCCATCCCAAGGGTAAGTATGGTTTTGCAAGATTTGAAACAAACGGAAACCAATTCGAAACAATACGGTAGAAATTCTACTAACATAAAATCCTGTTTTGGCTATCTATGCAAGATTCAATTTATAATTTTATTTTTTCCAAAATTAAGTGAAAATATACCACATGGGAATTGAGTATAAAAGTAGGAACATTTAATGTATGGATTCATTCTATTTGTTTAAACGAAAACAGTAACCTCGAGTTATAATAAAATACATATCATATCGTCGTAATTCCTATCTTTAAAGCGGAATTTTACAAAAACGAATATCTTACTGAACCCAACGTTTTTTCTATTGCGCCTAAAGCTAGGCAATACGTATTTAAATAATCGATAATTCGTTCTCAAAATTGTCGGAATCCGATTATCCGTGGATGCAAATGTGGTTGTCATTTTTGACAGCTGCTTCCAGACAGCTCTACTGTGCCTAATTGTTTGGGGGAAAAATACGAAATTACCAAACAATTGGGTCATATTTTGAAGCAAGCTTACTTAAAATTGTTAAACGAATGAACAATAGAACTGAGTAAATAAAAAATAACATTTTAATGATAAAAGGAAACGATGAAAATAATTTACAAAAATATAACAACGAACCGTTGGTCGGGATCGACCATTGTGCAAAGTACGTTGTGTCCGCTGCCATCGAGGTGTGTGTGTGTGCAATTATTACGTTTAGGGTGAAAAGGCGCAGGCAACAAACAGCAGCATTAGCGTAGCATTTGCGTTGACGGGTATCTGTACCACGGTGAATGGGAATGTAAAAACGCGCATCGTTCCGAAAAGTGATTGCTTCAAAGGTTGATAACCGTGTGTCTAGTGACCCGTGCCCGTACTATTCCGATAAAGAACCGAGAATCCGTTTGTGCGTGCCCAACTCCCGGAATCTTTGCGTTTCGTTTGCGTGTGGTTTGACAAGTGGGATCGTTATTCAGGCGTCGTGCCTGAGACACTACGGAGCGCCCCCGAATCCCGTGATACTTTCCCGTGCAAAAAAAAATTTGGCCTGGCTGGTTGGCTCGCACCGGTGAAATGCCGTGAAGCGTCCGCTGCTTTGTAAAGCCTATACTCAGTTGGTGTTTTGTGCGGCGCACGATTGTCCACGCGCCAGCATCGGGTGAGAGCGGGCCGCCCGAAACGCACACGCACGCACATACACGCACACAGCCGTAGCACGGCACAGATCGGGAAACCAGAAAAACCGAATTTGTGTGTTGGAAATACCGCGCGCGCGTTCGCTCGCTCGCTCGCTCGCTCGTCGTCGTTGGCATTCGTAGATGCGCGATTATCGGTCGTCGGTTGGTCGATTCGGACGTTCGTCGCTCCCTCTGAGGGCGCAGCAAAACAACACATCTCGAACAGCGGATCCGCACCTGTACCCTTTTTGCTCCGGCCCTCGCGCAAACGGAAAGGAAACCCTTTTTTGTTCCTACGCATACACATACGCACGCGCCCCAGCTAGCGAGAACTCCACCAGGCGGCAGCAGCAGCAGCAGCAGCAGCAACAGCAACAGCAGTTGGCAGGCAGGCGCACACTGAGGAGAAAACTCCAATATATCCCGTAGCCGCTGCCGTTACCGTCAGCATCGTCGTCGTCTGTCGCTTTGTCCCCGTGGCATCACAGGATCAACGCCGAGGACGGAAACTAAATTCCGCTGAAAATATCGCCCGTCCGCTACCGTGTACAGGTCGTACAATCGTTCGGCCGACAGGCTCAGAGGCTTTCGGTTTCTGTCATCATCATCGTCGGTCGTCGGTAAGACCGAACGTACGCGGGCAGGCGGATTCGGCGACAGCATCCTTCGACAGCCTGACTGTCCTTTGCCGCCGCTGGTGTAATCCTAACCTTCGCTCCTGTCCCCACCGGAAAGACAGCCATCAATGGATTCGGAGATTCCGGAACTTTCGGACGAAGCCGAGGAACACGTCAAGCTCGACAACGGTGAAGAGGTAATGTACAGATCAGTGCAGATGCTGCACCCGTGCAGTTGCATGCTACGTGCTATGAATACCCATCACCTGCTCCCCCACTGTCTTGAGGAGTGGAGGGTGGGGTGGGGGTTGGGGGGTGAGAAGTGCGATGGTAAAAAGTCGATAAACGTACGACAACAGTGCGTTGTTGTGTTGTTGGTACCTCAGTTGTGATGTTGGTGCTATTTGACAGTTTGTGCTGTGTGAAAATTACGTTGTGAAAATAAGAATTGTGAACACATCCAGGAATGCTGTGGGCGCACTATGGAAACGTTTCCATTCCGTGCAGTAGGTTAGTGCAAATGTGTCAGCTCACCCGAAAGCTCACGTAAACAAAGTTAGCCAACTTGAGGCCAAGATGTAGCACAACCGTGTTGCAGTTTCCTGTAGACTCCGTGAAATCCTTGCATTTGGTGTAGAAAAGCTGTTATGGCGCTTGTATTGAATCTGGTCAACAACAAAAGTACAATTCCCGCTCGAACCCCACTAGTTCCGCGATTGCTTGACAACGGCAAAACAAAAACAACAACAACACACAAAAAAAAACCGACCGACCATGCCGCCCGATCGGGCGAGATCGATCGGACAGCACGGAGTTACCACGAACAGCGGGAAACCGTCCGAATATGTCGGTCAAATCTCGGCCCCCCCTATATGCCGCGTAGAGCATCAACAGCATAAGGGAACAAATGCGAGAAACGGCATACGAACAGGGCGCGTTGTTGTGTGTCATTCGGTGTTGTGGCTGTGTGTTTGGTCCCGAGTCAGACACCGCACAAACACACGTGCACCAGCACACGCAATCCCTTTCCCTTTATATGCCGCTCGTGACACATCAGCAGCAATCGAACGCGCGGTCGTATCGTGTTATGCCGCGATCATCGTGCGTCCATCGTGTTTCCTATCGCGGTGTACCTTTTTTCCCGTTTTTTTTGTGAGAAGGGAACGGCATCCAACATTTCCCAACTGGAACCGACAGTCGGCAATGGATTGCAGCAGCAAAGCGTTGGTCGGAACGGACCAATTCTTGTCCCTTTTTTTGTTGTTGTTGCATATTATCTCGTTCGAATGTACGTGACGTAAGTCACAACTGTTTGTGAACCATAGCCTGGATGGACTCGTGAAGAAAAACGGTCGTAACAGTGCGGATGGGAGTAAGCAAAGTCTTCCCTGCCCTGTCCCGGTCCTATGGCTCTTGTATCAACGAACTCTAATAAATTGACATACATAAATGCCAATTCGCATTTTGTTTGCCGTTAGCGCCACGAGAAGCCAATTTGTAAAATTTGCGTGAAAACAAAGCTTTCCCAGTGCACAACCCCCTACAGCAGCCTGTAGGTTGCGCATGGATTGTATGTGTGTGCAATATGCGTGTGCGCACAAGGGAGACAAATTTTCCAGCACTTGAAGTTATGCCTCCAGCAAATGGGGGGAACACTCACAAGTATTATCAAAAGTACCACAGTATAACACCTTGTCCCCAACACCTTCCGTTTTCCATCGACAGTGACGATAAGCCACACTTAATGTACTTGATGCCCTGGATTCAAAGCAATGCCTTCTACAACAAGGCAGTTGCAACAGTTGCTATGGCAATGGAGGATATAAATGTCATTTCAGTTACTTTGTTGTGGTGTTTCAGGTCCCTTTTTTCACCTTGAACGATGAGCCAATATTTGAAATGCATCTGGATGGATGTTACTTATCATTTGGCAGAAAGCTTCATCGTGGACTAGTTCCAAATGTCGATAACAATATGAGCAAACACAAACATTAGTATATTGGGAAGGTGTTCTAAAGCGCACGGAAAACCGCAAGAAGCATCTCCAGAATTGAATTCCTGTGTGAGAACAACTTTCAACGATCGATGCTTTGGGGCATTGTGTGTCCCCGCTCCGTTCGCGTTCGCTGTCTGAAGATGAATGGCACACCACAGGCAGCAAAACCGCCCCGAGAACACGGCAAACGAAATGATGATGCAAAAAGGAAAACGATTGCAGCCGGTCGGCCGCATCTGTACCGTGCCTTTTCGGATGACTGATGATCGGTCTCTGTCGAAGATCTCGGGTCGAGTTCGCTGGATCATCGCGGCAACACGATACACGCGTGTTTCGCTGAGCGCGGATTCTGGAGCCCCCGTTTCGTACGTATGTTTGACGTTCGTTTCGGTTTTTGTTGTTTTGCCGCGTCTCCCTCTGCTCTGCACGGCTATTTCCCCCCCCCCGGGGACGGTTCCTGGTCGCACGCATCCACGACGGTGTGGGCTTGGCCGTTCGGAAATGGTCGTGCAATGTGGTCGGGTCGGGTCGGTCGGATTTCGCGTTCTGTCTTTATGTTCGTTCCGTCCCGTTTTCGGGCGGCCGTCGGTGAGTTTGTTTACGTTGTTTTTTCTTCTTCTACTTTTTATTATCACCTTTCGGTGGCCGTGTGCGTCCTCACCCTCATATTGCGTTAGCCGTTCGTTTCATCCCATCAACCCTCCAAAAAACAAAAACCAACCCCCGTGAATGGCGGATGTGCATAAAACTCACTTCACGACGTATACGAAGACGATGGCACCTGTCCGATCGGAAACAGGCTGGCAGAGCTTTTGGCACGACCGTGTGTGAGTCTAAGCCGAAAACGACAGCAACCGTTTGTGCAACCTTCGGGGGCGCTAAAACATATTATGGAACACCCGAGACAAAACCCCCCCTGCCGTAGGAAGAAAGAGAGGGAATTTGCTGCCTGGCTATTCGGTTGTTGTATCCGTTCAATCGGCCGCAAAGACAACGCCACTTCGTCGTCGTCGTCATCGTCGTCATCGTCCATGTGTTCACTCGGCTTTCAAGATATGCCTTCCGTAATATATAAATATGGGTTCCAGCTGATCGCACGAAGAACGCGAACTCATCCCCCCAAAAAACGGGGAGGGGTTGTTCGGGCCACAGATTGCCCTCCGTACAGTTTCGTCGTGCAAACACCGATAGCGAACATCTTCGCTTCAGTACGCACATGTGCACGTGGCTTGCGCCACAGACAACGTGTGGCCGTCTTTGCGTAAAGCGTATTCGCACCAAATAAGTCCACACACGGTCACCGGCGGATGCGATCGATGATCGTCCGTGAATCCTGATGCGGCGGTGCGTGACCACACCGCAGCAAAGGTGTTAAAAGGTTAGATGCGACCGACGACGACGACGAAATCCAAGGAAGGTGAACGAAAGTGGAGCACATTTTGTGGGCACATTCAAGGATTGCCTTTGCCCACACGGTTTCGGACGCGCGTGTTCGATGCAGAGAATCACCGTTTTCAAGCGCATTCGACAGCTATTTTCGTGGACGTATCCGTATTGCCTTCGATGGCAACGAGACACACGGATCGAGCGAAAGAGCGAGCCATCAAACTGAAACTGAACACTTTTACTATCGCTTTCATTTTTAACTCGTTCTCGATCGAGTACGAACATTCAGTTAAGTTTAGTTTTTTTTTGTTTTTGTTTTGTTTCTTCAACCACCATTGAAACCCCCGTCTCGTCCGGCGTGGCGGCGAAAGGCTAGACTACTTTCACTTCCAACCATTTATCTTCCCTTAATCGGTGGCCCAATGCTATCCTGCACCCGAAGGGCTGTAAGAGAAATGCGCACGGAGTACATCGGAGGAGGTTGAGGCATACATGCGCAGTACTATAAGTTTCGTTCGAATTGGATTGAAATAGATATTGGACGCCAATATTGCTAGATCCACTCTTTTCCTCTGATGCATATCATGTCCCATTCTTATCGATGCATTTGCATAGTAAAACAAAAGGCCATTACCATGTGCGAAAGCTGCTGCCGTGCAATTGTTCCGCTTCACCCAGCCGAATGGTTGTGTAGAAGGAAGTATTTTAAATTGTTCCAAACGCATCTCGAGTAGCGCGAAAATACGTTTGAATTACGTAAAGGAAATTAATGATAAATCGAGTGTTAATCACCACCATTAACCGAGTATTAATTTTGATTTGCATCTTCAAATTTTCAACTTTCAAATTATCAGATTCAAATTTAATCTTTTCCAGATTTTTTAGTCATACGAAATATTAGCTGCTCTTTGCCGTAAAATAGGTGCAATAATCCGTTTCACAATGATCATTTCAATTGCATTTATTTATTGAACAAACTTAATTGAATGAAAGTCAATTTTGCATAATTTATTCTTCCTCATTTTAATGAACATATTTTCATTATGATCAAATGATCTACTACATTCGTATTAATTGAAAATTAGAAATAGCATCTATAAAGCCACTCCATGATGCTGGCTAATATAGAGGGAAACAATCCGTTCAACACCTTCAGAATGTCTTCGGTTGAATAAAAGGATTTGTTTTATATTTTTCCTCAGTAGAGATTGACCTTCCACTGAACGCTTAAAAGTTCTTGGATGTTACTATTTTTAATACCCAATCTTAAACTGATGGTCACATTCACAAGTTCGTAAACTTGTAACGATTCCAGGCCACAGGTTGTTCAATGTTTCGACATCAGCACTGAGCAGCAAAATCCAGAAAATTTCCTGAAATTCAAATGACAAATTCTGTAGGAAATACGCGTGTACGATGACTTTGTTATATGATTGTGGCTTTAATTTGTTTTATAAAATTAAGTTATTTAGGAATAGAATTCGAATAGAAGAACATTCAATGCCCTAATGACTTCTCGTGTTCTTCCCGGCCAGGTTGCATTACCTCCACGCACCCGGTTAGTTACCACCACCGACGTACAGCAGGGCAATACCGTAGTCCAGGTGCCCGTATCCCTTCCGGTCGGTACACTCATCGGTGGTGCCACCTTCAACGTACTCACCACGGAACAGATACAACACTTTAAGCCAATGATTTGCGTCGACAACAATGGTTTCGTGTCGAGCAGTACGGTGGTCGGCGATTTGGGCAATGAACTGAAACAGGCCCATATCGTTATCCAGCAGCAAAGCTCATCGGACACGAACAACCAGCAGCAGGATGATTCGGGCCTGGTAGAAAGCGGTCAATCACAGAACAATTCCCAGCAAAGCACACAGCAACAAACCACACAGGAGTACCGTGTCGAGGGTGGCAACAGTGCACTGGCGAACCATTTGGCCAACGTGGAGGTACTGCAGGTGCGCTGTAAAACCACAACCGGTGAGCTGTACAAAAGCCGGCTCGGTTCCGGTGGGCGGGGGAAATGCATCAAGCATAAGGACGGTTGGTACACGCCGAGCGAGTTCGAAAACATTTGTGGCCGTGGTTCGAGCAAAGACTGGAAGCGATCGATACGGTACGGTGGGCGTAGCTTGCAGACGCTCATTGACGAGGGTATCCTGACGCCGCACGCAACGAGCTGCACCTGTTCCGCCTGTTGTGACGACGAATCGGGAGAGAGTAAGTGGAGCTTTACACAAGGAAATTGAATTATTAAAAATGTTCTATTAAATTTTATTTGTTTTCATCTTCCAGCCGCTACTGGTCCCGTGCGTCTTTTCACACCTTACAAGCGCCGACGACGAAATCAAAGTGAACACGAATCGCCCCAGCTGGACAAAAAGAAGCGCATCGTGGTGACGAGCGGTACGACTACGTCGGCCGGTGTAAACGCTACCAGCACCTCGGGCACGATTGTGAACAGTAACAATGCTACCAGCGCGAACAATGCCATCATTAATAGCAATAGTACCACGACCACAAACAATTCCGCCATAAATAATCAGCAGCAGGTAGCGGTACAGGCGGCCCAGGTCCATGCGGCAACACGGCAGCAGCTACATCAAGCGACCGCCACCATAAATGCAACGCCCATCATTACCAACAATACGAGCACGACAACGACCACCACGACCGTGAAGGTTGTCCAGCAGGAACAGCAGCAGGAGCTGCAGAATGAATTGATCACCACCAAAGAGGAACCGTGGCAAACGTTAACGGAGGGTATCGACTCAACGACAGAATTCGTGGACCAACAGACACAATGTAAGGCCGCGTTTTGGCGTATGCTACGTCTTTTTGTATAGTGTTCTTCAGTAGAAGCACGAGGACTCTTCTTGTGTTTGTGCCAAGTGTATCCTTCTCAGGGCTGTTGAACATCCTTAGGGGATTATCTCAATACAAGACGCGTTAATCTCATTCCAGCTTTTAAGGGATTTTAGGAACATCGAGTCGAGTGTTGTAGCAGTTTATTCTAATCCATTTATCCAGGAGAAATGTTTCGTGACATGCCAAAAATGGTTTAAAAGAAGCCTTAGATTTGATCAAGTTATTTGCACTGCTCTGGAAGACTTGTGAGAGCTGCACTTGTAATATGGATTTAGTGTGAGATTGTTTTCATTTCATTCGTTTAGACCAGGGTTCGGTACACTTTTCACGATAGGGGTCAGTAAGTGAAAAATCCTTAATTTGTTTACCTTATACCCAAAACGAATGTTCGTAGATACAGGAATTATTATAAATGAAGATAAAATCATAAAACAAATAATTTATATAATAAGAAAACACGATAAGGCTTCTACAAAGATGATATAATTGAACAAACAAACAAATTATTCACTAAACGAATATTAATATTTGGTATCTTCTTGTATATTCCAGTATTAGCTGAAGCTAATTTACCATTCGAACGGATGAAATCATTCTGCACCCAGCTAACGAAAATGGTGCAAGAAATGCGGAAATGCATCGTGGAAACGCAGGAGATGCACAACCGCCAGCTGGAGTGTATGCAGCGGGAACGGGATGCCGCAATACTTACGGTGACGCAACTCGAACAGGAGCAAAGCATAAACAGTAACTGCATTCCGCCGGGATCGATACATGCAAACAAGAAGGTACGCGATGCTTTCGTTTTTCGAGCGAATTTGTTAAATCGTTTATAGTTTATCACTCCGCAATTCGTTTTTTTCTCCATATTTCCTCTCTAGTGCGCCAACTGTAACCGTGAAGCCTTGGCCGAATGTTCACTGTGCCGAAGGACACCCTACTGTTCAACGTTCTGTCAGCGGAAAGACTGGATCACACATCAGAACGAGTGTGTCCGCAGTACGCAGGAACCTACGCACCAGATAATGCTAATAGTGGACGAAACGCAATAGCCTTTAATGTTCTAATCGGGCCTACCTGGAAAGGTAAAGCAGCGGGATCGGCGTGTACAAGTCTAAAAGGATCGATCTTTGCTGGGTTCCGATGATGAACATAAAGGTGCTTACACACACACAACCACACCTATACATACATATGCAAAAACCTCACTAACCCAACGCAATACCATGACCCGATTAGTGTTGGATAGTTTATTAACTAGCAAAATATTCCTATGCAAACATTTCGCTAGTTAGGAAACTATCTCGTACGATCGGGCGAGGAATACTTACTGTAACGAAAGCGAGATTTAATCAGTGCACTGGCATCGGGTTTATTGGGTTTTGTTGGACCTTTTTTCGAGTCGTTTTTTTAATGTGATTTATTTTTCTCTATTTTGCGTTTTTTTTATTAAGTTTTGCAATCAAAAGTTTGTGATGCCAGTGCACAAAAAAAATGTAAAAACAATTCATCTGACGAGAGCTTTTGCTCTCTCGATAGCCTCGATAGGATGTTTTGTTAAGATGAATGAACTAAGACTTAAAAAAAAAACAACTTCTGCTCACCGTCGGGCATGATGAGACAAAGCAATGATAAACCCACTTTTTTCAATTTCTCGACTCTGTAGAAAACTGTAGGATAACTCCATCGAACGGTACACAACAGCTGAAATCGTGTCGTTTTTTTGTGTGTAATCGTAAATTTCAATACCCCAACAAATGGAGGAGAGAGAGAAAGCGAGAGTCAACAAGGAACAAATGTATAATAATTAGCGAGATGCTGTAAAGACCATATATTTAATAGTAATATTATTGTATTATTACACACATATGTTTTGTTACGTTAGATAAATTCAGATCAATCATAATGCGGATGTATATTTAAGTAGAAGAAGGTATCCTATGTTTAACCGTACGCCCAGATTACGTACGTAAGAATGTTTTATTTTGAAAATATTTCTACTTCGATTGTCCATCGGATGCGGTTTAGCAGATGGAAAGCGTGGACCCTTCCTAGTTGTGCAAAAAAACAAACACACGATGATATCGTTCGTGCGTGTAAATTTGAAAGGTAATTTTAGAATTTAGACTTCAGGATAGGTAATTTTAATGTAAACCGCGAAGAAGAGTCCGGCGGTCCTGCAAAAAAAGCGGGCAAGGGAATGGTGATGATAAATGAAATGGAAAGAAGAGTGCACAAGAAAATTGTATTAAATTTTGTTTCTGTCGTCGCTAATATCTTCTCTTTAACCTATGTGGTGTTGTGTTCCGCACCAACCGGCGCGGAAGTACAGTGATCACAATGAAAAACCACAAAAAAAAAGATTCGTGAACAGAAAAGGTTTTTATGTGTTTGTTTGGAAAATGAATGAATAATTAAACAATCGTAAACTTTACTCTTTTTTCGTTATTATTGTCTTGTAGTATAAGTTTTTACCCTTTCTCCCGTATAGCTTATAAGTTGTTGCTTATCTTTTACGTTAGTTGCATGATTATTTTCTCCTTCTTTTCGATGTTTGTAGTTTGAAAGTTTTTGTTTCTTAAGTTTGTAATTATTTGCCTTGTTTGTATACTAACTACTTGCTCATTGTTTTATGGTTGTTTTAAATGTTTTTTTTTTCAGAAGAAGCGAAAAACAAAAGCTAAATATACATACCTATTCAGAGATGTTAAGATACATTACGCTATAGTGAAAGATTTTCTTAAACAAAACAAAACATCTCTACCACAAACTTCCTTACTAGCATATGAACAATGTAGGGTTAAATGAAGCAAAATGAACTGAATAATTAGAACGGTACATGTTTTTTCCGTTTTCCCTGTTACACTCATTCATTCACTAATTGTACAGCTGTGCATAGGAGTGTGAATGCTTTCCCCAAAAGTATTGCCCAAGACCACAGTTCTTTTCCTGAATTCTCAAGCATGCATGAGCTAAAGGAAAGGAATGACCATGGTGAAATATAGTGAGTCAACGATATGCGGCAGTATGCAATGTGTAAAACCAAATCAATCATATTATTGAAATATTGATGTAATTATTCGTGCGATTTTTTCTTCCGCAATTACAGTGTAGTAGCGAATTAGTCCATTAGCCATAACGACCAAAAAAAAACGAATGACGATATTATTATAACTGTAGCTGCACAGTACCAATTGCATCGGTGGGTGCGTAACTGTTCATTAAAACTTTGTAAAATTATTTCTACACTATTGGAAATTAATTAACTAACCACACTTCAAGAGAACCACTACACTGCAATGAGCGGAAAACGGATACTAATAAGTGATCGTTGTGTGAACGTTAAAAGCAAGAGGAAAGCTAATGCTATGTGTCTGTAAAAAAGGCATAAATGAGCACGAATTTCCTCTTTACCTGTTTTGTGCGTGTAATGATTCGAACCCGATTTTAGCGTACATTAAGCATCCATACTTACGTTTGAAGTGTTTTACTTCGTAAAGCGCTCAGCGAAACAGACGAGGGATGTCTAGTGGTCGTGCGGTAAACGAAATTTTATACAATGAAATGCAATTATTAGATGTGAATATTTGAATGTAGCGTGAAACATGAGCAGCAACATCGCATTAGCTAATTTAGATTTGCTGATGTCGTACAGAAAAAAAAGAAGAAATAAACACTTAAACACCGTGAAGAATGTAAAATCGCTTTCCGTTTGTATTGATTAACTTTTCTTTTATGTATTGCAAAACCGAGAAATTAAAAAAATACATTCTTGTGTTCAGTAAAATACGAAACAATTCCCATAGCAAATTTTCAATCTTTTTGCAACATTTTACATCACTGGTTGCAGACCACTGGACTCGTTCAATTTGACAGTTAGTTGATGAGAACAAGTGGTTCCACATACTACTTTTGTGCTTTGCGGAAAGATATTCGATAATAGTAATAGTTAATTAGTTTTGCGGGCCATTATTAAGCGCATATCGGGTGATTAAAATAACGGTTCGATGTCCGGTACGTATACCCGATGTTTTGTCTTTGTGTGACGATTGCTCTATCCCAATGATACAATTTGCTCACGCCTATTCGCTCTTTTTTCATCATATTATAGTGAATATTTATAGAAAAATATATTATCAGGAGGCAATGCATTCCACACGTATAAAAGTAATATCGTATCGACTGCATTCATATGAGCTATGCATTACTTTTTCTCCGTTCGTGTCGCTTTTCGATTCGGTCCTCTCGGTGAGGTGGCTACCGTAGTAGGAGTTATTAATGCGCCTGAAACAAGCGTCCGACGTACGGCACTTAACGGTGTTAGTACAACAGCCGCTCGCTTCAGTCGTATCGGGCTGGAAGTAGATACGCCACCGCTACTCTCCGTACTACCGGAACTAGCCTTCCTGTTGCCCGGTAACCTTGTCGAGCTTTGTTCGGTTGTTGCTGTTGCGGACCGTTGTTCTCGCAATCGTTTGCTGCCCGACGGTGAACCACTTTGCTGGCCGGTCACTCTGTCAATCGCACTCGCACGGGTAGACGCTCTGGTGGGAGTTTTAGGCGTACTGGAAACGGCAGTAGCGGATACTATCGGGGAAGCAGCAGCAGCTGCGTCGGATTCGAAATTGTTTTTTGACCGACGCGATTGTCTTGTGGTGTCAGCGCTTTTCGTGGGAGTTTTGCTCGATTGGCGCGTAACTTTCGATGCCGATGTACGACGTGAGGGCGACCTCAATTCGGACAGAGATTTACGCGTCATAACCTTATTGTTCATCAGCTCCAAGCGGGCAGTATTGCGTGTGGCACGTGGTAGCGTACTGGGAACATCAATGTTTTTGCGCTCCACCAACGTTTTGGCCGCTACCTTGTTCAGCGGTCTTGCAGAACGATTGATGCGAATTAGCTGCAAAATATAGGGAATTATTACTTCGTTTACAACATGCAATCGTGTGAATCATTCAAAGTACTTACCGTAGTGTTGGGCGATCCTTCGACAGCCTCACTATCCGATGATGATGAGGAGGACGATTTATTGCTCGTTGATTTATTACTACGATTCCTTGTCCTAACGGAGGACTTTATCCTACGTTGCAGCGATGCATTCGCGTACGGTAGCTTAGTCGTTTGCTGCGTTTCTGGAATCTCATCGTCGGACGTGCTCGAAAAACCATGCTCTTCCGAACTTTGCGCATCGTTTGTGGCCGGAATTTCAAAATCATCCTCCACTGGTGCGGCTTCTTTCGATATGGCCACCTTGGGCGAGCTGATTGCTATTCTTACACGTGCGGATGCAGCTTGCATTTTGCGCAGTGTCGATGCATCGGGAACTTTAAACTTTCCATCGGCAGATAGCTCTTTCGCAGGTGAACACGGCAACAGAGACTGTCGCAGAGATCTGACACCCGAATCCACCATCCCAGCAGCAGCATTGTTTTTAGTTCTTGCGGGAGAAGACATCATTGGGGATGATGCTGGTGGTCCCTGAGTAGATTTCATCGGTGATGCAAGCAGATCCGTATCGGAATCTTCCTGAAGTATCGATTTGTTAATCTGTGGCCGTTGCTCAGAAGAACGTTTTACGCTTTCGCTCTGCTCCAGCTCAAGTTCTTCTTCGTCGATTGGCGCATCGTTTCCGTCTTCGTTCTCCTCCGATATGGGTGTTTCCGTTCGATCTTCATTAGCCCCATTCGGTAGGATTTGCGCCGAAGAAAACGTTAGTGTGTCCCGAATTTTGCCCAGCATCATCTCACGGAACGTGGTCAAGTTTTTGATCGTCTTCACATCTAGGCTGGGTTCGTTCAAAATTTCATTCGCCGTATTCGCTAAATCGGTCCGTAGTCCCACGTCATCCTTAATGTCCAGCACGAGCAATTCTTTGCTCAGCAACTTTAGCAGATCTTTCAGCGTAATGTTATCCCGCATCACCCGCAAGAACGACACCGCGATCGTGTTGTGCGGGTTAACACCGGGATTGCAGAAGACAGGCCGCGTCGAGTCTATCACGAACTTGATCACCGATTCCGGCCGTACCTCGGCCAGTGGGCTCTCGCTCGATGCTTCCAGCACGTTGAACAGCGTGTTCAGCAACGCCTTCTGCATGACCTCCTGCCGGCGCTTCGCAATTAAGCGCTGGAAAAAGATGCCCAACATTTGCTGCATTTCCGGCTCGGTGGTCGGATTGAAGTATCGCAGCAACAGCTTCGACATGATATCGGCCGAGGTGCATCGGCCGCGCAAAATCAACCGACAGAACCCATCGATGATAGCCGAACAGATTGCNCCATTCGGTAGGATTTGCGCCGAAGAAAATGTGAGTGTGTCCCGAATTTTGCCCAGCATCATCTCACGGAACGTTGTCAAGTTTTTGATCGTCTTCACATCTAGGCTGGGTTCGTTCAAAATTTCACTCGCCGTATTCGCTAAATCGGTCCGTAGTCCCACGTCATCCTTAATGTCCAGCACGAGCAATTCTTTGCTCAGCAACTTTAGCAGATCTTTCAGCGTAATGTTATCTCGCATCACGCGCAAGAACGTCACCGCGATCGTGTTGTGCGGGTTAACACCGGGATTGCAGAAGACAGGCCGCGTCGAGTCTATCACGAACTTGATCACCGATTCCGGCCGTACCTCGGCCAGTGGGCTCTCGCTCGATGCTTCCAGCACGTTGAACAGCGTGTTCAGCAACGCCTTCTGCATGACCTCCTGCCGGCGCTTCGCAATTAAGCGCTGGAAAAAGATGCCCAACATTTGCTGCATTTCCGGCTCGGTGGTCGGATTGAAGTATCGCAGCAACAGCTTCGACATGATATCGGCCGAGGTGCATCGGCCGCGCAAAATCAACCGACAGAACCCATCGATGATAGCCGAACAGATTGCGTTGTCGTTGCACGTGTCCATGAAGTGGACGGACATCTTGTAGAACTCGTTCCCATTGCAGGACACACTGCTCGTCGACTCGTCGTGGTAGCTGGTGTTGTGTCGGCTAAACAACTGGCGCGAGTTTTTGTTCGTACGCGAATCATCCTTGGTCGTGTCTTCGTTTTCAAGATCGAAGTACTCGAACCCGTACTTGTCGAGCAGTTCGAACACACACTCGAATGCCGTCTTCCACAGTCGCGACGAGGCAGTATTGAGGAACTGTTGATACAGCAGCTGGAACGTTTCCTTGCTAAGTCCATCGTACAGCATGCTGAACGCGGTGGCAGTCCGCAATGCCCAGTTGCGCGTCGACAGCTGACCCGACTGTACGTGGCGGCTTATAAACATCGGATACAGATTACACACCGGCGGTGTAAGGAAACGCACCGATGGGTTGTCGACGAGATAGAAGCATAACTGCAGACACTTCTCAATCGTTGCCTGTGTTAAGCGGCGCGGTTTTAGCATCGAGTCCCGAACCAGCAGTGTACTTCTGCAGGTGGTACCGGTATCATCATCGATGCCAGTCGTAGCCAACGATATTTCCTGCACAAGCGGTTTCACCAGATTGGCGTACTCTTCATTGCACACGTTAACTTCCTCGTGCATGAGTTGCGCTCCGGCGTAGTCCTTCTGCGCAGACAGTACACTTTCCTGCTCCTTTAGCTCTAGGATTCTCATGCGCAGCTCTGAAATCTTCAGCTGAGTCATCTTCATTTCGGGATGTTTCTCCAGGTAGGCATCGATCAGCTGACGGGAAGTGTCGGTAACATCCTGTCCCGATGGTTCCAGTATGGAGCTCACTAACTCCACTAAAAAGTTCAACCGTGTCTCCACGTCGGTGATTAGCTTCTCGAACGTTTCCATTATCAGTCGAACGTTCGCTTCGGACAGATTTTCATTGCAGACAATATACGACAGCGCCTGCTTCAAATTTTCCCGCCCAAACTCATCGCCAAAGTCGTACATTAGCACTATTTCCAGCATGATCTGGAGGCTGCACTGCACGTACAGTTGCTGTAGTTTATCCACCGTTTCGGACTGACCAGGCGAGGACACTGAGTTGCTTATCGCGCTGCTATTAGCGGCTTTCATGAATGCGGCCGCATTCGGGTTCGATATGAATGCTTTCAAGTACTCGCAAAATTTGCTCAGGTCGTCCATATAACCGTCCAGCTCGTCGGAATCGGTGTTTTGCATGTATTCCAGCATCGTTTGCCAACAGATCAGACGCTCGATGGTGAGTTCCTCCAGCGGTACTGTTTTGTTCTCTCCTTCAAACTTCAGCAAACTAACCATTTCTTCGATACCGTTTTTCCTGCAAAAGAAACACAATTATGCACATCCAATTTAAACATTTCTTCATCAACATCGACATGTTGTATCTTACTTGAAAATTTCCATCAGAACCGTTTTGGCTGCCTTTCGGAACCGTTCCATTTCCTTCTCGTCCGAATCGAGCCTCAAAGCCTCAACGAATCTGACATAATCGCGCTGGTACGATTCAATCCACTGTGGAATCATGACGTTACACATCACATCACGTACGGCTTCGGAGTGATCGTTGAGACCTTGCTCGAGGAACTTTAACCTCTGCTCGATCTTATACTGCCGTACCGGGTAGCTGCTCATCTGCATGTACGTGTGCCGACGCACACGCTCATCTGCGTCCCACAGTCGCTCCAGTATGTAAGGAATCAAGCGATAATTTCGTCCCAGGGAGGAGATGATTGCCTGTCGTACCTTCGGCGATGGATCCTTATCCAGATGGTACACATATGCGCGCACTACGGGATCTTCCGGTGAACTCGGATCCTGTAAACGCTGCAGTGCCAGTACGGCTTGTACCCGTACATGCTGCGAAGCGTCCCGTATCCGCTCAAGCATGTAGTGCAGAATCTTATCGCAGATCGTATCATCTAATGCCGCATCCGCACCCAACGCATTCAGGATCAAGTTTACAAGCTGACAAACCCGGAACCGTATCCGCTGTATGGTGCTGATCGTGGTAAGCAGCCAATCGAACATTGATGCCATAATCGGGTGCGTAACGGCTTGCCCACTGTACTCCGGATCAGCTACAAATTTGGCACAAAACTTAAGCACATTGTTTGCATACGGGTTCGTTTCATCGTGCTCCATCTGCTGCTTTATAACTTGGATGAGAGATTTCATGAACGAATCATGCTGCACGGTGGTACCGTAAAGTTGCTTCAGCTGCTTCACCAGCTTAACATGTATGGTTTCGTTTTGCTGCGCATTTAGGACCGTCTGTATAACGACGGTTGAGAATTTCACTGTTTCTGCCGTATTATTCGTTGCCACTACCACTTTCCGCTTTCGTGGGGCCATTTTTACTTCAGCGAATATTAAACACAACAAAACAATACAACGCCGACCGAAGCTAAGCTGAAAAGCGACGCCCGACTGTTTGTTTGTGCGTCGATTGCTTTGTTTGACAGAATATGCGTTGTCGGTTCAAATTTGCCCAAGGTCTATTGAATGCACAGGTGTGGTGTCAGTTGAAAAAAAAACGGCTAGAAATGAAATGACGATTACGTAGTCCGAGGCATATACAAGATGAACCACTGATTTATGCGTTTTTCTCAGCAAATATCTCAACAACATATAAAGCCAAGGACGCCAATCTAACAGAATTATATAAATGTAACGTTTGTATACAATAGCTATTTTGAAAACTCCCAGCTCAATAAACCTTGGTTGCGCTTGTTGAAATCGATTCCATTTGCAGCACTCAACTCGGAGTAAAAAACGGACGCAGCTGTTGTTTTGATGGGGTGACTGTTTATGGTGTTGATAGCATATTTTTATTTCCTTTTATCAGCAGATCGGTGCGAACGGTGCTAGTTCCCTATTCTACCTCGAATAATCCTGACCATGTCGAAGATTTACCATGGCGTCGTGAACGCGGCCGACAAATTTGTTCCTAATGCATTGCGGCCCCTCTGGAACCATGCGGCAGGTAAGCTTGTTGTTCCACTACCCAGCAGTTTATATAACACTCGTTCGATTGTGTTGATTTTTGGCACTGTTAATTGAATTGCGCTTCCCTTTTCTCCACAGGACCGAAAACTGTGTTCTTCTGGGCACCCGTGTTCAAATGGGTTCGTATACGGGGCAGCAGTGATTCAACTGTGCCACCAAACTGGGTGTGTGCTGTGGTGCCGAATTAATATTGTTCTCAATAATCTTCAGGGTTTGGTCGTAGCCGGATTGAGTGACCTTCGCCGTTCCCCAGATCAGCTGTCAATTTCGCAGTCCGCCTCACTGGCAGCGACCGGAATCATTTGGTCGCGGTACTCTTTGGTAATCATTCCCAAAAATTGGGGCCTCTTTTCGGTGAATGTGTTCGTGGCCGGTACGCAGGTACTGCAATTGTATCGTGCCTGGGACTACTCCCGAAAGCAACCGAAAGTTGCCGAATAGAGCAACTTAGGGCAATCCTTCTTGTCTCTTAACTTTCAAAGTAAAAAAAAAAACAGAAACGAAGCAGTTTTTATGAAAGACTGCGGATTTTGTAACCTCCTTCACAAACTGTACAGTGCAAATTCGATGTAAATGATAATAGAACGTGTACAGTATAAATATTTGCACAAAAGATAATGCATACTTGAGTTGGAATGGTTCGTTTCAAGCGAAAGAAAAGCAATGTGATGTATTATAATTTTGAGTTTTGTTGTTTGGAAATTTCACTGACTTGAGCTAAGAGTATTTTTGGATTCCCTGATTTGATTTTCTTCAGGTGAAGTAATACAACAATTTATATACACATTTATGCCATTTAATCTTATTAGCCTGCTAAAGGAGTCGCCTAGCCTTTTCAGCTACAAACCCCGGACAATACTTCAACGTCATGTTCTTGTCATTGCAACGACCTTTTGAGTAATTTCTTGCCTTAATTTAGCATACTTATTTTTAAAGCTGGAAAGTCATCTAGACGAGATTCGATTTATGATCTTGGGTACCGTAACACAAGCTATTTAGAAAGCTCCTCCATGATGACCAGAAGTTAATTTGGACCAATTATGATTCTCTTTGTCAATACCTCTGTTCTTTCACGAATAGAATGTCAAAAAACCTACCGAGCATTTTCCTCTCGATTAATAGTTCGTTCATTTTTTGTATGAAGTCCAATCGTTTGAGGAGTATTGCACAAAAATTCATAACAATTTATGGAAATTCCTTGGAAATTCACGGAAGTTCCAAGCTTTAAAAGAGTATTAAAGCATTTACGGAGAGTTTTCCAACATACGTTTTGCACGGATTTGCAGTACCTTTCCACTGTTACTTTCTGCTGTTATCAGTGTTCCATTCAGAGAAATCCGTTTAATAATGAGTACGCCAAATTTATTGCTTAGTCTAAAGGAAATATCCTCAGCAGTGTCGAATCAAGCACGTTGGAGATTTTAAGCCAAATATCAAGGAGTCCAATCTCTACAACAAAAATATAAAAATTAGCTAAAATCAGCATATAAAGAAGGAGAAAGGTCCCTTTTTTCAAAGAATTGAAAATGCAAAAAACATGTTATCCTCAGAAAAATCCATTAATAATACCGAAAGAAACTTCTCTCACACATTACACGGGTAAAATATTTGCTCAAATACATTTTAACCATTTTCGCTATATCATTTGTCACCATCCAACAAAGCCATTCCTCGGTTTTTGGCTTAAACTGCTTCGCTTTAAATACTCTGAAACACATTTAAAGCCGCACTGGGAAGCGTCTCCTTGTGATTAAAATACAATCCTTCGTATGGTGTGCACCTGCGATCTGCAAAACGGATGTTCCCATCTGCAGTGAAAATAACACTAAAACGCCCCTGCTCATGGTGGGCGTGTCTATAGAGATTTCCAGCCTCCAATAGCAACGCAAGGATGCTGTAGTTTCAAGATGGCTGCCGATGGCGGACTGCACCACAACTGATGCTACGGTCAATTTCAGGACCTACTTTGTCCATGTTTCATTCAGTAAGAGTTCAGAACCGAATCGAACTGGATGTGTGAATGAAGGGTTGAAACGGTTTTCCATTGCTCACAAAGAACTTGCATTAATGCTGTGCGCCTTCATGTACTTGAGGCAAAAATAGTGCGGTGATTCAGTGCAAAAAGGACTGTTCCGGTTGCTAGGCAGCTATTTTGCGTGTGGATAAAGGACACTTTGATCGTTTAAAGGTGGTTGCGAACAATTCTAAAGTTTGTGTTTTCATGTGATTTTAATCTTCGCGTGTCAGTTTCTTTCGGTTGGTTCTTATCAGCAATTGTTCTGTTCTACAGTTGTGATATATTTATGGTTTTTGGTGAAAATTTTACATTAGTTTATAGTTAAGGATAATTTTACACTGTTAGTTCTAGGTGCGAACTAAATTATGTACAACTAATGCAACTTTAAGTAAGTAAAACCACGTGCGTGTGAATGATGGAACCTACAATCATGGTCAGTGACAAAAAAATACGCAAAAATGTTTTTCCAATCGATTTTTAAATGTTTATTAAAGACAATTTTATATTTTGAGCCCATTAGAAACATCAAATGTGTCAATTTCAAGTAAGGAATCCTTTTTGATGCAATATGAAAAAAGTTTAAAGAATAATTTGAATATCAAATCGCAAAACCACGTTACAAAAATATATTAAAAAAATCAATTGAAAGATAATTTAAATATAAGCTGTCCTCATGTTTGTTCTATCATAAAATAACCGCAATTAATAACTGTTACCAAACAAAAAGAATCAAACAAGTTAAGGAAGTTAGTTTGTTAAGCTCATCAAAATTAGGTTTCGTTTTGAAATAGTCATGTAATAACAGCTAACAATTTAACCAGTCACTACAAAACTGGGAGATAGAAGGTTTTAAGTAATAGAAAAGTATTAGACACAACATAATTTTGTAATGTTTCGAAAAAAACCATAACATTTCATTACAGATGGTTTATCAGATGAAGGACCCGATGGAACTATCCTCGTGTGCGGTAGGTGTACGCAAACCCCGCACAAAAGGCACCCAAATTTGCGCTCCAAACCATGACCATCTGCCCGCCGGTCAACCACCAGTGTACGGTAGTGTCGGTCCGGTCAGACAGCGCAAGCAGCAGCAAGATCCGACGGTGCAGACGGAATTTTCAAACCTTACGCGCGAGGAACGGCGTAGAAGGCGGCGGGCCACACTCAAGTACCGTACGGCACATGCGACCCGGGAAAGGATTCGGGTCGAAGCGTTTAATGTGGCATTTTCCGAGCTGAGAAAGTTACTGCCAACGTTACCACCGGACAAGAAGCTGTCCAAGATCGAGATACTGAAGCTGGCGATCTGTTACATTTCCTATCTGAATCATGTGCTGGACGCTTGATTTTACTTTTGTTATGTTGATTCTAAGTTGCGGTACATAATTTATTGATC
>CM028106.1:19841379-19861011 GCA_016170015.1 Anopheles longipalpis
CCGTTGCTCAGAAGAACGTTTTACGCTTTCGCTCTGCTCCAGCTCAAGTTCTTCTTCGTCGATTGGCGCATCGTTTCCGTCTTCGTTCTCCTCCGATATGGGTGTTTCCGTTCGATCTTCATTAGCACCATTCGGTAGGATTTGCGCCGAAGAAAATGTGAGTGTGTCCCGAATTTTGCCCAGCATCATCTCACGGAACGTTGTCAAGTTTTTGATCGTCTTCACATCTAGGCTGGGTTCGTTCAAAATTTCACTCGCCGTATTCGCTAAATCGGTCCGTAGTCCCACGTCATCCTTAATGTCCAGCACGAGCAATTCTTTGCTCAGCAACTTTAGCAGATCTTTCAGCGTAATGTTATCTCGCATCACGCGCAAGAACGTCACCGCGATCGTGTTGTGCGGGTTAACACCGGGATTGCAGAAGACAGGCCGCGTCGAGTCTATCACGAACTTGATCACCGATTCCGGCCGTACCTCGGCCAGTGGGCTCTCGCTCGATGCTTCCAGCACGTTGAACAGCGTGTTCAGCAACGCCTTCTGCATGACCTCCTGCCGGCGCTTCGCAATTAAGCGCTGGAAAAAGATGCCCAACATTTGCTGCATTTCCGGCTCGGTGGTCGGATTGAAGTATCGCAGCAACAGCTTCGACATGATATCGGCCGAGGTGCATCGGCCGCGCAAAATCAACCGACAGAACCCATCGATGATAGCCGAACAGATTGCGTTGTCGTTGCACGTGTCCATGAAGTGGACGGACATCTTGTAGAACTCGTTCCCATTGCAGGACACACTGCTCGTCGACTCGTCGTGGTAGCTGGTGTTGTGTCGGCTAAACAACTGGCGCGAGTTTTTGTTCGTACGCGAATCATCCTTGGTCGTGTCTTCGTTTTCAAGATCGAAGTACTCGAACCCGTACTTGTCGAGCAGTTCGAACACACACTCGAATGCCGTCTTCCACAGTCGCGACGAGGCAGTATTGAGGAACTGTTGATACAGCAGCTGGAACGTTTCCTTGCTAAGTCCATCGTACAGCATGCTGAACGCGGTGGCAGTCCGCAATGCCCAGTTGCGCGTCGACAGCTGACCCGACTGTACGTGGCGGCTTATAAACATCGGATACAGATTACACACCGGCGGTGTAAGGAAACGCACCGATGGGTTGTCGACGAGATAGAAGCATAACTGCAGACACTTCTCAATCGTTGCCTGTGTTAAGCGGCGCGGTTTTAGCATCGAGTCCCGAACCAGCAGTGTACTTCTGCAGGTGGTACCGGTATCATCATCGATGCCAGTCGTAGCCAACGATATTTCCTGCACAAGCGGTTTCACCAGATTGGCGTACTCTTCATTGCACACGTTAACTTCCTCGTGCATGAGTTGCGCTCCGGCGTAGTCCTTCTGCGCAGACAGTACACTTTCCTGCTCCTTTAGCTCTAGGATTCTCATGCGCAGCTCTGAAATCTTCAGCTGAGTCATCTTCATTTCGGGATGTTTCTCCAGGTAGGCATCGATCAGCTGACGGGAAGTGTCGGTAACATCCTGTCCCGATGGTTCCAGTATGGAGCTCACTAACTCCACTAAAAAGTTCAACCGTGTCTCCACGTCGGTGATTAGCTTCTCGAACGTTTCCATTATCAGTCGAACGTTCGCTTCGGACAGATTTTCATTGCAGACAATATACGACAGCGCCTGCTTCAAATTTTCCCGCCCAAACTCATCGCCAAAGTCGTACATTAGCACTATTTCCAGCATGATCTGGAGGCTGCACTGCACGTACAGTTGCTGTAGTTTATCCACCGTTTCGGACTGACCAGGCGAGGACACTGAGTTGCTTATCGCGCTGCTATTAGCGGCTTTCATGAATGCGGCCGCATTCGGGTTCGATATGAATGCTTTCAAGTACTCGCAAAATTTGCTCAGGTCGTCCATATAACCGTCCAGCTCGTCGGAATCGGTGTTTTGCATGTATTCCAGCATCGTTTGCCAACAGATCAGACGCTCGATGGTGAGTTCCTCCAGCGGTACTGTTTTGTTCTCTCCTTCAAACTTCAGCAAACTAACCATTTCTTCGATACCGTTTTTCCTGCAAAAGAAACACAATTATGCACATCCAATTTAAACATTTCTTCATCAACATCGACATGTTGTATCTTACTTGAAAATTTCCATCAGAACCGTTTTGGCTGCCTTTCGGAACCGTTCCATTTCCTTCTCGTCCGAATCGAGCCTCAAAGCCTCAACGAATCTGACATAATCGCGCTGGTACGATTCAATCCACTGTGGAATCATGACGTTACACATCACATCACGTACGGCTTCGGAGTGATCGTTGAGACCTTGCTCGAGGAACTTTAACCTCTGCTCGATCTTATACTGCCGTACCGGGTAGCTGCTCATCTGCATGTACGTGTGCCGACGCACACGCTCATCTGCGTCCCACAGTCGCTCCAGTATGTAAGGAATCAAGCGATAATTTCGTCCCAGGGAGGAGATGATTGCCTGTCGTACCTTCGGCGATGGATCCTTATCCAGATGGTACACATATGCGCGCACTACGGGATCTTCCGGTGAACTCGGATCCTGTAAACGCTGCAGTGCCAGTACGGCTTGTACCCGTACATGCTGCGAAGCGTCCCGTATCCGCTCAAGCATGTAGTGCAGAATCTTATCGCAGATCGTATCATCTAATGCCGCATCCGCACCCAACGCATTCAGGATCAAGTTTACAAGCTGACAAACCCGGAACCGTATCCGCTGTATGGTGCTGATCGTGGTAAGCAGCCAATCGAACATTGATGCCATAATCGGGTGCGTAACGGCTTGCCCACTGTACTCCGGATCAGCTACAAATTTGGCACAAAACTTAAGCACATTGTTTGCATACGGGTTCGTTTCATCGTGCTCCATCTGCTGCTTTATAACTTGGATGAGAGATTTCATGAACGAATCATGCTGCACGGTGGTACCGTAAAGTTGCTTCAGCTGCTTCACCAGCTTAACATGTATGGTTTCGTTTTGCTGCGCATTTAGGACCGTCTGTATAACGACGGTTGAGAATTTCACTGTTTCTGCCGTATTATTCGTTGCCACTACCACTTTCCGCTTTCGTGGGGCCATTTTTACTTCAGCGAATATTAAACACAACAAAACAATACAACGCCGACCGAAGCTAAGCTGAAAAGCGACGCCCGACTGTTTGTTTGTGCGTCGATTGCTTTGTTTGACAGAATATGCGTTGTCGGTTCAAATTTGCCCAAGGTCTATTGAATGCACAGGTGTGGTGTCAGTTGAAAAAAAAACGGCTAGAAATGAAATGACGATTACGTAGTCCGAGGCATATACAAGATGAACCACTGATTTATGCGTTTTTCTCAGCAAATATCTCAACAACATATAAAGCCAAGGACGCCAATCTAACAGAATTATATAAATGTAACGTTTGTATACAATAGCTATTTTGAAAACTCCCAGCTCAATAAACCTTGGTTGCGCTTGTTGAAATCGATTCCATTTGCAGCACTCAACTCGGAGTAAAAAACGGACGCAGCTGTTGTTTTGATGGGGTGACTGTTTATGGTGTTGATAGCATATTTTTATTTCCTTTTATCAGCAGATCGGTGCGAACGGTGCTAGTTCCCTATTCTACCTCGAATAATCCTGACCATGTCGAAGATTTACCATGGCGTCGTGAACGCGGCCGACAAATTTGTTCCTAATGCATTGCGGCCCCTCTGGAACCATGCGGCAGGTAAGCTTGTTGTTCCACTACCCAGCAGTTTATATAACACTCGTTCGATTGTGTTGATTTTTGGCACTGTTAATTGAATTGCGCTTCCCTTTTCTCCACAGGACCGAAAACTGTGTTCTTCTGGGCACCCGTGTTCAAATGGGTTCGTATACGGGGCAGCAGTGATTCAACTGTGCCACCAAACTGGGTGTGTGCTGTGGTGCCGAATTAATATTGTTCTCAATAATCTTCAGGGTTTGGTCGTAGCCGGATTGAGTGACCTTCGCCGTTCCCCAGATCAGCTGTCAATTTCGCAGTCCGCCTCACTGGCAGCGACCGGAATCATTTGGTCGCGGTACTCTTTGGTAATCATTCCCAAAAATTGGGGCCTCTTTTCGGTGAATGTGTTCGTGGCCGGTACGCAGGTACTGCAATTGTATCGTGCCTGGGACTACTCCCGAAAGCAACCGAAAGTTGCCGAATAGAGCAACTTAGGGCAATCCTTCTTGTCTCTTAACTTTCAAAGTAAAAAAAAAAACAGAAACGAAGCAGTTTTTATGAAAGACTGCGGATTTTGTAACCTCCTTCACAAACTGTACAGTGCAAATTCGATGTAAATGATAATAGAACGTGTACAGTATAAATATTTGCACAAAAGATAATGCATACTTGAGTTGGAATGGTTCGTTTCAAGCGAAAGAAAAGCAATGTGATGTATTATAATTTTGAGTTTTGTTGTTTGGAAATTTCACTGACTTGAGCTAAGAGTATTTTTGGATTCCCTGATTTGATTTTCTTCAGGTGAAGTAATACAACAATTTATATACACATTTATGCCATTTAATCTTATTAGCCTGCTAAAGGAGTCGCCTAGCCTTTTCAGCTACAAACCCCGGACAATACTTCAACGTCATGTTCTTGTCATTGCAACGACCTTTTGAGTAATTTCTTGCCTTAATTTAGCATACTTATTTTTAAAGCTGGAAAGTCATCTAGACGAGATTCGATTTATGATCTTGGGTACCGTAACACAAGCTATTTAGAAAGCTCCTCCATGATGACCAGAAGTTAATTTGGACCAATTATGATTCTCTTTGTCAATACCTCTGTTCTTTCACGAATAGAATGTCAAAAAACCTACCGAGCATTTTCCTCTCGATTAATAGTTCGTTCATTTTTTGTATGAAGTCCAATCGTTTGAGGAGTATTGCACAAAAATTCATAACAATTTATGGAAATTCCTTGGAAATTCACGGAAGTTCCAAGCTTTAAAAGAGTATTAAAGCATTTACGGAGAGTTTTCCAACATACGTTTTGCACGGATTTGCAGTACCTTTCCACTGTTACTTTCTGCTGTTATCAGTGTTCCATTCAGAGAAATCCGTTTAATAATGAGTACGCCAAATTTATTGCTTAGTCTAAAGGAAATATCCTCAGCAGTGTCGAATCAAGCACGTTGGAGATTTTAAGCCAAATATCAAGGAGTCCAATCTCTACAACAAAAATATAAAAATTAGCTAAAATCAGCATATAAAGAAGGAGAAAGGTCCCTTTTTTCAAAGAATTGAAAATGCAAAAAACATGTTATCCTCAGAAAAATCCATTAATAATACCGAAAGAAACTTCTCTCACACATTACACGGGTAAAATATTTGCTCAAATACATTTTAACCATTTTCGCTATATCATTTGTCACCATCCAACAAAGCCATTCCTCGGTTTTTGGCTTAAACTGCTTCGCTTTAAATACTCTGAAACACATTTAAAGCCGCACTGGGAAGCGTCTCCTTGTGATTAAAATACAATCCTTCGTATGGTGTGCACCTGCGATCTGCAAAACGGATGTTCCCATCTGCAGTGAAAATAACACTAAAACGCCCCTGCTCATGGTGGGCGTGTCTATAGAGATTTCCAGCCTCCAATAGCAACGCAAGGATGCTGTAGTTTCAAGATGGCTGCCGATGGCGGACTGCACCACAACTGATGCTACGGTCAATTTCAGGACCTACTTTGTCCATGTTTCATTCAGTAAGAGTTCAGAACCGAATCGAACTGGATGTGTGAATGAAGGGTTGAAACGGTTTTCCATTGCTCACAAAGAACTTGCATTAATGCTGTGCGCCTTCATGTACTTGAGGCAAAAATAGTGCGGTGATTCAGTGCAAAAAGGACTGTTCCGGTTGCTAGGCAGCTATTTTGCGTGTGGATAAAGGACACTTTGATCGTTTAAAGGTGGTTGCGAACAATTCTAAAGTTTGTGTTTTCATGTGATTTTAATCTTCGCGTGTCAGTTTCTTTCGGTTGGTTCTTATCAGCAATTGTTCTGTTCTACAGTTGTGATATATTTATGGTTTTTGGTGAAAATTTTACATTAGTTTATAGTTAAGGATAATTTTACACTGTTAGTTCTAGGTGCGAACTAAATTATGTACAACTAATGCAACTTTAAGTAAGTAAAACCACGTGCGTGTGAATGATGGAACCTACAATCATGGTCAGTGACAAAAAAATACGCAAAAATGTTTTTCCAATCGATTTTTAAATGTTTATTAAAGACAATTTTATATTTTGAGCCCATTAGAAACATCAAATGTGTCAATTTCAAGTAAGGAATCCTTTTTGATGCAATATGAAAAAAGTTTAAAGAATAATTTGAATATCAAATCGCAAAACCACGTTACAAAAATATATTAAAAAAATCAATTGAAAGATAATTTAAATATAAGCTGTCCTCATGTTTGTTCTATCATAAAATAACCGCAATTAATAACTGTTACCAAACAAAAAGAATCAAACAAGTTAAGGAAGTTAGTTTGTTAAGCTCATCAAAATTAGGTTTCGTTTTGAAATAGTCATGTAATAACAGCTAACAATTTAACCAGTCACTACAAAACTGGGAGATAGAAGGTTTTAAGTAATAGAAAAGTATTAGACACAACATAATTTTGTAATGTTTCGAAAAAAACCATAACATTTCATTACAGATGGTTTATCAGATGAAGGACCCGATGGAACTATCCTCGTGTGCGGTAGGTGTACGCAAACCCCGCACAAAAGGCACCCAAATTTGCGCTCCAAACCATGACCATCTGCCCGCCGGTCAACCACCAGTGTACGGTAGTGTCGGTCCGGTCAGACAGCGCAAGCAGCAGCAAGATCCGACGGTGCAGACGGAATTTTCAAACCTTACGCGCGAGGAACGGCGTAGAAGGCGGCGGGCCACACTCAAGTACCGTACGGCACATGCGACCCGGGAAAGGATTCGGGTCGAAGCGTTTAATGTGGCATTTTCCGAGCTGAGAAAGTTACTGCCAACGTTACCACCGGACAAGAAGCTGTCCAAGATCGAGATACTGAAGCTGGCGATCTGTTACATTTCCTATCTGAATCATGTGCTGGACGCTTGATTTNGGCGTAGAAGACGGCGGGCCACACTCAAGTACCGTACGGCACATGCGACCCGGGAAAGGATTCGGGTCGAAGCGTTTAATGTGGCATTTTCCGAGCTGAGAAAGTTACTGCCAACGTTACCACCGGACAAGAAGCTGTCCAAGATCGAGATACTGAAGCTGGCGATCTGTTACATTTCCTATCTGAATCATGTGCTGGACGCTTGATTTTACTTTTGTTATGTTGATTCTAAGTTGCGGTACATAATTTATTGATCTCTATAAAAAAAAAACGAAGGAACAAAAACGAAACCCCGTGCGTGTGTGTGACGAATTGGAAAGAAATCAAAGGTAAAAAATAGTAACAATTTGTGTAATTTAGATAAGGAACGTGTCATAAAATATTCATGGAATGATCTACCTTACATGGAAATGTTGATAATGTCCGAGATAATGTCCCTTCATCAGTGAAAATGTGGTCAATCTTTATGGTGATCTTCAGACGCAATTATTGCAAGGTAAAATAAGGTGGACGTGATCTCTAGAATCTCTAGCTGCAGGTAATTATAGCCCAGCACAGTGCACATTGGTCGGTTCTGCGGGCCAAGATGTCTCTTCCAACGCAGGAAGGCATATATGTTCTGCTTCGTTGCTTAACTAGATCACTTCGGTGCTCCGGGGACAGTGACACGCCTGCTTGATTGGTATTTTTAGGACCAAGAGTCCTTATACCGAAGAACTTCCTCCAGGATCTCAAGTGACACGGCGAGACGGTCTGCGCGGAAACAGATGCCGACTGTATCTCTCCTGTTGAAACAAGTCTACCTCGCCAATCCGATGGGAGTGGATGAAGGCTCGAGGGTTTTTGCGGTCGTTTTACTCCTTCAAATCGGTCAAAACGATAACCTGGCTGTCTATGAAGATTTTTCGTTCGATTCAATATAAATAAAATAAGAAGAAACAGGGAGAAAACTTTTAGAGACTCCGACCTCTACTAGATTCTTCAGCCATTCTATCCTTTCCATCCTATTCTGTAGAGCTACGTCTTACTGCATATTTAATATTTTCGTTTATTGTATGAAGTCTTAGTATTTCCTATAGAGTACTTTCCAATGTGAAAATTTGGTTGGTGGTGGCAAAATCTTCTTGATAGCTTCATACAGTCTAAAGCATTCGGGACAAACTAATGTAGATGCTATTTAGGGTTGTTTAGGTTGATGAACTGTTTCCCTTTATTTCTACAGCGATCAGTCCACTTTGTCTATTACCATTTTGTCAACAATTCTTCTTAACCGAACGCATCTAGAAGAAGTATGTGAAAAGTAGCCATTTGATGGTCTTGATGACTTCGAGGGTAGTAAGCAGAGGCGGATCATCCAATACGCAACCTAAGCGGCTGGAGGGGGCCCCGAGGCTAAAGGAGCCGCGAAATTTTTGGCGCTTAAAGAGTTCAATATGCATGTCTTACAATATTGTAACACTTTACAATACTGTACAATACTTTATTGTACAATACAATACAAATTTTTCTTTCATCGGTTGTGGAGTCCCCAAACAAACCAATAATAAAAGAAAAAAAAATAATACAAAAATAAAAAAAATCTTTCAATTTGAAAATTTCCTAAGGCCTTAGCTTTATTTTTAAGGAAATTTAGCAACATTTATAAATTGATTTATTTTGATGCGAATTGTTTGAAATAAGTTTCTTTTCACTCAAATAATGCCTTAAATGAAAAAAAAAAAAAAATAATAAAAAAAATTAAAAAAATTCTAAAAATTTGAAAATTTCCTAAGGCTATAGGCTTATCTTTTTTTTTGGGAAATTTAGCAATTTTATAAAATTGACGTATTCTAATGGGAACTTTATGAAATAAGTTTTTTTTCACTCAAATGATGCTTTAAATAAAAAAAGAATAAAAAATAATAAAAGAATAAAAAAACATCCACAGATTTTCCATAAGCAGAGGCGGATCATCCACTACGAAAACTTCGCCGCTGCGCGGGTGCCCGAGGCTAAAGGAGCCCCGAAATTTTTGGCACTTGTTGTTGATATTGTAATACACTTTCCTCCTTTACTTATAAAAAAGACAGTACTAAATATTTCCGAATTGCACAAACAAAAATCCTCTATTAAAAATGTATAAAGCTTTAAGCAGTTCCCAAATTTTCCATTGATTCGATATGTAATAAACTACCATAAATGCAACCTGTTTTATCGTTACCACCAGGGCAGGAAAGACCAACTACAAATCAAACCACAGTTCTTCTCGCCAACCATACATATGGCATAAGATCTCTCCCTAGAGATCGAATCGAATGTGTTTCTGCTTTATTTTCCGACATCAAACTATAAGTACACGGGCACTTGACACAACACTGGCTATTGGTGAAAATCGACATAATCCAAATCATTGGCTAATAAAGGGGGTGACGATAAGGCTATTAATGAATAATTGAGCTGACGTAATGTGGGATGTGTCCCTGGTAGAACCGCGGTCCTTACTGGTACACGGTTTTGAGCAATGGGTATTTTCGCTTCTCGATCGGTTTATTGTACGCCTGCTGATAAACGCTGATCAGTCGCCAATAGTCCGGATAGCCGGAACCCTTCTTCCAGAACGCGAACGGTGGCGCTAATGTATCGATGACGTAGTTTTTCTTCGTGTACGGTTCGCGTGGTTTGGGAATGTGGAGCAACTTTTTGTAATCGGCCGGTTTACGCTGATGCCCGTTACCGTTCGGTCCGGTATCGAAGCTACTAAGCGTACCGGACACATTGCTCTGCGGTATACCCGCCTTGAACGCACACCGATACTCCTGATGGAAGTTGTACGGGAATTCTTCCGGCACAAACTTGTGACAGAAGCGTTCGATCCGTTCCGCGTGCTTGGCCGCTGCTTCGTGCATTTTGCGCTCCATCGAGTTTGCACTGCCATCATGGCGTTGGAGTTCGGCAAGCTCCTTCCCCTGCGAAGAACCGTGCGATCGTGCTGATCCTCGTACTGCGGGCAGGTTGTTATTGTTGATCTCCATCGTGGTAGGTTCGTGATCGTGGTGTTTCTGTTGCTGCTGCTGTTGCAGAGTCTGTTCACGCCGGTCACGGCCACTGCCATTCTTTCGCTGCTGCTGCCGTGCAACATTCGGCGATTTTGAAGACCTGGCCGAACTATTGCCACACTTGCAACGGTTGCTCGTTGGACGGACCAGACGCTTGTGCTGTCGAATAACATCACGGTCGAAAAAATCCTCCTCGCCCAGGGTGTTGGAAAAGACGCCTCCAGTGTGTACCACTGCACAGAACAAGTGACGCATAAAATCAAACAGAAGAGAATAAAAACGGATTAAGGAAAAGGGTTCCGGGACAAACAAACGAAAAAACAAAAAACCCTCATCGGAATGGGCATTGATTTGTGGTGTGAGGATTATTTGAGTAGTTCCCTCGGGAGGACACACACAGCAGCTACAAATAAGCTTACCCGCGGGAAGGTTTAGATCTTTGGCAGGTTCGACCACTTCAAATATTGGTGGCGCTACCGAGGGTTTCGAGCCGTCCATGTACGTTTGTGACCGTGGTTCATGTTTGGTGCGAAACTCCCACCCGATGGCCAAATCCATTGCACCGACCTTCTTCTTCACACGCATACTTTCTGGCCGCTCGGGTGTATCCAGCGCGCTCGGTACCTTCGGTATGACGCCACACGTTTTCGGTCGATACACACGATACTTGGTACATTTGGTAGGTCCTGCCTTGTAGTTCTTGCAGCCAACACCTGTGAAAAGCCACCGAAGAGAGGATGGGGTTTTTTTTGTTGTTGTTGCTGCGGCCAGTGGTTCCAACTTTCGACCATACGTACCGGTTGCGTACGGTCCTACGCTTAGCTCCATGCCCGGGTTCGGGAAACCGGCGGCTTGCGCTTTCCGAAATGCAATATCGATCACTGCATCCGGTAGCGGCTGATGTTCGAGATTTTCCTGTGCCATTTTCCGCGCCGTTTGAAAGTTACAAATGGCCGGAATGAACTGGGACTTGGTGGCGGCTGACTGGGCACCGAATGATCGTTGCTGCCGATGGTGACTCATTTCCTCATGGTCGGGTCGAGGCCCTTCACCGGATTCCAGCAGTTTCAAATCCCGAAACTGGCTGATCATATCGGGCGAATGTGTGCCATTCATGTTGACGCGGTAAGGAACTGTAACCAAGCACACAAAAAATAGTAAATTCTTAAAATAAAGTGTTTCAAACGAATCGTAACTTCCATACAAATTTTGATTAAGCTCAATCACTTCAGTTCTTGATTAAAATAGCACTTAAAAGCATGAAAAATATATCCTATTCAAGTGGAAATCAGAGAAAAGGGTAATAAGGCCGCAAAGCGTATTCTTTGTGAGAAACACCTGCTCCTGTAAGCTATAAATAAGGCGATTAATAATTAATGATAGCAAAATTCCTTGCAAAGCCATCACTTAATATCTGGGAGTGTTTCTTCATTTAGAAGCTCCCTTTGAAAACTCCCGAAGTTAAAGAAAGGAAATGTGAAAAATAGTCTGAATTATATGTTATTTTTTCATCGGAAAATAATTGCTCATTTTTTAAAATAATGTTTTTGTTATAACAAGCAATTGTAAGTTTACATTAAAAATTTAACAAACAATGAAGTATCAAAGATTATACATGCCACATAAACATAGTAGAATTTCGAAAATATTTAACCGTTCACAAAAGCCTAACTATTCAGCTTCGGGTTAAGTAAAGTTAAGGAAAGCCCGAAATAGCCGGATAAGACCTCTCCTAAGGTTGTAGTGCCACACAAGAAGAAGAGAGAATTAATATCAAATTTTCTTACGATGTCAAGCATTTATCCAGCGAATCTAGCAGCTCATAATATACCACATCTAAATGGTCCCACCAAACGCAAAGTATGATATGGGCTGTCTGAATGTTTGATTTCATTCTCAGTTTAGTAACGCATTTGGGATTTGTCTGTGAATTTCTAAGGACTAAGGACTATCATAATGGAAAATGTAGAATCTCTTGTGATTTGATGTTGTTGAACAATCGTTCACAAGCAAATTGTTTCATGATTTGTACCGGTCATCAAAATAAGGATAATTTGACTGTTGCCCAATGAACATTGGCGGCAAGAACTGGAGATTTTGCAGCTTTGGCTTGCCACACTTTTCCTTTTGTCATACGACTGTTAAAAATTAAAAAAATGATTGTCTAAAAATATTTGAAGTTTAAAAAGAAATTAATCGCATTTTCAGTATAAAAGCCCAACTAAGGGATAAAATTAAAATATCGCTTGACGTCCTTCCTAGGGAGACTGTTAGTATCAGCTTGTTCTTGGTTCTTTTAGCAGAGTTGAAGCTGTGATCGATGTTGATGGTACCTATCACAATCAGTTCAAAAAATTTAATGGATACAAAAAAGAAAGGAACGATTTTCTTTTCCTTTGCAAAACTGTCCAATTGATCCCAAACGGCATGGAAATTCGAAACGTCTTACCCGCCAGGATAATATTTTTTGTTAATAAAAAAAAGGCTTTTAAAAATGTTTAAAATTTTAAATGAAGCAAAAAACTAACACTACCGATTGAAGAAAAAAAACCGTTATAATAAGAGCCTTCCATTTCGGCAGATTAAATTCCATGGTAACATTATTCATTCCATCCATTTGTGCTTTGATTGATGACGAGCATGTCATACCGTGCGTACTTCGAGCAGAGTGTTGATTAGAACCATCCCCTTAACAGCCCAATCGAGACCAACTGGCCCAAACACACACACAGGGTGCAAATTGTAATTGAATGTTGTATCATATTTTCATTTCACCGCACACAATTCACACGCACTTAGCGGCCACACTTTGCGATGACTTTCACACGATGGCGCACCGCGCCCTGTCAACAGACACACTGGTATTGGCGGGAGGCGCGTGTGCACTAGATGTGCATAATTTCTCTTACACCACCGAACAATATTGTTTAGCACCGGCCCCTGACCATGACGGATGCCGGAAAGGCATCCCCGAAGGTTCCGGGTTATACGCGGTTACGCTCAGTTTGATGCGGAGGGTTGTAAATCCAGCCCTTGAAACGCTTGATAACCGACCCTTGCAGGTGGTGCTAACCCGGAAAAATAGATCCGTGATCGTTTCGAGAGAGAGAAAAAAAAACGACCGACCAATTACATTGTAATTATGGGCGTTTTGCATTCATACATCCCTGGACCATGGTAACGTCGATCTCGTGGTAAATTTAACGATTTTCAGTGAATTAGAATATACCATTGAAAAGTTCCTTCGCCGGAACAATTCACCCTTCGCAGCACTCGGTTCCCGTGTGAGTCGTAGTTATTCGTAAGTTAATCCCGAAATCAACACGTGTTTCAATTACCCTACAGCGCCGTTTAACGGTAAGGGAGGGTTTTTCCTGCTTTTTTTTTTGGATTACAATTTTGTCCTTAAAGCAATACAGAAGGGTGAGTGAGTGGGAAACTGCCATTTAACAAAGAAAGATTGCACCTTCAACAAGGCGAAATATTTTGATTATTTTTTAGTAACAAAATTTTACACCTAAACAATAAGATTTTTTTGTTTGTTTGCTGAGTGTTTTATCAACAAAACAATTCTTTGTGTTTTTTTAAAAGAAAAATTCCATCAGAATGTGTGACGCATTTTTTTTTGTTGTCTCACGTCTCACAAACGTTGTGGCCACTTCTGTTTGTCCTGTCTCTCTTCATATCCAGACTTGTGTGTCCGGGTGCTGAAGGGGTGAGTTTTTGGGGGGGTGGTAGTATGGTTGTGCAGCTGGTGCAACAACCTTCCCCGGGGTGGTGGTGGATGCGCATCCGCCAAAGTTGAAACACTTTCACAAACAGTCGACACATGTGCAAACGGTGGCAGCAATCCAAAGCAAAAAAAGAAAAAGAAAAAAGGACACCAACCTGCCAAAATGGGATTTCACAATCTGTCTAGGGAGCAATTTATCACTACCGGGGATTTTGTCCCCGGTACGCCCCTATCGACAACGAACCAAGGTAGGGTGCGTGTTTGTACTGCGCTTAGGAAATTGTTAAATACGAAACAATTGATCGCACCAGCAAGTGGTACCGGTGGTCCTGTTGGGAAATTATTTGTGCGGAAAATTACCATCATTACATTTAGGTCTAAAAACCCCCAACGAATCCGTCGTACGTTTGCAATTGATACGAGTTTCGTATGGGGAACTAACAGGAGTCAGTTCGATGGGCGTATCATCTTTGTTCTTCGAAGGTGATCTAAATCGCTTTTCAATACCCATCGAATGTCCACTTTATATTCACTAAAACAAAAAAAAAAGAAGGACTCTCAATCCACACCACTTACCCCACTCCCGGGTTTGGGCTCGGTTCGAGGTTAGAAACTTGAGACAACTATCCGGCGTGAATGCGTAGTTTCGGTACGAAACACAATTATCAGCACTGACAAAATGAAACTGGTTTATATTGAATTAAACGTGCAGCAATGAAATTTTTGCGTAAAAGAAACACCACATTTAGGCACAGGCACAAAACCATAGCGTCTTCGAAAGAGCTGGCGCGCGCGTCCTGGCGCGTATACACACTGGCAGGTAAGAGCGGGCCACCACACAACAAAACGGCCCACAAGTTGTGTTATGTGTGGGTGGAAAAAGAAATTGATTTTCTTCGCGAAACAAGCACAAAAAAGGCCACGCAACTCGTGTTGTCGAACGATAAACAATGCGCCGTTGCCGTGGGTTATCGCGCGGATGAGGCGCGCTTTGGCGTTTTCCGCCAAACCGATGGCTTATGTTTCCAACGAAAAAGGGTTTCCGATGTCCCGTATACATATCGAGTATATTGGTATTTTCGGTAACCATAACCTTTATGCGATCGCGTGCGAGAAAGCTGGCAGCAGCAGCATTCCATCATCGTGTAAATTAAGTTTCTTTTATTATAATGTTTTAAAATTTTCTAACAGCTTTTCTAAGTGGAAATAAAAAAAAATCCATCTATTGGTAACAACAGAAATTCATGATATAATTATGCCAGTAGCATCTAAACCAGTAGGAAACCGTGTTAAATTCTATTACCATCACCAATTTGTCTCGCTCTCTTGGTTAAGCTGATACTGTGCTGAATGAATACGACCCTCATCCTCCTAAAAAAAAAGGGGGAATAAAACACTGATATCCGTGTATGACTGCATAGAAAAAAAACCTGTCCAGAGTTCCGAGGGTTCAACTTACGAGACCATTGCGTAGGGATAATTGTCTCCCTTTACAATGGGACACAGGGATTAAACGCGGGGTAAGGTGCGCTCGTGTTTAGTTTGGATTGAAAATGGTGTTTATTTATAATTATTTTTTATCCCATCCTTGGCATAGATAAATGATATTACTTCGCTGCTGGTGTAATCCACCAATTGACCCGGACATATGTTTGATCGGTTGTTTTTTTTTTGTTTGCGAAATCATAATTTATGCTCGATTTAGTTTTGATAAGATGTAATCGTATGCTTTTAAAAATGATTTCAGATGACAAAACAAATTCAACACGATAGAATTGACAGGAAAAAAGGGACATGAAAAAAGAAATAGTTTTCAATGGATAGTAGTAGAGGAAAATGTAGACCTTTGGCATGTTGACATGCAATGTTGAGTGACCTAGGTTAATTGTTAACAAGCAATGTAATGTTTGTTGGCTTGGACCGTAACAAGAATAATACATTAACTAATAAGGCTCTGGCAAAAGCATGAATTGATTTGAAGTAAATTCGTTACCACGGCAGTATGGTTTAGTAAACGTGAAAAGATATTTGTATTGCAGCAATTTAGGCGCATAGCAGTAATTCCCATAAAACTGTGTTTGTTTTGTTTTATTAAACACATTTCTTTCGTTGTAAATAATCATTCAACAATGACTAAATACTTTAAAAGCTCGATATTTTCACAAAGTGAACAAACCAGTGTAAAGTGGGCAAACACTACTAATCGATCAAAACAGCACCAAAATGAAGCCGCGTCACAAACAGCAAAACCCGTGCACAAGATTGAAGGACTGCTAAAGAACAAACTGCTGATTAATTATCGTTTGCGTAAGGCGGTAGATAACAGCACAATCAATGGTATGAAGTATCTCGGGACGCGTTGTAATACCTATGGCAGGTTAGCAAGCCAAAGCTAAAAAAAAACTTGAGACCTCGTGTGAGAAAGATTTCCTTTTTGCTCTTCCATTCTTCTAAGGGTAGAAGCTTTTGGGTGCTGGTGTTGTGTGGATCATTCGCTTCCATGATCTTGATTTTGCTGTTCACAATTGATACGTACGATGATACGATCAGTGTCAATCCGGACACGTCCTATCTTCGCTGGAACAGCACCTTTCCGGCCATCTCGCTATGCTATGCGAAGGGACGCACGAATCAAATTTCTGCCTTTCTCAAAGAGCACTGGCAAAGCACTAACTTTACGCCCGCGAAAAGGTGTGGGTCCATTTGTGGTGGAAAAGTTGGGTTTGCAAATTTAACATCGATTTATTCATTTCCAGTACGAATTATTTGTGGCCAAAGATGGCCCAAACGTACTTGTTCCTAAGTCCGAATAGTAATCTCGATGAGGATATAACGGCGATCTGTGCGGGGCTTAACAGTACGTGCAATCTTAATCTAAAAGTGATGAAAAATAGAGTAAGTTATGGAGGATGTGTTTTGCTTTATTTTTTGTGAAAAGAAATTGTTCTAATGTGATTTTTTTGCAGTTTCTTCCTTCCAATTGCAATGAAGTATTATTTGATGTGAAGTTCGTGGGCAAATCATATGATTGTAATCGTATATTTCGATACACTCTGACCGAGATGGGAAATTGTTTTACAGCTAACAGCATATTCGATCAGTAAGTTTACTAATTGTTTGTTTCGTGTTAAAATTTAACTTGATTCCTTTCTAGTGAGCTAACGTTTGATCATCTGCCGTTAAAATTTAACGTTTGGACACGTAAACGAAGTTTGGAGTTTCGCTATCGAAACCTCGACACGATCAACTACATGGTGATAAAGTTTTGCAAAGTAAATGTTGGCCACAAAAAAGTCAAATATATCGCTTTGCCACGTTTTTCCTTCTCCAGATGTACATCCACAGCCCAGAAGATTATCCTAACTTTGTGGAACCATTTTATGCACTGAGGAAATCTGGCTTCGTGTCACATTTTATGCTGCAGGTAGTGTATAGGTGCTTTAAAAAAATCGGAATGCTTTGGATGAACGTTTCCATTTTCTGTACTGCAGATTACCGAAACAGTCAACCAACCGGAGGTGAAGGATGAATCGATTGATAAGCGTAAGTGTAAATTTCCAGAGGAAAGATTATCGCCCGTACTGGCGTACAGCTTTTCCCAGTGTTTTCTTTACAATCGCATCAAGCTCGAGCTAAAGTTGTGCAACTGTACGATTCCAACATCACCGAAAGCATGTACGTCCGGTTAATTCGAGTTTTGAGTTAATTTGTTTCTAAATTTAAAAGTTGTTTTTTTTTCAGATGAGAAATTTTACTGCGATTTTAAAGGTCTACTCTGCATAAACAAGGGTATGTGTTTTGGAGTGGACTATTTAGTATGTTATGTGAGTCTGATATAAAATAATTCTCTTCTTCATCTATTTTGATTCTAAAGCAAATGTGAAACAATTAACAAAACATGTGCACACCGTACATAAGGATCGATCATGCATACAAGCGTGTGAATCGTTGGAAACTCACGTGATTGGGTTAGTATTTTTCTTTAGTAATGTTGGATGATATTTTTATAAGCTTTTCCTTATTATCACCTGTGTGTAGTGAAACATACAATCCTACGAATTCAAGCTCCGATGCAGGAAAAGTGATACTGGAAGTGTTGAATGTTCCAATTTTTCGCTATCAAAGGCGTGTGATTAGAAATAAACTTGATTTCGTGGGTAAGTGGACAGCATGCATAATACAAAGGAAATAAAGTGGTGAAGAGGGGTAATGTTAGTATTGTTGTTCAGTTTCTCTAGGTGGCATTGGAGGGTTGTTCTTTGGGGTGTCATTGATAAGTATCCTTGAGCTGGTGTACAACATGTTCATCAAACCGTACCATCTTAAGGTGAAGTTTTCTGCCCAATAGTGTCGGAATGTCTACACTGTACTATTTTGTAAATTATTAAGATGTTATCCAAATAATAACGAGGGGTGTAATAAAATTCTTCAATAAATATTTTCCTTGCCACCCCTGAGTACATTCATAAACACATCCCCCACAAACACGCACACAAGCAAACAAATCATTCGCCCGCTCAACGCAATCGTTTGACATCTACAAATGTCATAACAATCGCGAAGTAAACAAGTGAAACCGGCTCGAAATGAATGCTCTTGGAAGATGCTGCAAATCTCGTCTGCAAGCATTTCTCTGCACCAATGCTACCTTCAAAGGTACGGCCCGTGTGATTACGCGTTCCCAGTGCTATAAAGCTGTTAATAGACGTGCAGTGACGGAACTTAAAAATTTACGCCGTGACCCTCCGAAAGAATCTTCCGTTGCTGCCGGCGACCGAAGAACGTTGGCACAGGCATTGCACGCACGGATACGTGCCACTGGTCCAATAACGGTGGCCACTTATATGCGAGAAGTTCTTCTTAATCCTGCCGCAGGATACTACAGCACCAAGGAGAATGTTTTTGGAACGGCTGGTGATTTCGTTACGGCACCGGAGATTGGACAGATTTTCGGCGAGGTAAGTTCACCGGAGTATGAATTGCGCAAAACACAAAAAGAGCAAAATCGAATGACATTTTTCATCGTCTCTAGCTCGTTGCCGTATGGTGTATAAATGAGTTACAAAAGTTCAACTACGACGGGCACATTCAGCTAATTGAGCTTGGTCCCGGCAAGGGCACACTTATGCACGATGTGTTACGCGTATTCCAACGGTTCGGTCTATCGAAGGAAAGGCTCAGTGTGCATTTGGTGGAAATGAGTTCCAATTTACAGCGCATTCAGGCCGAGCGTCTTTGCAGTCTTGGATCGGTCCAACGCACACCATCGGATCATGCTGAGCCTCACGTACAGGAAGGCACAACCAGTTCCGGTATCAATCTCCGATGGTACACCGATGTCGTTGAGATACCGAAAGGATTTTCCATCATACTTGCAAACGAATTCTTCGATGCACTTCCAGTGCATGTGTTCTGTAAGGAACCCAAGGAGGAAGGTGCACTGTGGAAGGAAATTCTTGTGGATATTAATGCGGACCAAAAGGAGCCAAGTTTTCGGTTCATCCAATCGAATAAAGCAACTCCATACTCGGTAGTGTTCGGAAAGCGGTTCGAAAGCAAAGAGCAGCTTTTAAAGGATCGGAACCGCATTGAAGTATCGTTTGAAACGGAACAAATAGCACAAACGATAGCGAAACGCATCGACGAGAATGGTGGATTTGGGCTTATAATTGACTACGGTCATGAAGGTGACAAAATGGATACGTTGAGAGTAGGTTAAATGTTTA
>CM028106.1:19861023-19885619 GCA_016170015.1 Anopheles longipalpis
CGGACCGTTCCCCCGTAGCAAGGACTGACTATCCGGCTACGTGGTAAAAATAAGTCTAGTAAGCCAGAAATGGCCGGCGTGACCTGTAAGGTCGTTAAGCCAAGAAGAAGAAGAAGAAGTAGCTCATAATATACCACATCTAAATGGTCCCACCAAACGCAAAATATGATATGGGCTGTCTGAATGTTTGATTTTATTCTCAGTTTAGTAACGCATTTGGGATTTCTCTGTGAATTTCTAAGGACTAAGGACTATCATAATGGACAATGTAGAATCCCTTTTGATTTAATTTTGTTGAACAATCGTTCACAAGCAAATTGTTTCATGATTTGTACCGGTCATCAAAATAAGAATAATTTGACTGTTGCCCAATGAACATTGGCGGCAAGAACTGGAGATTTTGCAGCTTTGGCTTGCCACACTTTTCCTTTTGTCATACGACTGTTAAAAATTTAAAAAAATGATTGTCTAAAAATATTTGAAGTTTAAAAAGAAATTAATCGCATTTTCAGTATAAAAGCCCAACTAAGGGATAAAATTAAAATATCGCTTGACGTCCTTCCTAGGAGGACTGGAAGTATCAGCTTGTTCTTGGTTCTTTTATCAGAATTTAAGCTGTGATCGATGTTGATGCTACCTATCACAATCAGTTCAAAAAATTTAATGGATACAAAAAAGAAAGGAATTCGGAAATTGAAATTCGAAACGTCTTACCCGCCTGGATAATATTTTTTGTTAATCAAAAAAAGGCTTTTAAAAATGTTTAAAATTTTAAATGAAGCAAAAAACTAACACTACTGATTGAAGAAAAAAAAACCGTTATAATAAGAGGCTTCCATTTCGGTAGATTAAACTCCATGGTAACATTATTCATTCCATCCATTTCAGCTTTGATTGATGACGAGCGTGTCATACCGTGCGTACTTCGAGCAGAGTGTTGATTAGAACCATCCCCTTAACAGCCCAATCGAGACCAACTGGCCCAAACACACACACACACAGGGTGCAAATTGTAATTGAATGTTGTATCATATTTTCATTTCACCGCACACAATTCACACGCACTTAGCGGCCACACTTTGCGATGACTTTCACACGATGGCGCACCGCGCCCTGTCAACAGACACACTGGTATTGCCGGGAGGCGCGTGTGCACTAGATGTGCATAATTTACTTACACCACCGAACAATATTGTCTAGCACCAGCCCCTGACCATGACGGATGCCGGAAAGGCATCCCCGAACGTTCCGGGTTATACGCGGTTACGCTCAGTTTGATGCGGAGGGTTGTAAATCCAGCCCTTGAAACGCTTGATAACCGACCCTTGCAGGTGGTGCTTACCCGGAAAAATAGATCCGTGATCGTTTCGAGAGAGAAAAAAAAAAAACGACCGACCAATTACATTGTAATTATGGGCGTTTTGCATTCATACATCCCTGGACCATGGTAACGTCGATCTCGTGGTAAATTTAACGATTTTCAGTGAATTAGAATATACCATTGAAAAGTTCCTTCGCCGGAACAATTCACCCTTCGCAGCACTCGGTTCCCGTGTGAGTCGTAGTTATTCGTAAGTTAATCCCGAAATCAACACGTGTTTCAATTACCCTACAGCGCCGTTTAACGGTAAGGGAGGGTTTTTCCTGCTTTTTTTTTTGGATTACAATTTTGTCCTTAAAGCAATACAGAAGATTGAATACAGAAGGGTGAGTGAGTGGGAAAATGCCATTTAACAAAGAAAGATTGCACCTTCAACAAGGCGAAATATTTTGATTATTTTTTTGTAACAAAATTTTACACCTAAACAATAAGATTTTTTTGGTTTGTTTGCTGTGTGTTTTATCAACAAAACAATTCTTTGTGTTTTTTTTAAGAAAAATTCCATCACAATGTGTGTCGCATTTTTTTTGTTGTCTCACGTCTCACAAACGTTGTGGCCACTTCTGTTTGTCCTGTATCCCATCCCCCCCCCCCCTCGTGTCCTGGTGCTGAAGGGGTGAGTTTTTGGGGGGTGGTAGTTTGGTTGTGCAGCTGGTGCAACAACCTTCCCCGGGGTGGTGGTGGATGCGCATCCGCCAAAGTTGAAACACTTTCACAAACAGTCGACACATGTGCAAACGGTGGCAGCAATCCAAAGCAAAAAAAAAAAAAAGAAAAAAGGACACCAACATGCCAAAATGGGATTTCACAATCTGTCTAGGGAGCAATTTATCACTACCGGGGATTTTGTCCCCGGTACGCCCCTATCGACAATGTACCAAAGGTAGGGTGTCTGTTTGTACTGCGCTTAGGAAATTGTTAAATACGAAACAATTGATCGCACCAGCAAGTGGTACCGGTGGTCCTGTTGGGAAATTATTTGTGCGGAAAATTACCATCATTACATTTAGGGTCTAAAAACCCCCAACGAATCCGTCGTACGTTTGCAATTGATACGAGTTTCGTATGGGGAACTAACAGGAGTCAGTTCGATGGGCGTATCATCTTTGTTCTTCGAAGGTGATCTAAATCGCTTTTCAATACCCATCGAATGTCCACTTTATATTCACTAAAACAAAAAAAAAAGAAGAACTCTCAATCCACACCACTTACCACTCCCGGGTTTGGGCTCGGTTCGAGGTTAGAAACTTGAGACAACTATCCGGCGTGAACGCGTAGTTTCGGTACGAAACACAATTAACAGCACTGACAAAATGAAACTGGTTTATATTGAATTAAACGTGCAGCAATGAAATTTTTGCGTAACGAAACACCACATTTAAGCACAGGCACAAAACCCTAGCCTCTTCGAAAGAGCTGGCGCGCGCGTCCTGGCGCGTATACACACTGGCAGGTAAGAGCGGGCCACCACACAACAAAACGGCCCACAAGTTGTGTTATGTGTGGGTGGAAAAAGAAATTGATTTTCTTCGTCGAAACAAGCACAAAAAAGGCCACGCAACTCGTGTTGTCGAACGATAAACAATGCGCCGTTGCCGTGGGTTATCGCGCGGATGAGGCGCGCTTCGGCGTTTTCCGCCAAACCGATGGCTTAGGTTTCCAACGAAAAAGGGTTTCCGATGTGCTGTTCCGTATACATATCGAGTATATTGGTATTTTCGGTAACCATAACCTTTATGCGATCGCGTGCGAGAAAGCTGGCAGCAGCAGCATTCCATCATCGTGTAAATTAAATTTCTTTTATTATAATGTTTTAAAATTTTCTAACAGCTTTTCTAAGTGGAAATTAAAAAAAATTCATCTATTGGCAACAACAGATTTCATGATATAATTATGCCAGTAGCATCTAAACCAGTAGGAAACCGTGTTAAATTCTATTACCATTACCAATTTGTCTCGCTCTCTTGGTTAAGCTGATACTGTGTTGAATGAATACGACCCTCATCCTCCTAAAAAAAGGGGGAATAAAACACTGATATCCGTGTATGACTGCATGAAAAAAAACCTGTCCAGAGTTCCGAGGGTTCAACTTACGAGACGATTGCGTAGGGATAATTGTCTCCCTTTACAATGGGACACAGGGATTAAACACGGGGTAAGGTGCGCTCGTGTTTAGTTTGGATTGAAAATGGTGTTTATTTATAATTATTTTTTATCCCATCCTTGGCATAGATAAATGATATTACTTCGCTGGTGGTGTAATCCACCAATTGAGCCGGACATATGTTTGATCGGTTGTTTTTCGTTTGTTTGCGAAATCATAATTTATGCTCGATTTAGTTTTGATAAGATGTAATCGTATGCTTTTAAAAATGATTTCAGATGACAAAACAAATTCAACACGATAGAATTGACAGGAAAAAAGGGACATGAAAAAAGAAATAGTTTTCAATGGATAGTAGAAGAGGAAAATGTAGACCTTTGGCATGTTGACATGCAATGTTGAGTGACCTAGGTTAATTGTTAACAAGCAATGTAATGTTTGTTGGCTTGGACCGTAACAAGAATAATACATTAACTAATAAGGCTCTGGCAAAAGCATGAATTGATTTGAAGTAAATTCGTTACCACGGCAGTATGGTTTAGTAAACGTGAAAAGATATTTGTATTGCAGCAATTTAGGCGCATAGCAGTAATTCCCATAAAACTGTGTTTGTTTTGTTTTATTAAACACATTTCTTTCGTTGTAAATAATCATTCAACAATGACTAAATACTTTAAAAGCTCGATATTTTCACAAAGTGAACAAACCAGTGTAAAGTGGGCAAACACTGCTAATCGATCAAAACAGCACCAAAATGAAGCCGCGTCACAAACAGCAAAACCCGTGCACAAGATTGAAGGACTGCTAAAGAACAAACTGCTGATTAATTATCGTTTGCGTAAGGCGGTAGATAACAGCACAATCAATGGTATGAAGTATCTCGGGACGCGTTGTAATACCTATGGCAGGTTAGCAAGCCAAAGCAAAAAAAAAAACTTGAGATCTCTTGTGAGAAAGATTTTCTTTTTCCTATTCCATTCTTCTAAGGGTAGAAGCTTTTGGGTGCTGGTTTTATGTGGATCATTCGCTTCCATGATCTTGATTTTGCTGTTCACAATTGATACGTACGATGATACGATCAGTGTCAATCCGGACACGTCCTATCTTCGCTGGAACAGCACCTTTCCGGCCATCTCGCTATGCTATGCGAAGGGACGCACGAATCAAATTTCTGCCTTTCTCAAAGAGCACTGGCAAAGCACGAACTTTACGCCCGCGAAAAGGTGTGGGTCCATTTGTGGTGGAAAAGTTGGGTTTGCAAATTTAACATCGATTTATTCATTTCCAGTACGAATTATTTGTGGCCAAAGATGGCCCAAACGTACTTGTTCCTAAGTCCGAATAGTAATCTCGATGAGGATATAACGGCGATCTGTGCGGGGCTTAACAGTACGTGCAATCTTAATCTAAAAGTGATGAAAAATAGAGTAAGTTATGGAGGATGTGTTTGTGAAAAGAAATTGTTCTAATGTGATTTTTTTTTGCAGTTTCTTCCTTCCAATTGCAATGAAGTATTATTTGATGTGAAGTTCGTAGGGAAATCATATGATTGTAATCGTATATTTCGATACACTCTGACCGAGATGGGAAATTGTTTTACAGCTAACAGCATATTCGATCAGTAAGTTTACTAATTGTTTGTTTCGTGTTAAAATTTAACTACCAACTTTAATTTCTTTCCAGTGAGCTAACATTCGATCATCTGCCGTTAAAATTTAACGTTTGGACACGTAAACGAAGTTTGGAGTTTCGCTATCGAAACCTCGACACGATCAACTACATGGTGATAAAGTTTTGCAAAGTAAATGTTGGCCACAAAAAAGTCAAACATATCGCTTTGTCACGTTTTTCCTTCTCCAGATGTACATCCACAGCCCAGAAGATTATCCTAACTTTGTGGAACCATTTTATGCACTGAGGAAATCTGGCTTCGTGTCACATTTTATGCTACAGGTAGTGTTTAAAGCTTAGGTGCTTTCGAAAAAAAATCGGAATGCTTTGGATGAACGTTTCCATTTTCTGTACTTCAGATTACTGAAACAGTCAACCAACCGGAGGTGAAGGATGAATCGATTGATAAGCGTAAGTGTAAATTTCCAGAGGAACGGCTATCGCCCGTACTGGCGTACAGCTTTTCCCAGTGTTTTCTTTACAATCGCATCAAGCTCGAGCTAAAGTTGTGCAACTGTACGATTCCAACATCACCGAAAGCATGTACGTCCGGTTAATTCGAGTTTTGAGTTAATTTGTTTCTAAATTTAAAAGTTGTTTTTTTTTTTCAGATGAGAAATTTTACTGCGATTTTAAAGGTCTTCTCTGCATAAACAAGGGTATGTGTTTTGGAGTGGACTATTTAGTATGTTATGTGAGTCTGATATAAAATAATTCTCTTCTTCATCTATTTTGATTCTAAAGCAAATGTGAAACAATTAACAAAACATGTGCACACCGTACATAAGGATCGATCATGCATACAAGCGTGCGAATCGTTGGAAACTCACGTGATTGGGTCAGTATTTTTCTTTAGTAATGTTGGATGATATTTTTATAAGCTTTTCCTTATTATCACCTGTGTGTAGTGAAACATACAATCCTACGAATTCAAGCTCCGATGCAGGAAAAGTGATCCTGGAAGTGTTGAATGTTCCAATTTTTCGCTATCAAAGGCGTGTGATTAGAAATAAACTTGATTTCGTGGGTAAGTGGACAGCATGCATAATACAAAGGAAATAAAGTGGTAAAGAGGGGTAATGTTAGTATTGCTGTTCAGTTTCTCTAGGTGGCATTGGAGGGTTGTTCTTTGGGGTGTCATTGATAAGTATCCTTGAGCTGGTGTACAACATGTTCATCAAACCGTACCATCTTAAGGTGAAGTTTTCTGCACAATAGTGTCGGAATGTCTACACTGTACTATTTTGTAAATTAGTAAGATGTTATCCAAATAATAACGAGCGGTGTAATAAAATTCTTCAATAAATGTTTTCCTTGCCACCCCTGAGTACATTTATAAACACATCCCCCACAAACACACACACAAGCAAACAAATCTTTCGCCCGCTCAACGCAATCGTTTGACATCTACAAATGTCATAACAATCTCGAAGTAAACAACAAGTGAAACCGGCTCGAAATGAATGCTCTTGGAAGATGCTGCAAATCTCGTCTGCAAGCATTTCTCTGCACCAATGCTACCTTCAAAGGTACGGCCCGTGTGATTACGCGATCCCAGTGCTATAAAGCTGTTAATAGACGTGCAGTGACGGAACTTAAAAATTTACGCCGTGACCCTCCGAAAGAATCTTCCGTTGCTGCCGGCGACCGAAGAACGTTGGCACAGGCATTGCACGCACGGATACGTGCTACTGGTCCAATAACGGTGGCCACTTATATGCGAGAAGTTCTTCTAAATCCTGCGGCAGGATACTACAGCACCAAGGAGAATGTTTTTGGAACGGCTGGTGATTTCGTTACGGCACCGGAGATTGGACAGATTTTCGGCGAGGTAAGTTCACCGGAGTATGAATTGCGCAAAACACAAAAAGAGCAAAACCGAATGACATTTTTCATCGTCTCTAGCTCGTTGCCGTATGGTGTATAAATGAGTTACAAAAGTTCAACTACGACGGGCACATTCAGCTAATTGAGCTTGGTCCAGGCAAGGGCACACTTATGCACGATGTGTTACGCGTATTTCAACGGTTCGGTTTATCGAAGGAACGGCTCAGTGTGCATTTGGTGGAAATGAGTTCCAATTTACAGCGCATTCAGGCCGAGCGTCTTTGCAGTCTTGGATCGGTCCAACGCACACCATCGGATCATACTGAACCTCACGTACAGGAAGGCACAACCAGTTCCGGTATCAATCTCCGATGGTACACCGATGTCGTCGAGATACCGAAAGGATTTTCCGTCATACTTGCAAACGAATTCTTCGATGCACTTCCAGTGCACGTGTTCTGTAAGGAACCCAAGGAGGAAGGTGCACTGTGGAAGGAAATTCTTGTGGATATTAATGCGGACCGAAAGGAGCCAAGTTTTCGGTTCATCCAATCGAATAAAGCAACTCCATACTCGGTAGTGTTCGGAAAGCGGTTCGAAAGCAAAGAGCAGCTTTTAAAAGATCGGAATCGCATCGAAGTATCGTTTGAAACGGAACAAATAGCACAAACGATAGCGAAACGCATCGACGAGAATGGTGGATTTGGGCTTATAATTGACTACGGTCATGAAGGTGACAAAATGGATACGTTGAGAGTAGGTTAAATGTTTACAATCTCTTAATATAGCAAACGATTCTTACATATTTTTACCTCACATTTTTTTCCTTAAAGTCATTTAAAAGCCACAAATTGCACGATCCACTGCAAAACCCGGGAAGTGCCGATTTGACGGTTGATGTCGATTTCGGTTTCTTGAAACACTTCCTCGAACAGGACGAAAAGGCAGTAACGCTCGGACCCGTTAGTCAAGGTTTCTTTCTGGAAGCGATGGAAGGTTCTGCACGGTTAAAGGTAAACTAAAATCAAAGCTATATTACATTACAAACGTATTAAATCATCCCGAACGATTGAATTCATTTTTTAGGCTTTACTCAGTTCAACCGCTGATGAGAATTATCGGAAAATATTAACGCAAGGTTATGATGAGCTGACGAATCCAGCTAAAATGGGAGAACGGTTTAAGCTGCTTTCGGTGTTTCCGTCATCGCTAAGGCAGTTTCTTTTGGCCTCAAACAAGGTGGCAGGATTCGATTCGGAAAAGTAAACCAAGCGTTTTTTTTATTCTGCTATCCTAGCCATACAGACTTTTCATCGGATGGTAAAAAAATAGAAAATAAAAAGAAGTAATAAATCGGAATCATAAAGCTCATTTTTGTGGTTTAAGTATTATTTTTCTGAAGCTATTATTTACGTTACATTTTCTGTTACATGGACCAAACCAAAAAATCTTTTCGACCAATCCACTTATTTGTCAACCATTTACACAATCACGTTATGCAAGCTTCACATCATCCTATTTTATATATGTCCCCGACGTTCAAACGTGATCCCCCACCCCCAATGAGATTAATGTGTGGAGAATCTCTTAACTTTAACATGTTGCCATGTATGATCGTGTCGCTTTCTGAATGTGTACAGTTTGGTGTGATTCGTGTACCATTTACATGCTAGGTTTTACGTGTTCTTGGTGTGCGGTCTCTTAGTGCATAGAAATTCCCGTGACTATTACTATCAACTCAAACCGATGTTGGAGTTATTCGATCATAACAATTGCTAGACCAATGTTTTTACGCATCCCAATGCATTCAGCAAACCCACCACACACACACACACATATACGTCGCCAAGAGTGGCACAGGGCCGATAGATGCAAAGCAATCGCATCATCAACCACTCGTTTACCCGCTTTTTGTTATTGGACAAAAAGTTACATGTTCAGTACGACATGACTGAATGAAAATCACTTTTCTTGAGAATGTGAAACGGTTAACCAAGAGAGTACATTAAGCAAAAGGATTACATCACATTAAACTTAAGAGCGAGGGTGATAATATAAGAGTATACGATTACAGTGACTAGGCTACAAAAGAATCTCGTTTGCCAAACCAAAACTCAATTCTGCAGACGTTGGTACATTATATGTTTGGCTAAAAGATTAATAATTGTGCAATGCTGTCAAGTATAAATAAGTTAAGCGTTAACGTAATGTGAAATCCCTCATATAGTTTGTTAAGTATTATAACTTAAAACTCCCACCAAATGGAATCTCAACTGTTGGAAAAGAAATCTCAATCAGTATTGTAGTTCGCTTGCCTGATAAGCTAGTTCACCAGAAGCAAGGCAGATCCCCAACCGTTGCTGGATGCTAGTTCAAAAAGAATGCATCATACATTTGCTCATCGGACACCGGAAAAGCAAAAAAATCACATTCAGTTCAAATACTTTAAATGACATTGATTCTCATCGATGTACTACTGCTACTGGCGATGCTTGTGGGATGACTATTTCATCCCTACTGCTCCAGCCACGAACTGGTAACGGAGTTTGGGCTCTTCAACTGCAACAACAGAGTGATCGATAAGAGTGTAAAAAACCGAGCCTATCGGTTCGAATCGTTGTTAACAATACTCACGCTGATATTAAATTGTTGTAACGTCTTCTCTAGACCGTTAGCATTGCCAGCAAAATATGCGGCTATAGCGTTGTGGAAGAGCAGTAACTGTTTGTGCATAACTTTGATCTAAAATGAAGACAATATAATTGTGAGCTTTTCTTGCGTTTACGTAGTACGAGAGAATCCTAAGCTTACCCTATTTTCCTCGAGAAATTGCATCTTTACTACTATGTCCGAACGTAGCTTCTCGTACTGGTCTTTGCATTTTTCGTACTTTTTCTGCACCTCATCGCTGGAGTATTTCTGCTGCGGTTCGCTGCCACCCGTTCGCTGTTGCTCCATATCCACCCGGTACGCATCGTACTCGACGCGGGCCAACTCATACTGCCGAATGGTAAGTAGCGTGTCTTCGATCGTCTTATTGCACAGCGTATTAATGGACGATATGAAAAAGTTCAGCGCATTCAGCAGCAGCTCACCGTTCTTCGTCAGAATTCGCTGCGTTTCGGCGTTTCGCAAAAACTCTTCCTGCAGTTCCGGACTTTTCTGTGCCAGATCGGCAAACGTTTCCGATAGCAGGCTCTGGGTTTGCATGCAGTTGTAAAAGTGGGACGTGAATGCACGCGACAAGCGTAATATGCTTAGATACTTCTTTTGCGTTTCCTTCAGCTGATCGATCTGTGCCTCGAGCTCGAGATCGACTGTGCGTGTCGATTTGCCGAGCTTTTCCAGCATGATCTGTTTGGTGCATTTGTACGTGGTAATGCTCCAGTTGCGGAACGTGTCAAGCTTGGAGGACCCATTCTTGATGTATGCCGATTCATCCTCCAGACTGACCGACGTCGGCGACGTTAGACTGTGGTTGCTAACGTTTCGTAAAGTCAGCGTGGTCGAGTGCTTGATTGTTTGCTGCTCGGAACCCGTATGCACCACATCGGTGCTGTCGTTCATGGACGGAGTGTTTTTCAACATTTCGTGTATACTTTTCTCGCTCGATTTGTTCATGTTTCTAGGGAACGGCCACTTCCTGTCTGAGCGAGCAACAAAGAATCACAAATCGATCCTATTAAGGGTATTAGAAAGAGGTGTTGAAAAACGATCAAATTATACTACTGCCAGGGGTAAACAATTTAGCGGGTTTTTGTCGCCGATTTCATTACCTTCACTTTGGTTTTACTGAGTTTCTAGAGGCTGAAAATTACAAGATAATGAGATTTTTTCGTTTTGTGTATACTTCACGACAAACGTCATCCTTTCACGGCTCCTTCATTTGACGCCTGCGCACTAAGGTCTCGGTCTCTACGTGTTTCAAGTCATCCGGATGACGTTTTGTGAAATGAAATTTAAAAATACAGTTTTAAATTTTTCGAATATTTCCAGGTTTGATTGCTTCGCAATGATTACAGAATTATACTCCTTTTACTGCGCTTTAATTTATTACACATAAAACGAGCAAAATAAGCTTCACTGGGCGCTCTCAGCTTTTGTTGCAAATGAAATCACAATCTGAGGCGTATTTTATGCTTGATTTACTACATGTTTTTTAGAGTATTTCCTGTCCTGAATATAAACTGATAATGGCAAAAAGCGATTGGAATGAAGGAAAAGGTTATGAAATATGAAATAATAAAATTATTGCATGACCACGATGTTGTACGGATGTCACCATTGTGCTATGGACCGTTTCACAACTACAATCAAAGGTTTGTTTATAAACTGAGTTTCGCCGTGACAAAAAGGATATTTCAAAACAGGCGAAAGCAGAGTTCGTCAATCTATTTTCGATGGAACTGGTTTTTAATTATTGAAGGAATTGTTTTTTTGTTTTTACAAGACCATCCAGTGGAATCCTGGCATGGCATTGAAATGAGACTATTTTCAGCCTTGTTTATCAATACTTATATTTTCCCTACAGTAGAGCTTCTTACAGACATGTTAAGTTTTCAGCGCTCGTTTTTATTTAATAGATAAAGCTTCCGGATTTCAAGATTACAAGTAATAAGTTCCCTTGCATGGCTTATTGTGCGTACATGATCTACTTCAATAAATGGGTTATACATAGTACACGTTTCTTCATACTCTTCCTTGATTACTGCGGTGTCTAAACAAAGCAAGGTGCTCCTCAAGTTAGCCGCATCCGTTACATGTTCAGTATCTGTGTGGCGCAGTTTTAGGATACCGGTTATTTCGACGTGTTTACCTCTCGGAATGAACCCAAAGAAATTGTTGAAACATAGCTCAACACTACATGCTCCATCGGGAAGCTGCATATCGCTGAAAATAGAAGAAACCATTCGTATTACAGTGGATTGTACGACGAATATTTTACCATTAACTCACGTAGGAAACGCGGGAACGCTTAACGACTCTAGCCTGTTGCTCGTACAGGCAAGTGTTCCAATCACCAAACACTTTCCAAAATGAACGTGTGCCGGATATTCTACAAGCGCAATTTCTTCCACCAACAATGGCTTATAATATTCACAAAATGTACTTTCGCACTCAGCTTCTTCCATGTTGCAGAAGAACCGCGCAAATGCAAGGTTTGCTTCGATTTCGCTTTCGCATTCGCTGCGTTGCGTTGCGTGCTGTCATTCCAAACGTCAAGCCGTGTTGTGGACAAAACAAAAGATTTTCTACACTGTACGCCATCTTGCTCGGACTAGCCAGCTGTGCTTTGATTTTACAATTTTTCCAACCGTTCAGTGCTTTTATATTAAAATTAAGCGTTAAATATGTAGGTTTTCGCAATCCTCTCTGCCAAACGGTCGTGGTACAGCAATTGTTGTGATGGTGTACTTTCTCTTTGTAGGATGCGCCGTGGAGGTCGCGACAGCCGTAGTGCTGAAAGAAATAGTCGCAGTTTTGGCGGAGGAACTTCCAGCCTGATGCGTCGCAACGATCGCAATGGTGGGCGTGTGGAGAAGCGCTTCGATCGAATGGAGCGAAATGGAGAGAACTTACGTAGCATCCGTTGGGATCAGGTAAAGTTGGACGCGTTTCAGAAAAATTTCTTCCAACCCGCTAGCAGCGTGTTGAATCGTTCGCGGGCGGAGGTAAACCAGTACTTGAACAAGAACGAGATTACCGTGTACGGAAAGAATGTGCCTGCCCCGATTCTGCACTTTCACGAGAGCGGTTTTCCACAGTATATGCTGGATGAGTTTCAGCGGCAGAGTTTTAAGGAACCGACCTACATTCAGGCGGTCGGTTGGTCGATTGCAATGAGTGGGCGCGATATGGTCGGTATTGCAAAGACGGGCAGTGGTAAAACGCTGGCCTACATCTTGCCGGCCTTGGTGCACATCAGCAACCAACCGCGAATCGCGCGTGGCGATGGACCGATCGCGCTCGTGCTGGCTCCGACGCGTGAGCTAGCCCAACAGATCAAGCAGGTTTGTGACGATTTCGGACGGCGTATGGGCATCTACAATACGTGTGTATTTGGAGGCGCCTCCAAGTATCCTCAGGAAAGTGATCTGCGCCGTGGGGTGGAGATAGTGATTGCCACGCCCGGACGGTTGATTGATTTTCTCGAGCGCGACACCACCAATCTGCGCCGCTGTACATATCTCGTGCTGGACGAAGCCGACCGTATGCTGGACATGGGCTTCGAGCCGCAAATTCGCAAGATTATATCGCAAATCCGTCCCGACCGTCAGGTGCTGATGTGGTCTGCTACGTGGCCGAAAGAGATTCGCAAGCTGGCGGAAGAGTTTTTGCGCGACTACATACAGATCAACATTGGTTCGCTCAATTTGGCCGCGAACGAAAACATACTGCAAATAATAGACTGCTGCGAAGAGTACGAAAAGGAAACACGGCTGTTTAAGCTGCTGGAGCAGATCTCGTCGCAGAACGATGGCAAAACGATCATCTTCGTCGAGACGAAGCGCAAGGTGGACAAGATTGTAAACGTGATTCGCCGGCAGGGTTGGCGGGCGGACGGGATCCATGGCGACAAGTCGCAAAAGGATCGCGACTACGTACTGAACACATTCCGCCGCTCGAACAATGGTATCCTGGTTGCCACGGATGTGGCCTCTCGTGGCCTAGGTGAGAAATACTGCACACAGTAGGATTTTGGCAGCAGCGTCACAGCTGCTGTATGAATGTCGTATTCGTACAGATAGTTTTGTATCTCTTCTGTTTTTGGTTGCTCTTCTGTTGTTGGGTAGGTGTGTTGTAGCTCAAACGGCGTGGAATTTTGCTGTCCAGTGCGTTGTGAGTTTGGTTCGTACGTTGCAATAAGCAATAAGGTCAGTCGTTGTACATCGCGAACGAGCTTGCATTAACAATAATGGAAGCTTCATCTTTCGTTCCGCATTCATCCATTTGTACTGAGACGCGCGATACGGTCCATCTCGTTCGGAACCATTCCAGTCAGTTTCAGACTTGCTCGACCGACAAACTCTCGGCACCGAACCGAGCAAATGTTTAATGACCGTTCCCGTTACACCTCGACGTACGGAATCCTAGCGGCTTGGTTGGGCCGTTACTGCAACCGGGCAGGTTGCAACACTCAAATGGACGGAAGCACAGATTTACCATATCGCATTAGACAATCGCTAAGTACGCTAGAACATATTCCGTTTATTCTTGTTTCTTTTTTCCAGAAAGCAGCAACGGGCGCAGCACGGGTTTGGTAGATGATTGTCGATGCGTTGTGTTTCCGTTCCGTAATAAATCGGGTTCCGTCCGTCGAGCATTCGTTATTGGGTTCACGTTTCGATGCGCATTCCATCCCAGCCGACGGAGCATGTGGCAGGGTGTGGCAGATGCGCCTTGACGAAACTCATCGTCGCATGGTGATGATAAACGTATGGGTAAAGCCCTGCACATGGTCCATATCGGGTTTGTTACAAAACGATCATACCGGTAACGAGAATTATACTGGACAAACGCTAAAGCAGCACTGTGCAGATTCCGATCAGTCTCGGTGGAATTCACGAAGGGAATCTAGCGAATTCGTCCCATTGGGTGGTGATTGTTTCGACGTTTAGTTGAGATGCATTCGTAATGGTAATGCGCGCCAGTTCCTAGCAGGGCATAGCACTCTCGTCGCCCTCTCTATCTCACTCTGTATTTCATTAGCACGACTCCGTTCGATCGCGTTCAGTAGAATCATCCAGATCGTCTACGAATAAAAGCGATCGTCGTCCTATAGCTCGATGACATCGCACACACCGTTAATGGCTCCAAAAAAACCGATTACCTACGGAGTCGATTGGCGAAACGTGCACATAGGAAAAAGGGAATTGCATGCATCATGTTACTTACCATGATGATGTAAAACGCGTTAGGGCCCAATAGATACGGTCAAGCGGCGTTGACGAGAACAGCGTGGGATGGATGGAGATGGCACAGTTTGGGATGACAGCCTGGATAGTCAATGATATGTATAGGTAAGTGGCCATCTCCTCTGTAGCACAACTCACTCAACAGTTGACCGTATGGAACAAAAAAAAAGGCCAGGAGGAACTGTGCATAGGTGTAAGCATCTTACAGTAATCGTGTCGTTTTGTACATGCTCAATTCGTTTGTTGTGCACATTCGCTGTGTTGAAGAGCGACTCGCGGATCGTTTAATTAAGTTAAACCTTTTCCATCGAATGCTTCTAATCAGCTAGTGCAGCGTAGTTGTGCGTGGCATAGGAAACGATGCACACGCAGCTATAAATGGATGTTATTATAATTGCTTCAAGGAACTGTTCGCGCATTAGTATGGATTTTTTTTTAAATACATGTACACGTTGGAACTGTAAGGAATCGTAGAAATAATTCATCAACACGTATAGTAGCTACAAGTTGATACTTATTTCCCACATACTGTAATTCAGTTGTCCCTTATTACCATTATTAGTCTGTTATCGTAACTTTTGAACTGTGTTTGTTCTTCTTGAACACTTATTTATGATCGATTGCATTGTTTGAACTAGAAAATAATGAAATAGGTAGTTTTATGAATATCCTCGGTTTAGGTAGCTTAGTTACAGTAAAAGATAGTAAAAGATATGACTGAAAGCGTTATGCTAAAAATGCTTTCAGCCGCGAAGATGGTGAAATATGTGATTGCCTTCGTTCCAACTGCTTCCTTGTGATTCCACTCATAGATGACTGCAGCTAGAATTGGAAAAGCTGGCTACACTTTCAGTACAGTGGCGAATTCGTTCTATTCTCTTCCCTGCACGAGCTGCAACTTGCAGCATTATTATTAGGCTATTACCGGCTATTAATTTATGTAACAAACATGTCCCATCAAACCCTGGGATACCGTCCAAATTTGCAATGACTGACCGAATTTTCTGAATGTTTTTGTGTGTTGTGCATAGTTTTGTGTTGGTTTTTATACTACCGCCGGTATTATTGTAAAGGCGGTACATGGCATGGTATATCAGTGTGGGATATGAAACATTTAGGGGAGTGAAATCCAAATTTTAATACCAATTTTTTTCTTCGTTTTATTACTCTGCCCGATCTGCCTTCCGGAAGACGTGGACGATGTGAAGTTTGTTATCAATTTCGACTTTCCAAACAACACGGAAGATTATGTGCACCGTATCGGTCGAACGGGACGCTCGACTAACAAGGGAACGTCGTATACCTTCTTTACACCGGCCAACTCATCCAAGGCAAACGATCTGATCACCGTGTTGCAGGATGCTAACCAAGTATGGAGAAATGCGTGTATTTGTTGGCTTTAAATGTTGTTTAATGTGCTTAACTATTCCTTGAATTGCAGTACATCAATCCAGAGCTACAAGAGTATGCTCGTGGCAGTGGCCGTTATCGTGGAGGAGGTGGACGTATGCGTGGAAACATGGGTGGTGGACGCGATCGTGGCATTGGGCCACGCAACGGAAGAATGGGTGGTGGTAGTCGGTTCAGCGATTCGAAGCCGGTGCGCGATGACGGAGGATACCGAAATGGCAATGACGAACGCAAGTATCCCCGTCGGGATGAGTACAACCGTAACGAACGCGATCATCGTGACGGAGGATCACGTTCCGGTGGCGCCTATGGTTCGACTGGAGGATCACGCGCTGCCAATGGTATGGGTATGAGTTCGAACGGTTACGCTGCCACTTCATACGGAGCTGATGATCGTAACTATGGTGGACACTACGGAAGCCAGACACAGGGTGCATACGGTGGAGGTGGCGGATATAATGCGCCAAGTGCAGTTTCTCGACGTTCCGATTCCGATCGTTCCCGGGCACCGGCTGGTACTGTCGTTGGATTGCCCGCAACACCGGCACTGCCCAGTGCAATCGCTTACGCGCATCCAGCAATGGCACTGGCCGCTGGACCGTATGGTGCACCACCGGGAGTCGCATATCAGTACACGGCCCCGCCACCAACCGCACCGATGGGTCGCTCCGACGCTTATCCTGCAAGAGGAGTAATGCCCTAGTTGGCATCCCGTGGTGGTTATGGTGGTGGTATGTAAAAGCGGCACTGGTAAGGACTCGCACCCTAACAAATTACTATATTTTAGCGAGCACCTACACCATCCCTCTTCTGACGATGAATTGATAAATGCATACGGATGAGTGTGTATTTACGTAGCGAGCGCAGGTCGTGAATAATGGCACGTACATCAACAAAACCTCATAAAATCGTGACAATTCGTTTTGGGCTGTATTATAATTATAAAATCGTTTACGACAAATGACACTGAATCCTTTCTTTTTGACATTACCCAAGGGTTTAAGCACACTATTAGTGGAGACGGTACATGTAGAGGCGCTTAGTTGTATCTCATGAAATTAATTTAAACTCATATTTATAAGCATACATTTTACCCATTTCTGAATGATTATAAATAAAGTACATTCGATTAGTTGTAATATTTGAACTTGGTGTGTTTCTGTTTGATTCGTTTAAGTTCGAATGAAACGAATGATAATTATGGTTTTGTTTGCGTTGAGTATTACTGGTTTGACATGAAAGTACTTTCGCAAATTAATTTCGTGTCTGTGCTTTGTTAAATAACGTAAAATCGTTTAATATGAAATAGTTATTCAAATAATGTTACGAATAAATTTGTTCTTAATGTTATTATTGCTTGTTTGTCNNNNGACATGAAAGTACTTTCGCAAATTAATTTCGTGTCTGTGCTTTGTTAAATAACGTAAAATCGTTTAATATGAAATAGTTATTCAAATAATGTTACGAATAAATTTGTTCTTAATGTTATTATTGCTTGTTTGTATAATTGAATGATTAATCCTTAATTACTGAGATATGAAATGCACAGAACCAAAAACAATAATTGCGCATTAAAAGCTGGTTTAAAATTAACATTTTCCTACAAGTCGTATCCATTGAACTGCTTTGAAACAAACGGCAATCTTAAATAGTAAAAACATTTATTTTGTGTAGTTTAGTAACATTTTTTCTGTGTATCACTTGGCTCGTACAATAACGATTTACACGTGCTTTAAAAAATATTGCATCACTAATGTTCTAAGCCGTCTTTGGTCTTATCATCATTTTTGAAGTTTTGAGTATACCACCCAGCCAATAAAATGTGGACGTGCCATCATAAGTTCCGTATCGTCCATTGAGATTGCTGTAAATACGATGCAAATGGTAAGTTTTATCACTATATATACAAGGAATTGGTTACTATACCATACCTATATCCACAACTAGTCAACCACCATGCTCCATTAAATGTTTTTGGACAATTTCTCGTGTATAAGTAATTATCCGAATCGAATGTAGAAAATTTCATTCCCCGATCGCGACTAAAAGAATCGCCAGCCGTTCCGGAATATCTGCCTAGCTTTTTCAGTACATATTTTCCGTTTTCGTCTCCGATCTCGAAATGATCGTATTTGGCGAACCGCTTTACACCATGAAGATCTTCCAGTAGCACTACTAACTCATGCTGACCCGACACTGTCAACTGATGAATACGATCCAAACCCAACCAGAACTCTCCTTCCAAATTTCCAAAACCATTCTTGTACTCTTCCCAATTCCGATTGAAATCCGTTGATCCGTTAAAGCGATGTTGAAATACAATCCAGCCTCCAGATTTGTAATCTTGATCACAAAGCACCCTCATCGGTTCCTTGAAGGTGTTATCCGGTTTAATGGTGTATATTCCCGAAGAGGGAACCACGCTGCAGGATGTGTACACATTATCACGCACATTCTTTGAATCGTTCTTTTGTTGCATGATGTTTTCCATTCTACTGCTTAAATCATTAATCTTTTTTACCACTTGTTCTTCTACCTCAGTAAAACGATCTTCTAGAAATTGCAGTTTCGTCATGATCATTTTGAAAGCAAAACCAACATGAACTACACTCGTTGTATCTGGAATTAAATCACATTTCATACCAATTATGGTAAAACACAGACTAAACGCAAATAGAAGGTTGATCTTGAACATGTTGATATCACTGATGTAACTGTAACAATGAAGCTGTCAGCTAAATGTAAACCTTTTTATATGTGTAAGCCATTCAAAGACAATTTCAAATTTATCTTTTGATTGACCATGGACGATGTGGGAAATGTTCGTTCTCTGATTATATTTATTCATATCAAACGGCCTCAGTGTGGGATGTTAGTTAGTAAACAAGTTCGTTATGCTACTTTATCTGGTACAAGTATGGCAAATGTTGGCTATTAGTCGTATTTATAGAGTTGCATTGCTGATAAATCGCTAGTTCGCGGAACAGGAATATCTGAGGGTCAGCGCATATTTTGTACTGAGAAACCATTAAACTCAGTGAAGCGTTGGAGTAACCTCTACTTGCTGTAGAACGATAATTGACATACAAATATCATCCAAAATATACATCGGTTTTACAATTCGGGCTTGAGTTTATGATTGTGATCGATCTTAGTCGATCGAGCCTTAGCTTTTTTTTGGGAAATTTAGCGAAATTTATAAATTTATGTATTTTAATGCGAATTTGTTGAAATAAGTTTCTTTTCACTCAAATAATGCTTTAAATAAAAAAAAGAACAAAAAATAAAAAAAATCTATAAATTTAAAATCTAACGGGGGTAGGTGGTTATAGAAGTAAGGGTGTATTTTTGATCAATGAAACAAAGGTTATTGGAGCCACTTTCATAATTGGGAATGTTGACATTATTTTAATTTGAATTATCTCCATTCGTGTAAAAAGTACTTCAAGCAAAAATGAAATAGTATTTTATAGAAAATAATTGCCATTTTTTTGTGTTGAGCGTGTATCATTTTTGAGATTGTAATATTTGTGAACTGGATACTTCGCAACACCAAACTGGTGCCCCATATGCTGAAGACGGATGCTACTTATCCATGGCCATTTATCTACTCTCTGAAAAGAAAAAAAACGCAAGGTGAAAGAAACAAAAGCATCCTTGCTGTGGAGAGGTTGGCTGCAAAAAAAAGAAACAAATAATCCAAACCCCTGTGCCCCTGTTTGATGTAAGCAAGAGGCCGAAGCTCTTGATAAGAACCCCCGGTGAACGATGCATATATAATGCAATAATCTAGCTTAGGAAACTTTTCACTTGGCGAAGTTCCAGGATTAGAAGATAGAGCTGACATCCCAATGCGCAACCAAACGGTACGATAGTGGGTGGATAAGAGTGAGCACTTGACGTTAACCAAAAAAAAAAAGAAAAGAAAGGAAGGAAGGAAGGAAAAATATCAAACGAAAAATAGAGAACCATAACGCCATGAAATGAATGGACTGGCGTACCTACGGTGGGCATGCATTAAACCGAAAGGTACCGAAAGCACCGCAGGTGTCAACCCAGCACGAGCCAGTCGGCGTGTGTTTTTGGCCGCGTATGGCGGCATCCTCTGCATACACAGTGGCACGACAGGGCCCGCCAGTACCAGCCAGAGCATTGTGTGCGATAAAAGTTTACTACTTGCATGATAAGATAGGGAAAAACGCGCCGATGACACACCGAGCATGGGTTTTCACACTGCAATATCTAGCGACTGGGACTGGGGGCCGGGAATGCTTGGCACTACGGGAGGAAATCTTCACCACGGTTTTACTTGCCGTGCATGCGGGAAGCAGGTCACCATTTTTGCGGCCGAATCCTACTTTACACCAGGTACTACGGTACGGTGGTACGCTCTCATGTTCGCCCTTGTCCGTTGCCCCTTTTACCCACCACTGCACGCTTGCAGGTTGTTTATTCTTGCATTTTTCATATCCTGGTGGCATTTTTGCTGATGCTTGTGTAAAGAAGGGACGGGCGAAAAAGTAAAGGGCGAGCTTAGTTAAAGGCGGCAAAGTGGCTGTTCGCCGCGCGAACAAAGCGTAGATTGTGCAAATGTGTGGCGAATAGAAAGCATCGGCGAAATGCACTTACGGAAAAGATTAAAACGGAAAAAAGTAAAACCAAAAAAAAAAAAAAAAAAACAGTACCAGCCTGCAAGAAAGCACAAATATAAATGCCATGAAACGAAAAGTAATACGTGGTACGTTAATATTTTATTCAATAAAACGGATAGCGTTCACTTAAGAGCTAAAGGCAGTTCTGTGGAGGTAGTAGTACCTGAAATAGAATGGTTTTGCGATGCGAAAGTTTAACCATTCCGGACACTCGGCTACACACATACCATGTGGTACGGTTTTGGTTTGGACAAAAGGAGCGTTTTTGTTTTGTTTTTGGCGAGTACACTCACACATACGGTTTGAAAGAGGTGGTCGAAAAATTAAAAAAAAAAAAAAACCTCCGTATGGTGATGTTGGACCCGTTGTTTTACAATTATTGCTGTGCTTTCTAGTAGCTCTGACACTTTCATGCTTTTTTGCATGGAACAACGGAGAGAGAGAGAATGGAAAAAAGTGGTCTCGCTTCATTATACCATGCCCATAGTGTACTAAGGTCAATGGTACTCGCTAATTGAGTTCTACATGTAGTGACAGGTGTCGTTGTAACTATTGTTACACGATTTTGACTTTTATCATGCTGTGGTTTTGCATATTAATTTCGTTTTTGATATATTATGCTTTTGTATTCAAAGTCGATTTATTTATGATTTTTTTTCCGGAGCTCACAATAAGGGTGTTTTACTTAAGTACCAGTGGTTTCGTCCTAGTTTGTAAATCATGTTAAAATACTCTGTGAGGGGCTTTTGTTTTTTTTCTAATGTTTTGTACCAATACCTAATGGAGCATATTTATACGAATAAATCGTTAGACGAAACGAACGAGACGTTAAACGAATAAAATGAAAACTCTAACTCAACTCAACTCTTACAGTTTCTAATATATTGGAGATTCTCTCAATTTTGCAATAAGTCTTGCAAGCCGTTGAGGACACCATTAAACCGTTAAGGACACATAAGAATTGATCAACTACCAACACGAAAGATATGTCACGAATTCCTAGCCTCAGAATTTGCCCAAAACTCTCTCGAAAAAAGGTTGCAAATTTGACACTTACATCTTGATGTTTTGCCTATTTCTTCAGTTTTTATTTAAATTCGTCTAATGGACAGACTCTTGAATGAAAAGAGATTAGAAAAGATTTTACTGACCATTACCGATTGATCGTTAGTCTGAAGCTTCTTGGTCTCACATATAGCTAGAACACTGTACTCTACATTTGTCTGATCACTTCTTGAGGAATCCTGCATTTCAGTAGTCCATTTGGTGTAGGTTTAACAAACTTGCCTTGAGTCGTGGACCCGATGTTTGCTGTTTGATTTTCCTTCTCGTGAGAAGCACATCGGAAAGCTCTAATAATGGCCTTTTATATAGGTCTTCGCACTCTGATGTGTTGCTCAGGACAATCAACCTGTTCATATCTGCAAAGAACCTTTGATCTGCGATTGGCCGCATGCCTTGATGTGTTCGTGAGATCTCTTGAGCTGCTGTATCTTTATATCCACCCGTCAGATAATGTTCCTATATTTAAAAAAATAAAACAGACAAAAACGGGTTTGTTCCACGTTTAACTTACGGTTCTGTTCACTTTGTTACTTTGTAACGTTTGGTTATAAATTTGTCCAATGTGCATTTTCGTCCCCGTTTCAAAACCTTTGCTCATTTTACAACTTGTTCACAGTTTCTTCAATAATTTGTTTCAATTTCATATACATACACATAGTTACATAAAAAATTGATTTTTTAAAGTGTACTGTTGATACGGTTTTTTTTTCTATATTGCACTCTGGTTCACTTCTCATCTCTGGGCGTGGAGAGAGGGAGAAAGAGATTGCGAGGGACACAATTTGTAGTATCATTTTATTGCAGAAATTGTTTCAACAAAAAAGTCCATCCAGCGCAAGATGAGATTTTCCAACACCGAACGTCCGTTTTTGGCACATTGGACTGTACTGTTCAGTATCGTTTAGCGTCGAACAGTTTCGATACTAACCAGTGTGTGACCTTTCCCTCCCACCCCTTCCTCCTCCTCCCCCACTGTCCGGAACGGGAAAGGTACTTTCCGGTCTGACCGGGTGAAACAGTGAAAATGGCATTCGTATAGAAAAATCCCATCGATACCAAATGGCACCTAGGGACAATTTTAACCCCCTTTCTCTCTCCTTCTCTCTCAATTTTCAGTACGCGAAAGGGGTGTACCGTGCATTGTTCTCATGTGCCGCGGGTGCCTTCGTTCGGTCACGCAACCCGATTGCTTACCGCGTTTCGGTGAATGACGGCGAAATTAAATTCGTGAAAGCACCATTAAAATAAAATTAATTCGCAAGTAGCGCGCACCGGTGCGGGCAAACTGGCAACGAATCGGGTGAACGGTTACGGGCTAGTTTTTGGTCCAATCGCTTTTTGTTGCGCCAGTCTGCCAATTGCGCCAGCACACTTTGGCTTCCGGTCGAATTCCGAATTCTAGGCCATTTTCCGGTTTCCCGTTCCGGTTTCCGGCGCCAGATAAAGGGGGTGGGATGTAGGCGAGGTGAGGGAATGGGGGTTGAATGAGAGGGTTTTTTGGAGTATGGAAATTTTTCAAAATTCCAATACACTCTTTAGTACAAAGGCCACGGGGATTGGCAGTTTTTTTTTTTGGGCAGGGTGTTGGGCAAGGATGGTAATTTTAATTCAAACGACACCTGAGCTAGCGTTCGGTTCGCGCAAGGTTCACACATGCTTGAAGCCGAAAGCAAGTTCCCTTTATGTGGTTACCACGCCATGCACGGTGAAAGCGCTACGGTGGGCGAGGGGATGCATAAAGTGTTATGCCGAGCTTTAAGGGATTATCGTTTCGTTCGTGTTTGCCGTTCCCCGACATTTTCACCGACTCACTGGCAAGGCAACACAAGGCTTCCCGCTTTTTTGAGGTTTCGTTGGTTTAACGGCTCGTTTGGAATTGTATCCGGCCTGTGCTTGGCTTGTCCATGTCTTTGACGGAATTTTCCCACCATCCTCCCCTCCTCCGCCTTCAACATCCCATCGAGAAGTAAAACACGAAGAAAAAACGGAAACATTAACACGTTGAAACCGTTAACTCCTTTGACCCTTCCACGCTTCCTCCAACAACAAAAAAAGGCCGTTTACTACCAGGAAAAATAGTCGTTAAGACTGAGCGACTGAGTACGCTTTCGGGTTGGATCGGTTTGGCCGTGCGAAACCGGTGTGTAAATGGGTAGGATTTAATGAATATTGAATTGATGTGGTAAATAATGGTGGAAATCGTACCATTTCACCGGATACCAGATTTATCTCCTTTATCGCTGGGTAGAGGGTGAAGGTGTTTCGCGATGATAATAGGATTATACGCAGAAGAATAATACCCTTAATTAGCCAATCATATGCAACGGTCGGTCGGTTGCATATACCGAGGCCAAAAAGGCCAACCCGGCATCCTGGTGGTCTGCACACACACAACCGGCGAAACATTTTCGGGACAAAGTTTAATCGTTGTTAATCATGGTTATGATTGAAGTTTGGATTGTGGTTACGGTGGATTGTGCTGTGAGAGAGATATGTTTTATTTTTATCTCACTAGAAACCATTCTGTTGAAGCTGAACCAAAAAATTAGAAATATCTTTTTGATGAAAGT
>CM028106.1:19895016-19992052 GCA_016170015.1 Anopheles longipalpis
TCAAATAGCCCATGCAACACTATTTTAGTCGTTTTGTCCTCCTCGAGTTGGTAAGTGTGAAAGCTTACGTTTTTTTCTTTCAACGTCTTTGTAATTTTTTTATGATCGTTCGCATCCTCAACTTGCACTATCGTACCATGCTTCGTTTGTTTGGTGGTGTATCTTACAACACCGATCGACACTATTGTTTTGTGTATTACCGCCACAGACGCACTATTCACCGTTATTGGTGGCACTTTTGTTTGGTTGAGACCATTCGTACCGAACTGGACGGTAGCTGCTTGCTTTGCACGTGGTTCTTTGTTTCCTAGGTCACTTAGTAACCCAAAGCTGTTCTCGTTACTCGGTCGTTTACGAGTTGGTATTAGTGCGTCGGCACTAAGCGTTGCTGACGCTAGGGATTTCTTCCCTCTCACAAGCCTGCTCTTTCCCATGATGGGTAGAGAGGCTTAGGTTTCTATGTATAGGGAACACTTGTGGATCGGGATTTATGATCTGACGCAAGAGAAACAGGACTGTACTCTTTCGAGTCCGATCGCAGACTCTATATTTTATAATGAAACTTGTTATAAAGTACCAGAATCGATCGAAAATCGAAACGATTGCGAAGCTTGATCAGTCAGCACACGTAAATGTATGAAAACAAGTAGTATTCTTTTTTTTTTCATGGAAATACCTATAAGTTTGTTTCCATTTAATTATTGTCTAGACATACAAAAAATCATCAATTTATTTTTATAACACCCATTCTATGGATTATTGTTTAAAATAATTACAAGTACTGCGGCTGCCCGATGTTGTATGTGATAAACGGCGCCGCTTCCATACGACTATATATCTATCTGACTATCCAGCTACGTGGTAAAAATAGGTCTTGATACGGTAATTCTTAAGAAACAAAAAAATATATGTGCTCACTCTTTACATCATGGAAGGAAAAGCGCTTTTCAAACAATAAAGGTTAAATAATGTAATCAAAGTCCTCGTACTTAGCTAATGAATAACAAAAAACAACACTAATATATTTACACAGCAATTTCCGAATTAAGTGATTATAATAAAATCTGGGGCGGTCCGGTGGTGCATGTGATAAACGGCGCCAGTCCACACGGCCGGACCGGGTTCAAATCCCATCCGGACCGTTCCCCCGTAGCAAGGACTGACTATCCGGCTACGTGGTAAAATAAGTCTAGTAAGCCAGAAATGGCCGGCGTGACCTGCTGGTCGTTAAGCCAAGAAGAATAAAATCTGCAATGTGTTCTAATTTTAAAATTAAAATCATTTAAATTTTTTCAAAAATAAACTGCTCAAACAAAATTCGAAGCAAAATTCCCAAACAATTTTGTTTTCTAAACAGACACCCCGAGGACGATCAGAAAGTGACTCTCAAAACAATGCATCGAACATAAGATTTCACACAAAGTTCAACAGTTGCTAATTAAATACGTTATTATATTTAAAGAAAACATGATTTAAAGAAAACTTCTAATATTAGACTAATTATATTTCAAAAACATTTGAAAAATAATTGCAAAACAATACAGCTGAGTCGTTCTCCAAGACATTACAAAATTATTCGAAATTATAATGTTATAAAACTGTTTCCAATAATAGTTCGGTTATTTGCAATTACACAATTTATATACCCATGACAAGCGGCTGTTATTGATAGTATTCAAATTTAATAATTTCCACTGATACTTAGAACAATCAGTAGTGCAATGCTATATTTCAATTATGAGTCGCTCCGCTTTGGTTTTGTTGAAAAAAGAATAAACACAAAAATTAACATTCATTTGTCTAACGATTTCAGATGTATTTTGAATTTCATGGAAAATGGGCCGAATCACACAAAATCCTTTTAATATATTTACATGTCCTTTCACTTCAACTAGAGCAGAGTGGTTCAAACGGTTGGAGCATTTGGCAAACCGTGACGATCATTACGAAAACGTATTCACTGAAACGTAGATAATTCAAGTTTAATAACTTATTAGCAGTTTCAGGATCACCCATCAGCTAAAGATCACTCATAAAGCTGCTTTAAAATATTTGTCAAAGTTGGTTTCGAAAAGGTTTGGGTGCCACATCAATTAACACAAAAAACATAATTAATCCATGATTTTTTCCTATGAAGTCGTGGCCACAAAGAAGCAAATTGACATATTTCTTAAACGGATGGTAAACGGAAATTAGAAATGGGCCAAATATGACAATATTGTGCAAAAGCAATCATTTAAAAAAAATCAAACAGTGGTCAAACTAGGACTAACGGCCAGGAAGATTCTACTGATTACTTGGTGAGATTGGAATCATATACTATATATCTCTGGAATCATATATATTGAGTTAATTTCGTACTACCCCTGTAGTGACTCACTCAAAACTAAGGGGGCTCGTTTCAGAAGTTTTATCATGTTTTCATCATTTAGCCTGTCCTGACAGCATGCATTATCTATCTAACTCTTGCATTGCAAACATTCTTAAGTGATAAGAATTTGAGATCTTCATAATTTTTTTAGTGTTTCTATTCTATTTAACAGATTATTTGAGAATCGTATTCATATTTCATAAACCAATTCATCGATCGGTTATTTTAATAACCATTTCGTGTATCTTTTAAAAGGTGGAAATAATTCAACATACTCCATCAAGATTTAAGATTTTATTACATGACACGGTGGCAGCCAATTATTAGCACGTATGAATTAGAGAAGCATATATAGTTGTGATGTTGAACCAACAAACAGCCTTGGCCGTGAAAGTCTTAAGTTACGTGTCCACACATATCCTTACTCAATTAAAAACAAGTTTTTTTTCTTTCTAAGCCTACATGAGGAATGCAATCCTTTCACTTCAACTAGAGCAGTCTGGTTCAACCGGTTGGAACATTTGGCAAACCGTGATCGCCATGGCTATTCGTACTCTCGTACTCTCGATTTTCGGTAGCGTTTTTATCTTTTTTTTATACCAATACTTTCCTGATACCATGAGTGCATTTCACTTCGCTATATAAAGTAAGGCCACCCGTAGTTTTCGACATCAGAAACAATTCGTTTGCATACCAAACAACACCTCACNTGTGGTAATTGATGGTTTTGATCCGTTGTTTCGTAATGAAGTTTTTCGATGGAGTATTAAAACAGAACCGAGTGAATGTTGTTGCGTAATGATCCTCAGTTATTCTCTTGCCAAAATAACTGTGGATAAACAGTTTTCATTCAATGCTACAAACTCGCTTTAGAAATTTAATGTTTAGTTGTAGTATTTAAACAAATTGTCATTAAAGTTAAACCAACATTTAAATAGAAAAGTATAATGGTTTAAATTTTTCAGTGGAATTTTAATTGGTTTTGATTGTTAGCATTTTGTTATTTATTTATCAAGATGTGTTAACGTTGCTTTAGTTTTGTTTTTTAAAGAATGTTGCCAATGCCAAAATAGTACTACTTATTTTTGTTTTCTTTGATTCACAATTTATTTCTATAACATATTCAATAACAAGAGGCAGAGCGACACTTAGAGGAATCCTCCTGTGTCCAAGTCTCACACCATCAAGTGACTATCGAATGATGCGTTAAGCAGTGTAGAGACAGGGTAGGAAAAGATAGTACTGTTTATTAAAAGATCGTTGTATGCTGTATAAAACATAAAGCTGTAATACAGGGGCCGCCAAACTTTTTAGATGGCGGGCCGCTTTGAGTGGAATAGCCACAGCTGCGGGCCAATCTCGGGATCTTTCGAGAGGGCCGTAGTTTGGAGACCCTTCTGTAATAGATTCTAGCGCAAATAAATGGTATATTTACATATAAGTACGATGTATTTGAAGCTGCTCAGAATGAAAAGGGGATTTTTTGTCTGAGAACAATTATAAATAATGTAAGTCAAACCTATTTAATTAATAAAATTTCAATTGTTGTTTTTATTTAATTCCATTAAGTCTCCAGATTCATATGACAGACTAATAAAGAAGTAGAGGATTGTTTTAGTTTAATTTATTTTAGTAAACATAATCATCAAATGGCCACTACCTTCAAGTATTTAAAACTGTACCTAGAACTGTTTTACCCTGGCCATATCTAAATGACCACCACTGTGCATAATTTACAGCATCGGAAATGTTATTCATAGCGAAACACTTCTAAAACGCCGGAAGGAAGTGATGTTAGTTGAAGAAAAATAGTGACCAACTTTCTAATCAATAATGACCTGCACATGAATGAGCAAAAAAAAACACACACAAAAAAGCTCTCCGACAGCAAGAGCAACCAAACTTCGCACCCAGAAAACTCGTTACCGTCGAGCAAAACCTTAAAAGTTAAACCACACAAATGCCTAACATTGCTTCACCCTGGGAGAGAGCCGTGCCCTCCTCGATTTGCTCTAGTGCCAGGAAATAGTACCCAGGCACAGGGAAATCGAACAGCAGTACACGAAACGTGCTGCCATCGCCCGGCCATAGGAGGGGTAAATCGGTATTCGGTGAGTGTAATTAATAAGTTTCGCCTCGGCCCCGGGTACAGGCGGTCCTCATTCCGTATGCGAAGAAGTTTCGCTCAAGAAAACTATACATCACGCCAAAAAAGCGGGCACCAGGCAACCACGGTCAACAAATCAAACCCACAAGCCATGTCGCTTTTTCCGGGTGGGCCCGATGAATAATTAACTTTCCAATTTACGGTATTCCCACCGCGCGGACTGGGACACCGGATCCCATTTGGCTCGTTGTGATGCTGTTGAATGTTTTATCCTTTCCATTTGCTGCCGGTGTGTCAGCGATCGTAGCAATACACTCGCAAGTAAACAGCATCAATCTTAATCACAGGTAATTAGGGTACATCAATTTTGCACTGAATTAATAGAGGTTTGTGGGCGGTCTAGCTTCCAAACGAGCCATAAGGGAGGGCAAAGTACGAAATGAGCCGTTTCGGCCGTGTGCTTTAGCTGGGCTCACACCGTTTGTGCTCGGTTTGTGGTGCATTGGCATTTGGTTGTTTCGATGCCTGGTAAGAAGGAGTTTTGCTCTATCCTGTACGGGATGGAGACGGACACGGCGCAAGTGTGCAGTTTTTGGCAGCAGCTCCATCGAGTACGACGCGCGGTAATAAAATATGTAGTTTATGTATCAATATTCAAAATCGTATTAAGATAAATGCCAATTTTGAATGAGTAAGTAGAGAAGGAAACTAGCGTCTAGTTGGTCATAGATTGAATTAATAAGAAACTTGTTCCGAATGTCAAAACTATTCTAAATGGAAGTATGCCAAATGTTGTTAAAATGGAATACTTAACTTGTTTGTTAACGTGCAAAGTGTTTGCATTTTCTAAATTTGGCTCTTCTTTTTAAAGATATTGTTTTTATTTATGTATCTTTCTATTCTAGTCCTAGCATTGTTTTTTTCTTTCTTTATTTTTCCTTTATTTATTTCCTTTATTCCTTTAATAAATGAGTAATTGATTTCATGTTAGTAAATACTTAATGAAAAATTCCAACACTTTTGTTGTTATACAGTCAAATTTCTTCTTTATGTAACTTTGCTTGTCAAAATAATCTTGATGGATTTAGGATAGAAGCACGAAAAAACTACAACGAAAAATAAAACCAAAAAATAAAACCAGCAGGAAAAAAAAATTAAAATGAAAATTCAAGTAATGTAAAAGAAGAAAACATTAAATATTAAAAATAAAGATATTGGGAAACATGTTGATCAGCATAAGGAAAATAACATCTTTACTCTAAAGAGTAAATAAAAGAAAACAATAAGTGTATTACTTGAAAGAATACCAAAAGAGCAAGTCAAATTCAAAGAATTCAAAGGATTTTTTTTTCTTCTTTTAATTAATTATTTTAGTAAGGATTACAAAATCTTCCTTTAAAACCCTTTATTTATTTTTATTAACGAGTTTTTATTTATGTTATTATTATTTTTGCGAACACACACTGTCGTTCATCGTTGGTAATCAGTGATTGATTTAGGTAGGCTATGGATCTATAATACTTGTTATTCTTTTATTTGTTTGTCAAAAGAAAGGAAGCAAAATTTGTGAGTGTAGATTAAATTGCTAAAGAGTGAAAAAAACCAGAAAAAAACTTTAAAAAAGCTGACAAAAAAAACGTAAAACCTACTTGAAAAATGAGAGAAATAGTTGTGTTTCACCTGGGACAGTGTGGCAACCGGGTGGCGGAAAACTTTTGGCAGTACATTTGCGACGAACACTGTTTGAACACGCAGGGTCAATTCGTGGGAGAGCATTACCTCCCGTTGCAGCGCATTAACGTGTACTTTGATGAATCGCCGTGCTGCAACTTCGTGCCACGTGCGATCTTCGCTGACTTGGAACCGAGCACGCTAAACTATCTTCGCTGCAGCCAGTACGGGTGTCTATTTTCGCCGGAAAGTTTCATCAGCGGTAAAACGAGTGCGGGCAACAATTGGGCCCGCGGTTACCATACGGAAGGGGCCGAACTGTTGGACCAGCTGGAAGATTGTACGCGTCGCATGGTCGAGGGTTGCGACTGTCTGCAGGGTTTCCAGCTGGTACATTCGATCGGTGGTGGTACTGGGTCCGGATTGGGGACGCTGTTGCTGGAAACACTGCGGGACAACTTTGCCGGCAAGATCACCAATACGTTCAGCGTAATACCATCGCCGAAGGTTTCGGAAGTTGTGGTGGAACCGTACAATTCCGTCTTCGCGCTCAGCTCGATGATACGCTCGAGCGATGAAACGTTCTGCCTGGACAATGAAGCGCTGTATGACATTTGTGTGAAAACGCTCCGCCTGCCGGTACCGGATCTGGACGATTTGAACCATTTGATTGCATCGGCTATGGCCGGCATTACGTGTAGCTTGCGGTACCCGGGTCAGCTGAACTCGGACCTACGGAAGCTGCTGACGAATATGGTACCCTATCGAAAGTTGCACTTTTTCGTCCCGGGGCTTGCACCGTTGTGTGCGCGCGATTCCGAATGCTACCGGCAGACGACCGTACCGGAGCTGGTCTATCAGCTGTTCAGCAACAGCAACCTAATGGCGGCGTGCAATCCACAGCAAGGGACATTTCTAACCGCGGCCGCCATGTTTCGCGGCCGTCTGTCAACACGCACGGTTGAGGAGCATATGAGCGGTGTGCGGTTGAAGAGCCAGCTGTCGTTCAGTGGCTTCATTCCGAACAATGTCAAATCGGCTATTTGTGATGTGCCACCGCGCGGTATGAAAATGGCGGCCACCTTCATTGCCAACACGACGGCCATCACGCAGCTGTTCCGGCGCATTATGGGTCAGTTTGGGACGATGTACCGGCAGCGTGCCTTTCTCCACTGGTACACCGGTGAAGGGATGGACGAGGGTGAGTTTACCGAGATGGAAAACAAACTAACGGAGCTGGTGGATGAGTACGATACGTATCGGGAGGATGGCGGCCAGGGCAAGGAGGAAGTCGAAGATGATGAAGAATAGAGCGTAGAGCAATGTTAATTTTAATTACAAAATAATCAAACCAACAACATATCATTGAAAGTATTGTAGTTTGAATTATTATTTTTTTTCCTGAAAAGGGAATATAAAATTGCTCAATATCTGGATAAATTGACGATAACTTTCATCTGTCACCAAACCGGGACCCATTTTGGTCGTAATCCTTTCTACCAAGAGCTTTGTAGAGAGTCAAAATGGTTAGAATAAAAAGAAAAAAACAATATAGTAGCAAAGGCTTTGTTGGCATAATTTTGCAACATATCATCCTAAAGCTTCGACTGATTGGTCACCCGAGACCCGAGGCCCAAAATCAAACTACCACGTCTTTGCGTGGCTTTTGTACGGAACCCGGGGTTAGGGGGCTGATTTCGGATGTGCAATTTATTATCATTTCGTGTCAATGTCCTTTTTTTCTCTTCCCCCACCGTATACTGGTAGTTCCGAAACAGGTCTATATATCTTGTTGGAGAAAGTTGACCAGCAGCCAGCGACAAACGCAATATGGACGTCTCGATGGGAAAGGAAAGAAGCAAAAAAAAAAATACACCGAACAAACCGAAGATATAATAATTCCGAGTGCCGAGTCAGCGAATGAATATATCCCTGGCATCATTTATAACGAAGCGCCTTGCAGCCGAACGAAGTCCCAAATGGACCGACCTGCTGAACTGATCGTAACCAGGGTCTTGTGGGGTGGTCGGGTGGAATAGTATGACGAATGGCTTTTAATTACACATATTGACCGATCCGTTTGCCACACGAAAGCACGATGGAGCGAAATGAAAGTGTACTTGTACCGGTGGGGCGTGGGACTAGCTTGGGTTGATGGGCAGAAGGTATTATGAAATATGAGGTTGCATTTAGGGGAAAATTAATCTTTCGGTGGTTAAGGACCGGGTGTGCTGCTCACACAGGTTGGTATGCCTGGCTGTCGGTAGCTGCTCTACTGGAAACGTGTTGACAATTAAGCGAAGAAAAATGCTTAACCTTTGCACGAGCGTAAACACTGCCTTACGCAAGCAGGGGGTTTTCGGGGGCGTGAGGTTGGGTTGATAGAACAATATTAAAACATCATTTTTCTAGCTAAATCGCTCACAATTGTGTTGAAGTTTCGTCATCAGTGGTCGGAAGTGTACGGGTACTTCGTCAGCAAAGGGAGATATTTTGTTATTTCCACGAAACATGTATTGTGCATTTATATTTGCTTTTTATTAAGGTTTCTAGGAAATTTTCCATATCAGTAGGATATAAAAACAAAACAAAAATATAATAATAAAGCGTGGTGCATGAGTTTTTCCAGCTAAAAGCCTGTAGCATAACTTACAATGTAGTTTAAAAAATATTCTCCCAAAAAAGATAGGTGTGAAAATTTGCCCGATCAACGTGTTTTTTTTTGTTTCTCATTTGCATGGAGGTTTTGTCCGAGGGGTGAGTCATATCCGGTAGGCTAGGCTGCAGAAAATGAAATCATAAATTCAGTTAATTTTTATTGGAAAACTTAAATATGATTACTGAAGTTATAATTAACAGAAAACACCAAAATAAACAAGCACCCGCACGGGCACGCAAATTGATGGCCAACACAACGTAAAACCGATAAGATCGGGTGGGCTTTTTTGCCACCCTCCACCCTTGCTTTTGCCCTTCATTACGCCTTTGTTCCACCTTTTCGATGTATTCACCGTACCTGAACGACACTAGATTACGCAAAAGCGTGTGCTTTATTACAAAGGTTGCGTTTCATGAAATTAACTGTACCCGTTGCTTTTATGGGAAATGAATATTCACCAAAAAACACGTACCCACCACCAGAGTGTACGGTGATGGTGTACAAACTGCAAAAAAAAGAGAAAAGCCAGAAAGAGTACAAGCCCCAGTTTGTGTAATTTGTGATGAGATGAGTTGTGAGGTGTGTTTTCACTTTAATATGCAAAATATGTTCATTGTGGATGGGTGCGTTTTTTTGTTGGATATGAGTGGGGAAAATGTTTTATGAGAAGTATTTTAGTTTATATGAAAATAGTTATTTGATCGTCAAAAGAGTATGGAAGTGCGGAGTGAAACTATTTTTAAAGTTAAACAAACAAAGGGACATTTTATTACAAATTCATAATTCATTTGTTAGACAAATTGTAAGTGGTTTGTTTTGTAAAATATTATTATTATTTTTTTTTATTCAAGTAGAACGGCCTGGCCGTATTGATTGGGAAAATGTTATATTAAGTACAAAATTATACAGAAGCGAAATTTTTAATTAAACTCTCCTATCATTATGCGATTGATTCATTATTGTTTTGTTATGTTATTCTTCTCACCTCACCTCTCTCTTTCTCTCTTATGATAACAAAGCGTAGCACTGGAAGCATCCATCTTCTATTAATTATATTATAATTTGGTCAAATGCTTGGAGCCAGTTGTCACGTCTGAATCGACTGTGGAATATTGTTCATTGCCGATCCTCGATCGTTACAAAAATTTTCTCTGAGTAATTTTTTATTTTGCACATATTTATAGTATAAATGTCATATCACAAAATAAGGAACAATATATCCGCATGTAAGACAACAAAAAATTCATCATTTCGTTTTCGAAGAACAAAAATCGATGATGTAAATAATGATTTATCAAATAATACAAAACATACTCCTCGACTCATCGGTTCACTTCTGTTTTTCATTTGTAAATTTATAAATATTTAATACCTACGGTTCGATTTTCTTGTTTTTAATGCTCGCTTAAATAAACTATAGACAGTAGGTAGTTGTTTTGAAACTGAATACAACAGAAAAGCTAACATTTTTTATGCATGCAATATCACGAATTTTAAAAGCCTATTTTTCCGTTAAGTTACACATAGTTTAACAAATTTCAAAACACAAATTAAATGTGCATTTATCAGTTTTTCCTAAATTTATTATCTCTCTTTCCTATTGCCGTTGTTCACTTCTCGCATGTGTTGGTGTGAAAGATACCAACTACACCAATATTGTGAAAGGAGAAAGTACAATTTGAACAGATTTATTTACCACCAAATATGTGCTAGTTATTGTAATGGTACTTGCAAAACAAATCACTCATGTCACATCGCATACTTTCCCCATTAAACCGTTTGAAGAAATCGAGTAAATATGTTGAATTGGATCGTTCCTCGTATCACTATTGACGGTATGAAAATATTTACCGTCAATCAGAAAGCAAATTGAATCAAAATAATGTTTTCTTTCTACTGTTTTTCAGTTCGTTCACCGGATGTGAACCCCTGAAGTAGCTGGAAAGATCCCACGTACCAAAGTCGAGTGGTACCTCGCCGCAAGTGAGTTTGATTTCGTTTTGCCACACACGAACGCACAAATCTAATGATTTTGACAATGGAAATAATAATAAGCGTGTCCTCAGGGCGCAGATGGTGTATTTCCTTTTTGGAACAATCGGTTTTGTTTAGGAAAATTAACAAAAAAAAAGGTTTTTCTACACACACACACACATACGTACGCCCTTTATCGTGCGTTACACAATTGTTAAACTGATTTCTGCTAAATTGACTTCAAAGCACAATGAAAGTGGTACGCGAAAAGTGGAACATAATCGGCGAGGGAATTTAATCCCACCAACCATGTTTGCTGCACCGCCGTCTGTGTGGGAGAATTTTAGCCTGAGCGATCGTATATGAAACATTCCGCTTTCATTCAATTAGTGTTTACCGTTCGTCAATAGCCGTGGCACCACTTTTACATACACCGAACAAAACGGGTGCGGTGACATCGGTTTTTACGGTAGGTTGATTCGCAATGTTTGTTTTATCAGACATACAATCGGTTACTGAAACCGTAACCGTGTGTGTGTGTGTGTTTGCATTCGGTTGTGAAGGAATGATGCTGGAAGCAGCGTATCAATTGGTTTGCAAATGATGGTTTGACGGCACACGGTACGTGCGATGCGCTAATAAAAAGCATTTGTTTTCATACTGTGTTTCTTTTTTTTCTTTCTGCTGCTGTTGCTGTTACACGGGTTACCATTTTTCGGGCCAAAGCACGTACCACGTATTGTGTGTGCAATGTAACTTAATCTGGCAGCTACAAACATAGGTATTATGTATACCTAATAGTAAAACGATTGCGAAAGCGCTTTTGTGATGGACTACCAATGCATTGCATTTTAAGCGAATTGACTTTAGGTGCGTGAATTTTTAAATTTATTTTATTCGTTAGAAATAAATTGGGATAAAGAGATTTTTTTGCTTAAGTGGGTGAAGATGTTTGTTTGAAACAGCGTTAAATTAAATGAGAACAAAATTGTGAACATATTCACTTCGCAAAAGGCATACAAATCATGGCATAGAAAAAAAAGGCATGCAATAAAGTTTAAGCTATCAGGGTTAAATGAGAATATGTATTGAAAAAATAATTATTGCACTTTAACCTTCGTTCATTTGGACAATTATTTTACAAAAGACCAGGCGTCTCCATTATGTTTAATTATTTAAATTAAAACAAGTTTGATTGAAACTTTTGTGATTTATGTTGTGTATTTATGTTTTAAAGTAGTATTGCTTTTTTGAAGAAAGCATTCTTTTAAATTTGACAAACAATTAAAAAAAGGTTAGAGGTTTTTTTAAACAAAAAAAGTATAAATAGAATAAATGATGTAATTTTGTTTTTTTCAATTATATATGTATATAACTGTACAAAACATGTTAAAGTGTCTCCTATTTTTTATATTTTTATTTTAATAAATGCTATTGTTAATTAAAAAAATACTCTCTTTCTTACTGTTTGAGTAAATAAATAATCTTTTTATTATTTCATTTTACATTAAATTTAATTAAAGAATCATAAATATTTAAAACTTCAAGCGAATGGGAAAGGATAAATTAGAATACAATAGAAGTATTTATATTAAGCTGTACCTTTTGCACGATTGTATACCTAACAAAAGCATACATATACATTATGCGACCAACTGTTGAGAAGGTAAATTGCATTATCCGGATTAAAGGACTATGGCTGACGACGGCAGTCACAAATGCTTGTGCTGTTGCCCCCTTACTAATAGTGCTTCCACTGAGTGTCTAACCCAACGATGACACGTCTAAAGGATGGTTAACTGAAATAAAAACTAATCTACCCGACGCATAGGATGGGGCACTGTACCATCGAGCAAATAGCGCCAGGAAGTGAGTTTGCTACGAAATATGGTACACTCATCCACCAGCAGAAGAAGAAGAAAGCAAAGGAGAAGGAAAAAAATAAATACAGCCAAAAGCACACTAACCGCAAGTCAGCATGCCGAGTCGCAATTGCAGTTTTGTGCTTACGTTTGCCCAGGTTTACTTACGATGTTCACACATTTATAATGCATTATCACTACAGCGAGTCATGAAATATTTATAATCTCATTATTTTTGTATGTCAGTTGGCAGGGTAGTGGCAAATGGTGGGCATTTTAAGCTGCCGGCTGCATGCGCGAACCCCCCCCCCCTTCCCCTCCCCTCCGTATGCAAGGCAAACAAGAAGTGGCAAACCGAAACGGGGAACATTTTCGCTTGTTGAGCCAGGTCGTTTGATTTCAAGTGCATTTCCGCATGATAAGGCGGCTTTAGTTTTGATAGTGGTTTCATATAGTCATTCTGGTTTGGTAATGTATTTTTTAATTGGCAGGTTGAAGTGACAGTGAAAATATGGCTCCATTTTTATGTACTAATGCTGAGCATCGATATGGGAAAGTTGATCTTTTTTTTTAATATTTAAAGAACTTATTTAATGTTTTCTGTTGAGTGTAGCGTTGGATGCTTAGTGTACTGAGCAAATAATATCTCCACACTACCAGCTCGAGCTCAAAGACACACCAAACAGTGCTCAAATATAATGACTCTTTCTCGCTCTCCTCCCTCTCAATGTGAAGGGGTTGCTAATGGCAATCCAAACAAATTCAAACAATTGAGCATAATTCACGGAAACGACATATCGGTAGAACAGGGACAAAAAAAATCCTTCACTACACTCAAAAACTCGCACAAAAGTTTATGCAACGAGCGAATCACTGTGGTTTCGGCTGTTGGTTCACGATTGCATCGCAAGCAAACCGTTGCAGAAGTTTAACGGGTTTTGATATTTGGTTCGTTTGAGCTGGATGGTTCCCTGGCATCGGCCACAGCACGGCATCTATCGCGCCAAAGCGGATGGAAAGTTTGGCTCTGCGAGCTGCTTTTCCGCTTAGAAAGCAGGTAAATTGAGTTTTCAAAAGTAGGATTTCTTAAGTTTGTGGCGAACGTTGCGCGGCACTACATCGGCGTAACACGACTCCATTCCGACAAGGACAAACTTCGAGGCGGAAGTAATCCGCGAGCAATTGCATACCAAATCATTAGTACGTTTCTTTCAATGGTTTCTAATGCAACATGAAACGACTTGTGCTAGTTTTTGGTTGAGCCGTGCAAGGGAAGTGAAAAACTTTGGCGCTTTGAAAAACCGCCCGCCAAAGGCCCGGAACCGGATTGACATTAGATAAATGTGCAGCCACACAGGGGGAGAACATGCAGGACCACTAGCACAATGAGTGTGGGCAAGGGCGAAGTGATGTGTGATAAAAGCGGAACAAAACTCTTCCTTTTGAGCGGCTAGCATCTACAAGTGTGTTGTAGCACTGTTGTGTACAAGTGGGACATGACAATTGTGTCGATTAGTCTTTTGGTTTAGAATTGTTTTTTTTGTGATTATGTGTTTGATAGGAACGATGGAGAGAGTAAGATTTGTTTGTTAATACGGTTGTAGAAGTTTATTCTTTCTGCTACGTGTATGTTTTTGATTTTATTATGCAATAAACAAGTTCTTTTTGAAAAGAACAGTTAAGTTTAACACTTTTAAACCTTATTTAGAAGTTATATTGAAAGAAAGATTTTTGTTGTATGATTTGATTATTGCTGCACTTAGTTTCATTTGGACCACTATTTTACAAAAGACCAGGCGACTCCATTATGTTTAATATTTTAAATTAAAATAAGTTTGATTAATTCTTTTGTGATTTCCGTCGTGTTTTTGATTTTTAAAGATTATTACGTACGATAGGAAGTTTTCTAACAAAATTACCGTTTTAGACAACTTTCATTGCGCCTGATAATTTTATTCCACAAAAATCGCATAACAAATACAGAAACAATGAAAGTACAAGGCGCCTCCATCGTAAGACAAATCGCCACGTGGTTGATATCTTACAGTTTATATATTTTTAATCTTGACGGAAATAGTAAATAGAAATATTGTTCGAAGTTCAGATTCATGTATGAAACTCGACTTTAATTTAAAGTGGTATCTTTTTGTAGGAGATATTCTTACTCCCCAGCATACTATCGCCATTCAATCACATCTGCTCTTTACTCAGCCATTTTGCTCTGTTCTACACTCTGTTGGTGAATTTAAATGCTACCGGTCAGGTAAGCTGGAACCCTTCAACTAATATTGCACAAATTCTGATTGATCGTGGTTCGTGTGATTGGAGTGATGCTAGGTAACAGTTTGATATTCATCACCAGCCACAATTGCGGAAGTACCCACAAATATGTAACCTCTCCCATCCGGTACCATTCCTCGCATGGGAAGCAGTAAAGAAAAAGCAAAACAAAAAAAAAGACACCAGAGGCACTGAGTAAGCTACACTCACGATTGTTCATAAACAGTTGCAACCAGCAACCAGGTCTTGTACCTTTTGGTCGTAAAATTTATCTGACGCTTCAATTCACACAGATGTACCTGGGGCAGCGGGAGTAGTGCAAAAAGGGGTTGGGAAGTAAAAGACGTGGTGGCAAAAGAAGAGTGTTTCGCAGAAGGATGAAATGTAGGAAATGTTGATATAAAATGCACGCACTGGCAGTTACAGTTGCCTGGTGGAAAAGAAGGTCCCATAATCTTGGTACGTGCTCGGAATACGAGAACAGCAAAAAAAAGGAACACAGACACACACACACACATACACACTTTGGTAGCAGCCACCGTCCGAGGCATATGATAATGTTGCGGTCAATGAAGAACTGAAGAACTGAAAAAGGAAGGAAATCCACTGGTGTTTTTTTCTTCTCTTGTGTTCTTCGTTTATTGTCGACTTCAAGTTGCTTTCGGTTTTTTGTTGCGTATTCTTTTGTGTGTGTGTGTGTGTGTGTGTGTTTCCCTCGATTTTTTCATTAAACCTACAGGTATTCTTCATCGTTCGTGTGTACCAGAAGCATGGCTTTTGTTTATGTCCTTCAATATGTTACATTTGTCGTACGTTTGGTACTGCCGGGCAGACACGGGGCAGTGATGAGCAATGAGCCGTAACATGTCAGCTCTATTTGCTGATTGGTGGTTTTTAATATTGATGAAATGTGGTTTGTCTGGTCAATTGTTTAAATGTTGCTGTGTTTGGCCGTTCTTTTGTGACTGTGAGTTAAAACAATGCGGATTTGAGCAAAAACCTTTTTTGCTTCGTTTTACATAAATCAAAATGATTTACCCACTGCACATACTACAAAACAGAATGCTGTTTCATGAAGCGAGTCTTTTGCGTGAGAGGACGTTTACAAGGGTTTAGAATAGGAGAAACAAAACAGCAACATCTAGTCACAATTAATCTTATGGTTTGTATAGTGGTGAAGGTGCTCAGATGGAAAAGTTTTTCCTTGGCAACATTATACAAGAAAAGCATACACACGTTGTTAACCGATTGACGAGGGTTTAAGTAAAGCTGGAGAGTTGCGTGAGTGCTTCGGAAATAGAAGAAATCTGTATGAAAAGTTTACCAAACCTGTAACGAAGTAAAAAGAGGTTAATCTATTTTCAAATCTTTCCTTCTTATTTCGTTGATAACTGCTTAGCCACGTGTTTAAGTTAAAATTTAACAAACAATTATACTCAAGTTTAGTGATTAGAACTAAAAAAAAAATGGTATCTACACATGCTAAAATAAAACCTCTTTTTTCTTTTAAGAAAACAGCATTAGATCAAAGAAAGATTCGACGGATGTGAATCAAACCAACGTACCGCGTAATTCAATTAACAAAACAAGAAAAGCCACAGTGAAAGCGGATGGCTATCTTATTGTTTACCTCAAAGATGCTTCACTTCCGATAAGGCAACGAGGCAAACAATTTCGTAATTTAGTCAACCATATTGAGAGATAATTTGTGTGACCGATAAAGCCGTCTGCGGTTTTTCGGGGCTGGCGGGGGAAGGAGGTGGTGGCAGATTATTCACCGACAACAAAAGCCACAACAGAATATGTCATAAGCCCTTATTAACTGTTCCGCATCCGTTTTTTTTTGTTTGCTGGTTTTTGCCATCTTTTTGCATGTTCCGCCTTGCCAGGGCACAAAGGGAATGGTAGCTCTTTTCAGTAATGTTTTTTTTTTGTTCTTCTTCATTCCCGTGCGGTGGACACTTATCGTGGGACCTATCATGAGAAGGGTGCCCGCCCCATCATACTATCTTCCATCAAATAAACCCAGTCCGGAAATTATGAAACTTTCCGCCAAAGTGTAAGGTAAGGAAACTTGCACGGAATCCGTGATGGCATCCTTTTCATTTTTTTTTTCACTGACATTTCTTAGTTGCGAGTGTGCAAGAAGCGTCTCGACCGTTCGCCCTCCCCATCTGGGAATGCTCTTCATCTGGCGCAACAATAGGGCCATAGTGGCCGGTACTAGCTGTGAAGACGTGAACCTTCCCTGCCAGCAACAGGCACTCGATGACATTACCCGTATTTGGTTGTGTATGTGTGTGTCTGTAAAGAGAAAGAAAGCAAACATAACAGCAAAAGAATGGTGGCATCAGCTTCAGCCCCATAACCAGCCCCACTGTGTTGGCATAATGCCGTAGCAAAATAGCATCAGCAAAAAGAGAAACACAGGAAGAACGTCACAAGGGAACAAAAGAGCACCACAAGGGAACAAAAACCCACGCGGGTACTTACGGGTCCATTGTCAGCGGTATGATCTGGTACGTTCGCTTTTCTTTGGCTAAACTGATTGCTATAATAATAGTGGTCTGTGCATTTTCTGGAAAATTAAAAGATTTTTGCCCTACATCTTCTTTCTTTCCGCTTTGCGCTTCCTTTTTTCTTTCCCTTTCCCTTTTTGACAGATAGGGTTTTGGTGGGGTTTTTTTGTTGCATCTTTTTTGACGGCTGTAGCTGATGTGGTCGCAGCAAATGAGCGTTCCGGATAGCTTGTTTGTTTGTGCGAAACCACGCCGGACCGTTCATCGTTGCCTGGAGCACCTTCGGTACGTAATCATTTAAGCAGTCAGCCACTATCACAAAACCACAATCGGAAGTACAATAGCGATTTTGGGGTGGGGGAGGACTTCACTGGTGTGGGCTAGTATGGAATGAGAATAAGTTCTTTTCTTCCTGTTTGAGCCTTTATCACCCATTTTGAGTAATAGCGCACCGGAGGTTTATAGTGCTGGAGTAATTGTAATTAAAAATCTCAGACATAATGCTGAAGGGTGTTTCTATCGGGCAAAAAATACTAAATAAATAAATAGATGTAATTTTTGGGTATGCCATTTAAGTAAAAGAAAAAAAACCCCTCAAAAGTTGCTTCTCATATTGTAATTCATTGATAATTCCCTAAGTAATCGTAATAAGATGTACATTTCATAGTATAAGGATATGAGAACACATTTGCTTACACCATTTTGCAGCGGCTAGTGATTAGAGTGTTAGTGGGTGAAACTGTCGTGTGTGTACCATCTGTGTTGGGTCGTAAATTCCACAATACAAGTTAATTACTAAACCATTACTAAACGTGTGTAGTGTGGGTGTGTGAGTGCGGGGACAAGAATCAGGGTTAGATTACTGGCATGTAGTTACGTGTTCTTGTGAAAAAAAAACCCAAAAATTCTGCTTCCACTCGACACTGAAAGCTGTGTAGCACGTTGCGTACTTCCACCTCGAGGAACACACATTTTGTACACGGGTGTATAGTTTTGCGCCATGCTGGTGCAAATGTGTTCGCTACTTAAGGGTTTTCTTTGGGTGGCGTTTGGTAGCGTTTTCCGTGCGGTAGTTTAGTTGCATGGCGTGGCTTAAACCTCCGTAGGATTCGGTTAGTTATGATAGCATCGTGCCTAAGCTGAGCATTAACATTAATATAATTAAGGGGACGCAAGGCAAGCGAAAGGAATGTAAGTAAATCTTTTGCTAGTTTGCTAGTTTGTATGCTGCTAGTTTGTGGCTTGATGCTGGCCGGGGACTGAGACGCGCTGTGTCATTGTTTGGAATTAGGATCCAATGGTGGTTCATTCCATTCAATTGCACGAAATATGCAGCAAAGGAACGTAATTAGCTTGTTCAAATAAAGATATAATTTTTGGTTTCTTTTTTTAGTAATTTTTTATTAATTTCAAATAGATTTTTTTTCTGTTATTCGTACAGAAGGGTGAGACCGTTTTGTTTTTCTTATGGAAAACTCAAATATCTGAATTTAAGAAGATATACAATCACCATAAATGAAAAAATTGAAAGTTGTTATGGTATTTTAAAAACAAAATAAGAGCCGAACTCACATCTAAAGGCGTCAACGAATACCTTCAAAATTTTAACGCATTTTCTTAAAATTGTCGTCTAAGACATCTTCAAACATCTGTGAACTAATTGGCTTGACTTATTCATTAGGTATATTGGTCATATAATTTACATCAGCTTTACAAAGATTGTTTCATTTTAATTTCTTTTTGGATAATAGTCAAAATATCTTCAAATGTCCAGTATAAATTTAAGCTCTTTTAACTTAAAATGGTTGTGTTTTTGTCAAAGATTCAAAAATCTGAAATTCATCTTGACCCGCACGACTTTTCTCATAATATTTTAAACTGTTTTATTCTTTTAGATTCAACAAAATCTCATCGGTTTGCGCCAACTCAGCCATTACTGCGCCAAAAAAAACATGTTAAAATTTTATCATTTTTTTTGTTTTATCCAATTATCTGCTCGTACTTATAAATGTATACACTTTTGACTGAAAATACAACCTATTCAAAAAAAATTTCTTTTGAAGTTAAGTTTGCTTTTGAAAATCATTTTTGTCTAGCGCATACATTATTTTTTCTTGATTTTTCTCTACTGTTGATGTTACTAAATTTTGCGCAAACACAAAAGTATTGAATTTCTAAACCAGCAAACAAAAATACATAATAATCGCAAATCGTCTATGCGTATGGAGAGAACTTATTTCCAAAATCTAAGCTACCGGCCAAATAATATCTTTACCAAAAAGTCCTTTCGAACCCAAAATCAATAAAACTGATACCATGCCTCGGGCGAAACGAAAATCTGAAACCATGCCGATACACACCTTTCTTCGAATGGGATAAGCAAAACAAAAAAAAAAGGTATGACTTTTTGGTTTGGCTGACGGCAAGCAGGCAGGCAAGTGGGATACCGATTTTTAACCGTTCGGTGGCGATACTTAGGCACAGCTGATGGTCCATAAAGTACAAAATAAAACACACCATGCACCATGCGAGATGGAGGTGCACGGTTTCGTACCAATATTTTGTTCTTCCTTCTATCTCTCTCTCTCTCTTACACTGTTTACTGGCACAACACTCCGTACTGGTGGAACGAAGTGTAAAATGTAGCATAACTTTTATTTTGTGTTTTTTTCTCTCTCGTTGTTGTTTGCTCAATGCCCTACGGAATCTGGCAACATCAAGCACCCGGCAATAGTGGTGCACTTCGCTTTACGCCAAGTGGTCCTTTCCGTAATGGTGGTGGGACGTTCGAAGAAACCCGCGGTAACGGTAACCGTTGGTTTTGCTCTTTTTAACAGTACGGGGTGAGAAAATCGGGCTGCTTAGTGCCGCAGGCTTGGAAACATTGCTACATAACAGAAAAAAGAAGAGCGAAATAAGGTGAAACATCATCCGAAGAGGAGGAACGAAAGCGTTGGCAGCAGCCACCACGTGTCTGGCGCTGTCATCATTGTTGTTGATGGGCCAAACATTACGATCATGATTATTATGTTGCGAGCGTCAAAGGCGTACATCATTTTATATGGGTTTTACTTCATCATCCCGTGCGCAAGATATACGGACATTCGTGCTTCCGTGCTATGCGGCCCCCGGATGATGACGGGTGCTGTGTGGAAAAGTGAAAAAGCGTGAATTTCGATACAAACACGCAACAAAAAGACGCTGTGTGCGTGAGCGAGTGAGGATGAGCAACAGACAAGTGAAAGAAGTAAAAAAACAGATGAAAACATCCAGAAACAACAAACATGCGTTCCCGTTCCGACTGTTGGGCCGCTTCCAAGGATCAGCCAAAAATTTCACCCAGTTGGTTGGGTGGCTGTGCTTATTCATTTCCACCACGCTACAGGAGTGGAGGAAACGAAAAGTTACTCACCATGAAACACCGGCTGTGGTTGTGTTTACTTTTCATTATACAAATAGATATCAAATATTAATAATACATTCGTTGAACCGAATGAAGATGTATTTGTTCAACGACCAACCACCAAAATGCTATATAGTGCAAGTTTGTGTGTGTGCGTGCCCCCTTCACTAACAATGATTGATTGTCCTCTTCAGCATGTTTGTGTGAACAAAGAGTCGCCAGTCTTCCCGGGTTTGGCTCTCCCTCACCCACCCCTACGCTTTGGCATGCAAAGACGCTTTGATCAATCGCCCAAAACCAAGCTTGGCTGTCGGGTGAAAGTGATTTGCCCAATGCGTTTGCCACCTTTTCTTATCAGCGGATAAAATGAGTGTCATAACCATAACAATCAGTTTTATGGCAGTGAAGCATATATTAGCGCTACGGTTGTTATGATGACGCCGTAACAAGCGGACTATGTTCCACCGTACTGTGCCAGAACGTGGCTGCGAGGGAAAAGCTTTCCGCGTGTGCGTTCGTAAAGTTTAAGTGGTTGAAGTGATCGCGTGAGGTGCGGGAAATAATGGACCCCGATTGTAATGTCTTCATGCGCTGGGAAGTGCGCTACAGGAGGGTCAGAAGTGCAAAAGATTTGGTACAAAACTTTTAGCGATCAGGCTCTCAGAACGATGGTTGTGATAAAGGTTTTTGTTTTATCGCTTGTATTTGATGTTTGTGTGGAGATAAATGGTTTAATTTACGTGTCTATGATAAAGCAAAGGCAAGGAAAAATTTGATTTTTTGAAGAAAAAAAAGGTTTGAAAACACAGAAGAATGATTATGAATAAATGTAGTAATTTTGTTGATTTTACCTTATTAACTCACGGACCATTTTTGTTAAGGTGATGGAGGACTTCAAACAAGAACAAGAAGTTGGTAGAATTTGTTAAAGAATTGAGTCTGCTTATAGAGACTTATTCTTGTGATTTCTATGAAAATGTTTTGTTAAAAGCAGTTCACATAATTTATCAAACATGGCATACCTATGGCGAAACTCATTAGCAAAATATTTAAAGGATAAAACAACAAAACTTAATATTATGAATAGATAATGTGTAACTACAGGATAATAATTCCAGCAAAATAATGAGCTGAGTCTTGGGACTTTCAAAATCAATCATTTCACTAGAGATTCTGCATAGAGATAAGCAATACGGTCAGGCCGTCCTTCATTAATAAAAACAAAATGTATAAAGATGTGGAATCATCTACTAATTAGCTAAATTACCGATAATGGAATTAAAAGTTTAGTAAAACTAGGGTGAAGGTCTAAAAAAAGTGTGTCATTGACTGTACATGAAGACAACAAAAAGATCAACTTGAAGAAATCTCGCAGCTGCAAAATCGGATAATGATATTTGATGATCAGCTAAAATTAAATGTATTCATGGATGTTGTTACAAAAAAGTAGAAAAATTGAATAAAGATCTGTAAAGCTTCACAAAAGAAATTTCAATTTTTGAACATCTTCGCTGCTCCTCGGACATCGGAGAGTTCATCGATAGGAAAGCAGAATTATGTCGTTTAATATTTTCCGTTACCATGCGAACAATGAATATTATTCCTTGAATATTGTTCTGATTTGCAAAAACTTTGAAAGGAATGTGTACCAGTTGTAACTTTGAAGGGGAAATCGCACGAGATTTAACACGAATTTTCTATATAAAATGAAAAACAATAGCAGAAATTCGTTAGTTCTTAGGGGTATACCTCGAAAGGAAATAATTCCTAAGGTGTTTTTTTTATTTCAAATTTGTTATTTAAATGTTATTCTCATATTTTGTGATTGAAATTATTATGGAGCATAGAATATCTATGAAAGGAAAAAGATGGTTATTACAACACCATTAATAGTTTAGTGATTTATGCAAGTTGCTATCTATTTTATATTCTACTTTTATATTGTTTTACATTTTTAATTTTGCCTTCTCAACTCATTCAAGAGTAAAAGGCTGCACTTATCGCTTGTGCCACTGGTCTAATGTAACAATGTCCGGATACAAATGTATGCGCTCGTGACAAACCACTACCATCGCCGTATTTCAACAGTAGAACCACAATTAAGTTTAGAAAATAATTGTGCTGATCGCTGTTGTTTATACGTGCAGTCAGACAAACTTTTGTTCGTAACTTTTCTCATTACATTCACCAATCACCCTACTGGCCCATACAAGGGGTCATCATTTCGCACAAAGCACATGGGAGTGGTGCAATTTTTCGAAAATTAATTGAAAACAATGCGGTTTTGCTGTGCATCGGCCAAGCCCTTAGCCATTGGAAAATAATTAAAACTTAGCTTTCCCGGTGTCAATAGGATTGGAAGTGTTCCACTTTATGACACAGAGCAGCAGAAAGAAAAGGCAAAAAAAAAACAAAACCCCAGTCAGTGCTGCTCTCTTCGGTATGATGCACCTCAACAATTTCAGGGCCTCCCGTAGTGGGTGCATGTGCATGAAGGGGGGACGGTGGTTCCCACAGGCACAGAAAAACAGAAAACTTCCCATGCCCAGTTCGAGCTGGTCCCGATGGTTGCTTTTGACCATATGTTTACGGCAACTAAATTGCGCCAACACCAACGTGACGGTGTATGTCTGTTGCCTGTTTACGTGCGTTTGTGTCTGTGAGGTTTAGAGAATATGTTGAAAACTATGGCAGTTTTCAAAACTATGGTACGTAATATCTAGTAAACCAGACGATGATAAAAGCAGCAAGACAAAGACAAAGAGAGAGAGAGAGAGAGAGAGAGAAAGAGGGAGAGAAACGTGGACAAAAGAAGATAAATGGAAATATTACTCCGATGAGGCACGTTTTTCGTGCCGTCAAGCGTATGAAGTTTGTCTCTAAGGGCTTAGAAGATAAGGGCATTGGGAAAGGGAGGGAAGGGAACAATGAAATACAGCCCGAAAAATATGGCGGAATGTACAAATATTTTCGTTACTCTCGGGTGGAACGTAAGGGAAAAAAACTTTAAACATTTATTACATCAGTTTTGCCGGCTAGTTCGTCTAAATGTTGTAGTGCCGCACATGAAAATACAAGCAACAAAAAAAAACACACACACACACACACACACACACACACTTGAAAATGGCAAAATGAAAATGTAGCATTTTTGTTTAGGTTGTAAGTTTTAGCCAAACATGGAACGGTGGAAATGAAACATTCGCTTCACTCTGTTTGTTTGTACATGTTTTGTAATGCTATTTATGAATGCTTCATGCATATTGCTGCACATCGACATGAGTGGGATTTTAATATTTTATAATAAAAAAAAAATTTAGCACAACAAACAAAATTTGTATAAACATTTATGACAGCTAGCTGTGACCGACGGTACAATGAATTAGCTTAAGAAGTAGCGCGTAAAATAAAGTCTATTTAAGCTTATCTAATTTGACCTGGGATAAACTATTTACCGCTGCTTTACGTGTACGCGGGATCAGAGTATATTGAAGAGAGAGATATAGAGAGCGGGGAGAGCGAGGCAGTGGTCCCGGTTAGGATATCCGGTTATTCAGTATAATTAGATTTTTCTCGATTCCGCATAAATTAAGTGGGCAGGCAAAAATGCCCGCAAGATGACAGCTGTCGTCCTTTGTAGTCCGGCATTGTGCTGGTTGTACAGTAAATTTAACCTCCCCTCCACCATCCCCCCTCACCCCCTCCCCCCCGGTACAGCACCAGTAAACAACGATGTTGAACCCCATCTTCAGCCTACGGGCTGATCATCCTCCATCCAACGTGGCAAAATGCACCGCGACACAGAACCACTCCAGGTCCAGGTCAGTCTCGTTAACGCTCCTTTGGGGGATGACAACACGGGACCGTGGCCGTGTTCGCGTTGTTGAGTAATTTAATTCAACACAATTGGTGAATAAACAACGTGACAGCAGCAGCATCAGCTAGTAGCAGTAGTGAAAGCAAACCGCTGCAGAAGTTTGCTGTGCGACCGGGCTCGCAAAGTGCGGTGTCCGGTTCGGGTGGGAAAATGCTTCAGGTTACACGGGCGGAGGCCCTGGCAGTTTCGGTTTCGGCGGCTGACGTGACGTGGCAAGTGGACGAATATAATTATACGGCAAACTGACACTGGCAGCAGCAGCAGCAGCAATACCGGGGACCGGTGCGTTTCGACTAACCGGCTGATTACCGCCGGGGGGATATTCATGAAAATTATGTAATAAGGAAGCACTCGATCCAATGGCCATCCGTTTCCGTCCCTTTTTCAGTCTCGGTTTGTCCCCTTTCGTCTTTCTTCAAATGGAGGGAGAGGGGGGAAAGGTAGAGGGAGGACATTTAGGGAAAACCCTAGGCACAAAGTAGACAGCGCACAACGCAATTACTTAATCGGTTTGTTTGAGTAAATAGCAGTTGTGGCATCAAATGTTGCCGGTCCGGATCCAATCGTCAACGGTACCAATAAATGTAAACTAATTATTGTAACTGCAAATAGTGACTTTGTTTTTTTCCTTTTTTTTTTGGGAGACACATCCTGCGCGTTGGGAAACGTTGCGGGCTAACTTGTGTTTTGTAAGCAAATAGCAATATTTTGCACAATATTTGTCCAGTTTATTTATGGCATTATCGGTAACACGTTATTTAATGCACGGAAATGGATAATTATTTTGCACTAAAGCACACTGGCTTTTGGCATACGACGTTTGATCCCTGTTTGCACGTACGACATGTAGTTAGCCATTCAGCTTTATTTAACATTCATTGCCTTTTGATCCACTTGCCCTACTTGATATGCATGGTGTTGGATGGCTGCTAAATGAAGGAATTATAAATTGGCCCCTTTCTTCTTCTCCTTGGCTTAACGACCTTACAGGTCACGCCGGCCATTTCTGGCTTACTAGACTTATTTTTACCACGTAGCCGGATAGTCAGTCCTTGCTACGGGGGGACGGTCCGGATGGAATTTGAACCCGGTCCGGCCGTGTGGACTGGCGCCGATTATCACATGCACCACCGGGCCGCCCCCTTTGCTATAGTGGATTGGCCCCTTTGCTATAGTGGAATACATCCATACCGGTTCTGGAATGTAATAAACATGAAGGGAAAGTTTACTGGCAACAGTTTCTAATTCTTCTGTATATTAGAAAGCTTTGGAACTTTTCGACACACACACACACAAACACATACACATCACTATCATGCTGCTGCTTTCAATTTTGCGAATCAATGATTCGGAAGATAAGTTTCTACAACGTTCGTGCTTTTCCTTTGATGATAAAAAAGTCTTCCTTACATTCGTGACGAAGTGAAGTTCACAACCCGCCATGAGCTTGTATGTATGGCTTGGTTGTCAGGGCCACTAGGATGAAAGCTCGCCCATTTTGGAAGGTCGAACACTCTATCGTTCGAGCCAATGTTTGTTTACCTTGGTTGTAGGCAGCTCTATTGCACAATTGCAAAAGTGCAAGATGCTTCAAACCGAAATCAATATCATGTCAATGTATAAGTAATGAAGTTTTATTGCCAACAGCGTTTGCTTACCTAGACCAACCCTGGGAAGTTGCAGTGGGTAAAGTAAAGTAAAACACTGCTGCTGTAACGGTAGGAAGCTCATCGTTGTTTGTTGTTATCGTATTGTTTGTGCTCTTGTTTGAATTGCCTCAATCGAGCTTCAAAGTAAGCCTTCTTTCTTAACACCCCATATCCGAAACACGATCATAAACACGCTGTGGCTTGTGATTTGTTTTTATTCCTGTATGATGGAGTTTTTTTAAAACAAAAGCATGACAACATGGGCAAAATAAATGTATTCTCAATGTAAAGCTTATGTTTAGGGAGTTTTCTTTTGGTCTCGTGGCTCGACGTTCATCCGAATCCATTGACAGGCGTGCGATGTGTCATATAAACTGGCCTCTCGTAACAGGGATTGATTATACGACTGCATGATGTAAAATTGTGAAAATTTGCACAGTATTTTACAAACAATACTTGAACAATTTTACAAACAATTTAATTGAAATGTGTTAATTTCGATATCTACACAATTCAAATGGAGACGCCTGGTGGTTTAATCGAATCGGTGGTTACGTGGTTAGTTAATTGAATTGCGACCACCGCTGTTTATGCATTCAAAGAAATTTAATAAAAATTAAGAATTATTAACCTATTCAATGTTCGCAAAGAAGATTTACTTCGTTTAATAGTTATCGAGATTGTTTTATGTATAAATTACCTACGCATACAGCGCAATTCTTAATGCTCGTTCCTATCCTTTGTACCAATTGACTTCCATATTTTCACTTAAGAACATACTCCAAAGTTTGTTAAAGTTTAGATGCAGTATTAACCCATTCTGTGGGAAGAGTTTACCGTAAATGGTCTTCAAATTCGATTTTTACACTTTTCAAATGGAGACGCCTGATGATTTAATCCAATTGGTGGTTGAGAGGTTTATTGTTCGAATTTCAATGTACAGAGAGAGCTACAGTTCAGATAGAGCACTTAGCCATTTTGTAGTAAGAGTCAATCGTAAATTATATTTACATTTTTCAAATGGAGACGCCTGATGATTTAATCCAATTGGTGGTTGAGAGGTATATTGATCGAATTTCAATGATCACAATTGTCACAAGAACCTCAATAAATGAATTATTTAGCTATTTGACGTTTGTAAAGAAGATTGTCATCGTGGAATAGCTATCGGTTATGCGTTCTGTATAAATTACATACGCATACGATACAATTCTATACGAAGGTTTCTCCCCTTTATACTTACTACATTTCATCATTTCACTTAAAACCCAACTCCACTCATGATTTACAAAAAAAATTGAAAATAAATATCTGTCTAATGAACACCTGGACTAAGGGAGTGAGAATAATTTAATTAAAAATATAATATTCTCATTTATTTCATTTCCATGCTGTGCTGAACCCTGTCTGCCATCGGCAACATACTTCTCTGTCATTACGTTGGGTTCTTGTGCAAGTTCTCTTGTGCGCATTAACTTTCAAGAAAATTCCTACCGTAAGACGAGAGCGAACGCTTCAGCATCAGATCCTTTACCAGATGTTGCCCGTAAGATGATGGCAATGGGATAAGAGAAGTGCTGTCCCGTCACCAAGGGTGTACCACCGACACAGACCCATCTTTCCGACACAGACCGAGTGCACTCTATCTCGTCCCAATCGACATTGAGTAATGTCACACTTTTGCACTTTTCGTGCTCATGTCCGCGTACCATTTGCAGTTTGGGAAAGTTTTGTACCAAGCGCGACCGTTTTTTCTCCCTTCGTACTGTTTTTTTTTGTGCTGGTTCGTGTATATGTGTGACTGTCTTTTGTGCCGTACGTCTTCACGCGTCTGTTATCAATTGTCGTCTTCTTAAATCTTGTCTTTCCCATTAGCTTTTGTGACATGATAAAATTGTACCCCAGTCACACCCGTGCATCGCCTCCTGTTGCTATCGGTGGGCAAGATCGAGCGTTTTTAGACCGTGTCGCGTTGTAACGCTTCAAAATGACTGACTCTGCAAAGGGCTGCAGATGGATTACGTGCTAAGTAGCGCCTCGTAGATCACCGGTCACTGCAGAGGTACATCATTTATAAGCACACTGCTGTAGGGCAACAGGCACCACGGTTAGGTGTTGTTAGTGGGGGAAATTAATGATAGTACAATGTAGAAGGTAGCTTTGTAAAAAGGAAAAGGATAAAAACATGTAGAAAAGAACTTGAAGCATTTAGATGTTATTTACCGACTTAAATTACATTTACAGAGCCCAATGCATATTTTGAATTACTTTTCCACTGCACATCAATAGCATGGAAAATATGCATTTCGACGGCATCGCCCGGATTGAGGCCAACAAGAGCATCCCTGGTTGCATAATTGGACAAGAATGTCGGTGCCAGGCTTCAAGAAACCAATGCGATTGAGAGAAGTAGCCAAACACTGGAGCACACCCCCCCAGGGGGCAGCAACGGGAAAACAATTCCTCGGTTATCCGTGCAGATTTAATGCAAAGTTCAAACAAATTTAATAGTCGAAGAAGTTTTACTCTTTTCTCACCACCCCGCCACGTGTACGCGCCACGTTTTTGGTCGGTTTTGTCTGTGAAAAGAACAGACAGAGACATGTCGATGGCAGCATGTTACGGCGGTAGCACTGGGTAGCGATTGTGCAGGGCAGACGTTCTTCGGAAGTTCTGGTTCTCGTTTCTGCCCCGGATCTGAAGCATATTGACACAAGAATTTAAACCTCCATTCCCTTGTGCACTGTGCCGACTGTGCCCCATTTGTCTGCCGGGGCGGTTTGGTTTTAGCTTCGTAATAGTTATTCCATTCCTGGAAGTATCCTTTTCAAACATTCATTGTTTCATCGTGTTCGATGAATAGCCCTTCCCCCGTTTTCGCAAGCAACCGGTTTTTGGGTGTGCTTCGGTACCCATTGTTTCCGTAATACTTTGTTAGTTTGACACCATAATCCAAAAATCAGATCATCCGTATGTGCAGCGAAAATGTTTCATACCGCTAAGGGCAAGGAACGAAGGACAAACATCCCATCGTAAACGGATGCAAATATGTACGGGGAATATGTTCCTTTTTTTTTTTGTTTTTTCCTTTTTGTTGAAGGATGTGGTTTGGGAACCATACTGTTAGACAGTTTTTAGTAAAATTTGGATTTATGATATCCGTGCATACGATAATAATGATGCAAAATTTGTATTTTTTCCACTGCTTATTTTGTGCTTTTATTTTAAATAATAAAATAATTTAAAGATGAATGAATTATTACTAGATAGTTTGTTAAAAATTTTAATACAAGTTCCGGTTATAAATTGTTCGTTAAGAGTTAGATTGCATTTGTGTAAATTCTAGATGATTGTTTTTGTCTACTTCAATAATGAATTAAGTTCCCAAAATTCTATGTTGTCATCATCTTTGTGCTAGCAAGGATTAAAGCGATTCTTTAGGTTATTTATATCTAAATATAATTTTATTTACGCTATGCTTAACTTTACCTTTTGAACTTTGTACTTTTTTTCAATGAATCGACGTGGACTCTTGATATTGAAGTTTATTTATCATGACTGCGATTTGGACGTTAAATGTAGACTGAGATTTTTAATTAGGAATTAGGCTTTGATTACTGCTTTTTATACAGATTTATTATATTTCATTTATGAACGTATTTCTCCAGCTTAGATACACGCATTTCCAATGTACTGCTCCGTCTGCTGTATGTTTCTTATTCAAATGGAGACGCCTAGTGTTTTAATCGAATCGATGGCTGTTAAGTTTATTAATAGAACTTTAATGGCTACCACTGTCTATATATAACAATAAACAAGTAACAGTAAAGATATAACAGTAAACTAACAAATAAAAATGTAATCAATTAAGAAATACTTATTGTTCTATCTACTGTATTTGGCTTATTCAAATGGAGACGCCTGGTGGTTTAATCGAATCGGTAAAAAAGTAAAAAGTAGTCAATTAAGAAGTATTAGCTACGCTATCTGCTCTATTTGGCCTATGTTATACAATTTTGTGTGTCTAAACTACATTAAAATGTACTGCGCTACTGATTTAGGATAACGAAATATATGTTGCAATATGTTACGTTATTTTATTTGAAGCTGGCTATGACTTTAAACCATGTTAAAAACAGGTTGAATAAGAACAGAAATGTGTTAAGTTATGTTTTCGTTTGCTTTAGGATAAACGATTTTAAATATATGCAACCATACTATAAACAAAATATAAACAAACAACGCATATTGTAAAATTTTAAAGGTTACTTCAAAATGAAATTTTAACACAATAAATCTTCCTTTTAGCAAAACAAAATAGCACAAAAACGACGTCTTCACTCACAGTCTCCTGGGCAGTATCGACACATGAAAGCAGTTATGCTAAACATCCTACTTTCTTTCATGAAACAGGTTCATTAATGTTCTACTTGTGCCAGCGTATGGTAGCGTAAGAGCACTGCCGCAACCATTGAACGATGAGCGAAACGCGCCAAGCAACAGACCGTGCCGTGAACGTAAAGCGTAGGTCACAAATATTACTCTCGTTGAAAGTAAATCAAGAAGCAATCAACTTCCAATTTACCACCGTTTTACAACCAGTCGCACCCATACACAACCAATAAACGTTCGCAAAGTGTACCATCGCAAAGAGCACAAGGCTGTTTTTGGTGGTGAAACGTTTACGCACCCCGGCTTTGGGGTGCCCTGTTCGGTTCGGTTGCGTCCATTGGTGCTTCAATTCAGCGTCAATGGACTGGAAGTGTGCGGTTTTTGAGCCCTCGGGGTAAAAAGCGGTATTCGCCCGAAAGACTCGGGACGAAGATAGTTCCAATTGCGAAAATCCTTCCCGGTGTGTCGGTGAGTTTCGGCCATTTGTTGTGGAATGGCACGGGACGGAACCACTCTCTTCTTGGTTTTAATTTTCTTCACTTCAAACTCATGCTCGATTTGGTCGATTTGGTAGCAAACAAGTGGACGCTCCGGTTCTTGTACCACGCTTAGCCGAAACAATGCACTTATTTATTAGATCCGTCGGGAAATTTGTACCGCGCGTGAATCGGTGAATCAGCATCGCCCAGCATGACGTGAGCGAAAAGTTTTATAATTATCCACTGCACCGTAGCTGTAGAACCGTTTGCCGTTTGGTACTATTGAAAATTTCATCAATTTCGTTCCGTTACCCGTTGGTATTGGTGTTTGTAGCGAGCGAGTTCTACGGATTGTGTTGCAGAATTTTCCAATTTTCCACGAAAATACTGGTTGATCTCCCGTTCCGGGCAGCACCTAATGCAGTGGGTGTCCCTTTGTGTTCCTTTTTCGGGTATTGTGAGTGGGATGCATGTATTCCCGCATCTATCTCCCGGCGGTTGAATTTCTGCATTATTCGCCCGGAGGGGTTCCCGGTACGCTACAGAGGCGCTTAGGTGCTGAAGAAAATCTTTCGGTCAGCTCCGGGATTGGGAAATTTCGTACGTGCATTTATCTGTAGTTCCAGCAGTACGGAGCACTGTGTATCGCGTAACAAACCCCAAGTGAAAATCATGCATGAATTTTGGATACGAGACCAAAACGGTGCATGGTTGTTATTTCGCAATGGCAGCGAGAGAACCCGTCATTGCAGCGCGATTATTTTCCACAGCGACATTGAATGGTTTTTGCAGCAGCTGACGAAGCAGAAGCTTTCCCCCAACAGCAGCTTCTGATCCGCTTTTCCATGAAGAAATTTCCATAAATATAAAATTGATATTATTTTTTTCCTCGTTTCTCAGTTTTTCGTAACCCCGTCCCCGTCTGAGTTTTACCATCCCCGATCAGGCAATGATTTTCACCCGGAGAGCTCTTGGGTGAACTATACTGCACAAGCCACAACATTCCTTTTACCGAAAGAACTTGAACGGTAGCAAAATGGGCGACAGAACCAGGGAAAAGGTATGCGCAAGGATACGTGGGATGGCATCATGAGACATGTGGTAATAAATTGTGATAAATGATGTCTACCACTAGGACGACCCCTTCGTCGGCTTGGTGCATGCAACTGTTGGCAACGCATTAGCAAATGCAGTTCTGCATGAGCTGCACGAGGTGAAGCATCCAAGCGAAGCGGTGGTAAAACAATTCTCTGACGGGTTTTAGGCACTTGCTCTTCGCTTTTTTTTGTCTTCTTTTGCTCAAACAATCCGACAAACCGGTCACCCCTTTGACATGGGAAAGTTGATAACGTCAGCTCTTTGTTGAGCTTCAAGATGGAGCAGAAAGAGCAGACCAAACTGTTTGTTAGTGGCGAGAGTTTCCAATTCAATGACTTACGACAACTACTCACATGAAGGCTTTTCCAGTGCGAGGAAAAAAAAGGAAACCTGGTTGTGGTATTTCATAAAGTTTTGTTAGCATTGTGAACGATTAAAAAATGGAAGATAATTTAATTATTTGAATTTAAACAAAAATACTTATTAAGCTAGACGGAGCGTGACACTTTTACCTTTAGTCACACTTGTATTTGTGTCTTCTGAAAAGATTAGCAATGAGAACAATTCAACTCGATTAAATGTAGCATTGCTGCAATCAAAATCTTACCCGAAAGGCTTTAAACAATCAAGCCACCGCGCTTACACAGATCCAGTTACACAGATCGGCTTTGAAAAACGGCTCACTTTGAAGCGCTGCGTAACAAAAGCACCACGTCAGAAACAGTAATTTCATTATGATTTCATTAAAACCACGGCTAATCCGTCAAGCGATACGGAAGAGGGCGCCAGAAAATGGTTGGCACCGAGCGCCATGCCAAATCTGCCTGCCTGTTCCGGATTGCTGCGGTACAAAAAAAAAACCGGCCTGCCCCCACCACCAAAAAAAGGCTACAAGAATGCTGCGCCACTGGTTCCGGTTATGATCTTGACCTGGCCTGGAATGGCAGGAAATTACCCGACAGAACCGTGAATGGTGCTGGCCACCAGCAGCAGGTTTCGCTACGCTTTCCGCTGAACGGGGTTGTAGCTTTTAAAGTTCCATTAAAAAGTTACGAGGGTAAATATCATTAGCCGGCGCTGATGACCGAAACCACGGGCACAGTAAGGTACACACAGGGTTTGAGAAAAAAATAAAGCAAAAAAAAAGTCAGCCTCCACCAACATAAACCAAGAATTCGACCATGCTTCGCTGGATGCTGGGCAGCGGTCGGGTGCTGCAAACCAAGTCGGGATATTTGAGTGTGGTGTGTGAATGACGCGGTTTTAAATTTGGTTAAGCTTCCGTACCGATGGCGGGTGGCCTCCGGCAGTTTCACCCAGGAAGTCCGGAAATATGCCCGGACCCACTTTGGATTGGTTTTTTTTTTGGAACAATTGTAGGATGGGCGCCGGGGAGCATAATATTCATCATCATGACGACGCACGAATGAATGCAGGTGTATGTGTGGTTTTAATGGATTAACATGGGAAGAAGGCACACGTACCGAGAGGAAGGAGGATTGAGCAAAGAGAAAAAAAACCATGATGCTATGAAACCAAATGGAATACGATTTATGATGAGCATACTTTTTGATGTATTTTCTGCAACTGGATTAGTTTATTGTGTCACAATGGAATGGGTTTTTTTTGCGGCTGCGAAACCAGCTCGTGAAGATATTGAAATAAAATTTTAGTAACTCTTCACATGGGTTTTTGGCAATAGATGGTAGGCAATATTACAGGATTTTTGAATTTTTCGTAAAGCTTGGTTCACCATTATTTTTTATTTTTTTTTTCAAGTTTCAAAGCTAAGCACAGTATCAAATTAATTTTTTAATTAAATGGTAAAAGTTCCATATCTATTTGAACGGAATCCAGAAATGGGTTTATCTTATCAATCTTGAATTCAAATACACTGCATTGACAAATAATATTTCAAATGTTAATTATGCACTCATGAAAGAGTTATTTCACACATAAAATAATATTTGACTCATAAAAGTGTCGCTTGACTCTTGAATGAGTTAAGACTCTTTGTGGCGACCTTTGACTCACTCATGAAAGAGTGAGTTGAATAACTCGTAAAGCAACTCTTTTTTCGATTTTTTTTAAATTAGTCTATATTTAGACTAATTACTTTGCAAACGAATTATTTGAATTGACTCATTCATGAGAAAAGTTTAATTTACTCATTTATTCAAACTCGCTTCACTTACTAGTGTTATTGTAATCAGACAATTTACACAGTGTTAATAATTATGGAACGGCTTAGCAGCATCCTCTTAGCAAAATAAATAACTGTTCAATATTATTTGTGTTGTACAGAATCCAACACTGGACCAACCTTCGTCACTTCAAATAGCAAACTCTGTCAGTCAGTCAAGAAGGTTTAGCCCAGAATCGATTTCAACTTGGAAAAGTTCTAGAATGCAGCAAAAGGATGTAAAAACTACGTTCCATCTTAAAAAAATTCTAGTTCATCTTGAAACTAATCCAAAAATAACTGCTTCTTTGTCACTTTGTTACATTTTATTTTATTTCAGAGAACATTATTACTTAGAGTTATTTAATATGAAAAACTTGAGCTAGGAAAGAATTTCTTAACCATTTATATCGACTTAAAGGGTATGATAGTTATCAAAAAGATTCTTCACATGCTCATCAAATGCGCTTGAATAGTTTGATTTAAATAATATCGATCTTGTCCTGTTGTGTTTATCCTTTGCGATCTTTAGACCAGTAACAGTGGCACTCTATTTGTGTGTGTGCGTCACACTTTCCCTCCACACGCTGTTTCGATCAATTCTCATTATTTTCCGATTTGTGTCGGATGTTCGGTGTTTGAGAAGTACGAGAAAGAGATTATGCTAAAATCCACCCCCTGTTTTTTTTATGTTGTCCTGTCTGGGCCCAAAAGCGTTCCAAACTCTGTAATTTAACTGTATGGTTGTTTTATCACTTGAGTAACCTCTGTGAAAAAAAACGACCCCGAAACACCGGACCCGAAACCTTCAACTCGGTGCTAGTAAAACGATCAACATTTACTGCTTTCTGATGCATTATCCGATTAAGGCACTTTGTCCATGTGTGTGTGTGTGTAGTAAGCGCACATATGGTTAGCATCGGGTCGTAAGGGGTTGTGGCAGTGTTTCAGTTTTAATTATCACTCTCCAACTCGAAGATGTGGTCGCTGCTAAGCGACTTCACTAGCTTAGAATCAGTGCCGGAATTCTGAGGTCCTGTAAGGTCTGTTTCACCCGACCGGATGACCTCATGTTTGTGGTCAGGGCGAGGAAGTACTCACCGGGTGTTAGTCGAGTCGATTGGGCCGGTGGACCGTCTCTGTCCGCAATCGCACAATCGGTGTTTCGGGTCGGTACTAGTAGTGGTGACCACTTGCCACTTGCTTACGAGGCCACTCGGCGTAGATAGAGAACGTTGGTAAAGTTGTGCTCGTTGGGGACTGCTGCCACGGACACTGGCCGGAGAACGAGGGCCGGGTGTGGGTGTTTGACAGTGTGAAAGGGCTTTCCTAAAGCCAACACTGACGTAAGTTATTAATTTATGTGTGCAAGTTGTATCGTTTAATGCGACACCGGAGCTTCAACCGAATGCAACAACGGTCTTCAGCACGGGGGGGCACTTACTATCCGCTTCCCGACTTGCTTCCCGAACGATGGCTCACGCATTACGGTGCCGTTTCGGGCATGCCCGGCACAATGCTGGTGTATGCGCTCCGGTATGTAAATGGTGCGGCTGGAAAAGTTTGTCATCTGGTGAATGAGTAAGCTGCCGGTAAACTGACAGCGGCGCAAATCTAACGACCTTACCTCTCCCCGCCTCGCGGTCCGTTTAGCAGCCGATGTGCTGCTGGTGTGTGCTGGGCGGTAAGCGATAAGATTAAAATATCACTTTTCATGACAAATTGATGGCACAAGTTTCGCCAAAACTGCAGCAGCACCGGGGCGAGGTAAAACGTGGCTAACATACGAAAGGAATTAGGAAACGGCCAGTAGACTGGCAAAGGTAATATGGTTTTTCAAAGCGGGTTAAATTTATGGCCACCGTCAACAAACGAAGTGTGCCTGCGCGTTCTGAAGAGTGTTTTGCTTTTACATAAATATGCCATCGCTCGGTTGCATCCNCCGGGTGTGGGTGTTTGACAGTGTGAAAGGGCTTTCCTAAAGCCAACACTGACGTAAGTTATTAATTTATGTGTGCAAGTTGTATCGTTTAATGCGACACCGGAGCTTCAACCGAATGCAACAACGGTCTTCAGCACGGGGGGGCACTTACTATCCGCTTCCCGACTTGCTTCCCGAACGATGGCTCACGCATTACGGTGCCGTTTCGGGCATGCCCGGCACAATGCTGGTGTATGCGCTCCGGTATGTAAATGGTGCGGCTGGAAAAGTTTGTCATCTGGTGAATGAGTAAGCTGCCGGTAAACTGACAGCGGCGCAAATCTAACGACCTTACCTCTCCCCGCCCCGCGGTCCGTTTAGCAGCCGATGTGCTGCTGGTGTGTGCTGGGCGGTAGGCGATAAGATTAAAATATCACTTTTCATGACAAATTGATGGCACAAGTTTCGCCAAAACTGCAGCAGCACCGGGGCGAGGTAAAACGTGGCTAACATACGAAAGGAATTAGGAAACGGCCAGTAGACTGGCAAAGGTAATATGGTTTTTCAAAGCGGGTTAAATTTATGGCCACCGTCAACAAACGAAGTGTGCCTGCGCGTTCTGAAGAGTGTTTTGCTTTTACATAAATATGCCATCGCTCGGTTGCATCCGAGATAAGGCAAAGGTGGATTAGTGTTTCAGGGTCGATTAGTTTCCCATATGGCACTGTGTTCTAGAAATAGTTCAACATTTTTTATTTCATAACATTTGTATTTTTGTTCCACCAAAAATAAAGTCTAAGAAATTCCATCGTTTTCCTATGTGCTAAAATTAATTGAGCAAAAACATTCTGCTGCCCTTTTTTGGCGACAAAATCTGCCTTCGATTGCAAAAACCAGCCCGTTTTGCAAAATGGTGGCTCACTCGCATGTACAAACAGCATGTCAAATGTTACAACCATTCAATAACTGCTATTTTAATTATTCAAACGCTCATAACAGTACGGTCCGTTTGTTTGAAATCGGTCGATCCGTCCGTTGGTTTCCGTGGTTAGTCAAGTGGCCAGCCCGAAAACTGGGACACTGGATGGATCGGGATGAAATCAATACAAGCTGCGACCGGCAGCTTACACTCGTTGAAATTTTACAGTCAAACGGGTTCAACCGGGTTCAAACGGGGGACATGGGGTTTGAGGTTTGCCCATGTGTTGTTACGCTGGTGAATTGATTGAAATTTATTGTGGTTTTGTCGGAACAAAAGGAATGTGTGAAGTATTTATTATTGATACGGTGACGAGGCACAGCACACCCGTGCACGGTGGAAGCATACAATGAATGAATGAATGGGGCGAAATGAAAATGGGAAACCGGCGAAAAAGGGAGCAAAAAAAAAAACGCAGACTCCGCTGGAACCGCAACACCCGATCAATAGCTTTAACAACAATGAAATACTGCATTAACACTGCAACGGTTGCCGCTCGGGTATGTTGAGTAATGAGCACAAAAAATGTAGTACGCTAAAGTTTTGTAAAAGCAGTTTTTTTTGTGTGGATAAAATGTGTTCCATTACGGAACAAGAGTAGCATATTGAGTTAATATAAAAATCAATAAAAAGCGATCGAACGTAACGATCTTCAAAATGTGTGTGTTTTTTTTTGCTTCAAGAAAAACAAGAGCTTTTCTAGCTGCTTTTAAAAATTGAACAAAAAAAAAAACGAACAACGAAAATGTGTGCTCAATGCTTCTTCCACTTCGCTAAATTCACAACGGATAAAACAATCTTCAGAAAACATGGAAACTTTTTAATTTAGCAAACGTGAACGATTTCCTTTCTCTGCCGGCATGATGATCTAGTGTGACAAAGTACTTTTCCAGATTTGCTGGTGGGTGGAAAGAAGAAAGTATTTCATTCCTCCGCCCCGTCCCCCCCCAATTGCTTTCCATCTTCTGTCTTTTGCTCTGCGGTAGCAAAGGTTAAGCCACAACCAAAGATGAGCATCAGCACGCGATAGACACCGCGAGCCGATGGGAGGTGAAAAACTTTTCCATTTCGTCACCCATTTTCGTCGGGATTCGGTTTATCGATAAAAGATAAAATCATCATCAAAAACGCCGCCCGCATCGAACAGGTACGCACACTTACGGCATTTTGCCGTATCTGGTGTATTCATCCGGTTTTTTAAAGTTTGTCTTGCCACCCCGAAGGAAAGACATTTTCGTACAGCCTTTTTTGCGGTTCGGAAAAGGTCTTCGATACCGCTTCCCACTACCGTACCAGATTGTCGTTCGTTACGGAACGAAGCCCAACATTTGCCTCTGTCAAAATATTTACTTTCCATTTCGGTGGGGGAAGCGGTGCCGAACCTTGTCTTGTGTTGGTTAGATGGAGAAAGAGCGGTTGGGTGTGTGGAAATCAATTTGCAGGTAGTCAAAGTAGTCATCAAACGTCACCCGACCCGGGCAGCAAGAATGGGACGAGTGAGTGTTGTTGAACTTTGAGTGGTTGTGATTTATAAGTTTAGATTAGTTTACTCAGCGGTACGTGGGAACGGTCGGATCGGCACCAAATAAATGTTTCGTTGGCCTGTTTTAACGGGCCAATTTTTCATGGGAAAATTGATACATTCTTTAAGATGCGAATTAAATTAAGGGGAGATTAAAGGGACCTCAGAGAGTGCCGTACGCAAAATGAATGGATGTTATTTAATTTTTAAAATCCAAATAACTAAGATTTTAAATTGCATTGTGTTGCATAAATAAATATGGTAAATCAATTTGTGCATGAATCTGATGCGCTGTAAGATGTTCAAGATAGTTGAACAGAATTGTTTAAGTTGGAGGCATATTATTATAGATATAGTGATTAATAATTTAATCTTTTTGTAATTTATAAAATTTATCAAACTTTTATAAATGTCAACCTATATTACTTGTCATATCAATTGCTTGCTTTCAATGACTGTTCAATGTCTATTGAAGTTATATAACGATTAGACTATTTTGTAATAGCTCGAGTTCAACTAGAAAAATATAGTTCTCTGAAGAAATGATTAAATTAATTCTTATTCGCAACAGGTCTTTAGATTCCGTGTATTTAGACGCGTATAACAATAATTTCAAGCCGTAACATAGATGTCATTCCAAGACCTCCTGAGCGGTTTTGTCCTCACAAAACGGGAGAGAAATATTTGATAGAGCTTAGTAATTTTTTATGGCTTCTTTTCTTTCCCTTTACTGTGTAAATTTGAATTAATTTATTCATGAATATTTTTATTAAAATTGACATTTCTATAGTCTAATTAAAACAAATCTGAAGAATCAATACTTATCATATCCTCAAGAAGCCGAAGAGTTTTCAACAAAAAAAAACCTTTTCTTCACAAAAGTTTTTTTATTGAGCGTTTCAAGCATTCATACATTCATACAACTTTCAACAGTTTTCGACACTTTTTTTTAATCTACTAGAAAATAATCCGTATTTTCTAGCTTCAATATAAAAATATACAAAAGCAAATCATCCTTAGGGAGCTGATAATGCCTAAAGATACAAAAACAAATAAACTATCGAATGTAGTAACAAGCCGTATGAAACATATCCTCCTGCTTTAAAGCAGCTGTGGTGCCCACTTTACTTCATAGCACAGAGTTGAACAAATTGTTGAGAACGGTACAGATAAAGGAAACGAAAAACTCCAACCCCATAAAAAAGGGGTTTGGTCCCATACCCCGTCGGTAGAGGATGCAAAACAAAACAACGTCGCGTAAGCTTAAAAAAGCAAATCACAATTTGTCCATTCGTAATAGTTCCTTTGCCGAGTTTCGCCGGCCCGTTTGGAGAAACGAAGCAATGGATTGAACCTCTGGCTTTGGTGTGGCTTGCAGCTTGGATGCAGCCAGAAATTCCAGCTGAAAGCTTTGCAGTCATGAAATTGAGCATTGTAGACTTTGTTGTCCAATTCTCTGTCCGTTTTCCTTGCCTCCATCGCTCTCCCCTCGGCCCTCCCCCGCCCATGGAGCGGGATCTACACTGTGTGATTGTTATTCTGGTTCAGGTGAGCGAAGCGGTAAAACATCATTATTTATACATTGGTCGAGTATCGATTTTACACAAGTATCTTCAGGCAAAACCTGGAGGTTTGTTTCGCTTTTACGAGAACGCTGGCACAATCGGTACAGGAAGAGATCAAGAAGTTTCCCACCCCCGTTTCAGAATGTTCGAGAAAATGGGACAAAATGTCCGCTGGAAGGATGGGGAAAGATAAAGGTGGAATGGATATTAAAGCGTTTTATTTGAGATTCAGCATCAACTTTACTTCGTGCTGTTACAGCGTTTGGGGACATCCCGCGTGGGAGCGGGAGTTCTGATCCGGTGGATCGATTCGGTGTGATTGAATTTTGATAGGGGTCAAGAGGGATAGCGTTTTCTATCGGAAAGTTTGATCTTGGGATTAGTAAAGTGTCCAGCCGAATGATACATATCGTCACCGGTGCTGTTAGGATATTGAAAAACTTTAACCCCCGATCGCTGGCCACCAGTGGTTTGTGCGTTCGGTTTTTCATCGTCACAAGAAGAAACAATTGCACCATCGGTTCAAGCTGGAGCAGCCGTTGTGTGACAGTTACAGCCCATGTTGCTGTAATCGAGTCGGACAGGTTATTCACTATTATAAACGCCAACTTTTGATTTAATTCCATCCGTTATCGCAGAGCAGATTATGTAGCTTTCAAAGCTTCGAGTCGCCATACTCCGTACCCCAGGACGGCGTGCGAAAGTTCGACTCCGGTGTTGGGCGTTGTTTCGTCTTTCGTCCGGAATATGCATAAATAATGCAGCCGCATCGTGCAGCTTCGATCGGCACACAAATAACGTTACATCGTTTTGGAAAAAACCCGACCCCGACCGCCCCCAACCACCGATAAGAGCGGGAAGTGTTTCGAGATGATCCAAGTTTTATCGGTCCCGCCGTTACAACAACCCATACGGTGTGCATACTTTAACGTTTTTAAGAGCCCCTGACAGGAGTAAACTATCAGGACACGTACTCCCCGACCGTCGATACATAAACCTTAATGTTGCTGCCAGAACTTTCTTCGTTCTAGCCGATCGGGGTCGACGAGTGTCCCGGCGACGTGAGCTGCCGTGCGAAAAGGGGTGGCAGACCGGGGGGAATGGAGGGATGGTTGGGGGACCCAGTGTTGTCGATGTTGTGTTTCGCAGCATTTATTGTGCTACTAGTGTAGCCCGAGTGCCTGAAAGTTGCAGCAGCAAAATGTTCATCCTGTCGTAAGTGCATCGATGCAATAAAGAAGAGATAACACGTGGAGTGCATCATGCTGCTGCTGCTACTACCGCCTGCGTATACACTGCTGGTAGTGTTCCGATGCTACCCGTCCGGACACGTTTCGTTGCGAAGGATGCTTTCGAATTTCGAAACCGCAGTCATCGACAGTCTGCATGGGTCAGCAGCGTGTGTACGTGTGTATGTTTGGTGGGACGGTAGAATGAAGTGCAATTATTTGCGACATGAAGTGACTGTCGCTAGTCCCGCATGTTGGTCGTGTCATGGCTAGCTAACGTGTTGGAATTAAGGAAATGTTCAAACTGGACATTTATCGGTTGGGGCAAGGAACAAAATGAAATAAAAATCCTCACACTTCTTCCACCATCCGTTTCGTTCTTTCCACGCCCAATCTTTTACCTATCATTCTGCCTCTCTTGTTAGCAAGCGAAATAGCACCCTCCCAAAAAAAGGTCACCAAACAGAGAAAAAGTGAGCTTTTCTTTCTTTGATCGTTACGCACACAAGAAGAAGCACCCTTGGTGCTACATGGTTCCGATTAGTATCTTCGTGTTGTGAGTAGCACGCTAAAGACAGCGCTGGATGCAGCGTTGGGTTTCATCTTCATCATCATCATCATCCACGATCGTTAGAATTATAGACGTCACAATATTTTGTGTAAAATTTTGTGATAAATTCATCACCTTTTTTTCCCACGGCATCGCTGAAGAGATTAATCTTAACGGTAGGCATCATCACCATGGTTGTGATCCATATCGGATGAGATAAATTTTAGCAATGCGCTGCACGTCCAACGTGTTTCGGGCGGATTCGTGTCGCGTCGGCATAATAGTGCCCTCACGAATGGCACGCTTATATAGCCCTCACGGGAAGGTACCATAAATTAGGCTTAGCCGTGTTCGCTCGTCAGTCGTGGACCACTTTTCTTGGATTATCACTCACAATGACAAATACCGGCATCTAGCGCCTAGCTCTCGCCTAGAGCAAATTAATGCTCATTTTATCTTGCCGCACGGTATTGGAGTGTAGCGCCAGGGTTTGTCTTCCCTCGTGCGCTGGTTGATACACAGGCTGCGTTAAATATGCTTCTTTACGGTATCAGCAATCGCGATGGTTGATGCTGTGCAAATGAGCGATATTAAAGAGCTTTCCGCGTGTGAACAAGTTCCCATCCACAGTTTCAGATTAACGTCTGTGGATGGGTTTTTAGTACAACGAAAGACATGTTTTGTTGTGGCTGTGTGTGAAAAAAAAATTATTTAGATAGATCGCTAAGCAAATATTACTACTCCACAACAGTTTAGTAAAGTTAGTATTTCTGGCAAAGTTCCTGCAGTTTTTTTTTATAGGGTTTGATAAGGTGTACTGACTAGCTAACTACAAGTACATAGATCTCAAATAATACCAAAAAATAGGTATTTAACCTAAAGTGGAGTACCTACCTAGTTGGCTAGATATATGACTAAAGCAACAATCTTGCCAGCATGCTTTTGTTCCCAGATTGACGAACATTTTTGATTTAAGAAAAGCTCAGTGAAGTCAGTATCCACTTTGATTGGGGGACAGTGATTATGTGAATAATTCGTTTCAAACGAAGTAAGCGAAAATCCTTGCTTTACCCAAAGATATCAAAAGAACCAAACTTTATGCTGGACGAGACAGAAGCAGCTAACTGACTGTGGCTTAGAATACCTTTGGTTAGGTTAAGATAAGTACATCCTGGCGATATTTGAACGTCGATTTCATACATGTTGATTTTCTGATGATCGAGCAAGGTGAAAAGCAATCAACCACATCATCAACCCAGTTGTCATAAAGCGACGCCAGATGGTAGACGAAGAGATATGCGATAAAAAGAATTTCTTTGAATGTTAATTTGATGACGCAATAGCCTGCAGCAATAGTACTATACAGGCGGGATTTGTTCTGCAATCGTATGTGACACTGAATCATTTGGTAAAAAATTTTATAGTAGTTACAACTCCTAGTACAACTAGGAGAAGGGTTGCAGTCTTTCCAGTGAGCTAAATCAAACTGCATTTGCATTACATTAAGGAACTGTACGCTACACATCAGTTTCCAGGAAATTCGGTCCAGGGCTGCATCTGACCTCCGACAGGTTCGACTCCACCTGATCCAGCCAACGAGCTCGCTGTGCTGCTTTACGTCTCGTGCCGAACGGATCGCTGATGAGCACCTTCCTGGTGGGGCATAAGCCCGGCATCCTCATCACGTGCCTCATCACGATATCTGAACCGGCAAACAGCTCAGCTAGCTCGTGGTTCATTCTCCTTCTCCACACATTGGAGTCCTCAGTTAGGAGAGTCCAGGACTCGTACCCGTATAAGACTATCGGACGTATCAGTGTGCGATAGATCGTACATTTCGTGTGTTGGTAGAGCCTTCTGGATCGCAGGAGTTTGTGGAGCCCTTAGTAGGCACGATTTCCCTGAACAATGCGCCTTCGAATTTCGCTGCTCATGTTGTTGTCCCAAGTTACGATCGTACCAAGGTAGCAGAACTCCTCTTCCCAATTCGAGATCGTCACCGTCAACTGATACTTTGCTCTCGAGTATCCGGGCTCTATCACGCTCACAGCCTCCGGCAAGCAGGTACTTTGTCTTCGTCGCATTGATCCTCAATCCAATTCTATCCGATAGCTCTGTTCCTTAACCTCGTAACCAGGTCGATTAACTAGAATGTTAAAATAGTATCATACTGATGACAGATAACAGTCAGTGTATTTAATCCTTTATTTAACAAGTTTACACTACAAAAAAGGATAAACATTGTGTTTAAAATTCGATTTATTCACTATTCTAAGCGCGCGAACTAATTATGTATTATTACATTGGAAAAAACTAATATAAACATACTGTCCGTTTCGATAATTATCAAACGCTTCACGTTTCACACAAGCTTTTATCACAACACGACACTAATTAGTCAGCGAACCAAACGATAACAATGGTTTAGTTTTGATGTGTAAGCTGACACACGTGAAAGGTGCTCATTTTGCCACCTCTCTGCGGGTGATTATGTCCTATATTTAATCTCTAAATTTTCACCACACAGCAGGTTACGGTTTAGCTGGAGGGTGAATCATTGATGTGAACATTAATCGTATAATGCTTACCAAAAAAAAAATGCCATTATGAATGGTCGTGCCCGGTAGGCAGCCGGTGTAATAAAGCTAGTTAATAGGTATGACAACCGATTATGTGTTCCGGGTGAACATTATTGTATCGAGATGGAAAGGAACACACCTATCCACCCGCTGTGGGAAAAGGCAATAAAAAACAACATCACGTCCATGATAGACGTAAATGGATGATGATGTCACTGACAGACAGTTAGTAAATGTATCATCAAGATTAGGGAAGAAAAAACAAACATTTAAAGGAAAATAAAATACAACAGAAAAAAGGCTCACTTCCATCTTTCATAGCTATCGTATTTTTTTTTTAAATTGTGCGTTCCGAATTCAATTCGTTTGTCATGTATGATGTATTTCTCATCATCTTAAATGTATGTAAATTTTCACATTCATCGTGTTTCTCCTTTTTTCCCTGTTGCCGTTCCTTTGGTGCAGCCTACGTAGTCTATTTGATTCCTCGCACAATTGTACCTGTCAGATGGGCCAATTCTTCAACACCAGGACCGGTAGTACCGATCCCCGGGTCGTCTAGCTTTCCTGCCTGATTGCTTCATGGTAACCGGGCGAAAGACGGAGCGCTGGCTGCCTTTACCATAAGTGCAGCGTAATGCCGCATAATCCATTCTCGCCCGGCCGGAGCCTAGCCGAGCGATCATACTCAAGGTGACGTATCGTGACATCCAAACTGACACAAACCATCAATCATGAGGCCCACGTAAACATATGCTACCTTCCGTACCCTTTGACCCCGTTCTCTTTAACGTGAACGTTCTACCTCGGATGCAGGGAATAAGACACGAAGCTTCGGTTGAGAAAAATGTGAAACCGGAATATACGTTCTGTTAGATCCGAGAGCCAAGTGGAGATAGAGAGAGAGAGAGAGAGAATGAAATTTTTACCTCCTTTTTTTTGCTTCTTCAACAGGATAAAAGAAGTGTTTCTTCCATTTTATAGTCCCGACTTCCGTCGAGGTTGGGTTCCGTTACACGGTTTGCTGATGGCATTCCGAGCGGCCTCTTGCCACGGTTGACGATAGGAGTGCTGATCGCAACCAACACGCACGCCGAAGCACGATGGCGCTATACATGGCGTAAATGTGCTCCAGATGACAAAGCATAAATCATAAAATGATGTACGCGCCCGACATCAACGGCGACAAAATAATCATGATCACGAGGTTTATCACCGGTGTAGTGCAATAACGTCAATGCCACCGTACGTATGGGTTGCTTTTGGGTCTCGCCAAAAAAAACCGTTTGATGCTGGCAAGAAATGGTTTTGACGTTTGTTTGAAGCCGTTGGTGAAAATTCGCTGACGCAGCTACGGTGGTGAAGTTTTGCTTACCAGTTAGTGCTTATCGGGTACTGATATTATAGCTTTTGGGAAACGTGCCTTTGGGTAATGTAATCTCACCTTTGTGAAGGGTGAACGTTGGTAAACAGTACATTGGGATAAGCCTCAGACTCGCTATAGTACAGAGATGTCGAAAATGAGCAAATAACATGTTCATAAGTAGCCACTTTAGGGCATACGGGTTGTTGATTAATCTTTGTAACGCCTAAATGTGTCTTGATGATACAAAACAATACCGATTGAAGTTCTAAGAAAATAAGCACGTCATAGTAAAATTTATTTATGAGTAAACTTTTGTTTAAAATATATACAAAACTATTTTCAACTAATACAATTAGTTTGGAAATAAAAGAAATATAAACAATACTGCCGAAAGCTCATCATAATTAAATTAATAAACATATGGAATAGAAAAACGGACTAAAAAGGAAACATTCTTTCGAAAAAATCATTCTTATCGTGGAGTTACAAGTCAGCCCAATATCAAATGTAATAAAAGAAAGTTTAACCATATTTTTTTATTAAAAAGAAACTATACCGTTTCTCAGATGATATTGTAATGTCATTCACATTTCATGCAAAAAGGTAAACACAAATAGATGACAACGTGGACGCATCAGATGACAAGAAGGGAAATTCAAGTTTATTGTAAAGTAACTATATGAAATGGTATTTATAGTAGATGAAACTTTACATAAATTTTGCAGCGCTTCGTAAAGTCGTTTATTCCTGCAAGTTGCTCACTTACCCACTTAGTTCACATTTCTTTCCTTTTAACTGCCCACTTCTTTAAAGTGCTTTTTTCCTTGTCTTTTTCATTTCCTTCCCTATCTATCTATTTCTTCTTCTCACGGGATCCCTCCTTTTTCATCGTTGTTAGTTTTTGCTTAAGTTTACCTTAGTCTTAAGTTTATTTAAGCCTAAAATTACTTAAAATATTGTTAAACCCTAGGGGCTTACAATAAACATGTTTGAAAAGAAATGAAAAAGAAATTTAATTTTACAAATATTCAATCAAAATGGTGATGCTCTCCTTTGTTTAATGTTTTTAAGTCGAAAGAACTATTTTTGTAAATAAAATAGGTTTTCAAGGTATGCTTTCAACACTCTTTCAACTTGCATTCCATTATTTATATTTATGGATTTATTATAATTTAAACCACAATGTAGATTAGACCAGACAATTCAGAATGTATCTAAATAATTCTATACATTAATATTTTCCAGCTATGAAGGAATTCTGCGAGTAAGTTAAACCGATCAAAAACAGTTGGGTAAATGGATTTCTATCTCTATACCGTCTCAAATATTATCTGCATTAGCTCCATTCGGATTGATGCATCTTGTTCGCACATCGTTTCGCTACACACGCCTGTAACAAGATTAACAGTGCACTATATGGTAAGAAACAAGATCACTTTTCATTTCCTCACTTGCAGTGGGTTTCGGGCGCAAGCATACCTTCCACCCCGGCCCGGGCAAATGGAAAATGACAGCTCATTAGCTAGTCAACTTTCCATCGTTTCTACGTACGCGCTTCGATGAGTCTACGTCATCGTCATTTTATGATCCGCCCGTACCCAGCGCTACACTGCACGGAAAAAGCCTTATAATAATGTACACACCAGTTCGGAGTAGCACCCGTTTGACTTTGGCCGCGGGATGGGGGATTTTTTTTTTGTTGCGAGCGCGAACGTCTCACGCTGATATCCTTTATCGCCTCCCGTATCAACATCAAACCGCGCTTCGCATACAAGCGCATGTTAGCGAAAACCTTGATGATGGGTGTGAACGACGNGAGTGAAATTTTTACCGCTTTTTTTTGCTTCTTCAACAGGATAAAAGAAGTGTTTCTTCCATTTTATAGTCCCGACTTCCGTCGAGGTTGGGTTCCGTTACACGGTTTGCTGATGGCATTCCGAGCGGCCTCTTGCCACGGTTGACGATAGGAGTGCTGATCGCAACCAACACGCACGCCGAAGCACGATAGCGCTATACATGGCGTAAATGTGCTCCAGATGACAAAGCATAAATCATAAAATGATGTACGCGCCCGACATCAACGGCGACAAAATAATCATGATCACGAGGTTTATCACCGGTGTAGTGCAATAACGTCAATGCCACCGTACGTATGGGTTGCTTTTGGGTCTCGCAAAAAAAAAAATACCGTTTGATGCTGGCAAGAAATGGTTTTGACGTTTGTTTGAAGCCGTTGGTGAAAATTCGCTGACGCAGCTACGGTGGTGAAGTTTTGCTTACCAGTTAGTGCTTACCGGGTACTGATATTATAGCTTTTGGGAAACGTGCCTTTGGGTAATGTAATCTCACCTTTGTGAAGGGTGAACGTTGGTAAACAGTACATTGGGATAAGCCTCAGACACGCTATAGTACAGAGATGTCGAAAATGAGCAAATAACACGTTCATAAATAGCCACTTTAGGGCATACGGGTTGCTGATTAATCTTTGTAACGCCTAAATGTGTCTTGATGCTACAAAACAATACCGATTGAAGTTCTAAGAAAATAAGCACGTGATAACAAAGTCGATTTATGAGTAATCTGTTGCTTAAAATATATACAAAACTATTTTCAACTAATACAATTAGTTTGGAAATAAAAGAAATATACACAATACTGCCGAAAGCTCCTCATAATTAAATTAAAAAAATGGAATAGAAAAACGGACCAAAAAGGAAAAATTCTTTCGAAAAAATCATTCTAGTCGTGGAATTACAAGTCAGCCCAATATCAAATGTAATAAAAGAAAGTTTAACCATATTTTTTTATTAAAAAGAAACTATACCGTTTCTAGGATGATATTGTAATGTCATTCACATTTCATGCAAAAAGGTAAACACAAATAGATGACAACGTGGACGCATCAGATGACAAGAAAGAAAAGTCAAGTTTATTGTAAAGTAACTATATGAAATGGTATTTATAGTAGATGAAACTTTACATAAGTTTTGCAGCGCTTCGTAAAGTCGTTTTTTCCTGCAAGTTGCTCACTTACCCACTTAGTTCACAATTCTTCCTTTTGACTGCCCACTTCTTTGAAGTTCTTTTTTCCTTGTTTTTTTCTTTTCCTTCCCTATCTATCTATTTCTTCTTCTCACGGGATCCCTCCTTTTTCATCGTTGTTAGTTTTTGCTTAAGTTTACCTTAGTCTTAAGTTTGTTTAAGCCAAAAATTACTTAAAATATTGTTAAATTGGCTTACAATAAACATGTTTGAAAAGAAATGAAAATGAAATTTAATTTTCAAATATTCAAACAAATTTCGACAGAACTATTTTTGTAAATAAAATAGGTTTTCAAGGTATGCTTTCAACACTCTTTCAACTTGCATTCCCTTATTTATATTTATGAATTTAATATTATTTAAACCACAATGGAGATTAGACCAGACAATTCAGAATGTATCTAAATAATTCTATACACTAATATTTTCCAGCTATGAAGGAATTCTGCGAGTAAGTTAAACCGATCAAAAACACTTGGGTAAATGGATTTCTATCTCTATACCGTCTCAAATATTATCTGCATTAGCTCCATTCGGATTGATGCATCTTGTTCGCACATCGTTTCGCTACACACGCCTGTAACGAAATTAACAGTGCACTGTATGGTAAGAAACAAGATCACTTTTCATTTCCTCACTTGCAGTGGATTTCGAGCGCAAGCATACCTTCCACCCCGGCCCGGGCAAATGGAAAATGACAGCTCATTAGCTAGTCAACTTTCCATCGTTTCTACGTACGCGCTTCGATGAGTCTACGTCATCGTCATTTTATGATCCGCCCGTACCCAGCGCTACACTGCACGGAAAAAGCCTTATAATAATGTACACACCAGTTCGGAGTAGCACCCGTTTGACTTTGGCCGCGAGATGGGGGATTTTTTTTGTGTTGCAAGCGCGAACGTCTCATGCTGATATCCTTTATCGCCTCCCGTATCAACATCAAACCGCGCTTCGCATACAAGCGCATGTTAGCGAAAACCTTGATGATGGGTGTGAACGACGCCCGTTCGCTTCTTGACAGTCTGTCAACTCAACCCTTACGATGACTTGACTCAATTTCGGCGTACAGTGTACAAACGGGAAGCCAGGAAGGCACACCGGGAACACAGAGAGAGAGAGAGAGTAAGTGAAATCCTATCACTTTCCTCGAGAATAACTTCCTCCGATTTTAGTGTGCTTGTTTCCGGCAAATCCGTGTTTGTGCCGTATCGTGTTACTGCGTGTGCGATACCAGCGCGAAAGGCAATTGTACCGACCCTTGCTTGCGTGTGCGTATGCGTAGGGGGGTGCTGTGGATGGTGTGGAGGGAGAGGTGGGGTAGATGGTTTTTGTGTCGTTTAAGAGATTGGGTTTTGTAATTGAATCGTTTCGCGGAGTACCGAAGTCAAGCGGTGATGGGAGCATAAGCAGCATAAGCAGCATAAAAGAAACAAGCATCTACGCACGCCTTAAATACGACACATCCAGCGCATGGATGAATTTCTGCCTTGTTAATTAGTGCGATATGCCGGTTGTATCAAGTTGCCGGAGAATGTTGTGATACGGTGCTACACACGCAAGTCATATCAACGGGTGAACCGTAGGACGCTAATGTGTTTGAAACCAATCACGTTGCCGTTAATGTACCGTTTAAGAAACGTTGGCCGCGTTACCGGCACTTGTAAGTTTGAAAGTTAAACAATTTGGCAAGAGAAAAAAAAACACACATTTTACCCATTAAATCCATTGTAAAGTTAAAACAAGTTAAAGCTTAAACTTTGTTCATATTATTACAGTGAGTAGTCGGAATTTGGGAAAAGTGAAAAAGTTATTAACAGATTTTGAAAACATGATTTTTTTTTATTTCTTTTTTCATTACACTTGGTGAATTAAAAAAATAACAAAATAAAACTATTGGTTTAAGTAAAGTATCAATGTTCCAAACAAATAATCATCGTTAGTTAGTCTACTGGATTTGGAGACAAAAATTTTGAATAAATTATCAAAATTAAGCAAACAAAACCAAAAGACCTTGCTAACGAAGGAGAATGTAAAACAAGGAAAAAACATTAATACATGCTTTCATACGTGTTACAATATTTCGAATGCTCTACTGAAGCTCTTTGTTCCCGGGCGAAAGTTGCGATCCAATTTTACAAAACATCCTGCCACCAATCTTCAGCTGATGATGTGTCCTGTTCTTTTTTTTTTTTGTTTGTCGAGCAAAACTTGTTGGATTCAGTTCTTACCGCTCAACTATCGTCAGCCAGAATCAACCGGACCTATCAAATCAAACTTGTCCAAAAATATCAAAATCCAGACCCGGCAGCAATGGAGCCCTCCCGAGGCTCATCTTGAATGGCCCCATCACTTTACCGGTAAAGAAGCCGAAAGTTTTGCCGTCTTTTGTCGAAACAAGACCATTGCGAAAGTTAGGTTCTCCACCACACTCCATCCCACTCCACCCCACCGGAAGGCAGTTGCCGTTCCACATTCCCGACAAGGCGCTGTATGCAGCCGGGGGAAAAAAACGGAGGAAAAGAGTTTTGCTGGGGAGGTTTCATTCGAGGTTTTCGGTTTATTTCCGTCGAGCCTTTCGGTGTAGCACCTAGCCCATCCTAATGATGGTGCTGAAGATGATACCGATGATGTCCCGGTGATGGTGGTTTGGGCGTCGACGACTCGTGCTCCTGATGATTATGATGATGAAGAACAATCTAATTAAGCCTGCCTCATTTTACGCTTCTGGACGGGTGGTGAAGAGATCTCCTTTTTTCCAGCCCCTTCATCCCCAACACCCTCCACTTAGCCTCATTGGAAGGGAGACTGTCAGACCGGTAGAGAGCGCAAAAATTGGGTTACTTTAGCCTGGAGTTTTATGTTAAGTGCTTCTTTTTGAAGTGGAAGACTCGATGCCAACCATCGCCAAAATGAGGGGGGAGAGATTCTAGTGAGGTGTGAACTGTTTGCCGGGAGTCGATCATTGGCGGTGGGAAAGTTCTTAAATGAAGTGCAAAATGAAGAGTATTAATTTTAACTTACGCACAAACTGTTCGGTTGGGTGGGAGAGTTTTTTTTGTGTTTTGTTTTATGTTGTTGTTTCTGGTGTTTGGAAAATACATTATTAGCTTTTTTTTGTTCCGCGTAACTACGGTGCAATGATGGGGAAGTGTCTAGTATCATCAACTAACACGGGAACTGCAATAATAAAAGACGTTACAGGAGGTAAAAGAGTTTTGCAGTACATGTTTGATGATTACTATAGACTGCCATTATCATCGCTATGGTAAGTACAACCTTTCCTTTAGAAACATTTTTCTTAAATAAAAAAAAGTAAAGAAAAAAACCCGTTGTATTGACAATTACTAACGAATCGACCGAACCACAACACGTGCCAGTACGTGTCCGCTAAATGACATGACCCGCATACGACAGTGATGCGTTTTCGAACACGTGCGAAGATTATGGGCATTTTCTTTGCCACACGATACCCATGCGATACGTGCGTTTCGTTAAAAATCTTTTTCCCATCATGACCCGGAACGCACACGGCACTCGTTGCCTGAAAAACAAAGCAAAACAAATCGATGTTTCAATTTTCATGGAAATTCAAACAATGCGATTGTATCGGAATACGATCGATGGAAATGGATCAGTTCGGTGGAAGTGTTTCGATGCGTGAACCAATCCAGCAAAAAAGGAAAGAAGCGTAAACAATCGAATTGGGAGCAACATTACATTTGCGTGAAAAAAAGAACCAAAACCAAACAAATCCAGGAAGCAAGGTTATGATTGTATTTAATTTATATTAGTGTTTACCACATTCGACTGTTTGCTTTCGATGAGTGATTAAAATTGGCTTTCAGTAATTAGCTTTAATAACCATATGGGCATTGTATTGTTTTTCGTTTTTGTGGTAGATTGTTTAGTTTTGCCTGTGATTCAAAAGTAATGTTTATTCTTCTTTATGTTGGCTGTGTTTGAAGAGTGTTAATTATTTTATCATTTTGTTTACTTTTGAGGGATGGTCTTTCTGATTTTTCTAGGAAACTTGGTTGTTTTCATGTTATGGGAAGAATGATATTTTATTATAATTATTTCGTTTTAATTAAATTTAAAATTAACTGAAGTATTGATTAAGTTGATCAGATCATAAAAAACATAATTTCTATCTTTAAAGCCATCATCATCAAAAAATTTCAGATAGTTGTGCATTTTTTGAAGAATAGTTTGATCGATGAGAATGAATAGACTTAGTCAACATACCATCGCACAAAGCTAAGATGGTGACAAGATAATAGGGTTCCACAAATACTTGGAAATAGCACGTTTTATTCGTCGATAATATTATGCAACTTGTAGCTGCATTGTTATTATCGCTTTGATCATCGGTCTTTGATTTCTAATGGCTTCCGGTTTCAGGTGGGTCTATGTCCCGTATACCGGTTTATGCTTCAAACCATTCTTGAAGGAAATAAGTATAAAAAATCAATAACAATCGAAAAAAGGTATCTAAAGCAAAAACTAGAAAAAAATGTTCTACAAAAATTAGATATTGAAATCGTGTACCTCACGTATTTAGAGATTATTTAATGATCCAGCATTATAATGTTTGCACGAATCTCACTCTGTCAGATGTCCTGTTAAATTTAAGCTTTTTCGAGTTCAGCTTACTCCGTCACTAAACGCTTAGCAATTGTCGCGTTTGCGAAGGCGAGTCAGAATGTTTTTGCGAAACTCCATGTAAAAAAATATAAATTGATTTATTTTAATGCGAATCGGTTGAAATAAGTTTCTTTTCACTCAAATAATGCTTTAAATGAAAAAAAGAAAAAAAAAATAATGAAATAAATTAAATTTCTAAAAATTTGAAAATTTCTTAAAGTTATAGCCTTATGAAATGAAATTATGAAATGAAATGAAGTTATGAAATTTAGCAAAATTTTATAAATTGATTTATTTAAATGCGAATTGGTTGAAATAAGTTTCTTTTCACTCAAATAATGCTTTAAATGAAAAAAAAATAAATCAAAAAAAATTAAAAATTTCTAAAAATTTAGAAATTTCTTGAGGTTATAGCCTTAGCTTTTTTTTGGAAAATTTAGCAATATTTTATAAATTGATGTATTTTCATGCGAGTTGATTGAAATAAATTTCTTTTCAATCAAGTAATGCTTAAAACTGAATAACAAGGTTTAAAAAAATTAATGAAAAATTATAAATTTTTAAATTCTCAAAGGCTATAGTCTTTGCTTTTTTGTTTGTTCACAGGAGTCAGCAGCATCCAGCGACGAGCTTTCTTGATGGTTCGTTGTTTTGAAACATCGTCACTAGACTTAAAAAACTTGCCTTTCTCGTCGAATTAATCAATACAATAAATTTATAGCTTATTTTTGTTTTCTTTGTTTAAATTAATTTAATTTAATTCGAGATTATTTTCTCGCTACCGCCCCGATTAAAAACGTAAATAAACCTTGCATTTATTTATTTTGGAAAATTGAGCTACTTTTGTTGCGTTCGCAAACGCGACAATTGCTAAGCATGACGGGATTAGAATTCTCACTATGATAATGGAGGCGCCTGGTCAATCAACTACGATAATGGAGGCGCCTGGTCAATCAACTACGATAATGGAGGCGCCTGGTCATCCAACTCTGCTTGCTACTTACTCTGTTGTGGGGTTGTGCTGCCCAAGTGTCTACTGACTGTTACTTTGCAATAGAAACCTGCGTTCCTTGATGATTTTTATATTTTTTGCAATATTTTAACCCAATTTCCTTGAAAAGCGTTGAGTATAAAATTACAAAAATGTCAAATACCGAAAAACTTAACGATAAAAATATCGTAAGCGGCAAAATTAGAGACATTATGAATGAAAATGATTTAAGAACATTTTCGTTTTCTTCATTCACTGTGGCTGATGACAAACCGTCCTGTTCAAACAAGAAATGAGCGGGTTAAAGCATTTGTCCTTGTTTGCTAGCGACAAACAGCACCTTGAGGAAGTAAACTTTCTCTGTTTTTTTTTGTTTGTTTTGAGTAAGCACAACCGAAAAATTGTACGAAACATTGAATTTTCCACCAAAAAAGTACGTAAAATGTTTTGCTCTTCCTTTCTCGACGAGCGGCGGTTTGGAACCCGAAACACATGCAGACACTGTAAAAAGTTCCTGCAAAGTATCGCTTAGTTCGAAGGTTGTCGTCACGCTTCATCTTACTTGTTCGTACTTACTTCGTGTCGCTTTAGCAAGCAGTAAAGCAACAATGCCGATCGAATCGGACAATCGGAAAAAGAAAAACTCACTTCCGGTTTCGTTTCTATATTCTTCGCTTTAAAATTTTCTTCCCGAATCGGTCCGGCCCGCGGCAGCGTCCGTAACAGAGGGAAGGAATGGGGGTTTTTTTTTTAAATTGAATCTAAAGCTTTTTAGACGCGTAGCAGAAAGTATTGTGTTTGAGTTTTTATTTTACCGTGCAAGCGGATGAAAATGCTCTGATTCGATCACCGCAAACTTATTCGATTGCGAAGCACTTAGTTACGGGGTACTTGCTAAAGAGTGGAGTATGTTTTCCGCTTTGCAACCGTAGCGCGAGAAACCGATTGAAAATAAAGTTTATCCAAATGCGCGTTTTTTTTTTAAACTTTATAACGTTTATTTATTTACAACTTAAGCAAATTATTATTTTCATTGCTCTTAACGAGTTTAATAAAATGCATTTTTTGATGATAATCTAAATATGATAAATCAAAAATACAATTAAGTGTGTCGGTGTTTTGTAAAATTTTTCAAACATACCTGATGTAATTTTATTTTTTTTTAAATTTAGAATCAACCTATGCATTTAATTTATCAAAAATAAATAAGTAATAAATTTTTTGAATATATTCCACAACAAGCTTAAATATTAAAACATCATATAATGAAAACAATGTAGCAAAAAACAAAACCAAATCTTTTCTCAAAGATTTTCTCCCAGTTTGCACTAACTTATTTCTTTGTAACGAATGATCTTTTGCCTTGCTTTTCTATGCATTTTAAACGTACTTCATTCGAATCCATTCATCGCTTCATTGTGTTCCCCTGTTTTGTGAGTTCCAATCTAAAACCAAATTCACGCCAAATGAACACCGATTTACCGAACCAAAAAGGCAACGGATGCTGAATGGGGCATTCGTGTCCCTGTGGCAAATGCGCTTGCGCAACGGATGCTGTGCTCGTCATTTCTCCTACATTTCTCCAACGTAACGACGATAATTCTCGTGTCTGCCGGTCGCCGATTGTTCAAGCTCTTCCCCAACCCGGCACATGATCCGAAAGGGTGTACCGATCGCTAGATGCACCTTGCCGAACCTTTGCCGATGGTGCAGATTATGTCCCAAAAATCTTCGTCGTCATTTCGTTGGCACCCGAGCTGCATCCGGCTCACGTTCGCGGGGTTTTTTTTGCCGAACGGAAGCGATGGTTGTGTGTTATCTGTCTGCGTTTGAAGCCCGAACTGTCACACGGATGTTGGTAAATAGCTTTTCTTGGCCAAATTCCTTCAGTCGTCTCGAAACTTTCACCGCCGGTGGGAATGTTTTCGCACAGCGCGCCCAGCATACATCGTGGCTGATGCGTTTTTCTCGTGATCCTCACACGGTCATGCAACTTTACAGGACAATCTCCTGCAGCAGGACACATCCGTAGGTACGTGGCGCGCGGAAATGCAACCCATTTGGTGACATTTTCGTGTGGTTAGTTTAACACTTCACAGCACGCTAACAAAACGCTTCAAGCGAATGGCGCTTTGTGCATTCGCATTCAGCACTGTGGCATTGCATCGTGAAGTGAAAGCAAAAAAAAAAGCACAAATCGTGTAGTGCAGTGAAATTTGTCCGCCTTTTCCTGTCTGTGTCTGTGTGTATTTGTTTGTGTGGAAAAAGGGTAGATCGTGAGTATCAGAAATTACGCCCCAGCGTTTTTGTGCGTACGGCTTTTTTTTGCGTGTGTATTTTGGATACCATCATCATTTGCATCCTTCTTTCGCTATGCTACGGTTGCATTCGGATGCGGATTCTTTGGCAAACGCTGCTAGGCAAAAAGTGCATCCTCATCGCCTGCATCACCGTGCTTGATGCATCGTTCCGCGCATAAATAGCAATGACGGTAGTTTACGCTGATGACGCTGTGATTTGTTGCCAGCCCGTTTTGCCTTTTAGTCTTTTGTCGGTGCTCAACTTTTGCATCTCATCCGCATTTTTTTCCCTTCTCCGCTTTGGTTCCTTTTTTTTGTTATGTTTATTGCTGCTATTATTTATTGGTTCGTTTTTTTATTTTATTTCCGTGTGATTCTTTTTCGATTTTAAGTGTTTTGTACATTTTTAAATTCGTTTTTAACAACAACAGAAAAAAAAACAAACTGTGCGTGAACGTTTTTGAGAGGGTTTTAGTCGGGGATAATGCATGCCGAAAAAGTGGATGAAAAATGTTTTTGGGGAAACTAAACGAGAGTGAAATTTACCGAGAACTGAAAAGTTGTCCTTGTTTTGAAGTGTAAGGAAGATGAGTTAAAATATACCAAAACACACATAACAAAAACTAAAACTAAAACACCCACACACACAAGTGTTTGTGTGCAACATTGCACTGGCAATGTCAAAAATCGTCTAGCGCGATGGAAGTAGCAGACGGCGACGGAAAGGAAACAGCAACCCGCCAATCATAATTGTTTTCCGGCTACAAAACTACGGCTGACAATGGGAAAGCGAAGTGGGGAATGGTTTTGTGCAAAAGTTTTTCGCTTTTTGTGTTTTTTGCTAGTGCCCTGCATCCACGCTAGCGAGTGGCCGGCATATGCATGTATGTGTGTGTGTGGTGGAAAATTAATTACTATCCGAACGAGACGCGCTAGTATTAAGCATTTGTGTTTGATTTAAAGTAAAACAAAAACATACACCAGCGCAAAGAGAAATGCATCCTTGTGCCAATGTACGGATGCAACGTGCATGCAGCAGAATCGAACAAAATGTTCGTGTTGTTTGACTGCGGGGCGTTCCAGACAAAAAAGGATACTTTGGTGCAGCGATTTCAGTGCACTTGAAATGATACAATAAAAGAAAGTGCAATTCAACAAGCCAGCATGGTTGATATTTAAATAGTGAATGGTGCATCGTAATATTTACCTTTTTTTTATTTTTTATTCGTTTAAAACAGTGATATACGCTGGTAAGTGCAGACAGCAGTGAGTGAGAAAAGTAATTAAAATAGTGATAAATTACGGTAAAGCTCTCAAAATACCCCATGTGCTAGTGAAACGGAGTATGGGAAGATTTGGTTTGGAATAGGAAGGTGCATAAGAGTTTGGAACAATAAAGGTAAGTTGAAAGAAGGGAAAAGTAAAACTTGAATATTGTCAAAACAAAACATAGACAAGTGATGACGTTATGATTAGAAGCATTCATACAACAAATACATCGATTCAAAATATCATTTTATTTATAAAATAGGTTTTTTTTTTTAATTCAAGAACCCCAGACCATTCATGTTCAATACAGTGTAGACAAGATTTCGTTGATAACCGCTTCCGCAGGTTCTAAAACTATATTTATCAAAATTATTATTAACTTTACACTCTTTCACTCCCGTAGCGCGACCTACATTTCTTGTCCTTTNACCGAACCACAACACGTGCCAGTACGTGTCCGCTAAATGACATGACCCGCATACGACAGTGATGCGTTTTCGAACACGTGCGAAGATTATGGGCATTTTCTTTGCCACACGATACCCATGCGATACGTGCGTTTCGTTAAAAATCTTTTTCCCATCATGACCCGGAACGCACACGGCACTCGTTGCCTGAAAAACAAAGCAAAACAAATCGATGTTTCAATTTTCATGGAAATTCAAACAATTGTATCGGAATACGATCGATGGAAATGGATCAGTTCGGTGGAAGTGTTTCGATGCGTGAACCAATTCAGCAAAAAAGGAAAGAGCGTAAACAATCGAATTGGGAGCAACATTACATTTGCGTGAAAAAAGTACCGAAACCAAACAAATCCAGGAAGCAAGGTTATGATTGTATTTAATTTATATTAGTGTTTACCACATTCGACTGTTTGCTTTCGATGAGTGATTAAAATTGGCTTTCATTAATTAGCTTTAATAACCATATGGGAATTGTATTGATTTTCGTTTTTGTGGTAGATTGTTTAGTTTTGCCTGTGATTAAACGGTAATGTTTATTCTTCCTCATGCTGGCTCTGTTTGAAGAGTGTTAATTATTTTATCATTTTGTTTACTTTTGAGGGATGGTCTTTCTGGTTTTTCTAGGAAACTGGGTTGTTTTCATGTTATGGGAAGAAGGATATTTTATTATAATTATTTCGTTTTAATTAAATTTGAAATTAACTGAAGTATTGATTGTGTTGATCTGATCATATAAAAAATATAATGTATTTTTTTATCGTCATCATCATAAAAAAATATCAGACAGTTGTGCATTTTTTGAAGAATAGTTTGATCGATGAAAATGAATAGACTTAGTCAACATACCATCGCACAAAGCTAATAGAGTTCCACAAATACTTGGAAATAGCACGTTTTATTCAACGATAATATTGTGCAACTTGCAGCTGCATTGTTATCATCGCTTTGATCATTGGTCTTTGATTTCTAATGGCTTTCGGTTTTAGTTGGGTATATGTCCCGTACACCGTTTTATGCTTCAAACTATTCTTGAAGGAAATAAGTATTAAAAATCAATAACAATCGAAAAAAGGTATCTAAAGGTATCTGTTAAATTTAAGCTTTTTCAAGTTCAGTTTACTCCGTCACTAAACGCTTAGCAATTGTCGCGTTTGCGAAGGCGATTCAGAATGTTTTTGTAAAACTCCATATAACAAAAATATAAATTGATTAATTTTAATGCGAATCGGTTGAAATTAGTTTCTTTTCACTCAAATAATGCTTTAAATGAAAAAAGAATAAAAAATAAGTAAATAAATTTAAAAGAATTCTAAAAAATTTGAAAATTTCTTTAAGTTATAGCCCTAGCTTTTTTTAAATGAAATTTAGCAAAATTTTATAAATTGATTTATTAAATGCGAATTGGTTGAAATAAATTTCTTTTCACTCAAATAATGCTTTAAATGAAAAAAAAAATAAATAAAACAAAATCAAAAATTTCTAAAAATTTAGAAATTTCTCAAGGTTATATAGCCTTAGCTTTTTTTTTGAAAATTTAGAAAAATTTTATAAATTGATGTATTTTCATGCAAGTTGATTGAAATAAGTGTCATTTCACTCAAATAATGCTTAAAAAAAGAATAACAAGGTATAAAAAAATTTAAAAAAAAATTATAAATTTTTAATTTCTCAAAGGCTATAGCCTTTGCTTTTTTGTTTATATCACAGGAGTCAGCAGCATCCGGCGACGAGCTTTCTTGATGGTCCGTTGTTTTGATACATCGTCTCTTGCCTTATGCCTTTCTCATCGAGTTTATCAAAACAATAAATTTATAACTTAGTATAATTTTCTTTGTTTAAATTAATTTAATTTCGATTCGAATCGAGGCTCGATTAAAAACGTAAACAAACCTTGCACGAGGAAAGTTAAACAATCTTGAAGTCGCGCCAGAATCGCAAAATTATTTTGGAAAATTGAGTTACTTTTGTTGCGTTCGCAAACGCGACAATTGCTAAGCATGTAGTGACGGGATTAGAATTCTCACTATGATAATGGAGGCGCCTGGTTAATCAACTACAATAATGGAGGCGCCTGGTCATTCAACTCTGCTTGCTACTGTGTTGTGGGGTTGTGCTGCCCAAGTGTCTACCGAGTGTTACTTTTGCAATAGAAGCCTGCGTTTCTTGGTGATTTTTTAATTGGTTTGCAATATTTTAACCCAATTTCCTTGAAAAGCGTTGAGTATAAAATTACAAAAATGTCAAATACCGAAAAACTTAACGATAAAAATATCGTAAGCGGCAAAATTAGAGACATTATGAATGAAAATGATTTAAGAACATTTTCGTTTTCTTCATTCACTGTGCCTGATGACAAACCGTCCTGTTCAAACAAGAAATGAGCGGGTTAAAGCATTTGCCCTTGTTTGCTGGCGACAAACAGCACCTTGAGGAAGTAAATTTTCTCTGTTTTTTGTTTGTTTTGAGTAAGCACAACCGAAAAATTGTACGAAACATTGAATTTTCCACCAAAAAAGTACGTAAAATGTTTTGTTCTTCCTTTCTCGACGAGCGGCGGTTTGGAACCTGAAATACATGCAGACACTGTAAAAAGTTCCTGCAAAGTATCGCTTAGTTCGAAGGTTGTCGTCACGCTTCATCTTACTTGTTCGTACTTACTTCGTGTCGCTTTAGCAAGCAGTAAAGCAACAATGCCGATCGAATCGGACAATCGGAAAAAGAAAAACTCACTTCCGGTTTCGTTTCTATATTCTTCGCTTTAAAATTTTCTTCCCGAATCGATCCGGCCCGCGGCAGCGTCCGTAACAGAGGGAAGGAATGGGGTTTTTTTTTTAAATTGAATCTAAAGCTTTTTAGACGCGTAGCAGAAAGTATTGTGTTTGAGTTTTTATTTTACCGTGCAAGCGGATGAAAATGCTCTGATTCGATCACCGCAAACTTATTCGATTGCGAAGCACTTAGTTACGGGGTACTTGCTAAAGAGTGGAGTATGTTTTCCGCTTTGCAACCGTAGCGCAAGAAACCGGTTGAAAATAAAGTTTATCCAAATGCGTGATTTTTTTAAAACTTTATAACGTTTATTTATTTACAACTTAAGCAAATTATTATTTTCATAGCTCTTAACGAGTTTAATAAAAGGCATTTTTTGATGATAATCTAAATATGATAAACCAAAAATACAATTAAGTGTGTTGGTGTTTTGTAAAGTTTTCCAAACATACTTGATGTAATTTTTATTTATTTAAATTTAGAATCAACCTATGCATTTAATTTGTCAAAAATAAATAAGAAATAATTTTTTTGAATATATTCCACAACAAGCTTAAATATTAAACCATCATATAATGAAAAATTGTAGCAAAAAGCAAAACCAAATCTTTTCTCAAAGATTTTCTCCCAGTTTGGACTAACTTATTTCTTTGTATCGAATGATCTTTTGCCTTGCTTTTCTATGCATTTTAAACGTACTTCATTCGAATCCATTCATTGCTTCATTGTGTTCCCCTGTTTTGTGAGTGCCAATGCAAAACCAAATTCACGCCAAATGAACACCGATTTACCGAACCAAAAAGGCAACGGATGCTGAATGGGGCATTCGTGTCCCTGTGGCAAATGCGCTTGCGCAACGGATGCTGTGCTCGTCATTTCTCCTACATTTCTCCAACGTAACGACGATAATTCTCGTGTCTGCCGGTCGCCGATTGTTCAAGCTCTTCCCCAACCCGGCACATGATCCGAAAGGGTGTACCGATCGCTAGATGCACCTTGCCGAACCTTTGCCGATGGTGCAGATTGTGTCCCAAAAATGCTCGTTGCCATTTCGTTGGCACCCGAGCTGCATCCGGTTCACGTTCGCGGGGTTTTTTTTTGCCGAACGGAAGCGATGGTTGTGTGTTATCTGTCTGCGTTTGAAGCCCGAACTGTCACACGGATGTTGGTAAATAGCTTTTCTTGGCCAAATTCCTTCAGTCGTCTCGAAACTTTCACCGCCGGTGGGAATGTTTTCGCACAGCGCGCCCAGCATACATCGTGGCTGATGCGTTTTTCTCGTGATCGTCACACGGTCATGCAACTTTACAGGACAATCTCCTGCAGCTGGACACAACCGTAGGTACGTGGCGCGCGGAAATGCAACCCATTTGGTGACATTTTCGTGTGGTTAGTTTAACACTTCACAGCACGCTAACAAAACGCTTCAAGCGAATGGCGCTTTGTGCATTCGCATTCAGCACTGTGGCATCGTGAAGTGAAAGCAAAAAAAAAGCACAAATCGTGTAGTGCAGTGAAATTTGTCTGTCTTTTCCTGTCTGTGTCTGTGTGTATTTGTTTGTGTGGAAAAAGGGTAGATCGTGAGTATCAGAAATTACGCCCCAGCGTTTTTGTGCGTACGACTTTTTTTTGCGTGTGTATTTTGGATACCATCATCATTTGCATCCTTCTTTCGCTATGCTACGGTTGCATTCGGATGCGGATTCTTTAGCAAACGCTGCTAGGAAAAAAGTGCATCCTCGTCGCCTGCATCACCGTGCTTGATGCATCGTTCCGCGCATAAATAGCAATGACGGTAGTTTACGCTGATGACGCTGTGATTTGTTGCGAGCCCGTTTTGCCTTTTAGTCTTTTGTCGGTGCTACACTTTTGCATCTCATCCGCATTTTTTTCCTTCTCCGCTTTGGTCCCTTTTTTTTGTTATGTTTATTGCTGCTATTATTTATTTGTTCGTTTTTTTGTTTTATTTCCGTGTGATTCTTTTTCGATTTTAAGTGTTTTGTACATTTTTAAATTCGTTTTTAACAACAACAAAAAAACAAACTGTGCGTGAACGTTTTCGAGAGGGTTTTAGTCGGGGATAATGCATGCCGGAAAGTGGACGAAAAATGTTTTTTTGGAAAACTAAACGAGAGTGAAATTTACCGAGAACTGAAAAGTTGTCCTTGTGTTGAAGTGTAAGGAAGATGAGTTAAAATATACCAAAACACACATAACAAAAAATAAAACTAAAACACCCACACACACAAGTGTTTGTGTGCAACATTGCACTGGCAATGTCAAAAACCGTCTAGCGCGATGGAAGTAGCAGACGGCGACGGAAAGGAAACAGCAACCCGCCAATCATAATTGTTTTCCGGCTACAAAACTACGGCTGACAATGTGAAAGCAAAGTGGGGAATGGTTTTGTGCAAAAGTTTTACGCTTTTTGTGTTTTTTGCTAGTGCCCTGCATCCACGCTAGCGACTGGCCGGCATATGCATGTATGTGTGTGTGTGGTGGAAAATTAATTACTATCCGAACGAGACGCGCTAGTATTAAGCGTTTGTGTTTGATTTAAAGTAAAACAAAAACATACACCAGCGCAAAGAGAAATGCATCCTTGTGCCAATGTACGGATGCAACGTGCATGCAGCAGAATCGAACAAAATGTTCGTGTTGTTTGCCTGCGGGGCGTTCCAGACAAAAAAGGATACTTTGGTGCAGCGATTTCAGTGCACTTGAAATGATACAATAAAAGAAAGTGCAATTCAACAAGCCAGCATGGTTGATATTTAAATAGTGAATGGTGCATCGTAATATTTACCTTTTTTTTCGTTTAAAACAGTGATACACGCTGCTAACTGCAGACAGCAGTGAGTGAGAAAAGTAATTAAAATAGTGATAAATTACGGCGAAGCTCTCATAATTCCCCATGTGTTAGTGAAACGGGTTATGGGAAGATTTGGTTTGGAATAGGAAGGAGCATTAGAGTTTGGAACAATAAAGGTAAGTTGAAAAGAGTGAAAAGTGTATTGATAGTATATTTAAATATAAGTGAAACTTAAGTATTATCAAAAAAGAACAAGCACAAACACAAACACAAACAAATAAAAAGATAGAGTAAAGACAGTTTTCTAAAAAAATGAAAATAAACTTGTTCAAAGATTGAATGCTAAGAAAGATAGAAAATTTCTTTCTTACTTTTATTGTTTTATGTTAAAAAAAATATTATGAACAAGTTGCATTGTGTATTTAACAAAAAACTGGTAAAAACGTAAATATTAAATCGTTTATCGAAATTGTGCTATTTGTTAATTTTTTTTTTAAATTCTTTCATCTTTTTTTAAATGCTTCTATTAGTTAACTTGTTCGCAACTTCAATAGATACATTTGACAAATGAAACCTTTTTTTTCTTAGTAAAACAAACTGTTTAGAAGACTCGCAAGTATTTTGAAAGTCATATAAAAAATATTACAATCAAAAAATAAATACGAGGTGTATATATGTACACACCTGTGTGTATATACAGTTCTTACGAAAATTATTTTTGTATTTGTATTCTATAATAATTGAAATCTAATAAAGATAATATAAGAGTTCCATTTACATGCATTTTAAAGTCAAGATTCGATAGCTCACAAGCAAAAAACTTCAAAATGTATCATATAAATTACAACAAAATATCCAAAAATAAGGATATAACGATAGAAATTCAAAAGATCTTAGCATTTTTGCATTGATTTCAATGATCAATAAAATATGACCACTTTTAAGCTCAAGATTCAGTTGTTTCATTCCACTTTAAAGCAGTTGTTGGTAAATAAATAAACATGTTTCATTTAATTAAAACTAATACTAGCATTGCATATTGAGAACTTTAAATAATTTTCAAAAGATTTTGAATTTAATGTAGTTAACAAATCTAAATAATTCAGTTCAAAGTATTTTGAGATATTGATCAAACTCCAATAAATCACTAAATAGTCAAAATCGCTTTTAAAAGAAATTCCAATCACATAAACAATTTTCATTTCTGCAATATGATATTCCATTTGTAGTGTTATCCTCTCATAATACACTCCCAAAAACACTTCTCGCATCGCAGATTACGCACCTATTTCAACCTTGAATCTAGCCCACTTAAACGCTCTAACAAAACAATGGCCCAAATGGGTGAAATACGGGAATTTGCGGGCCATTGCGTGCACTTCCACCCCACCCGCGGGGGGGTTTATGCATGCGTGTCCGTTGCTAGACAATTAAATCGAATTTGTTTTGCACTCTGGTTTCGGCGACCGGGCGATTTTTGTTTATACAGTTATTAGTGGTGGTAAAAACAAATATTTCCGATCATTATTCCGACTACGAATTACCGTTTCGAGCACGAGTTTATTGCACCGAAATGGAACGGATTCAAGGCACCGGGATTTTGAAATCGGTGCATTTTTTGGGGGCCGGAGTGAGGTGGGAGCAAGTAGCTCGTGGGCTCTAGTTGGCTTCCGGCGGTTCGGAAAACTTCCGCCAACAACACAGCGTGGAATCGAGTTTCGGGACCGAGTGGTTTTTCGATAATTTGAGATACTGTTACCGTGGGTTTGTGTTTCTGCTGGTTCCCCTGGCTCATCGTTGGGTATTTCGACGATTTGCTCTATCATGATAAACCAGCGGATCTTTTGCTATGTGGCCACGGACGGGGTGGTTTTATTGTTTTATCTTTCCTCAATTATGGAAATAAATGTAAATAAAAGTTCAGCNTCCCCTGGCTCATCGTTGGGTATTTCGACGATTTGCTCTATCATGATAAACCAGCGGATCTTTTGCTATGTGGCCACGGACGGGGTGGTTTTATTGTTTTATCTTTCCTCAATTATGGAAATAAATGTAAATAAAAGTTCAGCAGAACCCAGTACCAGTGGATATTATTGCTTCGATGGAAGGACGCGTCCTCAAAGTCAGAAACGGTGCTGATATTGAACGGTGCGATGACCTGTAATTGCACCAAAGTCGAATATCGGTGTACTCGGGGTTTTTGGCTGACAGAGAGATAGCGCAAGCGATAAAACCGGGTCGTATTCATTCTCGAATGCTTCGTACGCGTGGTTGTAAGATCGATTTGCAATGAAACCGCAACAATGGCTTCTGTTGGCAGGTGCGTCCGAGGCGCACTTTCGATGAGTTGATGATAGCCATGGCAATGATGATGATGATGATGACGTTGCCAGACGATGCTCGATGCTGAGCAATGGTAAGCGAATGGATAAAGCTGTGGATATGTTCTGTCACCGAAAACCGGCCGGATCGAATCAAAATGTAACACGCCGAAAAACAATGTCGTAGCCAAAAGCAATGGATTCCACATCCCGTTCCGTGCACGCAAATAAAAAAGACACTAAGCAACTTTTACACCGCAAACAAAAATGTGTAACGTGCCGCGTACCAGATTGGTCACGAACGAATGGATTCGATGGTACCAGTCACAATTTTGCTACTGAGATAAAATCCTTTTTTACAGCACCACACGATGGTTAGCTTGTTTGTTTGTTTGATTATTTCACGCAGAGGTTCCCGCCACTGTTCGATCAAAGCGCCCCTTCAAAGGGGCTGCCGATCCCGACCCGGTGGTTGATGGTGAACCAAAACCCGGCTCTCGGAATGCCATGCACATGGTATGAATAATTTAAATTTAATGCATCAAATATCGATTTCGAACCTTTGCGCGAACGATGGGTATTGGATTGTGGTTAAACATGGATGGTGTTAAGGGAAAACGGGGGTAGTTTTCCATCGGCATGACGATAAAGTTAGAAACGAGATCTTCCTTCAATGTTAGTTTCAAGACGTTACATTTGTTTTGCACAATTTTTGCAGAAAATTGTATCGAAGTAATAAATTAAATAAGATTAAAAAAAGAAAAAAATGCACATTAAAAAGGGAAAAATTATAGTAAATATAATATTTCATATCAAAATGCTTCTCAACAAGAACAAAAAAAAAATTAAAACGAAAAAATGTGTTGTTTTTTTAATAATCTTAAACATTAAGATTAATATTTATTAATATAAATATTAATTAATATCAATATGAACTAATAATCTTAAAACTAAATATAAATTATTTTTAAATAAATATTAAAATTTTCTAAGGCAAATAAGTTATCATTTTGCTTTCTCATGCTTAAAGGGATGAAGCACTCAACCTTTTCCCCTTTTGCTTCTTTCGCTTCAAGTTCTACACAGTGGCCTGTGTGAGCGAAAGAAAGTCCGTCGATATTATTGCGGTATAATGAAAAATGTTTGGTATTTTTTAATTAGTTTCCATCGGTTTGCTTGGCTTTCAGCATACTCGGCTCACAACAAGGAGAACGTTATCTGTATGCATGTATTGTGCAGCAGCACATAACTATGAATTGCAAACATTCCGCCAGCACCTGGAGATAAATAATTAAAATTTCTTTAAACCCGTACGACGATGTTGGGTTGTGTTGAATATGTTGTTTTTCCTTCTTTTTGTATAAAACAATGCACTGAATGTTTTAACTACTGCAAGAGGTATTACTGCAACAATTTTTCACTTTCAAAATCTGCATGAGATTGAAATTTAATATATTTAAGGAATGTTTAACGCATCAAAATTCCGATCATTTCAATGCATATTGATCGTTGCTTAAAAATCAACAAGGTTTTATTTGCTTCTCAAAATCGCCATAATAATTTCCTTCTGCCGGACGTATCTTTTATACGTATCTTACCGTATCGGTTTCATCTTAAAGTGATCTGATTAAAAATATCTTCACCATCGATCGGTTTTTTGGATCCAACAAAAGGCGGGTGGGAAAAAAATCACCATTTCTGCCGGAAGCCATTTCACGCTTCGCAACATCTCCGGCCCTACCTTACCCCCCAGGGGTTGGGAGGGGGTATGAAGGAAGACCAGAAAACCCCCCTCATACTACACATGCTAAGCTGGTGCGCCACGCCATGCGATTTATGAAATATTCATAAACTCTCCGGCTGGAAATCCTTCGTAAACGGGCACGTACGCTTTCCTTTTTTGCTGCTGCCGTGTGATGCGGGCCCCGATGCTCACTGCTGCTGCCCAGTGCCGGAAGATATTTAAACCTGCACATTTACATATGTAAGCGAACGAAACCGATGTTCTTCGAATTGTGTTTTCATGTTTTCTGTTTGCATTTCGAAAAAGCGACCAATATTCACTTTCCTTTTTGTTTTTAGTCACAAAAACCCCTTTAGAGAAATCGATTCCATCAGTACGGCCAAGGGAAGGGGTTTGAAAGAGGTTTCTTAGTGTAAAATTTTTGCACGTGTGTATGTGTGTGTGGTATCGAATTCATTCCCAGTTTGATTCACAGTTCGGCCAGTGTGATGCAGATGAGTTGGGATCGAAGATCCACACAACAATCAGCAAGAATAAATGAATATATATATTTTGCACAAACCGTTTACTTTGAGCGGTTTTTTGTATTAATAAAGAAAGCATGTATGATTTAAACAAAACAACGATAAGTATGATTGGAGATGAAACTCCTTTCGTGAGAAAAGGAGTGTAAATTCGTAAGATTGAAGAAAAAAAATGAAATTTCAATAAAATTTATGCGAGAAATTCTGTTGTTGGAATATGTTTGAATAAATTATTCTTATTTCCATTTTACAAAAAAAAAACATAGAAAAAATGTATGAATACCAATATCAGCTAATATTTATGATGTAATTATGTTCTTTGGATGTATAAAAAAATCCATTAAACATTTCTCTGAAACATAATTTGAATAAAAGGTTATTTTTTAAAACTTTTTATTATTTTGTACTTTTACATCATCTTCAAAAAAGCTGTCTATCAATTACAAGCAGAAAATCCATTTACACGAGAACCAAATTTAAAACTCCCAAAAACAGGGAAAAAAAACTACGAAATTCGTTTCAAATAATCATTTCGTATTATTTTCTCTTTACAGCATAAACCTTTCGCAACTTGCTTCCATTAACTCTTCCATTTACACAAAACTCGATGTGAAAGACGGAAAAACTTTCTCCACTCGCACAGGAAAACTGGAACGCGTCCAGTATGCAGGGCGTCCGACGGAAACGTGATCTTTGATCTTTGGTGCAGCAGTAATCAGTCGCAAAACTCAAACCAAGTGCATTGTGTCTCTGTGTGTGTGTGTGTTTCTGTGTAGATGCTGTACGAACGTTGTGTGTATGTGACTTAGTGACTGAAGCGATCGCAAGATGATAATCCTACAGACAGTTAAACTAATTCTACTCGCCCTGAAGCTACTGCCGAAACGGTTCACCCATCGGAATGTACTGTTTATGATATATTTGGTTACACTCGTCACACACGGTAAGTTTTTACAGCACCCACTTAAACTGAATTCATTTTCGTGCCGGCTACTAACCAATGGTCGGGTTTCCCGTTCCGTTCACTCTCATCCATTTTGTTCGAATGAATGTGGAAATGGGTCCGGTTTACTGACCCGTGACAAGAAATCTTCCGTAGCATGATCATTCCATTCCGAATGTCGAATGTTCTGTTAAGCCCAATTATTCTGATGCCCGTAATGAATTCGGCACTCTTCAAACCATCTGTTGAAATTCCGTTCGTTAGCTAGCCCGGCAGCGTAAAAGTTTGGTCCAAATTTTGCTGCTGCTGCTGCTGCTGCTGTTGCTGCTGTTGCTGCTTGTGCCGAGCACAATCTTAGCACAGAATGACCTCCTGGTACGGTGCTCAACATTTGGCATGGCCAGAACAAGCGCCAGAACATGGAACTTGGAGCGAGATAGATTTAATTAGATTCTTTCTTACTTTTACTCGCTCGTCTTGCCGACTGGCCGAGAATATAATCAGCTTCTGCAACATCATCATTGCGCTCTGAGACTATCATCATTATGGTTAGCTTCGGTACCGGTACCGTCTTGATGCGTTCGTAGCTCATAATGGAACTATTCTTGAGCAGTTTCTTGTAATACTTTTGTTTCTTGAAATGTAGATTCGTTTCGTTTGGTTCCACTGTGCCGGAGGTGATTCGTAAAAGGGATTAAAAAAAACGTTTAATTTATTTTAAACGTTGTTACATTTGTTTCTTATCTTCCCGTAAAGCATAATGGAAGACATAAAACTTGACGATGAAATTTATGTCTTATGTTTCCAATTAAATTTAAAACATAATAAGCTCCCTGTTGAAGGATTAAAAAAGCTTATGAAAAAACTTATATTTATTTCAAAAAAAATCACTTCAGCCCTCTGTGGTTTACAAAATGGCTAAAAGCGTAATCATGAAATATAAAAAAATACATAAATATTTAAAAAAATTATCAAAAAAAAAACTATTTATTTCACTCTTTATTACGAAGTGTATAGAACATTGCAGTACACTACATTTCACACAAAACTGTGTTCGTTTCGAATGCATTACTTTATCAACTTAATTGTAGTGCAAACTAATGTACTCATTAGTACGGCAGGGTAGTGTAGTAAACGCTGGAGGAAAAAGTAGACATGAAAAACAAATGAAAAACACACGATTGAAACACGGTGGAAAGCTAGCAAGAGGGGAAGCTAGATTTGTGTGAATTACCACTTTTCCGCTTTACGAAACAATGGCATACAGAACGTGCAAAACCGAAGCAATTCCCGTTGAAGAATGGTAACATTTATTCATCCTAACGAACCTTTTCCACCTCTTTACCGGGTGCATCCGGTCATCACAGCCTACATCCCTGGTACACGGTACACTTTTGCAAAAAAAAAACAACCGGCCCCATTTCGTGATGTTTCATTCGAATCTAGTGGCTGACCATGGGTTGAGGTCGAACAGCAACACAAAAAAAACGAAAAGAAACGGGAGAGGTGAATTCGATGAGAAAGGAATGGTGCGGAAAGACGACACTTACGTTTGCCTACAAGGGTTAAAACGAGGCTACACCAAAAACGGGCCATTTCACACACACATAGACACACACGGACGAACATCAGGAGCAGAGAGATAGATAGTGGGAAATATATGAATTCTGGTCGAAATGCAAATGCAGAGAACATAATTTATCTTCACCATAGAGCTGGAAGGTGAAATATGTTTGCAAGAGGACACCAAAACCAAAAACCTTGTGCCACTTGTTGTCTGAACAGGTACCACAGGTCGATTCGCCAGGGCAGCATTAGGTGAAGGTTTCCAGAAGCGACGGTTTCCAAGATCAACGATTAAATCGTTCAAAGGTACGCTGATGTCTAGGTCTAGGGCGTACGAATGGTCCTCCGATGCGCTGCTGTACTCTGATGCACCCGTACCAAGACCGCTCACAATCTATCTGCCGTACTATCTGCTCCATCATCGTCATCATCATCTTGCAGTGAAAATACAGGCGTTGGTAAGGTGAAAATTTAAAGGTAAACAGGCCGTTCCGTTCCCGTTTCCCCCACTTACTGTCCGCTTACGCGTTCGCGTACCGATGAGCATCAAGAAGATGTGGCCATTCTCGTCGAATTCGTCCAGTAGTGCTGGAAGAGACCTGCTCCGTCGGTATGTCGTTGGCAGAATGCCGAACTTTTGCCGTTGTTGCGAAGGAGAAGTGGTCGAAAGCATCGGCGGAATGGGGACCCAGGTTCTGGAAAACCTGTTTGCTATCACCGCCACAATGATGAGGAGAATATTTAGTATGTACATAAATGCAGAACACAGGGCAGTACCGGCATATGGCATATGTACTATCTCGTACCGGTGGTTCCTGCTGCTGCTGTTAATGCTGCTGCTGCTGGTGGTAGTTCACTTCTTGTACCGTAGTTGCGTTGATTGCAGAATCACTTTTGTCGCAGCGGAGAGCCAGTTTGGTGTGGTTCCCTTCCCCAATGGGGTAGCAAAGGTAGAAAGAGCTGAAGCAAACAACCGACAACCGCGAAACCGTTCACTTTCCCACTTTGGGACTGGGAGGTTTGGCGTGTCGAACGATTCGAAAAATTATCACCTCCGATGCTTTGCGTATGCTTGAGCTCCAACGCTCGAACCAGAAGACGATACGATGGTGGTTTCTTTTGCCACAGACACAACTCGTGCCAATGGCAAAACGAAGGCTTTTGACAATTATGAAACTTTCGGACGGGAGCAACACGATAAAATTCCGGAATCTTCTCCGTTTGAAGTGGTGAACTCTCGGGCACAAAACGCGTTTGGCACTTCATTAGCGCGATGGCACTATCGCTGTGGTGAAAAATGATCCTCCCTTCCACCCACCCCCAAACCAAAAAACAACCGCGTGACACATTTCCTCCAACCCCTCCCTCGCACAGAAAGTTTCGTATGAATGACCGGCATTGCTCCGAGGGAGATTGCAAAACGCAGCCTCGGAAATGAAGTCGAACCCAGTCGAAGGGCATTTATATATTCATGGTTCATAGCTGCTCTTTCAGTGGTCGTTATGCAACGCCATCATAAATACTGTAAGGCCCGCTATTACAGGATGGGCAAGCTAGTGGTCACCATTTCATTCGGCTTTGTCCCGGGAGAGGATGTGGGGAGAGCGAATAAGGAAGAGTGATTATTGTGCGTTCCTTGAAGCTTTTCTCTAAATAATGGAATTTGAAATGTCCGAAAGCTTGCTTTTAAATTTGATCGTATTACACATTCTGAGGGGGGATGGAAACCAAAGGGGGGTGGCTTTTTTGGTAAAACAAAGCAATGTTTTTTCGAGTGCAATACTATAGTATTTATGAATACATGCAAAAGGAAAATTTATATTTTAAGCTTACATTCATTTTCATTTCAGCGATGCTGGAACGTATTGAATGTTGTGAATGAAGTTTATTAAAGCTAAAAATTAAAAAAAACACTTTATGAACTAATTGAGAAATTGATATTAGAAACTGCAATTATTGGCAAGCAAAATAAATTTACCAATTTGATAGATTAGAATGTGAAGAACGTATTTAGAAACTGACTTCCAACAGGTTTCTGTCTATGTCACTGAACCCCTTTGCGAACCTGGAATAAGTAAGTTTAAGAAAGCAGTTATTTATCATGTCAAGGTTAATCAAGAATTCTATAAATCACAAGCTGACGAATGTTAATGGCATTAGCACTATTTTGAGTTCATTTATATACTAAAAGCGGCTACAGTATAGGTGGTGCTCGATGGTGTTTGTGATAGCGAGACCAGTCCTACACGACAGGATCGGGAATTTAATCTCATCCGAGCCGTACTACCCCTTAGTCTAGGATGATTACCTTGCTACCCTGAAAAATCAAGTTCAGGAAACCCTGGTCCAAGACCTGTTTACATTGAAGTGTCAGAAAAGAAAATGAAGAGTACAATAAAATATTATTTTGTTTAAATTAAATACGGTGTACGCTATACAATTTACGGGCAGCCATGAAGTACAAAATTTTGAATAAATAAATTCAAATTACTTAGATTTATACAAAAATTGAAGCGAATTAAAAACTAATAACTGCATTAGAGTGATTTAAGCCCAAAACGAGTAACAAAACACTCACTCGCTGTTATTGCGTAAATTGAATCGCAAAAGAGTGAGTCATTAGACGACGCAGAGAGTGAGTGAGTAAAAATGTAAAAATTAAGTAAAAGAGTCGTAAAAACTCCTTGTGTAGATTTGAAACTATAAACTACTTTGCACGATTAAACTCACTGATTCACTCTTACACAGTGTGCACATCTCTATATTGAACAGAACATATAGAGATGATTCTTTTTTCATAGTTGTCAAACTGGACCTTTGTTTCGTCGTATTTCTATAATTATCTTTACACAAATTATTCTTAAACTGCTGTAATTTTATACGGAAAGCGATTGTTTTTAATTACATTTATAAACCCAGTAGTAGTTTATTTCCGCAAAAAACTGTGGTCTCCATCATTAAGCTTTCTTTATCCCTTTTATATTTAAAAAAAGCATTTGTTGAAAACTTCACAATACACTTTTCTCCTATACTATACGAAACTCTCTCTTCTTGGGTTTAACGACCTTACAGGTCACGCCGGCCATTTCTGGCTTACTAGACTTATTTTTACCACGTAGCCGGATAGTCAGTCCTTGCTACGGGGGGACGGTCCGGATGGGATTTGAACCCGGTCCGGCTGTGTGGACTGACGCCGTTTATCATATGTACCACCGGGCCGCACTATACGAAACTAAAATTAAGAAAATTTTATCATTGTGTTAAATTTTAATGCATTAAATCTGTCCCAGCTTTTCCTGCTAAACAAGACGTTCGCATTCAATTTCATGCAAATTATCGAGAAGAAAAAGAAACGACATACAGATTAATTTATCGATGTTTCGATTAGATCTATCAATTTAAATGCCAATTAGTAAACGACACTCGCTTGCTGAAATCGAAGGGAAACATAAGCCAGCAATAAGCAGAGCTGAAAGAAAGAAGAGAATAATGTATCTAATTTCAAAACCCATCTTAACGTTTTTGTACATCACAAGCGATAGGGTTGCAAAACGGGAAACTGATTAAATGGCAGCTGATTGATGTATGAATTAATCTTGCACACACTGGGAAGAAAGGAAAAATCTGTCTACATTTAGGCACCGATGACGGGGGTTGAGATGAGATAACACGATTATAGTATTAAGCGATCTGGTGTTATTAGCATACAATACGAATGAAGGAAAGTGTGAACCCATGTGTTGTTTTATTAACATTTACAATCTGACAGCTTACCTTCACGTGCGTTTCCTGTTACGCCAAAAAGAATGACATCGAAACTAAGCTAATAGAAATCTACCACACTGGTGTGGCAGTAGCTTTGTCAAAGAACCATTTACCATTGCTTCCACTTCAGCTTTCCTTCTGGGAGTTGAAGTTTTTTTTGTCTCCTGTCCCTCCTATCGTTTGCTTTAAAATATCTTCCAAGAACCGATTGTTTAGCTACCACAATGGCACACTTCACCAACAACAAGGCAAAAGCGAGAAATAACAATTGTGATTGCTGCTTCCTTTTTTTTCTGTTATTGTTGCACGGATACTTCTATTGCCATTGTCTCAACAGTTTCCACCATATTGCCCGGTTGCTTCGCGGCGAGAAGCACTCACTGCACTTAAGTTTCAGTCGTTTCCAAACACAAACACAAACAGAAACGATATCTTCACGGTGCAAAAGCACTGTACATGCTATACAGACCAAACACGCGCACATTCCAGACCGTAGGATGATGGTTGATGTTTTGCTCTTTTTTTTTTGTTCCTGGCTGCAGAACGCTAAGCGCCTGAGAAAGGCGCCATCTCTTGAAACAACGTTCATTTCAGCAGCGCTAAAGAGTACTCGTTGTTTTGGGACTGAAAGAATGCAAAAGTATCATTGACCTTAAACATTAAAATAGTTTCTCTTGTGCTGTTGTTGCTGTTCGTCTCGGTATTTGCTGCTAATAAGACATTTTAATAAGACGCAACACAGCGCAAGCTTTTTTTATGCTTATCGAGGAACCCTGCTTTTAACAGAAACCAGTTACCATTTTTTGAGACGCTTTTCATTTCATCTCTCACAAAAGCGTGTTTTGGAGGATGCATTTTTCAGCCTAGCTTTCGAATCTGATTTTAAGGAGGAAAGAGACAACTTCCATGTCTCGATCATGAGCGTGTTGAATGTCACCCAACCGAATTGAACACTTTCTCAACGGTCTTAACGCTCAATCAAATGGTACGGATGAAGGTACGAGGGGATTGTTTATGCACCGTAAAAGCAATATCAATATTTGGATTTGACTTGGCACCCACCCCGTTACACCTTCCCATACGGCACCTTCTTCCAGGTTCCATCGCCGAAAAACGGAACCGTTAGGATCTTATCGGGTTGTACATAAATCATGCGAGGTTTCCATTTTACGAGATGCAATATATTTCCGACAATCTGACACGTTGGGTGTTGTTTATCGAATGGCATTAGCGAGTTGTTGGTAAATGCAAAATATCCCGTCCCTGACTGGTTGCAGGGCTTTCGCGAGATTGACCCAGATTAGCTTCGTACGAAATGCTCTCCGTCAATAATCGATTACTTACGCGTAGAGGGAAGAGTTGCGGATGGGCATTGTGTAAAGATAGAAGCACATTTAAGACACATATGCATCGGTTAGAAGGGAAGCTCCTTTTGGGGGTAAGTTTCAACACCAAAAATTCTTTAACAGAATCATAAAATCTAAACCACGACATTTTGCAAAACCTTTCACACCGGTAAGCCCTTTTGCTTTATCTTCTCACCCATAAATAATGGGAGGCCGACAATCCGTACCCGTGCGGGTGGGTTGGCGCATCCTTTTGATAATCATTTAAATGTGTAATCCTTGTGTGACATGGTCGCGAGCTCGTAGAACCGTGCGCTTTACCATAGGCAACGGCAATAATGCATGATGCTCACGTACAGCCCATAAAGAGCAGCTGTTACCCGGGTTTCGGCTTTCACGAGGATAAGATACCACTCGACCCCGTACTCCGTACATTCGTGCGTTTTGTTTGAAGTGCGAAGAAAGCACCAAAAAAAAAAAAGGTGGAAAATATGCAGCTTATGTGTGTGGGATAATGTGAGTACCAGGTTGTGTTGCGTGGTGGAACTCACAAGTTCAAGACTATTATGATGTTTTGTTCGGCAATGGTTCAAATGTTCACATTAAAATTTGCCTAAAACTTCCGGTCCCGATCGTTAAAGTAGCGAGGTGAAAGTTTCTCCATATATCAAACGGTAGCTTTCCCCCTTCTAGCTTGTCGTTTGCTAACGCGGAACACATTTCCGTATCGATCACGGACGCCAGTGCCATTGAAAGGTATTATGAAAGGCTGGGTATGGAATGAAATTTTCCTCTCACCAAAAACTAAGCTCCTTTGCTTTGCATATTGAGATGATAAAATATTAAATTAAATTTTTCACATTAACTTTGCCGGTGACAATGTGCAAGCTACTGTAGCTCAGGAGATAGGGAAGCAATTATAAAAGCCTAATCTACGAGCTTTGTTTTTTTTTTTATTCCGGAGAGAGGAGCTTTTAGATAAATAGTAAAGCAGCAAGTCATAATTAAAAAACAAAGCTCACAGTCGCTTTTGGATTTTGGTTTGTTTCTGCTGCTTCTTTAGAACAACTGGTCTTACCAAGAAGCAACAATGGAAGAAGATAATTCCTACCTACCTTATTGCATAGAAGATGCAATAAATTTCCAATCATCCGTAAATGATTCAGTTTCTTCGAATGTACGTACGGCTTTACCGGATGCGTTGCGCGTACGTCTTCCACTAGGGAAGGGAGTTTAGAAGAAGGGATTTTAGTGGATAAATGTAGAGTGTAGTGTGCTGATTCTGGTCATCTCTACGGGAAACGGTTCGAAGAAGGTCGGATTTTCCAACTACAAACTCTCGAGGATATATGATGAAGCTTTGTTTGGAGATTCTCCCTAATAATCTTAGAATCAAAATGAAACTTTTTTTTCGTACAGAAATTATGTTTCGAAATTTGTTGTATCAAATTAATAGATTAATATTGTACATTTCCTAACTGCACATTGATCTTGTCTTTTAAATGTTGCTTTCTGAAGAATGTTCTCCGTTTGTAAAAGCACACCAGGCCACTCCGACGAGGCTGGTGCATTTCGAAATGTAAATTTAGAAAACACAACAACCCGATCCGCCCTGCAGCAAGAATGGCCGAACGGATCGGTTCTGTAGTTGTCAGTTGCAGACAGACACAATGTAGACAAAACATAATAAAGTAGCAAAAAAACAAACAAAAAAACAACAAACCCTTTACTCACACCACCACCACTAACGGACGCTACGCAAAAGCGACAACCAACAGCAGCATAATGACAAGATTGTCCCGGGTTGTGATGGAAAACGAAAACCCCGAAATGTGTCACATCGCTCCTGTCACAAAACCGGTCCGACAGGAGTGGAATAAAACCGGATAGAATTATCCTGCAGCATCATCGGGTGTTCGGGTTTGTTGCTTCGGAGGAAACGGAGCGGATTGTATGGCCCATGCTCGTACGAAACTGTGCTGTGCTCCATTTAGGAGGTTTTGCTGTCGAGTTGGACATCTTTTTGTCTTTTTTTTTTATTTATTTTTACCAGTTCCAACGCTTATTCTGGTGCCGGTACGCTTCAGGCCTTTTTGAAGCGAAGTTACCCCGTGGGGGCGGGGGCGAGATAAATGGATGGGACACTTCGCTTTTGGCTCACGCTCATGTCCGGATGCTCGTTGCAATTTCGAATGCAACTAACGAACTCGCACGAGAGATAAAGGGGAAAAAAAGGGGACACAAGTTCCACTCAAGCAGCTTAGTCCGGAATGCAATGCATTGTAATAGTGAAGCGTTGGTGGTGTTTAGAAGTGTTTGCAATAATAGCAGCAGCAGAAAAAATTACTTTAAATAAATCATCCTCCAAAACAAGTTGCATAAGTCCGTCCGTCAGCCGGTCAAGTGCCCGGTGTGTATGACAGTGCTGCGAAACGATTCCCAACCAAAAAGGGACGGCAAACCTGTAGTAAGCGTCCCGATGTCAGCACTTTCTCGTTGCAACGCTTGAGTTCCAGTTATTTGTTTTTTTTTGTTGAACAGTTCGTTCGTTTTTTTTTGTCTCGAACCAATATCCAACCATTGGGTCGAGTACGAGTTCTTGAGTCGTTCGGGAAAGACATATTTCTCCCTTCCTATCTCCGAACTACGTCACACAGTAAAGGAACAATTTTTATTCGCTTTATAGCAAACGATCTGCCGGCGCACCATCTGCCAGATGGGGTAATCTTTTATCGTTGTACCCGGTTTTGCCACTGAATGCACGGTAGATATTTTGGGGGGGGGGGGAGGTTTCGTTCGCATTCGTAGAAAAGCACACCGTTGCCGCAGTGTGAAAAGAGATACGAAATAAACTGCCAACGGTTGTGGCGCTGGGGGTTGTTTGCAACTCTTTTCGGTATTTCCAGTTTTCCAGGGGCAAAAAGGAAAGAAAAAGAAAACCCCCGAAACATGGCAGCACCGTTTACACGTACCGGAATATCGATTGGTCCATCGGGTCGGAATGGAATAATTTGGAAACGATCGGTGACCTTTGATATGTTATTTGGGTGTTATCCTTTGCTTTTCAGATTGTTCCCCCAAAATGGTATGATTGTAGCTCAGTTTTTTGTTGTTGTTTTTGTTTTATCTCAATCATTTCTTTACTTGCTGTGTTTTTCCTTTGCCTTACAGTGATGATGGATGAACCAAGATTTGCTCAACCCATACCGAACGTTACCGTTGCCGTGGGACGGGATGCTAACCTGCCGTGTGTAGTTGAACATTTGGGCACCTACAAGGTAAGTTTATTGATGTGAAAAGTCATACGGAGGCATATCGAGCATTCGGGTCAGGAAGGACTATTTATGAACACAACGTGTGAAGCATAAAATATATAACATCTTGTGTGTATTTTTTTTTTTGCAAGGAAATATAAGGTTTACATTTATGTTTTTAGATATAAAAAAACAAAACAAAATATTCTTTACTTATCGTAAATAATATAAACTGTTGTTATTGTCAACTGTAGATATTTAATATTGAATTTTAATTATTATTTATAAATATAAATAAAATTATAAAAATAAATCAAAACAAAAAACATCTTTTCCATTTTCCAATACCATTTGGCTTTGGTATTGTTACGATGAGAGTTAAATGGTCATTTTCATGGTCATTTAACGCAATAAAAGTCTTTGAAAACAGGACGCTCGACTATAAAGACAGGGCCAAAAACTTGTCACCTGATTATATTCTTTGTTTTTTTTAGGTTTTGCTCTTAAATTGAATAAAAACTATAAGTAATGTTATATTACCTCGATTTTTCCTTTTTTATAGTCCAGTTTTATAGTATTTTTTAAAGTTATAGCTGTGTTATGGTTTTTATAGTTATATTTTATAGTATGTAGTTTTTAAATTCTTTAGAAATGATTTCCAAACAGTCTTTGGAATGATAACTATTACAAAAAAATCTTTATGTTTGTTTTCCTCCACATATATATTCGAATAACATGGAAGATAATATAATTAATTAATTTATTTATTAATTAATTTACATTAATTTAAGGTAGTCAATCGGTGCCTACGAGCGAAGGTTTCTGACGAAATTTGTTCTGCTCATGTTAACTAAACTTTTTAACAATTATTATTAACTTATTTAACAATTATTGCAAATATTTAAATTATTTTACAGCGAAACGAAAAGAAAAAGCAAATATAATGTAGAAAATACAATCAACAAGAAAACACAATCAAGACTGATAAGGGGATGAGCAAGATTTTTTAATTTACTCAAAACTAATACAATTACTATTGTATCATCAGGATCTCTTTGCAAAACTTGATTTAATTTTTTATAGCATTCTTTAAATATAACAATGTGTACATAAATTGTTCTTTTCTTTTAATCAATTATTATTAACGAATTTTCAGAACCAATTATGATTTTGCACGCAATGTTGAAACGAGAGACATAGGTTTTTATAAATCCTAAAATTACTTTCCAATTATTGTTTTACCATTTGTACCAATAAAAATTCACGCAAACATAATAATCTGTACAATTCATAACTGAATACTGCGTCATTTTTATTTCTTATTTTGCATTTTTCCTGATAAAAAACATACAAAAAAAAACTTTTAAAATATCAAGGGCTGTACAGAGAATTGTTAAATTGATTTTTTTAATAAACTGATACGAAGTATAAAACATAAAAAAACGAAAACTGTATAGAGAATACAGTAAAACAAAGTCTCTTCTATTTAACAGCAAAGATTTTCGCTCATTAATTTTTAACAAAGCATTTTTTTTTAAACAGTCACTAATAATATAAATACAGACATGAAAAGTGCAGCTTATAATAACATCAAACTATCGCTACCCACTCGGATGCTATTACGTATCATGCAAAGTTAATAGCTTTTCACGTATCGTACAATGAAATAAATACGGATTAAAACAAAAAAAAGAACATAACTTTAATAGCTTTTCATCAAATAAAAAGTAAGCGGCTTTTGTGTAAGCCATTNTTTTTTTGTTTTTGTTTTATCTCAATCATTTCTTTACTTGCTGTGTTTTTCCTTTGCCTTACAGTGATGATGGATGAACCAAGATTTGCTCAACCCATACCGAACGTTACCGTTGCTGTGGGACGGGATGCTAACCTGCCGTGTGTAGTTGAACATTTGGGCACCTACAAGGTAAGTTTATTGATGTGAAAAGTCATACGGAGGCATATCGAGCATTCGGGTCAGGAAGGACTATTTATGAACACAACGTGTGAAGCATAAAATATATAACATCTTGTGTGTAATTTTTTTTTTGCAAGGAAATATAAGGTTTACATTTATGTTTTTTGATATAAAAAAACAAAACAAAATATTCTTTACTTATCGTAAATAATATAAACTGTTGTTATTATCAACTGTAGGTATTTAATATTGAATTTTATTTATTATTTATAAATAAAAATAAAATTTTAAAAATAAGTCAAAACAAAAAACTTCGTTTCCTATATTTGGCTTTGGTATTGTTACGATTAATGTTAAATGGTCATTTCTCAGTGTCATTTAACGCAATAAAAGCCTTTGAAAACTGGGCTCTGTACTTTGAGGAAAAGGAGCAAAAAACTTGTCACCTGTTTTTATTCTTTTTTTTTCTTAATGTTATGCTCTTAAATAACTATAAAAAATGTTATACTTTCTACATTTTTGCTGCGACAAAAAAATCCTGTCATCCTGGCGAAATTTGATCTTGTCATGCCTTATAACTAACCTCTTATTTAACAGTTATTGCAAATATGTAAATTATTTTACAGCGAAAGGAAAAGGAGAAGCAATGCTCGACCAAGACTGAAAAGTGGAAAAGCAACATTTTTTAATTTATTCAAACTGTTTCAAATACCATTATCATGATATGTTTGCAATTCTTTTTTGTATTCTTCTTCTTTGTATATTGATCATGGAATACGTGAAACGAATGTAACAGTGTAAAATTAATTTGCAATTATTGATTTTTCATTACGTGCCAATAAAAATTCACGCAAATATGGTTTTCCGCATAATGTAAAAAAGAATGTTGCATCAGTTTTATTTCTGATATTACATTTTCCCTGAAAAAAAACATACAAAAAAGATCATTAAAAATATTGCTGATAACTGATAAATAACTGATGCGATATACAAAACCTAAAAAAAGAAAACTGTATAGACAATACAGTAAAACAAAGTCTCTTCTATTTAGCAGCAACGATTTTCGCTCATTAATTTTTAACAAAGCATATTTTTTTTAAACAGTCACTAATAATATAAATACAGACATGAAAAGTGCAGCTTATAATAACATCAAACTATCGCTACCCACTCGGATGCTATTACGTATCATGCAAAGTTAATAGCTTTTCACGTATCGTACAATGAAATAAATACGGATTAAAACAAAAAAAAGAACATAACTTTAATAGCTTTTCATCAAATAAAAAGTAAGCGGCTTTTGTGTAAGCCATTTATGTAAATGAACTAGAACGAATCAGAATTCGATGCTCACTTTAGTTAAAAATTGTTGCTTCCTATAAAACCGTGAAATAAAAAAAACACACACACATAAAAAGGTAGATTACATACCACGAAACGTTGAATAGTCCTTCCAGTTCTCTTACACCAACGAACGATCGCAGCATGAGGAAGAAGGAAAAAACACTTTGTTCATTAACTGCAAACTGAAGGGCAGGTTTTGTTTTGAATCCTATTTACTCAACAGGTCGCGTGGATACATATCGATCGGCAGATGATTTTGACGATACATCGCCACGTTATCTCGCGCATCCCCCGGTACAGCGTAACGTACGATAATTCCAACACATGGCTGCTGCACGTTAGCCAAGCGCAGCAGGACGATCGGGGCTATTACATGTGCCAAGTGAACACAAATCCCATGATTAGCCAAGTCGGTTACCTGCAAGTAGTCGGTAAGTGGACCAGAATTCCAGCTCCCTTATTTGCTCCGGTTTGATCGGCATTCCATAATGTGTGTAATCCAATCCGGCTTCCGATCGGGTGGGTTTCAATGGAGAAAACTTTATCGTATCGGATGTTTAGTTCGGTTTGTATAGCTTTTGACGTTCCTTTTGCCGTTACACACACACACACGCGGGGAGAGATAAGTTTGCTCTGCTCGACTTGTGCCTTTTGCAATGTAACCCAGGCGGGAGAAGTGAATGTGTCGATTACATCTTGGTACATCACCATCATGCTTATGATGGTGCTGTGTAGCACAGAAGGGATGAAATTGCATCGCACATCTTGTTTTTTGATCAAATTGAAGTGCACTTGCACTGTAAAGTGTGTCTTGTGAATCAATTTTCGATGCACTCTGGGTGAAAAGCCTGGAGCAAACGATACTTTAGACAAAAAAAAATGGACCGTTGAAGAAAAATGGAACCCAGAGCGGAGAGGATATTGTGCTGAAGTTGGGTTAACCGATAATGAATCTTTGCAACAAACTTTAATGATAATAAAGTTTAAATTTTACAAAATTAATTTTCAACAAGTAAAAGTAATTGCAAAACATCTATAAAATGGCATAGAAAGAATGTAGCAAATATGGGCGAAAACGAGTGATTTCTTTTCCCTTTCGTACCATCCATTCCGCACAGTGCCTCCCAACATTCTGGACATCGAAAGTACACCGTCGTCTGTGGCTGTGCGAGAAAATCAAAATATCAACATGACATGTCGTGCCGATGGATTCCCCACGCCCAAGATCATCTGGCGACGTGAAGACGGCCAAAGCATTACCGTCGAGCGGAAGAAGAAAGGTAAGGCTGGCTGGGACGGATGTGCCCCCGGGAGAATGGCAGCAGCTGGGTAACGATGAGCGTATCTGTCCGAAGCAGCATTCGTCCAACCATCCTTAAGCAGCTTATCGGGTTGTACGCAGAGATAACATCAAACGCAGCGCCCCTAAGGATGGAAGCAAGATAAATGGGTTTTTGATTGTTTTTACAAAGCAGCATTTGACGGAATGACCTTAATCGAAAGCCAAACAGAGGTTTTTGCTGGGTTTGAAGCATGGTTGGCAATATGGGTGAAACGTTTAGCTTATGCGATCGATTCGGTGCACTCTAATCGATTCAAATGCCGCACAGGGAATGCTTCATTCCGCCGAGCTGACGCGATGGATAATTTCCACGCGATTGGGTACATTTACACCGGATCAGATCGGATCGGATTAGATCCGATGGGCTGGGAATAATCTTTTGCCCACAATTCGAAACGGACGTTATTGTCCACGCGTGCTTTTGTGCGTGTTATCTCACGCTGAAGAATCCACATTCTATGCGTTCCTTTTCTATTGCTGCTGCTGCTGTCAACTTGTCGTTCGCAACTTCACGCGTGCCTTGCGCACGGTTGGCAAATACACACTAATCTTCAAATAACTTAATTTCTCGTCTCTTACTTACGCATCGCATGTGCTGTTGTGTTTGCCGCATCGTTGCTTAATGGGTATGGCCAAACCACCAAAAATAAAAAAAAAACAACCTACCAACAGTGATGGTGTACGACGGTGAGGTTCTTCATCTGACGAAAGTAAGCCGCAACGAAATGGGCGCTTATCTCTGCATCGCCACTAATGGTGTGCCACCGTCGGTGTCTAAGCGGATTATCCTTGATGTGGAGTGTAAGTATGCTTTTATTTATTCATAAGTGTATTAGCAAAATTAAATTCATACGCCAAACTTAGGCCATACCGAAACATTGGTGGATAAGTTTTGCGATGAGGTTTTGCTCACCGTTCGCTATCGCTGGTCCACACCCAGCTACGGTGCGAACCCGGATGGTGAGCAAAATCTTACCATTATCTGCCCAGTCACGGGCATGGATGTTGGATGGAAATGCGTACGGTTAATGTGGCGCTTAGGAGCGTTCATCGGCAAATTTACGTTAACTTGCACTTTGCAGCATCTTCCGGTTAAGATATGACAGTGCAATAGTGGTACACCAGATGGGGTGGACTTGAAGTGTGCTTTACGGTTTAAGTAATCTGTTTCTGCTTAATTTTGTTTCAGTTTCACCAATGATTTGGGTACCAAATCAACTAGTTGGAGCACCACTCTCGACTGATGTTACCATTGACTGTCACACCGAAGCTCACCCAAGGTACAAGTTTGTTTCTCTATTAATTATAATCGTTTTTAGTTTTGTAGTAAATATATGTGTTTTGTTTTGGTTTATATTAGATTAACATAAAAACCACAAATTTTTATGTCCTTTTCTAAACAATGTTTCAGTATATGTCCTTTTATTTTATTTTTGTTATTTTTTTAATTAAAATTACTTATTACAACATTTAGCTGTACTGTCAGCCTCATAATTCTGCATATTTTATTTTTAGTCAGTAATTTTTCTTAAGCTATTCGACTGTCAAACATATCAATCTTACCTGATAAAGTTTCAAAAATATCAACTTTTTAAAGTTCAATTCATTCAGTTAATCGAATAGATATAGCCAAAATACCAGGAATGAAAGCTTTATGAATATTGTCCTCAATACAGCCCTATGAAGATGACAATATGGCGAAAACCTTCTTAAATATTATTATATATTAAATATAATATATATTCTTAAATATAAATACCTCTGGTAAATAGGTCTCTAAGCCTTAGGGAATTTTAAATTTTTATATGTGATGTTTATAGGAGTGCAACTCGTAAGGAAATTATTTTTTTTATATGTTATAAATGCAATATTTGGAGAATGGCTTCAATGCAATTAACACAAAAAAATAACTAAATAAATCAAACAATCAATTAAATATTTAAAGTTTACAGTTAGTAATTACATGAATTTTTGCATAAAATTTGCAATCTTAAAAAAAACAAATTAAAATGCTTATTGTAAGTTCTTTACTTACGATAGCGTTTAAATTCCTGCACAGCATTGTGAAGGAATTGCTTCGAATGTGTTTAGTTGTTTATTTCCTCTTTGTGCCAATGTACAATTGGACCACTTATTTTCATTGAAGATTGTGAGACAAATGATAGGCGTCTAACAAGCATTTTCTTGCAGTTTGCTGCTGCTTTTTTACATTTTTATTTTCAATACCAATGGGGGTAAATGGTCTAAAAGTACAATTTTAAGTAATGATAGATGCTGATGTCTTGGGCCCCCTAAAGCGTTCTAGACCATTCCCAGACCGATTCGAGGTGTTCGTAATGCTCAAAAAGGGGTTTACACCTATGCGTAAAAAAGCAAGCAGCTTTAATTTTTTTCATTTTGTCTGTTTTATCTGCAAGAAATTTTTCAATATAATTTCAATACAAAAATCTCGCTTTCTTTCTTTTCTCAAGTAAATTTGTTAATTTTTAATGTTTGCTGAATAGGCAGATGGGTTTGTTTCTATTTAAGCAGATCCTTTAATGTATGGGTGTAAACGTTGTATAAAAATTATAAATTTATCTTTCATCATTATTATAACATTACACATTACAAACACTGCATAAAACGCAATCCAAACTATTAATGCGCAACAATTAAAAGCTCTCCCAACAGCAAAACCATAACGCGTTATCACTTTCATTACATTCACAGAGCCATCATCTACTGGGTATACAACTCGGTTATGGTGCTGCCGAGTAAAAAATACATCATTGACTACAACGAAAACTCCTACCGGTACGTAATGCAACTTGCCACGAGTTCTGGGATCCCCCGCAAACCACGCTGCCACGGGTGTTATAACGAGATAATCGCAAAGCAACATAATCACCATTTTCTCATCCCCAGGGCGCACATGAAGCTCACCATCAAAGGCTTATCGATGGGCGATTTCGGCAACTATCGCTGCATATCGAAGAACTCGCTCGGTGAAACGGAGGGTTCGATTCGCGTTTACGGTAAGTGTGTGTATCCCAACCCCCGGGTCCCCCCCCCCCCCTCATAGTGCTTTGGTTGTGGTGATGGTGTTTTTAATTGCTTACCTTACCGATTGGCTGTAATCGGCAATCGGCAAAGTGTTTAGCAGGTAATTTTGAATAATCCCTCCAAAAGGGTCGTTATGGGGGGTCGGGCAAGTAAAAAAAAGCAACTTGAAACCGAAAACGATGCACTTTGTTAAACTGGTGGTTTTATATTTTATGGTATTCATACTTACCTACTCCATTTTTTTTACCTCACAATCTTTCTTCTTCTTTTTCTACCCTTTAATACAGAAATTCCACTTCCATCAACACCGTCGAAGCAAATTACTCACGTGATGGAACCGAAGGAGAGTAAGTATAGATTGAATTAAGTGCTCGCCCGGTAGTTTGGATAAGTTCCAGACGAAACCGCACATTTCGTACGCCGTCTGTTCTCCGGCCCCTGCTGCATTCAACACTCTGTTGACTCTGGTGCCAAAGTACATTTAATGTTATTTTTTCTTTCTTTCTTTTTTTTCGTTATTTTATATACACCCCCCAGCGTTTGTTTGATTTTGTTTCAGTACATTTTTCGACACTTCCTCGGTGAAGGTGTAGTTTGTTTTTTTTTGTTTTACTTTCTGTTCCACTTTGTTTGTGTTTTTCGTTTTTTTTTTGTTTTGCTTTATTTCTGTCGTCAATTGGTTTTGTTTGGTCGGAAAATTCTCACTTTTCTGTTTTTGTTTTTCAAGCAGCACCTCCGGGTGTATTAATTTGTGCGATAAGTTCGGCTTACTTTGGTGCTTGTGGGGTCTTTCTCTCTCTCTCTGTGCGTGTGTATGTGTTTGCGACTGTTTTACACTCATTTTCTTCGTCTTCTTTCACACAACCGTTGCACAAACCTGCCAGCGAGCCCGGCCATGGTGTCACGTAATGAAACCATTAAGGTCGCCAGCCAACCTGAGGTCCTGTTTCCGATGAAGAACGACGAAGGCTACGCTCAGCGCTCACCGAACGGGATCCCTTTCGAGCGCAAGGGATCGCTTGCCATTGGGCAAAGTTTCTCCTACACCGACATGCCACCGAAAGAGTTCGGTGTATCTAATGGTAAAGTGTTTGTTGACTTGACGTTTTGAATGGGGTTTTTGGGGAAGGGGGAGCGGGTGGAGTAGAAAACTCAAGCCACCGTGTCTGTTTTTGTTCGCCTTTCTCCCCCAAAATCGCTTCGTTTCTCGTTTTACCTCCAAACCACTTTGTCTTCGTAGTAGAAGCATTTCCTTCAGTTTTTTTACTTTTATTATTTTTTTTGTAAACTTTCTTATGTTTATTTCATTTTTCTCTCTTTTCTATACTTTGTTCCCCTTCTCTTTTTCTGTCCTGCCCTTTAGCGAGGATTGGTTTAGTCTTTTTTTTATTTAGCATCTTTGTAGAGTAGTTTGGATTTTCGTTTTTTTTTCTTAACCGTTCACTCATCTTGGTTTATAGGTTTTTATATTTTTTGGCATTTTGCATTTCTCCTGTCCAAAGAGAAAAAAAATACTTTAAACTCGTTTCACTCTCCCTAGGGCGATTTGCCTTCGCAAGAAACAAAAAAAAAAGAAATAGAACTGCCCCAAACTGATCACCTTGGTTTAGCGCTTTGCCACTCGCTTTTACACTGATGCCGGGTGTTTTCTTTTTAATGCATTCCATCGATTGCAGATGCTCGCAGCAGCTTCGGTGTATTCTCGCTACTATCGCTAACGACGAGTGTGGTCCCTTCGACGCTGCTGGTTCTGTGTCATCAGCGATGCGATAGTTGGCTGTTTTTGTAAGGATGCAAATCAGCAGCGACGGCAGCTTGAATCCATGCTTCAAACCTTCGAGCTCTGTTGCAACTGGGGTTTCGGATTGATGGGATACATCTGCCACTGTATCGAAGCCACGATCGTCGCTCGGTCCGCCGGCACAGATTCGCATATCGTACGTTCCCCGTTTTTTTGTTTCGCTCATATCACTCCTACTCACCGCGGAGAGACGACACATATCTAGAACGATTTGCAAAATGGGCACGATAATCAACGCGATGGTTTACCAACTGAAGTATTTGTATAAAATAAATCCACGATGTTTCTGCTTAGATAAGAAACTGCTGCTAAAGATAAACAATAACGAATGCCATCAATCATGCTCTTTAGTTTAGGTTAATGATTTTTTGTTTTGTTTTTTTTGTGAACGCTTTCTATCATCTTCACCATCTCTAAGCGGTACGAGCATTGTTACATACTAACACTATCAAAATAGCTTTAAATGAGAAAGTTTCCCTTTTCGTTGGCAATGTTTTAGTAAGTTTTTTGTTTCGTTGAACGCTTGAACTCGTGTTTTGTAAACTATATTTCAACTACGTTGTAGAATCCGAAAGGAAGAGGTTCACTGTTCCAACATAGAAGAAGACTGTAGGAGAATGTTGTATAATAGCAAAATCAAGAAGAAAAACTAAGTGAAAAAACGGCTTAACTCTTTGTCGAGTTTGTTACCCATAGTGAAGCACACGGAAATGAATGAGACAGAACGATATACATGGTCTAGTTGCGTATGGTTGATTTATTCTGCTGGCAAAATAAAAAATTAAAACAATTGACCTATTGAAATTGCCTATTGTGTTATGGAAGAGATTTAAACCAAAAAACAAAAAAACAGCTACTTCAGAAGGGAAGCGTTGTCTAGCTGGGATTGAAATAGTGATCAGCAGAGTGTGTTTGTGTACATATTTTAGCCCAACTTAAGCAGTGTGAGTAACCATGGTTCGGAATGGCCGCGAACCATGCGACGTACGTTGACACATATTGAAGGAAAAAAAAACACTCGATCTACTAGTGAACAGAAAACCATAAGGAACAAGCATTAAGCGCGTACGAGACAACGCACCGTGTAATTATCGAGCTGGCTAGGCGAGCATATTGTTAGGTTATTTGTTATGTTAACATTTCGGTCAAACATTTAGCTCAAGCACACACGCGGAAATGATGAAAATGCCACGCGGCATGCTCATGATTGTGGCGCGATGCAAATACTTAGAAATATATTTGAAATAATAAAAAAAAATAATAATCAATTGTTCGTTGTTGTTCGTTGTGTCATTTTTCTCTCCTTTTTTTTGAGTTGTGTTTGTTACTCCCCCTTTTAAGTGTTTTGTTAACTATGTTTGAATTGTTGGTATATTCGAATATGATCTTCCGCTTTGCATTCCGACACTAATGGTAAGTGGTAATAAAAGTTTATTTCTAAACGAAATAAAAATAAAAAAAAAGTTTTTTAAATTGCTTCAAGCCGTAATAAAGCTTTGATTTCTTATGAAACAAGATCAAGCAGAAATGGAAACTTGCCTTCCATCTTGCAAAACAATGCACGGGAAAGAAAGCGTGATGCTTGCAAATGCAAATAAAAATACAAAAAAAAACAGGAAAAATAGCTTTTTCCCGCAATAGCACCACAAAGAACAATGCAACGAGTTGGAAAATTGAATGAAAATGGAAGCTTTCAAGCGTCCGAGGTCGGTATAAGAAACAGGTGCGAAATGAAACGAGTTTTTCAAGGTTCGTTTCAATTCAAGTGAAAGTTTTTCCTTACGACAGCGAAACCGATCGCCAATCCAACGCTGCTGTCGAGGGAGGGAAATTGTAAGGCGAAGGAAACAAATAAAAAAAAATGTCTCGTGTTGTCTGAACTACCTTCCCACCACCCCATTTTAGCACGCTTACTTACGCTTGGAAACGAAACGACATGAAGGTGGCAAAACTCGAAACGATAGAAAGCATTTCCATGTCGCTTACCTACGGATACGGCCTGCCAGTGAACGATGACGCTCGCGAAGATACGCATCACGTTCGGGATAGAAAACTTTAAAGTTTTCAATCGCAGCCCGTTGGCAGACAAATGCGAGCGACCACTGCCAGAGGGAATGCACTTTAATGCGATTCGATATTGATTACATTGCAGATGCCGGCTCATCTGTTTTGGGGTGATGATGATGGCGCTCGGTAGATCGGTTGTATGCTTATAAATTTGCGTTCAATATTGGCGAAGCTGTTCGAGATGTTTGGCGCCGCCGGAGAAAATCAATTAAAGCCTTGAGTTGGTGTTTAAATTTTAATTTCTCAAAACCTTTTTCAACCAATTGTTGGTGGAAAGGCGGGAAAGGGGGTGTGTATAAAAAAGGGGAGCAATATTGAAAACTATTTCAGTGTAAAAAAATATTTTACCAACTCCCGGGCTCACCCAGAAGACTGCTGGCCGGTAATATGATTCTTTGTGAGTAAACTCCAAATTAAATGTTTGGCCCGGCTTCAGTCGGGTGTTCGTTTTTTAGTGGAAAGTTTAGTGGGGAAAAACATTTTTTTAAAACTTTCCACCAGCTGTAAGCTTGTCTACACCCCTGCGAATCCGGCTCGTAGCTACACGTAGTAAAGTGGTTCTCATCCATTCAGGACAAAAACGGGAAAACTTTACTTTACTAAAGGTGAATAATTAAGTAGTTCAAATGGTGCTTGTTCTACCACTCGGAAACCTTACTCTCAGACTTCCCTGCATCATGTTTGTGGCTGTGTGTGTGTGTTTGTGTGTGTAAGCATGTGTGTGTGTGAGTGTTTGTTTTTAGTATGAGAGTGGGTATTGTGCTTTCCGGTGCGTTACCCTCGGGCTGAAATCTTTTGCCTCTAAATGCTGGCACCGGTTATGCTATCGTGTTCCATGCAGCACGTGCAAGGAAAGGTTCATTCTTTTTATTTTTCGAAGTTGCACCATCTTCGCGTTCTGCCCATTTTTTTTTGTTGCGTTTTGCACGAACGCTAGCAGCCAATCTTTCTGCTTGTCGGTGACGTTGCGCCAGCCGTCCTGGAAAGGAACGCAAGGCAAAGATAGAAGAAATGAAGCAAAAGGAGCAAGAGAGAGAAAAAAAAGTTGCTTTTATCCGTGTGCCAGTCGAGGCAGTCGAACGAAGTGAAGAGTTCATTAATCTAAATCTCTTAAACCACAGTACATAAATAAAACATTAATACCGAGAGCGGCAGTAGTTGGTAGCCCAGTTTCGAATCGAGTTTGGTGGGATTGGTTTTTTTTTTATTTCGGTGATAGCATGAAAGCAAATTGGTCGGGCGAGAGAATTGAGAATTTCTACAGTTTGAACCCGAATCCCCCCTCGGCCCCCATCCCCCTTTGCCTGTCGTCATTCTTAGCGCTTTCGAGATTCTTCCATGCCGATGAATGAGTGTTTGTTGCTGCCCCAGTGCTTCTTGAACGAGGAGGGAAAAATATTTATGACTCTCAAAATCGCCACAACCACTTACTGATTGTTTTGTTTTTCGTTCTTTTATTTGTGTTTTTCAGTTTTCGGCTTGAGTGTTGAGCGGTTTGTAAGGAAAAGGGGGTGGGGGGATGATTTGTGCGATATTTGCTTTGGATAAGATTGCAATTGTAGAATACGTACATCCTTGCTGGTTGAAACTAAAATCGTTTTAAATTTAAAGCAAACAGGTATGGAAGATTTAAAAAAATGCATTTTTACATGCGTTTATAATAGTCATGTAAACTTGATCTGGTTCGAGAAATGTGGAAAGATATTTAATTCTTTGAATTCCTTTTAAAATGGTTACCTTTTTTATTATTCCCGCATTCATTCTCTATCAATCAAAGCTCATCGTATCGGTAACATTTCCATGAATGATTGACATGCTTTTACGTACAGAAAATTGAATTTCCGCAGAATTTTTAATCCACGAGCGTATAATGTTATTATACAGAAATGTTGCACTGATTGAAAGGAACAAAGTTGCCATGAGAAATTAAAAATGTTGTCTGTTACATGCTTAAGTATGACACACAATGGAGGCGCCTGGTAGCTTATAGGCAGCTAACAGATACCAGGCGCCTCCATTAAGTGAAACTATTATTTTAATCAGTTGAAATTGAAAATCGTTGCCACTCATAATAATAAACAATTTTTTAAAATTATTATTAAAATAGAATAATCGAAATTCTCGTATAATTTTCCAATCAAAAAACCTACTGTCAAGGACTTATTTAGAGCCATGAAGAATATTTACCAAGTTTTTGCATTCACGTTCACTATGAAGAAACTTATCCAACTTGTTTGAAAGGCCAATATACATTAGAACTTTTAGACGGGTATGTAATGTTACTGAAAAATGCAAAAGCTTGTTCATTTGACAAAACTGGAAAAATATCTTGTCTAGACCGTTTCCTTTGCATTACTGATTATTCGTTTATGGATAAAGAAAAAGCAAGTAAAACCAAGAAATTGGAGGCCAAAGCCGAGTTAGTCAGAAAGAATATTTAACGGAAAAAACACCCTTATTACCTTTGTGCAGCAAAACATGCTCGCCAGGCACTCGCGGGCTGGTGGAAAGCTTATTGAGAAAGGTCATAAATTCATTAACTAAAAAGCATCCAAAAACTGATTGGATAGCGATGAAATTTTATAGTGATTGGTTCACAAGGTTCTAGTAGCGGACAGAAAATTTTCAAATAAAAAATAGGATTGTGATCAACGTAAGCATTTTCCCTCCGATAATTTCGTACCGATCGAAGGGGACATATTTCACTGTAAGTTTTCATAATCAAAATCATTAAAAAGTACAATTCTACTATGTTGGTGGCTTACTAAAGAGTACGGAATATAAAATATAAAAAGAAAGCTTAATAACATTAATAACTTAAAGACAAGTACAAACAATATCAATAAAATCATCTACATAGCAGAACAAAATTTAATTTTTAAATACCAATTTAATAAATCACCCTCATTCCACAAGACTTCAACACCTTTGAGCTTTGTCACTTTAATAATACACCCTTTAACATTTATTTTCCTTTTTTTAAAGGATAATGTACCGGTCTTCCACTTGCGCAAACCAAAATGCTTCAACTACCTTAAGCACATACAACCTGCCCACAGATGAAACACATATGTGTGTCAATGACACTGTCAACATGCGTATTGTGCTGATTGAAGGGCCCTACACATCATTTCAAGCGTGACACACATCGAACGGTGTCCGAACGGACTGTGCGTATAGTAGTGTTTTATTGAGTTTTCAATTTCGAACCCATTTGCCCTGGTCCCGGGGTCCCCGCAATCGGTAACGCTTCCAAATATGACAGCCCAAATGGACATCGAAACAATCATTGCTAAAGCATGCATCAAATGCGGGTCCGCTTTTGGAACACACAAAGACAGCACGCTGCCGATGCTGGCTTTCTACGCAATGCGAGTTTTCTAACCTGACGCCTTTGACGATGATGTTCTAGTGCTGTTTGTTTCCTGTTTCGGTGCATCGGTTTGCGGTGTTCCGGGCGAAAGGTTCATCAACCGTGCATGCATTACGACCAAGCCCCATAACATCAAGACCAAGGTGTGTGTGTGTGTGTAATTCAAACGCATAGCCCTGCCACTCCACAACATCCTCATCATTGTCAGCGTTATTCACCGTGTGTCGTCCATCGTCCATCGCGCAGGTAGATTTCGGACGATAACGAAGAGTAATGCCCTCGGTGCAAATTCATCCGCACACAGGAGTTTTCCAAGTGCTGGCTGGATTTGACAGGCGTGCCGGACCTGAACCGCTTTGCCAACCCGTGTAACGACAGGGGTAGAGGGAAAATATACCATTGCGCCCATTTCGGGGCGGGGTCAGTACAGAGGACACTAGGACACTATCCCTCTACGATGACATGTGAAGTGCAGTGTGAAGTGCTGAGCGAGTACAAAGTTTAAATAGGATTTAGGAGATGATTTTCAGACGATGAGATTATCCCACCCAGCTGTCCCGCACTGCACAAGATCGGGACAAAGTCTTGAAAGCTGGCCCCGAGTGCCCGAACCCGAACGATATTCGACCCCGAACCTGTCGCGCAGCTTGGGTTGTTTTTACCGGGGAGACGTGGAAAGGAGAAAAGGAGCGGGGTGGTTGATGTAAACGAGGTCTAGTTCCTTTGTTCCTTTTGTTTCATCGCATCAGGGTTGAACGGTTGAGAGGGATTGCACGGGACCTTCAGCGCCCTCCGGGTACGGGCGGTCGCTTTTGTTACGACGACGAGCATAATCGAATGTCGCTTGGTGATAAATGCCAGCCGCATGCATATACGTGTCTTCAAGGAATATGCGAAGCACTCCCCTGTGCCGTTTTGATGAATGGCACTTGAACGGTGGTCGGATTGAGTGCTGGGAAATAATTGTTCCTACAACGTCAATATCAGTATGGCTGGCGCAGTTATGCTCAGTTCCTTTCCCGGTTTGGAGGGGCGAAGGCAGTGAGCGGAAATGAATGATCTAACGAGCGATGTTTGGCACAACATCGTGCGTGGACCAGAAATCATTTCCATCATTGCTTAAAGTTTTTCTTATCTCCGCTTATCTTTTTAACAAATTTAACTTAAAAATGGTAATTTTATTGTATTTAGTTCAATTTTATTATTTTAAATTTTCGTTAAAAACAGTAGCAAACTTACGAATTCCAACATTTTTCAGTTTGTTATTACACTAGAAATCAAATTCTGTATTAAATGGGGGGAAACTCCAATTGTAAACCCAATTTTTACAAACAATAAAGTTAAAAAGGATTTCAGTGAAATGTAATTATTTTAAATTTTGATTAAAACTGAAGCAAGCTAAAGAATTCCTACATTTTTTAGTTTGTTTTTACTCTAGAAATCGAGTTCCATATTAAACAGGGTGGGAAAAAACCTCCATTTTACGCACAATAAAGTAAAAGACATTCATCATGCGAAGATTCTTTTTTTTTGTTGCCCAATGCAAAAGACTTTCACATTAACAATTTATAACCGAAACATTTTACGATGATTTCATACCGCATTAGCAAATCGAACGCGTGTTTTCGGTTATGTTTCACACGTGTGTCGTGTGAAATATTTATGTTTTGTTTCTAATTTACACAGAGCCACACAAGACACATCACCGATCATGCTGCTAAAAGTCACACGTACTTCGTTATAATGTTTGTTTTTTTCACTTCGTTTCCGCATAACTACGTTTCGGTTTTTGGGGTGTTGTTCTCTTTCCCAAAAACCAAACCAACAATAAATCATGTAAGATGGTAATAAAGTCATTCAATAACCGTTTTCCATCCACAAAACTGACCCCCGCCGGCATTGTAGCTCAGTTCAGGGGTTGTTTTTGTTTTGTTTTGTTTTGGCGTGAACAGAAGGCCATATTCCAGCATGCTCTAGCCTGTACCTTTTGACGATGGCTTTTGATTTAAAGCATTCGGGGTGTGTGCGCATACACACGTACGACGCAATTGCAAAACCTCTGTACGGATGTGCTTGTGTGAACGAGCGAGCTTGAAAGGGTTAATAAAATAAATGGATGATGTATAACTATGTTAATAAATGGATTTTTGTGCCCCTT